>JAOXNZ010000155.1:18012777-18032389 GCA_028566095.1 Kryptolebias brasiliensis
TGTGCAGCAGCCTGTTAATCTCTCAGTCATTCAGATCAGGTGTGTCAAAGCAGAGAAACATCTAAAACATGCAGGACGGTGGCCCTCGAGGACCAGGATTGGGGAGCTCTGGTCTAAAAGCTCCTAGTGAGACTCCTTCAGACAGGGCTGCTGGCAGGATATTTATGATATGGTGACACAACAACATGGAGAGTTTAACTGAGCTCAACTCAAAGTTTACCTGTGGGGCTGGGGGCAAACCGGACCCTCGGCTCTCCCTGAACCGTGGAGCAGCATCGACTCACGGCGGCGTTCAACCGGGGCTCAACCCGCCCGTTTCTGCCCGATGATTTGAGACACAGAAATCCAGCCCGAGGAACCGAACTGTGCAGAAAACCCCGTCTGCAGGACGCGAACTGAAGCCACATGATGCCGGAGCGCCTAAAAGCGTTTATGACCGGCGCGAGACACACGACTTGTAGGTCAGAAACCGGATTTGAATCACATGTCTACAGACGATCCCGAACCGAAGACAAGTGAAACAAACGTATTTATTGTTCATTCAGCTGTCGTCAATTTGCTCCGTTTGTTATTTTGGGTCAAACGGGAGGCATCTTTCTTCTTCGTCGACACCGGAAGTAGATTTTTAACAGCCGGGAAACGAGCGCAGGCACCACGCTGCCCCCTAGCGGAGGAAAGGTGCTACTGCCTCAGGCTTTCACTGACAAAAAGGACATCTTGTGAATTATTGATATATTATGCAGTACCTCCCCTTTAAAATGAACATTTACAGTACAAACTTGATTTTTCTTTGTCTGTTTAGCTCACCCACATGATTAATAAGGTGCAGTATTCCATGAAGTCTATTCACCAAGCCCCGTCAGACTGCTTTTACATGTAGCCACATTTACAATCGGTCTGGTATGGACTCTGTGACTCACATTTCACTATTCTTTCATTTCTGTTTCATATGAACTCAGTTCCTTAAAGCTGCCTCAGCTTGTCATGGGGTGAGAGGTGGCACACGCCTTGTAAATAATTTTAGAAAATCACAGAAATATAACCGTGCTCCCTCAAGTTCATCCCAAAAGTCAGTTTAGGCAAAATCATTAATTTTCATGTAATAAACTGAAGGGAATGAAGAGAATATGCAATCGTACTTCTGTATTAATTTGTAATTTTCACAAACTGAACAAAAAACCTATTCAGGCTTGCAGGTTTCCTTCAGAACTCCGGTTCTGTCCTGAAAAAAATACAAGTTTCCACAAAATTCTATTAATATCCACAAATGTGTGTTAGTAAGTCATAAAGCTAAGACTATTTCAAGTTTTCACAACTGTTTCAGAAATTATTTTCAAGGGTAGTTCCCATGTTTTAATTTTAATTTTTTGAAGTTCACACTATATAATTATATTAATTTGTATCTGAAAACAAAATAACAATTGAAACTTTGCAAATAATTAGCAGTTTAATCAAACCAAAACAGCCAAGGAGTAACAGTGGGGATGTCTTCTTCTTTCTTAAATAATACTGTATATAAGACAAAACCTTTGGTTATTATTTCTTTTTACAATATACTGCAGAGTTTCTGTTTTCCCCAACACGACTGTAGCCAACTTTTTTTAACGCTGGTGCTCTACTGTAATACAGTTCAGTCTATTTTAGTCTGGGAAATGAAAACCGGTTTAACTTGTTTGTGTATGCATGCTATGTGTGTGTGCAGCCAAGCACATGGAAATAAATTACCAGTTCGCACAAATGTTTGTATTCTAAACGTTTCCCAGTGAAACCTACCTTTCACATTTACACTCTTCACTCACCTGCTCGCTTTTCACTGAAGCCACTGAACAGGCCTCCCTGAAGACTGATGTAGAATATTTTACATTAAAGGCACTTTTGTGGCTTTAAAATGCTGCAAAGGGATGGTGTTTTGTTGTTTTTCCACAATGGTGTCTCTGAGGATTAGAGTGGGTGCGTTTTCTCAGAGGAGCTGTTTGATATTCAGAATAAAACCAAGTGAGATTTAAAGTTTAACGCCACCTGAGCTGCTTTCTCAAACATAAAGTCTGCAGTGCTTGATTCCAAACAAAGCCAGAGACTTAAATCAACAAAAGCTATAAAAAGGAGCGTCCAACATTAGTCAAACGTTGTATTTCATTGGTTACTTCTCAGAGGCTGGGTACCTTTACAGTATTGCATACAGATGAAGGCAGAAAATGTCTCTGCCCCCTTGAGCCGCACGGAGGAGTCAGCCTTCATCGCTCGTGTCATTATCTCAAGGAAAACACACCCTTCACAGGTACACCGACGTGTCAGGTGTCCGCAGAGACACAGCTGAGCTCTAAGGCACCCGGAGGATCAGCGCTAAAAACAAGGTAAGAGCTTTAGCTGTGATTTCATTCTTTCATCACATTTTATTTCCATGTTAGGTCAGCCTCAAACGAGACATCCTAAATCTGAAGTTTTATTTCCTCATGATTGTCTCTTGCAGCTGTTTTTGTTCTTTCTGATATGAATCTAAATGTGTGAAAGGAAACAGCTGATTACGGTTACGCTAACAGGCTTCTCCTAAAGGGAATTAGATGAGTCAGAAAATCAGTAGGATTTGGTCCTTTTTGTCTTGGGGAAACAGCTGTTTGGGGATTTCATATTGTTGTGTTTTTCCACAGGGAAACCCTACTCTCCTTACAGGAAAATATTTTAAAATCCTAGCCTCAGAATGACAAATCATGACACTTTTAGCTTATTACTTAAGAGCTCTACATGGTACAATGTGATGGAAATAATAGAAGAAATTATTCCTTAAATAGGACGCAAAACTACATTGTTTCTTACTTGTTAGATTACATAAAAAACAATGTTATATTATTAATATGACCAGATTAGTGTGTAATCTGAACTCATGTTTTATCTTGAGAAATGCATCCTGTAGGAAATCATTCTGTGAGATATTTTAAAGATAAAAAGAAATAATTAAAGCAGGGCGTCGCCTTCCGTTCACATTAAAATAAATCACTGCATCTTTAAAAGATCATTTTACCCCTTCTTTTTGTTTCTTTTTATAAAATTTACTTCAACATCTAATCAAATCAATTCTTATTGCTTAGTAATTTATTCCTTTTAAGTTTTAAATCAGCATTTTTCTCTCTTTTCACAATTTAGTTTCTCCTTTCAAAATTATTTTAGTCTCTTTTTCCAGTTCTTATGTAGTATCAATAGAAAGCTATAACAAACAAGATTAAAAGGTTTAGCTTTTTTTGTCAGTAATGGAGCACGCCTTCTTTTAAAGTTAAGCTCTGAACACAGAGAATTAGTCATAAAAATGAGGGAGTTTGCGTTTCTTTTGTTCCCGTGACAAATGTGTGGAGGGTTGATGCTGAACGAACATTAAATCAGACTTTTCTGGCATGTGAATGTGTGAAATGTTGGGATAAAGCAACAATGAGGTGAAACCACTGAGAACAAAACACACGAGTGTGTTGTTTTACTCGCTGCTTACCGAATGGAAACATTTTTGAGTTTTATTTCTTCATAATTAAGATATTTATTATAGACAAAATAAAGAAAAGACCTTTTACTTTGAGCAGTAAACAACATTTTTTTAGCCTATTTCCAACAGAAACCCAGTGTTTTATCTTCAGAGAGCTCGTTAAGAGTTTGTTTCTGTGGCTGATCTTTTTATTACAATAATCAGGATTTTAATCCGTTCAAACTGTGGTTGACTGATATTTAAATTACAAATAAACTGTCGTTTATTGGATCTTAATCTTGTTGTTTTTATCTGTTAACAAAAACTTATAGTTTTGTGTTCCTTTAGACTTGATGCTGTGACGCCAGTTGAAGTGACAGTTCAGACTTTTTTGAAGTAGGGTTCTGTGAAAAGGTCATGAACAATTAATATCTTACCTGCTGCAGATAGCTCTTTGAACGACCTCAGTTTGAAGGAATAGAAATGAACTCAGCTGTGGTTACAAATAGCAGCAGCAACAGCTAGCTGTAGCACTTCTGGTGCAGCCTGGCACATTTCTGACTTCTATCAAAATATTGTAGCCAGAAAAACTGTGTGATGCAAAGTAAACAGCAGTGTGAAGGTTTGTAACATAATGATTACATCAAGCATTATGAAACTTTTGAGGTTGGGGTTTTAAGACGACATCAGTAATCCACTTTCATCTCAGCCCCACTCAGACTAGCCATTAGCTCATCAGTCTAGTCAGAATTAAACTCCATGTCCTCAAGCTGAGGTCAGTCGAAGGGATTTCTACAACAGGGAAGATATTAATTGTTCATCACCTTTCTACAGAACCACACCTTAAACTATATGAACTGTCACTTTAAATTTAAGATCAATCCCTACAGTAAGATTACCAGGAAACAGAGATATTAAAAAACAAAAGTATTCTGCTTTTATAACCAATTGCCAGTTTTTAAAATGAGGTATTTTATTGACTTTTTAAACCTGAACTCTTTATGTTTTCTTCTATGGTTACATTTCTCAAAAAATTAGTATAATTACTTTGGTAGCTCCAATATAAAATGAATGAACAACAAACTTACAGATTATCAGTTTACGGACAGGGCTCCAGGTACTAGTTTTTAATATATTTTTTTAACTTTTTGCCACGTTGTACCCCCTCATCAGACTCTGGCATCACCATTTTATTTACCATCACATGTCATTTTAACTAATTCCCAGCTCTTAGCTGATCTTAAAATAAACGTTTGCCACAATTTTGGATCCTCAACCCTCTTTATGTTAATTATCGCCCGCCATGAAAGGGTGATTATGTTTTTGCCCCTTCTGTGTTCGTTTATCTGTACTGTTAGCAAAATCTCTCCTGAGTCAACCTGATTCAAAATAGCCACGCAGCTAATTGACCAACACAAACATGGCTATAACTCAGTCCTTATTACAGATATTAATGTCATTTATGAGCTTTGACCAAAATGGCTATAACTTAAAATTATCTTAATTTAAACCTTTAATGTGAAAGGCAAAGGAATGCTCAGCCTTTAGTTTATAAATATTCCCAGAGATCCTAGCCCTAATCTTAACTAAATTCTGATCAGATGAGTAGATTAAAGTTGAGGTAAAAGTTAATTTAAATCATCAGCTATCAAAGAAGAGACCCTGAGGCGGGTACAAAGAGAACCACGGCAGGTGGTGCCCTCAAAAGAGTCAATAGTGACCAAAAATGCAAACACTATGACAGAGAGAAGAATTCACTGGAATTAAACACAAAGTTCGCTTCCAAGAAACATTTTCCAGCAAGCTGCTGAAGTACGGACATGGGCTTGGGTTTTCATTCCTATTGTCTGAAGCTGAACGGGGTTGAGTTTTGGCATTCTTTCCACTGACCCATTGTTTCATCCTGTTTATGCTGCAGAGGTAAAGGTCTTTATAGGCCATCAACTGTAAAAGACATCTGACTGCCACTCCCTGATTCCTGTTTGCAACAACCACACAGACATGAGGGTGTAAAAGACTGTAACAATGATCTGACAAAAGATATGTTTTTTCTTTTAGTCTGCTGTAATTTATCAAGCTCCGATACGCATCACTCGTGACAAGGACTCGACAAAAGTCTGCCTGACGTTCTGTTGTCACACCGAGAAACATCAGCATGCAGAGTTTTTTTTTCCTAACGTAGGAGTTGACTTGAAAACAAAAGGAAAAAAATCGAACTTTGTGTCTTTTTCCTGTGAGCCCGTCAACCTTCTGACTCTCCTGTATTTGTTGGTGAACGCTGACTTTGTTCTTTTTCTCCCTTCAGTGATTTTTGCAAAGGCCTCACATCTCATGAGAACGATCGCATTATGAAATCACGCTACCTGTTCCTGCTGATTTACTTACTCGGAACCATCATCGGTAAGAGCAGATTCCACGTCTTTAACTTAACACATGGTCAAAAAAAAAATCTCAAAGGCAACCCCCCCCAACTTTTTCTTATAATATCAATAAGACTCCAACCAAAAACCTCAGTTTGGTAATTGTATTCATGTTAAATCAAGCCCTAAACCTCCAGAGGTGAGACACTTCTGTTACAAGAGCCTGACAGCAGATAAGGGCTTTATTTTTCAACACAGTTGTCACCTGAAGGCACCGGCTTTCGACAGAGCAAAAGAGTCTTATTAGTGAAAAGCAGGTTGACCCGGCCTCAGAATGTGGTCAGACATGTGCTTTTCATCACAATTCTGTGAAATGTGTTAAAAACACATCACCAGGTGTCATTTAGACTCTAATCACTCTAATCCATATCACCACAAAACACTTTAAACTAACTTAGCTAGAGGCTCATTTGACATTTTTTCAAACAACTAGAAAGGAGAAGAGTCTTTCAATCCTTTTGGTTAAAAGAAGTTTGTTGGCTTAACGCTGGCTGACAGCTTTACGCTTCTCAACTGTTCGTGAGTTTTCCTTTGAAAGGCTGAAACTGGGTAAAACGACATTGGATGATACCAGAACAGCATGGAGTCAGAGCCAAGTTGTTTAAAGAGCAGCAATTCAAGTAATCCTACAAAAAAAAAAAACAATTAGACCCCCAGAACTTTGGGATTTGTCTTTCTGAAGCAGTCCAAACTTCCCTGTTTCTGTTATTGACACCATCATTCAGAGGAAGAAACAAAAAGAAATAGCTATATAAACATTTTTGTTAAATTTTAAAGGCGTTGGAGTCCTTCATTCACGGGAAAGCAGAGGCATTTTCTTTTTTTAAAGAACTCCAAACAGACTGTTCAGAAACTTAACCTTCATCAGCATCTTCTGTCCTTTAAAAAAACAAACAAAAAAAATAATCTTTTGAACATTTTAATCTAAACTGATATTTTACAAACAAATAAGGGCAACATGACCTTTATTCTGAAGAACCTCTCCTAAAGAAATGCATTAAAATGTACTCTTAATAAATCACATACTGTTTAGAAAACCTAAAACATGCCCATTAAAAGGCTTATTTTGTTAATAAAGAGACTCCTTAAGATCAACCACTGACTGAAGGAAAGAAGGACTAAAAAGGGACGAAAACCTGAACAATCAGAATAAAAACGGGAGTAAGAAAACCAGTTCGTCACACATTAAATTTTTTGTTGGAAATTTTACATACGTCCCCTCCAGCTTCAGGTGCAGATTTTTGTCTCTGGTAAAACTTGTTAAATTGAGTGTCTGAATCTGGGCGTTCCTGACAGGAAGTAACTTTTATTTATCCGCCTGACAATTTCACCAGCAAGTGACCGTTTGTTTCTGTCCTTCTGACTTCAGATGCATCACAAAAGATTGTGTTTTTTTTCTTTGAGGTTCCACAGATCTAAATTTACTTGTTTAACCTCCTAGGACCTGGCGTCCACATATGGACATCACATGTTGCTTAGCATTCCTTGATTCACATCAGGTCCCAATCAGCCCAAATAGCAAAGAGAAATTAAAAATACATGCCGTGCAAGAGTTCAGGTCTTAGGAGGTTAATAATTAAAAATAACTCTAACTATGTTCATAAAATAAAGCTTGCACTGAGACTCAGTCAAGAGCAAAATGTGACTATGTGAGGGATTTCCTCATTTATATGTAAATTATTTTTTTGTAATACAAGTAAGCATCAATGGGAGCCTCATTTATGTGAAGAACGACAACACTTTGACACAAGATAAATTAGCTCCAGAGTAGATGAAAACATTGCATTACTATCTGTTTCTGTATTAAAATCTCATTTTAAGAGATGGATAAAAAATGACAACACCTTCTGCTTAGATCTTAATCTTCCTAGCACCTTGAAGAAATTAACTTTTTTTAATTTCACATTTTGACACTTATCATCTCATTATCTAAAATGAAAAATAACTCTTTTCTATTATTTTTCTGATTATGAACTAACAAAAATCTCATTTTTTTCCCCCAACAGGCGGATTCAGTGCACAGGGGTAGGTTCAATAAAATGTTATCATGTTAGTACAAAGACATGAGAGCATTAAGATGACTTTTATGTTTTTAAACATTTGATGCTGTTCTAAATGTTGTGAGCTATTTCATCTCTGAATGTGTGTTTGTCTTGTTTTATGTGACTGAAACCTTCAGAAGTTTAAGCTACACAGCATATGATCTGGTGAGTTCTGCATCTGTTTTTATTCTTAATTTGTTTGTACGCGAAGATGTTTGCTTAAGATAATAAATCCTTTTGCAGTGTTTCTATTGTGTGATATTTTTTTTTATATGCAGCCATTTTCTCAGAGTATTTGATAAACACAGAAAGGCAAGGATTCACAGTTTCCCTTTGGGGATGAGTACTATTCAGTTGAACTCAATTCAGTTCAGTCTGACACACTGGCTCTTAGTCAAGTTGTCATTTTGAGGGTGTGTGTGATCTGTTTTTCTCATTCACAGCTGATGTACTGTAGCAAATTTCTTTCTGGTGAACACAGCACAGTTTGGTGTGGAGATGAAGTAACTACAGAGGGATAAAACTGATTGGATGAAGGGACAGAGCTGTTGAAGCCAGGTTAATAAATGAGGTGACGATCTGTGGGCAGCAGTGTGGTTTCATAAGAAAGCGCTCTGAAGACGTGATGTTTGCTTTGAGAGTACTGATGGAGATATATACAGAAAAGATCAGAAGGAGCTGCTGTGTGTCTTTGTGTATCTAGAGAAAGCAGATGACAGGGAGGCAGGAGAGGAACTGTGGTACTGTATGAGAAACTGTGTTCACGTGCACATAAGTCAGCGACAGCAGTGAGTAGATTATTGGTTTAAGGTGGAGGTGGGAATACATCAGGGATCAGATCTGAGCCTCTTCCTGTTTGCAGTGGGTTGACAGATGAGGTCAAACAGGAGTCCTCATGGAGTATGATGTCTGAATGTTTGAATTTGGAGCTGGAGATGGAAGCTGCTGTGGTGACCCCTAAAGAATGCAGCATCATTTTAGGATTTTTCACTATGTCACTGAAAAGAATTATCTCAAGAGTTATCTTATGGGGCTGAGTGAAGCATTTCATAAAGGCCGAGTCATGCTGATTAATGATGCAAATACCTATAAAGACAGGCTTTTTGTTAGATGTCTGTCACAACACGTCTGAAAAGACACTAATGAGAGGTTGAAAAACTGCCCAAATCACATACCAACAAGATCACGTTTTGTTTGCAGCTTATTTCCCCCTCAGCAGTTACTAACACCAGTCATTGATCTTGTTATTGTACACATGCTTTGTGAAGCACGTTTTTTGGCTCTGCGAGGAAATCAACTCTGACTTTCCAGTCCATCATAAAAATGATTCACTCCTTTCCAGGCAGCACAAGCATCTGCATTACCTGCTCCTGCTCCTGCACAGCCTGTAGTGCAAGATGAGAGCTTAAGGCGAAAACAATGAACATTTCTTGGAACACGCTTTATGAACAGTGATAAAAATACTTCTCTGTGTTGTCTTGAACGTTACGCAAAGCCTGTCACTCACAAATCTCTGCAATTTCTTTTCTTCATCTAAAAAAACAACTGATTGAGCATGAAGCTAATTCTTGTGACATTATAAGGTTTACAAAAAAATGTAATTCAGCTGACTAGATGTCCTGACCTCTCCAACCTTATGCTACATCTAAAATAAGTTATACTTAGACTTATACTGTTGAAAAGCCTGTTTATTTTCCCCTAAATTGAGCCACATTTGTGAGGAAAATGCATTTGTGGGCTGAGCAGCAGAGTTGAGTGTGTGGTTTGCAACCATGAAAAACTTCCCAAATCTTCTCTGCCAAACAGCTTGTTCTGCTATTGACTCTTTTTTTGGCATTTTTTATAGTATTTGATGACTGAAATCTAAAGAAACAAGACATATTGTCAGTTTAATAATTTATTAATTTACCAAACAGTGGCTTCAGTCGCATGTGGAATTACCATACACAGCCACAACAGCCTGGTGCCCCTTCCTCATGCTGCTCACCAACTTGGTCACACACTGCTGTGGGATGGCGTCCTATTCTCAACCAGCACTGGTCATAGGTCAGCCAATGTGGTTGTGTTGGTCACTCTGGAACAAGCAGCACGTCCAAACTGATCCCACAGATGTTCAGTGGTGTCGAGGTCAGGACTGCAGGCAGGTCATTCCATCTCCACTCCCAAATTCTGGAGGTAGTCTCTGATAAACCCCGCTCTGTGGGGCAAAAGTCGGAGGATAGAGTTCGGTCACCAGGCTGTGGAGATCCTGGGTTGCCACTGGTTACTCTCAGGTGCTGACAGTCAGTCACCTGACTGTCAAACCCTGGGGTACTACAACCTCAAGACAAGAGTCAATAGCAGAATAAGCTGTTTGGCAGAGAAGATTTGGGAAGTTTTTCATGGGCGCCACCCAGATGTTCAACTCTGCTTCTCAACCCAGAAATCAATTTTCCTAACAAATGTGGCCCCGTTTAAGGAGAAATAAGAAAGAAGATAAAAGTCTAAAACCACTATTAGGTTAATGCAAACAAATCTGATTATCATTTTTAAACAATATAAACAAATAAGTTGGAGCAATCCAACTAAAATGAATCAGCCCAGCACAATTAGATAACATAAAATAACTTTGACAAAATGTATTGATTTGACCCAAGTAAAGGTTCAGACAACAGCTGGGGTGACGGCTGAAAGAAAGTCATGTAACACTGACTGTAAAATTTCAACAAGCCATTGTATGTGTGCTAACTTTTTAGAACACAATAGTTCACGTCAGGTGACTTTCTTGTTTCTCACGTTCTTTTTTTGTTTTTCTTTTTTGTTTATGTCTTAAACTAAAAGGACAATGCAACATCTGGCTTCCTGCAGTGTGTTGGATTACCTTCAACAGACACAGGAAGAGATCACTTGCAGACACTGAAAGGAATACTCGAAGCAACATGGGACGTGTACACCTTCATGGTACGATTGTAGAGGCACTTGAACTCAACTCTGTTTGGTTTAATTATTTATTTGCCATGTCATGACAAGGAACTGGCCTACAGTGAATGAAATAACACCGCATAAATAAATAAACATGGCTTGTTTCTTCTTTAAACCAATAAATCTTCATGCAAGTATTTTTAACACCTCACTATCACTGCTGCAGAAATCCAGCACGACCGGAGTGCCTCTCCTGAGCCTGGAAGGAGCGCTGAACTTAAGACCCGAAGTGGACGCTCTGCAGAACGAAGCTCTGGTCCAGATGTGGGTGGAGGTCAAGATGAAGCCTCTGCTGCAGTCCATCACCAAAAACTTCCTGTCGTGCCTCAGCACCAAGAATTTCAGCTGCACCTCCTATCAAACCATGTGCGTCTGTTTCTGTACATTTTCTGCTTGAATGGCAGCTGCTTTTGTAGCATTCGTTTTTGTTTAACATTCTTCTTTTTTTTTTTTTTTATTATCTTTTGCAGCCTGAAGGAGCTCAACCAGTATTATTCTGAGATAGGTCCAGTCAGACAAAAGTGGATCTACACGTTCTTCATCTACCCCTTCCTCTCTGGAGATGGAGTTGCTGGTAATGTTTTAAAGCAAAACAATGAAACTCCTAATTAATAAACTATTTAAATAACATAATTTCTGTTGCAATGTAAAACTCAAAGCTGCAGGACTGAGTACATAAAAAGGACCAACAGAGGCAGACAATTTGGAGAGGGTGATTGCAAAGGTTTGAGATAAAGTGGGAAATTTCTTTTATGTGCATCAGAAAAATATGTAATCTTGTTTACGTCTTTAAAAATGAACCAAGTCTGATGCTTTCAAATCTGACAAAATGGAAATAGCAAAAAGAAAACTGTTTAGGACAATATTTAGTCTGTTGTTGTAATACATGAAACATGAACTGTCAAAATGAAAAATTTGCATTAAAATACTTAGGGACATTGTTAGGATGTTTTCATGTTTGAGGTTATGGCAGACAGTTTGATGAGGGAAAAAACAGACTTGATCTATCTCATAAAAAACAAAACCATAAACAACGGAGGAACAAATGAAAAACTAACAACTTGTTCAACATAGTGAGGAAGGCAAAAATGGCCAAATTAATGACAAGTTGGAGCCTTGAGACAAGACAGAAAGTTACAGAAAACAACGATGATGGAAAGACAACAGTGAAAAAACAAAGTCAAAGTAAAAATCTGAGACCATGATACAAATATTGGACAATACAGAACCAACTTGCTGCTCTTTGGCCTAAATTTTACTGTCATCACTTTACAAATTCATAAACAAACACAGCAGCTAAATCAAACTTTACTTGCCAGATTTAGAGCATGAAAGGTTATTCGATCTTCATTTGTACCTGTACTCATGTCGAATGAGTGTGTGTTTTCTGTGAAGGTTGTGTGAATCGCAATGAAAGCAGTGAAGAATGGCTGATGAAGAACTTTGGTGCCTTCAGCGCGATGGCCCGGCTGAAGGACTTTTCCACCATCAACGTGGTCTTCAGTGGAGTGAGTTCAACACACTCATCTTTAGACTTTCTTACATTTTAAAACAACAGAGGTTTTATGTTCAGAAATACTTTGTATAGTATTTCTTGGTCAAAATACATAATAAAGTGTGGTGCGTATTGGGCACTTCCCTGGTGTACCTACAGGGACCAGGCTGTATTATATAATCATTTGTTTTCCTGTATTTACAGAGTATGTACTTGGTTTGCACCAGTAAGTACTCGGTACAGACCTGGTACATACTCTTTAGGTACCTGTTGTACCCATTATGTACCCTGTAAGCCCTCATTATGTGTCCAGTAAGTTCCCTATTAGTCTCACTATATACCCTGTATGTACTCAGTATGTAGCTGGCAAGTACCAGGTACATACCCGGTACATACCAGATAAGTACTAGGTATGTATCCAATACATACCCTCGTACGTACTGGCTACTTACTTGATACCTATTGGGTATGTACAAGGTACTTATGAGGTATGTATGTGGTACCCAATACATACCTGGTATGTATCCTGTAAGTACCAGGCACATACTTGGCTGTATTTTGTATTGCTACCTATTTTTAAAGTAAAATAATAATAATAATTTGATCACATCTTCAATAAGAAACACCTAACTCTAACCCTCCTCCAACTCTTGGTACACTTCTTGATCTTTTCCTTCACTTCCTGTGTTTTTCCTCCCAGCTGGAGGTTCTTCACCTGCTCTCTCCAGCACAAAAGGCAGAGCTCCTCCTGAGTCCTGAGGTGAAAAGTTTAGACAATGGGACCTTGACTCTGGTCCTCCAAAGTTTGTTGACAGGAGAATCGTTTCCTTCGCCCTCTGGAAACCTAACAGTGTTACCGGCTACATATGATTCCTACTCTTCACAGAGCAGCCTCTCACAGGTACGACAGCAGACCTCTTTAAGTCTTTTAACGTCACAAAACCTAAAACAGCAGCTAGAAAGTTGGTTTTAAAACTCATGTATTCGTAGATTACCCTGAAATGATTTAAATATTTTACATAATCTCCTTTCCTTTATGGTTTGAACAATGTTTAAGTTGACTTTTTACAACTTTATGATTAAAGTCATTTCATAAAAAGTCACAGAAAATGAATGTATTGCTAACTCTGCTCACTCCTGTTTTTTCTCAAAATACATTTTATGATATTTATATAAAGTTAAATTAGAAGTTGGACACCACTTTTGTGTTTGTTCAGTCAGTGGAAAACTTCTGGTATTTTTGTTAGTTTTGTTCAACAGAACAGACACAGAGTGTACTAAAAACACAAAGTCATCCTTTGTCAGATGTGAAGCCAGCGTGAAGGAACTTCTAATGTAATGACACGGGTGGCCGATGTGAACTGGTTTCAAAACATCTGTCATTAGACTTCAATGTAAACAACTTCAGTGTCTCTCTTTCTCTCAGTCGGTCGGGTTCATTCTTTATCACTGTGCCATGCTGTCCATCTAAAACGAGTTTAAAATGGAGTCAAACTGATATCAGACCTCTGGGGAACACATTAATGCTCAGTGAGCTTTAAAGCTTCGGTTTCCAGCTCTCTGTTCATGGTCACCTCTGTCTCCAGCGAGGCTCAATTAACTCATTATGTGACGCTGCAGCGGAAACAAAAGTCTTTTATATGTAGAAAAACTGTAAGCACAAAGAACTATTACAGCTAGACTGCTCTATATAGTAAAAATAATTACTTTAATTTCTAATACAATTTATACAAAACTGATCATTTTTAAAGGTTAGGAAGTGATTTGTTAAAGAGCAAATGCAATAAAAAAAGAGAAAGCTAGTTTTCCTCCTGCTTAAAGGAATAGTTTAGATTCTTTTGAAAGGGGGCTCTGCAGAGCTCTTATAAGTAGTCAGTAGCTTACCTGCAGCAGAAATCCCTCCGAGCATTATTTGGAGAATCAGACAAAAGTTTTCTCAGGGAAGACAAGCTAACGGCTAGTCAGAGTAGGATCAGTTCCAAGGCTGATTTCTGCCATTGTAGAACCTCTCAAAAGTTTCGCAGCAGTTCATTAAAATACTGTTCTGTAAACATTTACACCATCCTCACTTTTGGACTACATGGTTATTTACATACAAGTAAACAGACTGTACTTATATAGCACCTTTCTAGCTAACCAGGCCTCTCAAAGCGCTTTACAACACAATTTATACCCTCATTGACCCATTCACACACATTCATTCAGCACTCTGCTACATCTTTACAAAGCTTATCTGAATAAGTCATTCTACAGAGTCTAATCAGTGTCTTAGATCACATTTATACACCAATGGGGCACATATTGGAGGCAATGAGGGGTTCAGTGTCTTGCCTATTTCGACATGTGGCATACTGGTGGAATTGAACCTCCGACTGGCTCTTTGGAGGACGACTGCTCTAACCACTGATCCACAGCTAGTCTGCGATTAGTGACACTAAACTAAACTGAGGTGACTGTAGTCGGTACCGGTAATGACCCTCGTGAGACTTGTGTTGCAAAAAAAAACATGTTAATCATGACTGGGCAAAGAACGCCGCTTCCCACCTGCTGGAGATAAACACCAGGTGCCCCAGGACGGGATGGGATGGGAGAAAAAACCAAACTGATGGATAAGTAAGGAGGTGTAAATTAGTTTTGCATCAGATAGTTTCTTTACAAGTTTGTGCCTAAAATGTTCAGTTTTGCGAATTTAAAAAAATAATAGACCATTGCTAGTAACAGGTTGCTGTTCAACTCAACTTCTGTGTAAATAACCACAGATTTAAACCACAGATAAAAAGTATTCATGTTTTAGGCTTTTACTGCTGTCATAAATCAATCTTGGTCCAATTCATCATCATCGCTGTGAATCAGTTGTGTTTCTACAATTTTTCTTTCAAATTAATGCTCAAAACTAAAAGTAAAAAAAGCAAGATTCAAGAGGTATATTGTTTATTGGGATAAATATTTCTTATATTGAGAAATAAGAAAAGTTGCCTATTTAACAAACTGAGATGTTTCATTTTTCATCTTTTTTCCCAGGTTGTTAACGGGTTCAAGACGGCGTTCACAACAGTTGGGAGCTTTGCTCATGAATTTGTTTCCTTCACCAGTCAGGTAAATAAATTCCTGCAATCGCATCCTGAGATAGTTAAGCTGACAGGCTGATTGTGAGCAGGTATGTGTAAAGAAAGTGGGACTCCTGTCCTGTTGTTTCCACAGAGGAATTTATCTGAAATAAAAGGCGCCACCCTGACTCAGTTCCTGCTCAACTTTACTCTGGCTGAACTGGCGAACATCTACGAGCTGAAGAACACGTCAGATGTTTCGCAGACGCTGCAGTTTGACGTGACGAGTGTGGAGGACTGGTACCAGCAGGTTGTCATCCCGGTGTTACGAAGGTTTTGGCCAAACGAAGGAGACCTGATGCATCAAAACGTCACACTTCCTTTCCACGAGCTGTTGTAAGTCCAGCAGATGAATTAAATATCTGCTTCTTCGCCTTTCTGTGCCCCTTCTCATGAGCTCCTTTTTCCAGCTCTTTCAAACTCAGACATTACTCCTTTAAACTCTTCTGTTCCGTTAAACTTTTGTTTACTTTGTTCTTCTCTATTTCTGCTTTGCTGTGCAGTCACCCCACATTTCTGGGACCTGTTTTCATATAAACACTTAACAGCTGTAGATACTAAAAAGGTTTTGAAAGCAGAACACATTAGAGCTAAAAGTGGATGGAATCATACACTCACATTTGACAGACAATAAGATTATCAATCATCCTGGATATTATTAGCAATTTGAAACTACACAAATATGATTCAAAGTCTAATTAAAGTATAATTAACCACTAATTATAAAGCATGACTTTTTTAAGTAAGAACATTTTGCAGAAAATGAACAAAGTTGAATTTCTTACCTGAAACTTGAAAGCTTGTATTTGTTTCACTTTTGCAGCTTTCTGGACAACAATATGGACAATAAATCATTTGTAATCCAGGACGTCTGTAGTCTGACCCTTGATAAGGCTCCCTGCGGGGTGAGGCTTCAGATTGTTATAAAAAGTCTATAATGTTGATCCCCTGTTTTATTAATCTGATAAAACGCTGCTCCTTCTGTCTGACCTCATCTTGATGTTCGTGCTGCCAGCTGACTGATGCTGTAGAAAATGTGGCTCACGTCCTACACTGTGCTGCTCGATCCAACCTGACGATGACGGAGACAACGGTCCTGAGGCTGATTAATGAGCTGACGAGTCGACTGAACTCTCTGATGAAGGATCTGTTCACAGCAGTGAGTGAACTAACTCAGACCAAAGCCAGCCTTGTGCGTGGGTGTGTTTTTCTCTGCATACGTGCCCCTGACAAAAATCTCTAATAGGTGGTTCATTTTGTCCCGCAGAACTTCGAGGAGCTCATTTCTGATTTCAGGGAGATATTCAGTGAAGGGGAGTCTCCATCTCTGACCCAGCAGCACCTGGAGGACCCAGAATACATCAGACTGTGGTTCCAGATCAAACTGCTGCCCCTCCTGCCGCATGTAGATCCAGACCTCCTCTCCTGCCTGAGCACCAAGAACTTCTCCTGCCCCGCCTACCAAACCCTGTGAGTTCATGGCTTTTTGAGCTGGTCTTTCATGCTGTTTAAAGCATGGTTTCATCACATCATCTTCCTCACTTTGTCTCTGTCCGGCTGCGTGCAGTGTGGCAGCACTGGATGAAAGCATGAGTTCCACTGATGCTGATCCGATGTACAGTCACAGCATCTACAGATACTTCATCTACTCTTTCTTGGTGCAGCGCAACAACTCTGGTAAGCCAAAATATCAGCAATATAAAGGAAAAACAGCAAAATAACCCAATCTTTTGCAATGACAATAAATTAACAATCCTATAGTTACAGAAAAGATCTTTATATGATGTACTTGGCAAAGAACTAGTTTGATTCCTTTTCAGAGCACAAACAAAATATCACATTGAAAGTTAAACGCTTGCACTGAAAATGCTGCTTTTCTTTTTTTGTTTAAGTGTGTTAATAGGTTTAATGTATATCATCACTGATGCAGGCTGTTTAAAGTCATTATATTACTATCTAACTTCCTAATTTCGATATTTACTTTGGCTTACATATTAACTGCAGTGGCTTTCGAAAACCATACGTCTTGTGAAAGTTATTTGCATTTTTTTTGTGTAGATAAATCAATCAGGTAAACTCATTCTGCATTAACATGAATCTACTGTACAACATGTTTCAGATTCCCAGTGCGTCTCTTCAGCCAATCGCAGCGCAGAATGGCTCATGAACAACTTTGGGTCCTTCTCAGTATTCGCCTCCATCACTGACTTCTATGAGCTGAATCCTTATTTCTCCGGCGTAAGTCTGAAAAACACGATGAAACCCGCTGGATGTTTTTGTATAAAATCCGTCTTCACCTGAGGAGTTGGTAAAAAAATGTCCATGAAACTGTAAAACAATCAGGTTTCTTCTCTTCTCTTCTTCATCTCAGTTGGAGGCTCTTCCTGTTCTGTCCTCAAAGCAGCTGGCTGAGCTGCTGCTGCTGCCTCTCCCGACTCCACCAGAGAAAGACGTCGTCATTGACCGGGTGTTCGACTTCCTGTTGGAGTCGCCCCAAAGGTGGTGGTTTTCGGAGGTTTTGCTGTTCGTGGTTGAGCTCGCCAAAGAGGTAGCAGCTTTTATCAGGACACAAGAACTCATTAAACTTTGGTTAATCCTGGATGATTGATTGTAAAACTTTTTAATGTCTCAGGTCAGTCCTCCATGTGACGTCTACAAACAAATGTGAGTACCTTCGAATGGTTTAAAAATGTACCAAAGAGGGTGCTGACTAATTCCTGGCAACGTGTTTCCTTTTACTTTACATTTTCTTAATTGCTCTGTCCACAGTTAAAATGATCGGCTCAACAGGTTTATCTTGAAATTATGTTTATGAATTTGCTGAAAACTGAATTAAATTGTAATAACACAGTATCAGCTGTCAAGCATGGCAGTGGTAGCATCTCGCTGTGGGGCTGTTTTGCTGCCAGTGGTTCTGGTGCACAAAGTGGATGGAGTAACAAAGAAGGAGGACTACCTCTAAATTTGCCAACTTCACCCCAAATCAAGAGCTAGACAGTTAAAACTTGGACACATTCGGGTGTTTTGATGTAAATGTCTTTACTGTGGAGGACAGGTTGGAGTTTCACGTTTGGGCTCCAACTCCATCACTCCATGAATATATTTCTGGGGACGGATGTTGGGGTGGAGGAGGTGCTGAAAAAAACGTACAGAACATAAAGAGAGTCACAGAGGAAAAAAAAAAGGCATGGCAAAGGCAGATCGCTGAGTGGATGGAGGCTTAAAGAATATATGCCCTGGGGCTGATGAAGACAGCTGCAGATGTGATGATGGGAAACAGGGAACAGGTGTAGATGGGCGTGGCAGGCTGACTGTGGAAACGTACTGATTGGGGAAGGAAGTGGCTGGTGGCACAGAGGAACTGGATTAAAAACCTGAGGGATTTACCAACTGGAAACACAAGATGCAGAATGAAACCCAAGAATCACAAACACAGAAAATAAACATGACAACAAAAAAGGGACGCAAACCAAGCTATAAACACAAGAAGAATGGCCGAAACATAACTAAAAACCAGATCCTGACACTAGTTTTTAAACAAATCAAAGATTTCTGACAAACTCTTTTTCATTCTTGTCTGTTTGTGTAATTTTTATTTTTATTTTTGCTTGTTTTTGATACGTTGCATTTAATTTTATTTGTGTGGCAGTTTTGAGCGATCGTACCGAGCCATACCAGCTCTATCTGCGGACATGGAACCAGTCATCTGGGCTCGCATCGATGACCTGATAAACATCGCGCCAGAGGGTGTGTTTCTGTCTCAAATACACACGCACAATACAACGCACAATACAACGCATGTGCGTTGCGCACATGCACCAACACACATATTTATATACACGAGTTTGTATTTCTCTCTTTGTTCAGGCATTGTATTGACATCCTTTCTTTTCTGTAACCTAACCCTAAATGAACTCAATCCATAAACCTAACCTCTAATCCAAAAATACCATTCCACCATATTATGACCAGGCTTTGGTCCCCATAAGGACTACTGATCCTAAAAGGTTAAGTAATTATATCAGAAAACGTCCTAAAAAAGGTAACAAAAACTAACTACACCAGGGGTCCTCAATCCTGGTCCTGGAGGGCCACTATCCTGCATGTTTTAGATGTTTCCCTGCTCTTCAGCAGGTCTT
>JAOXNZ010000155.1:18060013-18071740 GCA_028566095.1 Kryptolebias brasiliensis
TAAATATTTCTAATATTTTACCTTTTAAATTATAAAAAAAAAAAAAAAAAAAAAAAAACACATTTAAAAAGTAAAAGTTTCTTGATCATTCCAGCCGAAGTTAGAGCAGAAACGTCATCCTAGATTTACTGCAAACTGACAAAATTATTTGAGCTGAGAGGGAATGTATAACAGGAAACATGCAGGGAAATAATAAGAATGACCCTAACTGAAGTTTGCAACCAAATAAAATAATGCATCTGGAAATTATGCCTGACAATACAAAGAAAGATATACAGAAGAGGGGGACTGAAAACTGAGCCTTGTGGCACACCACAACGGATAGAGCATGAAGCATCCTCAACACTGACAGAAAGCAAGTGTTTTCCATGGCTGATTACCTGCTGTAGTACAGGGTTTGGTTTTGAGCCCAGTGGATTGTGTGGCACAAACAGCAGGAGAGCCGGGCCTTTAGTCAGCTCCTGTTCCAGCAGATGGGACTTTGTTCCAGGAGGCTGCAGCCACTGGAGGACAATCTCACGGTGTTCAAACACCCAGCTACAGATGGCATTCGACGTGAAGTTTCGCTCCTTTCTAGGGAAGATCTGAAGAAAAAAGGAAAGAGTGATAACAGCAGAAAGTGTATTCAGCATTTTGTTTTTGTGCGTTTAAATGCCATCTATCATGAACCGGTGATGATTCTTACCAAGGGGGAGTTAAACCTTCTGTGCAGGTAAATACTTTCATCCTCTCTAAGCGAGATGGTCTCAGCCACTTGCTTGTTTGTCACAATTCCAAAGCGAACAACTCCACGAAAATCTGCATGATAAAAAAACAAAACAGAAACTTGAAGATAAATTAAGACTAAATACTTATTTTTCTGTCATTATTCATAGTACATCTGAAAAAGTGATCCGTATACATAAAACTTAGTTCTATGTGTTCCACTTACTAACACCACTACCTCCCAAGCTGTTAAATCTATTTATATTCTAAATATGTTGTACTGGATTGAAAACTACCAGCCTAAAGGAATTTGGTCACTTCTTACCCCTTCGAAGGGCCTGCAGGGCAGAGGACAGATACGTGATGTACCCTGGTGGCTGTGGAGAGGAATTAAACTGGAAGAAACCCACTACACGAGGCTGGAAATACACAGGAGACAGACAGTTACTAAATACAGAAAGTTGTCAAAGCAGCAACACAAATAGAAATGAAGGAGAATCCAGGGCAGGTCAAACCACCAATTAAAAAAACAAACATTATTTCTTAAAGACAGTGAATAATAGTGTGAATGCTGGGTCAGCATTCACACAGTTTTCCTGTTTTATAGTTTCTTTTGTATGTTTTTATGGACTCAAACTACTTCTGCATACTTTGTGCTACTGTAACCATTCAAATACCAGAACATTTGTCTCGACCGGGAATAGTGTGATGTGACTTTTGGGATTTGCAGCTTGTATACTTTCCAGAATGTTTAACTTTTATTACAAAACGTTTCCCCATGGAAATACATTGAGATCTCTTCAGTTTCTTTCAAACGTAGTTCTCTACTTCAGCATACTCGCTCTATTTTTGCCTTCTTGTGCTTATTTTAGCTTTAAGCAACAATTTTGCTATTTTTAGCTTCTGTCCTGCTTGTTTTACCTAGAAATTCATACTCAGCTTCTCCAATAAATCCCAGTAAAGTCATTCATTCCTTTCTCTATTAGCAAAGTGCATTCTGTGTGCTGATAAGATTTAATGGTAAGCAAGCACATAGAGTAAGAAATTAAACTAGTGTTTCTTGGAGGAATGCATGTCGCCCGCCACCTTGCATGTCAAAGTTTTAAACCAGGATCTCACGTGGTCAGAGCACACGCTGGGGATGATTCTCAGCTACTACCACTCCAGATTTTAGCTCAAAATCTGTATAACTGGCAGATCTGTAGCCATTTTTGTGTCTGCTACGGTTGATCTTGAATCAGGTTCACTCAAAAGGTTAATCAGTTCTAAATGAGTGCTTTCTGAAAATTTCATTAGGATCTATCCAGTCGTTCATGAGATGTTTTGCTCACAGACAGACAAATGAACGAACACACACACACACTTGATAATAATTTACTCTGTCAGGTCTCCATCTCAGGATGTAAAGTCAGGTAATACCTCGTGACATGAGAGGAACTCTTCAAGGTCCTCTCTCGATGGGAGGTAAGTCAGAGGGGTGATGACTCTGAGGATAAAACTTTCAACGTAGGAAGCCACAAATGGACCTTTGTACTCTATTGGCCCAAACCTGCAGAGCAACAAACAGAAAATATCAACAGGACAATCAGGAATATAAAACAATGTTTCTAACTTTTATTTCACCAGATCAAATATTCAGAACAGCAGCAACAGCACAAAAACACACTGACATTAAGACATTTGACAAATGCACATTAACTACGCAAAATCAGCAAAAGACTTAACGTAAAATTAGTAAGAAACGATGAATGATAAAAACGACAAAATCATCAAACTACAACCTTTGCATGTTAAACCATCCAGCTCTGAGTTCCAGAAAGATTTCTTGATCTTTTTTTTTTTTTTTAAATATATTTTTAATGTATTTGGAAATATCTTCAAATCAAATGCAGATGTTTTTAAGACTTTCTTTAAACCCTGGTCTTCTTACCTTCTGTAAAACAGATGGACGACGGGGTACTGAAAGAAGCGGTTTAGCTTCCTGCATTTCCCCTGACTCCACCAGCAGTTAACAGCCACAAACTGCACCTGTGGGCGAGCGGGAAAGAGACACAGAAGGAAACAGCTGAAACAAACAAAACCAGACCAGATGCAGCTTATTGGGTGCAGACTTCCTCAGTGAGATCAGACCATCTGTCACATTTAATTCAAATAGAGGCCTCCAAGGTTTTTAGTTTGAACCGACATGCCACCTATCTGCTGCTGATTTCTTTAAACTTAATAGTTTCAAGCTACAACTATGACTTTTATCCATCTATCCATGGTCGGGTCTCAGAGCTAACAAGTCCAGGAGGTAAATCCAGACGTTCCTTTCCCAGTTCCCAGCGACACTCTCCAACTTCTCCTGCAGAATTCCAAGATGTTCTCTGGCCCAAGAGAATACATAATCCCTCCTGTGAGTTCTGGGTTTGCCCCAAGGTCTCATCCCAGTTGGATATGCCCAGAAAACCTTCAGAGGGAGGCACCCTGAACAGATGCCTGACCCACCACAGCTGACTCCTGTCTGTACGGTGGAGCAGCAGCTCCACTCTGAACTTCCTTTGGATGAAAGAAGTCTGTCTTTGTCTCTAAGGCTGAGCCCGACCACTCTAGAGAGGAAGCTCATTTCAGCCACTTGCATAATGGATCTCATTCTCTCCGTCATTGCTGGAGGGATTATGTATCTTCTCTGGCCTGGGAACGCCCCTAGATCCCTTAGGAGGAGCTGAAGGCTGTTGCTGAGGAGAAGGAAGGCTGGGTTTCCCTCCTGGACCCGTTGACTCCACGACCTGAACACAGAAATTCTTCTAGTCTTTCAACTGCTCCCTTGTCGAGGGTCTCCACAGCGGCTCACCTGGCTCTAAGTGCAATTTCCACCAGCACCAGTAAGGCAGCCATACAATCAGTACGATCCATTACAGCAGGTGTATGTATGGTCAATCCGGTAAGGCAGTCATACGATCTACATGTTTGTTTTGGCAAATGTTTTGCGCTAGACGTCCTTCCTGACGCAACCACGCTTGGGATCGGTACAAAAAGCACACTGAACGTGCTCTTCCAGTTGCGTCCCAACCACAGACAAGATGCAGAAATTGACTAGACGGGCGGATGGATGTTTAATGTGTCTATGTAAAAACAAGCTTCTTGTCCAATAGAATTTCAGTAAAAAGATCCCTAAATGGTATTTAAACAATCCTGCAGAGTGATATTTTTGAGTCCTTCTGTACCTGTTTAGCCAGCTTCTTCGCTACCTGCTGCACTTCCTGTCGGGCAGCCATGGAGTGGGCACACCACGGAGCGTAGAAGAAGATGAGCGACACCTCAGCCATGCTCCTGAGGCGCTCCACCTGAGAAAAGAGAAACTGTTGATCTTATGATTTTATCGACTGATACTTGGTGTAGAGTTCACACCCGTCAGGCGCTGACGTTTTCGGACATAAACGTTCTGGAAATATTAAAAACCTTGCAGCCTCTTCTCACACTCCCTCTGCTGTAGTCTCAAATGTATTCACGATGCTGACTCTGACGTGATCTGTGAAGTGAGTTTAAGTTACACAACGATCTGTATCAGACCTCTGCGTTCTTGATGCTCACCTGGTCTAGCTGACCCAAGTAGAGATCCACTACCGGGGCCTCGGAAGAGAAGAACCGCACAGGAGGCCGAGCCGCTGCCACCACATCTTTAGCACGGCTGCAGACAGAAAGGACGGAAAGAACGACAGTAAATACAGTAAGCTGGCTCAGCTTCTGGATTAGCAAATGCTCATGTTCTTTCTGTTAAAACAACCATCTCTGTCAAACTGTTATCTTCGGCTTTTTGTACATACAACGTGGGAACAAATAAATATTTTCTGAGGGCAGGGTTATAATTACGTGTAGAACAAACACCATTTCATCCCTTCTGTACGCTTAAATGATTCACAGGTGTGTGTTAAAAAAATAATAATAAAAACATCTTCCATTCACGTACAAATACTAAATTGAAGGTGTGCAAAATAAAATTAAATAAATAAATCTGGCTTCAAAATATAATAAATTAAAGGTGTAGATTAAGATTACTGGACACTAATATTGCAACAAAAAAATAAATAAATCAGATTACGTGTTCTACAATAAGAGATCTCAATGAATAGTATTGGCACCAGAAATAAAAAAATATTTATACATACAAATATTGCTTAGAATAAGAAGACTAAGGATACCAAATGTCTTATTTGTAGTTTTCCAATCCAATTAGAAATGAGATAAAAAGTCTTCCCACAGTAAAAGTGCTTAAACGGAAACAGAACTGCCTACAAACATCCCATCGAACGAGGTGTGAAACAGGATCTTCGAGGGTAATTTGCCTTCAATTTGCTTCAAGTTTCAGTTGTTCTAGCATTAATCTCTTCACTCGAGTCCACAGAACAGACATTTGTAGCTAAACAATCAAACTGAGCTGCAGTTCAGCAAACTGAAAACCATGGAGCACAACCTGCAAACTTTAGACTGAAAATGACAACATGATTTCAGAAAAAGAGCTCAAATTACACCAGTAAATATCAGCTTTTATAGATCATTTTACAGTGTTATCGCTTCTTTTCCTATACTTTCACCACTATCCAAAGCAGGTAGGTTTGAAAATACCTACATGTTTCATGTTTTAATCAGTCATGTTGTTCCATAAAAAAAAACTGCATAAATCATGAACTAATTTAAACAGAAAATAAAGAAAACAATAATAACCAGCAGTGAAGATGATGCCCATTTTCTCACATTAAAGTAACTCACTCAAAGTTTTTGTATTTATTACCAAGATAAGCAACATTATCTATTAATACTGAAAGTCTTTGAAAAAACAATAATCGTTTCAGACTGGTTTGTTGTTTTTCTGTCAACTTGAGAGACCAAATAACACAGCTTTGTGTCCTAACTGAACCTTAAACAACCAAAACTAAGAAAAACAGAAATATCCTGTCTGTTGAGAGGGATTAGTAGTTCTTTAGTACACGTCAGGTTCACAGATTAGCTGCAGACATCAAAAAAACACACCTGATAATGACTGAATATTA
This sequence comes from Kryptolebias brasiliensis, assembly GCA_028566095.1. Lineage (NCBI taxonomy): Eukaryota > Metazoa > Chordata > Actinopteri > Cyprinodontiformes > Rivulidae > Kryptolebias > Kryptolebias brasiliensis. The sequence goes on from JAOXNZ010000155.1 coordinate 18,065,749, forward strand.
CTGAGAAACTAAAACCTAACTGAGCTAAAATCACATTTCTCTTTCAGCAGAGCAAAAAGCGTTTCTGCTCTCTGTTGGGATAAACACAAGCTCCCAGATTAGGAACAGAACCAGGTCCCGATTACCTGTACGTGAACTTCACCGCCAGCACGAGCAGGACGCTGAGCACCACAGCCCCGCAGAGCAGATCCGGTCTCCGGGCCATCAGAAGCAGCACCTGCCGGAGAGACTGCCGCGCCCGGCGCAGCATTTACACCCTGCCGTCGGTTCTCCGACTCATTTATACGCTCCGGACGCAGCTGAACGCGTCCATTTGCCTAACGGGGGGAGGAGGAAGACTGGTTGGACCGGGGACAGAGCGGACCTGGATTGGACATCGGCGCTGTTAGTGTGTAAGGTGCTCAGACGCAGCCAGACCAACCTTTCTTCCCCACGTAGACTTTTCACTTCCGCATCGGCGGCCGCGGGGAGCGTCCGTTAATCGCAACGAGCGGTGAAAAACGTTCATGAAGTTTCACATTTTCACACCGAACTACATCTAAAACACAATATACTGCTTACCGTACTAACGCTAAAGATAAACGTGTCCAATAAAAATACTACTAATGTTTGGATTTAACCTTAGTGAGCGTATTTGTGTGTTTTCGTCGGTAATTGTGCCAGCTATTTAATGACAGTCCCTATAGTGTTTTGACGAAATACGTTATTGTCATTCTACCCTTTAAACACTAGGGGGCGGTCGTTTTCAATACAAAATATAACTTATTTTAAACACTATTATGCTATTATGAATGGAAACCTGCGGAGCCAAGTCAGAGATATGATATTATTGCGTGCCCTCGCAAGGTTTTGATGCAATGCAGTTTAAAAAATGCATTATCTATATGCTATATATGTGGGTGTACCACTTCCTTCCCACATTTCAGTTTCATGTACAATATGAACTCAGGTATGTTTACTGTAAAGAAATGCTTCTCCTCAAGCTTACTGTGCTCTTGATCATTCTGATTCCCGAAGCTGCATTTAATTGTATGTGGCATGTTTGTTTCTCATAAAAACAATGTTTATGATAAAGACATGTTTCCGATGTGAGATGTGTTTCATTGTGGGCTGGCTGAAGGCATGCACACTATTCAGATTCTGTTTCTCTTTATTGTGTTCATGCTTTATAGCTGTACCCTGCAGTGATTTGTTTTCTGCATTGTGGTTTTCTGTCTTCAGATTTTACAATTTTATTTCAATACAAATCAATGAAGGGCTTCTGTTTCACAATTTCTGGTCCAATGCTGCCACCTTTAGGGTATTTTTTTTGGCATCTTCAGCTTCTGCTATCTTACCTTTTAATAATACTTCAACGGTCATATTGACTTCGGATGCTTAGAGGTTTAAGTTTTACCTGTTTACAACAATTTTTCTACTTCTTTGTTAATTTATAGTGTACAGCAAACAGTAATTTCTAAAACAAAAGGGTAAGAACATACAGAAAACCTTAAGAAGCGCCATGAATGTAGTGATGAGCTCTGGTAAGAACCAGTCTATAGTTAACTGAACTGAAATGAGTCTTGGTAGGAAGTTACCCTTGTCGCCTCCCAGCTCTGCAGTTTCTGAGAGGGAGCTTCATGACACGAGTAATGCCATATTATTAAGACAAGAATCTGAGAAAGTAAATGCTTTAAAAAAATCTTTATGGTTTGTCATCAGAACACATAAAAACAACACCAGTGTAGAATTTTTAAGTGCAAATAAACAATGTAGAGAAAAACTCTGATTACTTCAGTCAAACAATGAAATAACAAAAAACGACTCAGCAACAAAAATATTTCTGAACAGTAAAAAAAAAAATCTGCAACAAAGTATTTCTCAGCAGTACAAGCAACTATGAAACTATTTATCACTAAAGAAAATACACTTTTGGACAGAATTTAACGTTTTAACATACGGATAGTTTAAAAAAGTGGGGTAAAAAAATCTGGGGTGAAATTTTCTTAAACAAAACAGTTTCTTGAACAAGCACTGAAGCCTGAACAGCCTACTGAATTACAAGCTCCCATTTTTTTGCACATTTTAACTCTTTTACAGCTCTGGAGCGCTGAGATTAAAGCTGCTGAGGATGCAGAGTACATCACAATTTAAAGCAACAATAGCTGTCAAAATACACGACTTTCAGTGGTTTGGATTTGAATGTTTTGTATCATCTATGATAAAAATAAACAAACACCAATCATTCACAAAAATCTACAGCATAGTTTGTAATAAATTAGCAAAACAGCAGAACTGTGTTTTTGTTGCCAACAATTACGAGTCGTTTGTTTACATTTGAACACTGACGGCTACACTTCGGACAGTCTCGACAGACATGGAGTCTGTAAAATAATCTCTGAATGTAAACAGAGTCAGAGGGAGAACAATGGAGTCAGAGACACCAGGTGGAAGGAGAAAAGGTGAAGTTCTTCTTCTGAAAAGAAACGAAGACTAAAAGCTGTGAGGAGAGTTGACAGATGTGGAGTCATTGAGGAGGAGGGGATCAAGTGGGTGACGTAATATGCAAATGAGCTGGGCTGAGATATTTTCAACTGTAACAGGAGAATTTCTGTAAGGGATCATAACTCGTCGATAAATTTAGTTGTACACAAAGGTAAGGAATATTTGCTGCTTTCGAACGCACTTTTTACAATTGTTTGGGAGTTACATTAACCCCCAAACAAGCATTTAATGCTAAAGAAATTGTTAGAAACAGAAATTCAAATCAAAAACACTGGAAATCCCATATTTTGACAGCCATTAAGGTTTAAAGTAAAATGATTAAGGTTTAAATACTAAACTGAACACTTCTGGAGCAGCTGCTTGTTTCACTAACTGTGGATTATGTGCCAAGAAGACCTCTGATAAGAAGTTAAAGAAAAATGAACGTTAATCTTCAGTAGCCATACATCCAATCTTTTTTTGCTGAACTACAGCGATGTCAGAACTACAAAGCCGGCTTAAGAAGCAAATCTTTAATGTTTAGTCATTATTTTCCACTGCAGAACTGCACCATTGTGGTTCATGAACATACTGTGGAGAACGAGCACCCTGTGGGGATCAATCCAAGCCCGTAACGTCACAGATGTTATGGAGAGTCTCGTCTTCTTCGTACTGTTTCTCCTCTGTGCCTCAACCGTCCGAGAAAAAGAGACAGGACCGGTTTTATCCGAGTTTACTGCTGAAAATAAACAGTTCTCCTCAGCAATAAGACTTCAGAATATTTAATCTGCTGTAAACTGTACAGCTCAACTTAGGCACTGACTCCATGCAGTCTGTTACGGTGCCCTGGTTTCGGGGTGCATTAATTGCTGCACCACCAAGTCAATGTTAATAATGGGGCTGAAGTAAAGAGCCCAGTAGAAGAGGCAGTTACACACAAACTGTGGGACAAAAGGCCACAGAAGGGCAAAGGCAAATCCCTGAGAGAGCATCTTCCACATGTGGTTCCACATCTTTTGTGGTACAGTCCTGCAGAAAAAAGGTGCAAATTAGACTGATGTGTTACAACAGCGTAGGAGCTTTACAATCCTTTACTTTACACGCAGCTTTTGTCAAGCAGCTCTCTCTTTGTGCGTACCTGATACTGGCGGTTGTCCAGAGCCTCCACAGAGAGCAGCCCTCCAGCACTGAGAGCAGCATGGTGTTAACAATGATAAAGCGGGATGTCCAGTAGTGGACAGCCAACCAGTCCCAAGCAAATTCTGCTATCAGCTGGTACGGAAGCAAACAGTATTTCACGAGAAACTCTGCCCACTGTTGCCAGCTGGGTTCCAGCTAACAAAAAAAAAAGAAGGAAAAACATTGAAAACAAAAAACCCACTGAGCTCTTTGAAATCATTCAAACAGGTATTACTGAAAAACTGAAAATAGTTTACAAGAAAATCAACAATTCCTAGTTTTTTCCAGACACGCAGCACTTTGTATAAATCTGATCTGAACTGATTGAGTTGGGGGTTGTATTTAAAGGAGCCTCCTGCTGTTTTTGTGGAACATTTTACAATAAACAAAAGTCAGATCTAGTGCTTTCTGTGTAAAGGTGTCTAACATGGAGGAGCAGTGGTAAACCAAAATCACAGCTGGGTACACGCATTAGGTCTAATGTCTCGATTCGGTATGTTTTTGGTGCAGCTGAGGAGGTGCCTTCTGCTCCCTCATTTCCTTCCAAACAGTCTCCTGGAGTTGCTCTGCTGGATGTGTGTCTGTCTGTTCATAAATTTGGCAAGCTTGCAGAACATAGCTTTCCATAATCTAGTAAGGTGTGACGTAGCACAGTGAACATTAAGTAACTCTCTGTAGCTCTGGATGTTCACCCATCATCTGTGAGACCAACAGCAGAAGCCTCAGATGAGTCCAGGATACTTGTACTTTGTAATAAAGGAGTGGTATAAGTGTATCTAGCTAGACTGCCAGCAAGTGTAAACTTAGTAACATTTTAGTATTTTTAGTAAGTGTTTTAAACCTGCGTTACTGAAAGTTGAGTCGCGTGTCGCTGCTCTGCTGTTTGTTGTGTCTGAACTGTCAGCCAGGGGATTTTTCCCATATTTACATTCAGGAAATGCTTTTTTGAATAAGGAATGTATTTCAATTTGAACAAGCTACACTACACTAGCATATAGCTTTGATTAATTGTCCACCCATTGCTGCTGTAGTTAACTGCTGTTTGAAGCACAAATGTACTTCATTGTGACAGAAACTCAAAGGTAAATTTAGTTCTGCACACAAATGTTCTGTATTGTACAATACGTAAAAAAAGCTGCATTTATTTAGTGTGTGGGTGCCGGACTGAAAGCCTGTACAGAAAGGTTTCAGTACAAATATGTGTCCCATTACACCCCTTGTCTAAAGTTACCAAGAACCACCTTGTTCTAAAAATATCTCGGTGAAAGACGTTCAGATTAGCAGCTGATTTCAAAACCTCCCAACCCAGAGGAAAGTTATCCAGCCTTCCCATCTTTATCTGTCTAACCTGAAACCATGCTGCCCATGTTCTCAGATTTTGTCTCAGAACTGATGTCCTCGTGGAACAAACCACTGTCCATCTGTGTTACAGTACCCAGCTATGGACAGTATTTGGATCTGAAAGGTGCTGAAAAAGCCAGGCTGGTAAATATTCCACTCATGGAGCCATCCCTGGCAGCGTACTTGGCTCCGCCCCACAACCATGGTGTGAACGGCCCCACATCCCTTCCATCTAAGCACTGTAGATTTTCCACTGCTCAGCTGGAAAAAATCCAGAGAGCAGGCGACAGAGCAGTTGTCTCAGGTCCTGTCACACATTCAAGCTCTAGGCTTTTCAGTGAATTTTCAGAAAAGCTCGCTGACTCCGAGTCAGCAGTTTTCATTTCTCAGGCTGGAAATATGCTCCCTGTCGAGCAGAGCTCGTCTCTCAGAACACAGAGTGGCCGCGTTTCACCGCTGCCTTGCTCAGTTTCAGTTGAGTTGCAAACTGCGTTTCCAGACGATCTTACAGCTGATGAGCATGATGGCGTCCATGATCGCAGTAGTGCCACTTGGATTGCTGAAAATGCGCCCGTTTCAGCGCTGGACTTGTTCCCTCAGGCTGTGTGTGTCACGTCACCTCCACAGGAAGCTAACGATAACCGCCTCTTGTATGTTGGCTCTCAGACATTGGAGGGAGCCCAGCCTGTTGTGCCAAGGCTCTCCGATAGGGAGAGTGTCCTTTCGCAGGGTGGTGTCCACAGATGCCTCCCTGATGGGGTGGGGGGCTCTGTGCGATGGTGTGGCAGTGAGGGGGGTTTGGACACCGGCACAGTCCAAGCTCCACATAAACTACCTAGAGCTATTAGTAGTCTTGCTGGCTCTGAGACACGTTTGCCTAGTTCTGATGGACCACCATGTTCTGATCAGAACAGACAACACGACTGTGATTTCTCTAGCCCACCCATGGCCCAATGTACTTCTGTATGCATTTCCCCCAGTGGAAATGATACTGCCTGTACTAGAGAGG
>JAOXNZ010000155.1:18106714-18132139 GCA_028566095.1 Kryptolebias brasiliensis
TCATCATTCTTAGAAAAAGTGGATGCACTCATTTTAATTTCATGGTACATTTAGGGACAATTAAACTGAACAAGCTTCACAACTGGGCTGTAAAAACTAAATATATTGTGAAGTCCTGTCAGCAAAGCTGTGTGGTTTGGGGATTATATATATTATATTGATATTATTATACATAGTATAAGATGTTGGTTAAAGTAGGGAATTTATTTATAAAAAAAAAACCCAATTGATAAATGAAACTTAAAAACTAACATGTGCATGTAGTGCGTATTAATGTTGTCACACTCTGAAACTCACTGTTCTCACAAACTGATTGTACCAAACCTGTTTTAGTTGTCAAAGTTAATTCCTGTTTTTTGTGTTCACACAGGCGTGAATGTTATCTCTGGCATCATACCTGCAGAAGCTCCCTCAAAGAAATGTAATCACAGTGAGAATGAAAGACCACCGTCTGTGCACAGCTGCTCAGTGTGCGGTAAAGACTTCCCTTACGCCTCCAAACTTCAGCGGCACCTGCGTACTCATTCAGGAGAGAGGCCTTTCCCCTGCTCCATGTGTGAAAAGAGATTTCCGGAAAAGGGGCTTCTCATAATTCACGAGAGGGTTCACACCGGGGAAAAGCCGTTCCCATGCACTTTCTGCAAGAAAAGATTTGCCAGTCAGGGGGAGCTGCGGCTGCACCGGCGGACACACACTGGTGAGAGGCCCTACCACTGCTCCATCTGTCTGAAGAGCTTTTCCCGCCACTGGCACCTGAAGACGCACTTGGAGGCGATGCACTCTGAGGTTGTAGCAGGCTTCACGAGGAAGAAGTTTCCTTGTTCGGATTGCGACAAGAGCTGTAACTCGGCAGCCGAGCTGAGGGATCATCAGAGGACTCACACCGGTGAGAGGCCTTTCCAGTGCTCATTCTGTGACAAACGCTTCGCCTTGTCAGGGACTCTTGTGAGACACGAGCGTCTCCATACTGGCATCACGCCGTACCACTGCTCTGACTGCGGCAAGACATTTGCACAGCAGTGGACGTTGACCACGCACATGCGAACTCACACGGGAGAGAAACCGTACAGCTGCACGCAGTGTGAAAAATCATTTGTCGCCCCGGGGGAACTTCGGAGACACTCCAGGATACACACTGGAGAAAAGCCGTACACCTGCGCAGACTGCGGAAGGCACTTCTCATTGGCAGGAACGCTCCGAAATCACAAGCGGTCGTGCATTCAGAGCAAGAATGAGTCTGTTACAGGTGTTGTATCAGTTGTAGTTCAACCTTCAGCAGAGGAATCATCCCAGCGAGAAGAGCCCAGCAACATCAGCTGTGAGGTAGAGACATTAAACAGTCGCTTCTAATTAAAACCTGACTCCTATATCACTTCTGTTGCCTCGGTTTGTTCTTATGAAACTTTATTCATAGGTGTCTGACAGCCAGAGCCTTCCTAGTGCAGCTGAGCCCCTAAACTGTGTCAAAGAAGCTCAGCCCAAAGTTCTTCAGAGAGAACCAGTCGACCATTTGGAGGACAGCGTTTCCTCTTCCCACATGAACGTAATTGTGAAAGAGGAGGAGAACGAGGAATCTTTGTGTGGTAAGTAAAAACACAGCTTTCTGGTTTCTTTCTCAGTCTGCACTCTGTGAAGGACTAATTCAGACATTTTTTAATGGGTTTCTGTGGAGTTGTTATGAGCAGTTAGTATCTTACCCGCAGCAGACAGAAGGCAAAACAATTTCAGTTTGGAGAATCGGGGGGAAAAGCTTTCATGGTTGAGTCAAGCTAACAGCTGCTCTGAAGAGAGCCCATTTAAAAGTAAAATTTCATAATCTAAAACAACTCAAACCTTAAAAAGTTTATAATTGTTCAAGTGAACATTATGACTTTTGAACTGCGTTACCTTTGGTTTGAACAGATACATGGACTAGATATGCTTCACAGGATTTGTTTTAAGTTGAACCACAGGTAAGATACAGGATACTCATAACTACTCCAGAGAAACCTACTTAAAAAAAATTAGAACTATCCCTTTAGGGAGGGCATACGCCTTTTAATAAGGCGGTTTGTCTTTTCTGTTGTGATGTTCTTGTCCTAACAGAAGAAACTGCAGACCAGACATCTGCTGCTGAGGACTGTACCCCTCACGGGGAAGCTGAAGAGCAGCTGAAGGAAATTAACACAGATATTGAGATTACAGTGAAGGAGGAAGAGGAGGAAACTGTAAACGGTAAGAAAAATAACTTGCAGTAGGAGCTAATGTTGTTTATTATTACAGTGTGTTACTGAAACTGTTTATACTACTGGCTGTTAACTGGGATTAAATGTATTAATAATTTGGCCCAGGTTGAGCGGTGTGTTGAGTCATGGTGTACTGACAGGAAGTCTAGGACCAGTGCCAATCTTTAGAAATCAGGGCAGCTGATACTAACAGGCTTTTTTGGCCAATATGTTTTCTTTTCATCTGACAAAAAAAAACTGCTTAACATGTTTAATTGTTTAAATTATGGCTTATTTTTGGACACTTAGAAACATATGTAGAAAAGCGTTATGCAGTTAGGTGTAGCTGTATCTGTTTTTCCCCCTGCTAATCTACATTGTACAATGGCCGATAATGTAAAACACAACAAATATCGACCAATCAGTTGGCCTGCCTTTACTTTTTTTATGACTTCATTAATGTTTCACTAGTTTTATTATTTTCCTTGTACACTGACACTCCTGGTACACTTCTTGTCAAAGCTGCTACAACATATTGTCACAAAAAAGATGTCCTTGTTGAGCTGTGAATGTTTACTTTGAGTAATTTGTACCAAACAAACAAACATGATGTAGTTCTACATCTGTGTTGACAGATAAGTCTTTTCATTGAGGTTGAAGATTAGAATTTTCATTTTAATAGCTAAACATAAAATCTATCACACATTTTAAGTACAAGGTAAATACTATTTCTTATTAAAGCAAGCAGCAGACTGCTGTCGTTTGCTCTAATTGTCACTAAAAAAGCTTTTTATTTTTTTTTCTCTTTTTTTTTTTAAAACAGTGTCAGGAGATGATTCAGATCCAGTCACAGGCAGTGAAAAGGATGATCTTCAAGTATCACCGGTCCAAAAACAGCATAACGGCAATCTGACAAAGAGCTCCTACTGCTGTGGGCTCTGTGGAAGAGACTGCCACAAGATGTCAGCTCTTCAAATCCACATGCGCATTCACTCTGGTGAGAAACCGTACCAGTGCACGCTGTGTGGGAAACAGTTCACACAGAAAGGTCAACTTAAAGGTCACTATAAAGTCCACACGGGCGAGAAGCCGTTCTCCTGCCCAGACTGCGGCAAGAGCTTTGCCCACTCGGGCGCCATGAACAGACACAGACTCACACACACGGGGGAGAGACCCTATCACTGCTCCGTGTGTGACAGGAGCTTCAACCAGTCCGGCCGCTTGAGGGAACACGAGAAAATTCATTTCGGGGAGAAGTTTGACTGTCCCGAGTGTGAAAAAAGTTTCACTCGCTCCTCCAGCCTCAAGAACCACATCAGGCTTCACACCGGCGAGAGGCCGTACGGCTGCGACATCTGCGGGAGAGGCTTCAGCCGCTCGCAGAGCTTGAGGCTTCACAGACGAAAGCACGGGCAACTTCACGCTGACCTGGAGTCTTCAGTCTCTGTGGAGAACGATGACTTCTCCCAGAGTGACAACAACTCTCCAATTAATATGTGCATTACAGACAAAAACGACAATGACAAATTTACATAACCAGATAAGAATCAGTTATAATACAAGATTTAAAAAAAATTGATTGTTAACAGACTTGTACGTGGTGCTTTACATCAAAAGTATGAAAGTATTCAACTTCCTGATATGTTCAGGGTAGTTAATACATAGAAACATGAAAAGTAATTTCCTGCAACTACTATTGCAGTTAAACTCGACATGATCACATAAGTATTCACAGCAAATGCAAATATTAGAAAATCTGTAACATCTGAGGACGAGGAGGTCACACTGATGAATCATTCTCATGTTGGATACGTTTGACTGTTGCACTCATGTCTGAAGTATTATGGTAGTACAAATTAAGGTCTGTGATTTTACTTTGTTGATGCAATATTTGTCATTAATTGAACTGTGTATGTGGGCCTAATAAATAATTGTGTTTTTGTTTGGTTATGGTGGCCATTAAGCAGTTTTAACAATCCAGTCAGGCTGGGTTTCATCTTGTGAGGAAACTACCAAGCGATTAACAAAATACATTGTGATATGTGTCAAATACTACAGTCATGCCTTGGTAAGAATTTTTCACTTCTAAAAAAAAATAGTCTTTTAAGTCTGTGATCCAAAAAGGAAAAGATTTAGAGCCATGTAGATGGGAAATATAACTGTGTGAGATGTGTTATGCTGAACAATAAAAGTGTTAAACATTGTGTTCTGCTTGTTGTGGCTATAGGAGTAGGACATTTTGCTAAACTCTGAAATTATGATACATTTGAGGTGAGCAGACGTGAAATGTAGGTTTGGAGGGTTTTGCTGTTTGGATGTTAACCAGAAGGTTAGGGAGGAAGTGACAAAGTAACTTCATTGAGAATGACAGGATCCTGTTTTATACATGGACAAAAAAAAACTATTTTCTAATGTTTTACTTATTATTACCCATAGTCAGATTTTAGGTGGATTTTAAGGGTGCTCAAGCCCCCCTGAGAAATAAACTATAAAGACGGTTTTGTGAAGAAGCTCAGTTCTCAAACTTCAGATTTACCAGAATTGTTTTTAAAGATGAAATAAATGGTGACAGGCCCAAATGAACCATGAACCAGTCGACTCTTGATTCTTTGCATGTCGAAATCAAATGAAAATAAGTTGCAAATCCAAATACGCTGCTTTTATTTTGAAACCGTCTTTTATTTTGGAAGCAACCGCTGCGATTTTTTTTTTCGTTTGGGCACGCAGTTAAACTGTGAAAGCCCATTTTTGCCACTTTGATTAAAGCAAAAAAGTATTTAAAAATCCTCTAAGTCATAATTATGAGTCTCATGATTATGAAATTCTAAGTCATATAGTATTATTAGATAGTACTGCAGTTGATTTAATTGCAATATGTACTGTTTGTAACTATTCTTGTACTATCTCCCTAGACCTTGTGCCGATAAGATTACCTGTATAAATAAATGTGAAATAAACACAAATAAACAATTATAAGCAAGCTAAGTAAAAGAGATAGTATCTCCTAATTATAAAATGCTTTCTCAAAATTATCACTTAGGATCTCTCATAATTAGGACATAGTATTTCATATGTATGAGATCCTAGGTATCTTGTACAGTAATTAAGAGATAGCCAAGTCATGTTTTTGAGATAGTATCTCATATTTATATGACATGCTAAGTCACAATTCAATTATAAAAAATTCTAGAAAAAATTTGAGATAGTGTCACATAATTATGACTTAGATAACATTTTTTAATTCAGAGTTGCGTTAATGGGCTTCTACAGATTGCAAACACATTACACAAATAAGTTATGTAATTATTCTCTTCCAACTTTTTAGCATAAACATCCTATACTACATAAGCACAAGGTTTAGAGAAAGACGGTTTTACATGAGACCTTCGGGCCACCGTAGATGCAGTGACGAGTTGTGTTCACTGACAGTTGTAATGTGTATTAAAAAATCACGGTGCTAATTATTTATTTTTTAGTAATGCAGTTAATCAGTCATCATCACATACATTAACATAAAGGTGCTGACATGAGCTCATAGCATCGCATTTTAGTTCGGAAAAATGGAGTTTGTTGGGTCGTTCTTAAAACGAAAGTCATTGAAATTCCGAGGTGTCGTGAACGCGACGTCTGGGTAAACAACAGACGTACAAGATGCATCAAATTGATCGGGTTATCTGCGCTACAAAATAACTCGTTGCTCCCGTATTTGCTTCAAAGGAAACGTTTCCTTGTATGTGTGTATTTTTGTGTCTGTAAATTTCTGAAGAAATTCAGGTAAGATGTTTAATTTGACGCCCCGTTCAGCTAAACCAATGACTTTACTAGAACTTTAGCAAAAAGTTAGCTAACGCTAAGTAACACATTCTGCCGTAAAAATGCGTTTGTGTGTCTTCACTGATCATTTTCTGTCTTTTTGTCTGTATGACTATGTGCACAAAATCAGGTAGTCTTCAAATCTGGAGTTAATTTAGTGTCTCTTACTCCATGTCGTACTTCAGCATTCACGACTTGGCACAGCTAGCTTAAATAGCTAATCATTTTGTCCTATCAATATGTTGCTTTAACATAATGTTAACAGGAAATATGTTAAGTTCTACAAAAATCTATGATCCTACTATCAAATATTCTGTAATAGCTATAATTAGACATATGTGTTGTATAATTACATTGCATTTCCTTTATTAAAGCTTTTTTTAAAAAATGTCATTCATACCTTTGTCCCCATTTAAGTAACATGTGACATTATTTCTTTTTACACTTCTCCTTTTATCTGTTTGTCAGACTCACATTAACACGATGGTGTCTTACAAGAAGCTGAACCCTGAAGATGTTCAGTTTTCCAGTGCAGTTTTATCAGAAGAGTCTCGTCCAGCTCAAGAAGAGGTCGCAGTGAGTTTATATCAGTTTTCTTTTTTCTGCTTGTGACCTGCTGTAGTTACTGTTGATGTGATCCCCAGAGGTTTTCATGGTGTAATTAGAACTCATACTGTATTTAATTTAACTACGATTACACACATACATGCAGGTAATAAAAAGAACTTAAAGTTTACATGTGAGAGTTTGTCTAAAACTCACTAAAATTGTTCTTTAAGGAAGAGATAATTAAACTTTACTGAATACGTTAGATGTTAGCTGAACTGAAAGAGGGAAAGCTTCCTCATTTGAAGGTTTTTGTTTTCCGACACTGGAAATGGTCAGAAAAGAGATGACTTTTTAAAACTTGTAGAAGAAGTGAAAGTCTTTTGTCTTTAAATTACATGTTAAACCAGATGGATTAGTTTACTGTCAGAGATGTGTTGATTGTGTTCGCACTTGTATTTTAATGCTGTGTTTCCAGGTGCCCGAGCCAGAGAACGCGTCCTTGCTCCCACGCAGGCCATCATGCTCCATCACCACAGGTGTTGTGATTATTGGCTGCCTCCTTCTGATTCTCGGTGGAGGCTGGCTGCTGCACACTATATACTGGCTGCACAGTCCATCCAGCCAGCAGCCACATCAGCCGCCACCTCCGGCTCCAGGGCGAACATCAGACTCCAGACTACCAGGAGAAGTGAACGACACTGCTGCCGCCTCTCGCAACGAGGCCTGCAGTTTAATCCCAGAGGCGTGGAGGTTTGATTGTTACCCTGAAAGAGGGGCTATTGTGACCCGAGAGTTGTGTGAGGCAAGAAATTGTTGCTTTATCCCTGCTTCCACTTCCACTCCCCGCCCTTCATGGAAAAATGGTATTCCTTGGTGTTTCTATCCTCCGGATTTCCCTTCTTACTCAATGGTGTCACTAAATGACACTTCAATGGGCTTTAAGGGCACGCTCGTAAAGGATGTGAAGACTTACTACCCTGGAGACATCCTGACCGTAGAGATGGAGATACAACATGAGACAGATACGCGACTGCGTGTCAGGGTGAGTAGAGAATTCAGTCATATAAACCAATGAACCATTAAACTCTTACATTTGCCTCAGTCTGCCAGCACATCTTTGACCTGTTGAGGCTTGTACAGGTGGACTATTGGTAGTTTGTTTTGTTTTTTGGTCTCTGAGACATTGGCAGGTTATCTTTCACAATCAGTAGATACCTGGGTAGGACATTTATAGGTATTGCATCCTGCAGGTTCCTCATTAGATTTAATCAAATCTGATTTCACGAGTTTTTCCTTGATGCATTCCTGAGCAATTTTGAAGACACAGCTGGAAGAATGAAATAATGCTGTTGACACCAGAGGGTTTCCTACAACAAATTTTAGGTACATAAAGAGAAAAAAAATGCTCTAAAGTTGTTATGATATTAGAAATAATTTGAGGGCTTGGAGGTATTCTTGTGAAATTCATTAATTCTCAACAAAGGATACCGCAAGGGACATTAGGTCTGCTTAAAAAGTCACTTTTCAAATAAAACAAAACTTAATTTTTGTTATACTTTGCACAGTGACAACCTTAGACTTTTTACTAGTGTAACAGAACCCCAACCCACTAGACTCCAAATCAGTGCAAACTTTGTCCCCAGCTCCTGTTGCACAAACCTTAGATATGTTGTAACAACAGAGGATATTTCTTGACTGCATCGTCTTTATCGCACCAACCTTTACTCAGTGATTATTTAGTTTAAAGAGGTTGCAAAGACAGTTTAAAGATTAAGCCGAACTCTTATGATGTGTTTACTTTAACATGTTTTGTGGCAGGTTTTTAAGTAAATGGAATGTTTATTTTGTTACTTTATGGATCAGATTATCACGTTTCCACAGCATATACTGTAAATTCTCCAGAATGTAATTTTTTTTACAAACATTTCTCGATATAGATAACCGACCCCTCAAGCCCACGGTTCGAGGTTCCGATCTCTGTTCCCACCTCCACCAAGAAGGCAGAAAACCCGGAGTACATCGTAGAGCTCTCAAAGCAGCCATTTGGCCTCATCGTGACGAGGAGATCTACAGGAGTCGTGCTGTGAGTCTGACTCCAATAAGAAGCCTTTAATTAGATGATGCGAAGCTTCAGAAGTGCTCGAGTCGGCTTTCTGTCGGTACAAGAAGGGGGGCTCAGAGTAAAAAAGGTTGTGTGGTTTGATTTACATTTCAGTGTTATCATTTTCTAAGGGATCACAAAATTCTCCTTCCATCTTTTCTTAACCTCATTAAATTTCAACAAAATCAAAACACAGCTTTGAAAAAGACAATGACATGATTTTTTATGATTATGTAATTTTTTAAACTATTCAACCAGATCCACTTTGTGCTTGAAAGCCTTTAAACTACATTGTTGTTGTTGTTTTCTTAAATGAATTTACATTGTACAAATAATGCAACTTTTCTGCTTTTCTTATTTTTAGTCTGAACACCACGGTGGCTCCTCTCTTCTACGCGGATCAGTTCCTTCAGTTTTCCACCTCTCTGCCCACTCAGTTCATTTATGGCCTGGGTGAGCACCGTTCCACCTTTTTGCATGATGTCCACTGGACCACGCTCACCATGTGGGCCAGAGATGTCCCCCCTATGGTAATCACAGCATTCTTTGTTCTGTTTACACTTGTTGTCCTGTCGTAACATCAGTGGTTGCTGCAGTCCACGTAGCAGAGATACCTAAGAGATAAACTGAGAATGGGCTAAAAGTTCAGTTTAAAGTTGTTGGGACATGACTGAGTGTTATGAAACACAACTGACTTTGTTGCAGCATAAGAAAAATCTGCTGCAGCACTAAATGAAATATCACCTTGGTTTATTTTATCAATATACCACCCGGTCCACATACGATGTCATAAAAGGAAACATGATGTAATTGTGTATTTTTTTTTTTCTGCCATGTAGGAGCAGACAAACCTGTACGGGGTCCACCCATTTTACCTTGCAATGGAAGATGGAGGGAATTCGCATGGCTTCTTGCTGCTGAACAGTAACGCAATGGGTCAGTCTGATGATCGCCCTGTTTCAAGTCTGGATGGGAACTGAAATACATCGACAGCTGAATGAAAAGCTGGGACTCATATTTACAGAATTTTTGCAGTTGTTCAGCTTGAAACTGCTGACAAAATTAGGAAGTCCTAGAAAAGCAGAAGTTTCAGTTGAATGTTCCTGTGAGTTATTTGTTGTTTAGGGGTGAACTCGTGAAGCTGTAGACATAAAGTTCTGTTTCTTTACGGTCATTGGTTTTTCAACATGAAACCTAAAGCTACACAAAGAATATTTAAAATAAGCTTCGATGTAAATTTTTATTTCTTTGTTATTGCCTGTTCTGTTTTTTTTAAAAGTACATAAATGTACGTTTTATTCATATTTATTCTCAAAGCACTTTTGTTTGCTCTCAGTTTTTGCATTAATCTTGTAACTAAACGTGCTTGTTATTTGCTTGTCCACTGTGGTAATTTTTTTCCTTTCTGTTTAATCAGATGTGGTGCTCCAGCCCGGCCCGGCCCTCACCTGGCGTACTATTGGTGGAATCCTTGACTTCTACATTTTTCTTGGTCCTGATCCTGGTTCAGTGGTTGAACAGTATGTGGACGTTATAGGTCAGTGAGAGGGTGCTGGGTGTAGACAGCTGCATGACTGACAATACTGTGTTATAACTCAGTGAGGTTGCTATGATTTACTATCTTATTTTATAAGATTCGTCTTATCTTTAAGACATTTCTGTAGTCAGGAACAATAGTTTAAAAACAAAACTACATTTGTCACCCCAAATATTATTATTTTGTTTTTGAGATGACAGGTTTTTCTTCATACGTCTGTTTTTTTCTCCAGGACACCCAGTCATGCCCATTTACTGGGCTTTAGGGTACCACCTCTGTCGCTGGGGCTACATCACCAGTAATTCTACCTGGGAAGTTGTTAAAAACATGAGGAATTATGGAATACCTCAGGTGATTTTTATTTTTTTTTTGCATAAAATCATCAAACACACGCTAGTCCCAAAGGGTCAAATATGTCTTTTGTTGTTGTTTGCACTTCCTCTTTAAACAGGTCACACTTGTCAGATCCCCTTTTAATACTGTTTTCTGTTTTTTTTTTTTTAAATAGGCTTATTATTAAATGCAACAGTTCTAGCTGTTTTTTCTTTAGTTTTAACACATTTTCTGTACTAACTTAAAATGTTCCCACCTTTTTTGTGGGTTTGTTTGATTTCAGGATGTCCAGTGGAATGACATCGACTACATGGACCAGTTCAAGGACTTCACTTTTGATGGAACCAAGTTCGACACGCTTCCCGACCTTGTTAGAGACCTGCACGCTCATAACCAGACCTATGTCATAATCCTGGTACATAGACATTTGTGTCTCCTGTCATGTGTTTTGTGTCTGATTTCGATGCTCTTGTCTAACGGTTGTTCTTATCCGGCTGCAGGACCCGGGTATCAGCAGCACACAGCCTGAGGGCTCATACTGGCCTTTTGACGAGGGACTGAAGAGAGGAGTGTTTATCAAAGACTCTGAGGGAAAAACACTTATTGGGAAGGTGAGACTGAAGTTTCAGTTCAACATTAGCTTTAAAAGTTTTGGGTTTTTTTTTTTTTCCATGAGGAGGAATTTCAGACTCTCCCTATTTTCTGCTGTTTCTCAGAGGCAAGAAATAAATTGCAGCTATCATTGAGATAGAATTTAAAACTGAGATATTTGTGTTTCAAAGGTTTGATTGGATGAAATGTGATTACAGAGCAGGATTTAGGTGACAGATCAGGATGTGTTAATTCCCAAAGTGGCTAAGAAAAAGTACTTTCTTTCCAAATATCCTTTAGCTTAGCGTGCATCTCTAATGCAGCTTAAACTTATGACCAGATTAGAACTGGGAGTAAAATTAGAAGTCTGTTTGTAACACAAATTAGTGAGATGCTTTTAGACAAATTTTCTTCGTTTAATGTGTTCGAAACAAATCACATCGCTTGATTATTTGGAGCAGATTTATTTTTCAAACCGACTGAACAGGGTGAATGTTTTAATCTACTGTGTGTTTGCTTAAATAAAACACTATAAAAGTGGTTTTACAGTTACAGCTTTTTTACACACTGCAGTTAAATATGTAATATTTAAGCTACAATAAATACTGTTTGGACAAAAAATAAATAAATATTGTTTCATAAATGTGCACTAAACTGTTCGTCACGAACACTAAATCTAAAATGTATACTTTCAGACCAATGTTTTTACTGCTTTACTGTAGCTAATACACAATTAAGTGTATATTTGGGAGAAAGGACAAACATCTTTTAATTTTAAAATTTAGCACATTATTATAATTATGTACATCATTTATAAACTACTGTATGTAACTCGTGGAAGAACATGTCATGTTTTATAAGAAGTCTTTTGACTGAAAAGGTTGGTAGGGATCTTGGTTTTCATCGTTTGACTCACAGTTGGAGTTAAATTGGCGGCCTCTTTACTGGTGGTGTAATTATTTTCTTGTTTCACTTATTACTGTCTATCATAAAATGCAATAAACTGTCAGACAAACAGTCAGAAACATGTGCTTGTTGTGTTTCAGAGTGTTTGGTTGGTTCAGTGTGTGAAACTCCTGGTTTAGCCTCAGAGCTGCTGCAGTTTAGTTGAACCTGTTTTTGTTTTAGCTGCAGTTAAGTCCAGACTTTGACATAAACGTCTCAAAATCTTTAACGTTCTGATTCACCTGGACACGTTTTAAACAACAGATAAGATGGATAATGCATAACAAAGCATGTGATTTAGATGTTAAGCTTCTTGAATATTTGTTTTTCTCACGCCTGTCAGGTGTGGCCTGGTCTGACTGCATATCCTGATTTCTCTGATGAAGTTACACACAAATGGTGGTACGACAATCTGCGCCGGTTCCACGAGAAGGTCCCATTTGATGGATTGTGGATTGTACGTAAAGAAGTAAAAGTGTCCGTGAGTTCAAAGCGTTTTATGTGTACCACTCACTGGCATTGTTTTATTTATTTTTAGGACATGAATGAGCCATCAAACTTCCTGGATGGATCAACAAATGGCTGTCCATCAAATAGTCTGGAAAATCCACCATATACTCCAGGTTGAAGACATGCATCCTAACAACAAACCACACATTTAACAACATCAACAACAGCATACAAACAATTCTGACTGTTGGGATGTGCATTTTGATTTCAGGTGTGCTGGGAGGTTTGCTGAGATCCAAAACCGTGTGTGCCTCTGCACAGCAGAAACACTCCACACATTATAATATGCATAGTCTGTATGGCCTGATGGAAGCTAAAGCCTCTGCAAGGTCTGGATTTTTGTTACACTGACACAATAGACATTACATTGAAGTCACTAAAAGACGGTTTTCTGTTTTTCTTCCCTGAATCTTTTTGCTGTTTTCTTTTTTTTCTCCTTCTGTTCAGTGCTCTGAAGCAGATTTTGGGAAAGAGACCTTTTGTGATCTCCCGCTCCACCTTCCCCAGTCAGGGGTTGTACTCCGGTCACTGGCTGGGAGACAACAGAAGCCATTGGAAAGATCTTTACACTTCGATTGCAGGTTAGAGCTTCAACTGAATTTCTTATTTGTTCATTTCAGACTATTGGAAATAAAATGCATATAAGACAGCAGAATAATATTGATTCTAGAAACAAGATAATGTCATAAAGAGTCACAAAAAGAGGTGCAGACTGATAAATGTTCTCACCAAACATCTTCTTAGCCTTAACTATAACGTGGAAAAAAGAACAAATCGGATATTCACAAAAAAATCTGAAAACAAAATGAGTCACTGCTAAGCTGCACCTCTCCCCACTCACACACATCTGGACATTTTATATTTAAACTTTCCAAATATTCAGTTCTGACCACTTTGTGTTGAGAATAACTTCTTACCAGTTAATTTAGGCAAGATTTAAATGTAAGTGATCTATTTAAAGGTCCATCATGTTGCACTCAGGGAACTCCATTGCCAAAAAACGCAGTGAAATGCATCTGTGCATTTCACTGCATATATGCAGTGGTGTGCAACCACAAGATAAGGCAAATCGCTTTGCTGTGGTTCCCTTAGATTGAGCCTTTTATATTAAAATGAAGCCCAGGTCTGGTTTGTCTTTGCCGTTGGTTATGTTTGTTGCACTGTTGTGGCTGAACTGACAAACGAGACGTGACCAGACTGGGTCCTTCCTGCAGGTCGGTGGGTCAGTGTTGCAGTTCTGTAATCTTGAGGCTGCAGGTTCAAGCCCCGGTTGTGTCAGAAAGGGCATTTGGCATAAAACAATTGCCAAGTCTTTTGTTCAAGTTCACTCGCCCCTGCAGAATGGAGCAGCTGAAAGACAAACAATAACAACAACCATCTTAGGTTTATCTTACAAACTTAGAAAAGAAAGTAAGGGTAGGCAGAATTCTGGTGGCAGCAGTGTAAAGCTTTGCCACTAGATGCTGCTAAATCACACACACACACACACACACTGCTCAGAGTCTGAACATGGTGGTGCATGTATGTTCAGCGACGTCTGGTTCTCTAGTTTAGAGTTCTTTCGTGGTTTTTGTAATTTCATTGTATTATTTATACTGTGACAATAAAGACGTTTTATCTAGCCTTGGCTTGAAGTAAAGTAAAGTTTGTTTTATAACTTATTCAATTTCAGGTATCTTGACCTTTAACCTTCTGGGTATCCCGTTGGTGGGAGCAGACATCTGTGGCTTCAGTGAGGAACCACAGGAGGAACTGTGTGTCCGCTGGACTCAGCTGGGAGCTTTCTATCCTTTCGCGCGAAACCACAATACTATTGGCATGCAGGTAAACGTTGCGTATTGAAACCTAATGGGTCTGTATGCTCTGTGACGAAGCACAGGTGTGAGCTGCACATATATTTCATGACAGTATTGACTAAATTTGCACTAATTTGACTGGAAATTAAACACCCTAAATTTTAATCGTGAGAAGAAAACCAACAGTAGTGATCTGTTTTAGAGAGGAGACAGCCTCTTTAAGTCAGACAGCAGCTACAAGACTCTAGTTTCTTTTTTGTTCAGCTTAAAACAGCTACTCTACTTGTAATAGCTCACTATATAAATACATAAATGTAACCGACATGCTGTATTCTTTCCTGGTTTGGTTTAGTGTGTGCCTTCCTGATGACTTGTAGCTAAGTTGTGATCAAACACTGTAGAAGTTATGTCTGTTTTTCTCCTTTTTCCTAAATAAAGGATCAGGATCCGACAGCTTTCAGCCCATTGGCTCGTACAGCCATGAAACAGGCTCTGCTGCTGCGTTACTCCCTCTTCCCTTTCCTCTACACACTCTTTCATCACGCACATGCACACGGACACACTGTTGCACGACCGTTAATGTTTGAGTGAGTAGTTTTTCTGTTCTTTATTTCGTGTGCTTTCTCATATGTGTGATCGGTTATTTTTGCTTTGATATCTTTGATACAGTAAAGGGGTTTAACTCTGCGTATGCTTTGTGTTTTTGTCAGGTTTCCAAAAGATGTAAAAACTTACGGGATTGACAAACAGTTCCTTTGGGGAAAGAGTTTATTAGTGACACCAGTGTTGGATCCTGGTGTCGACTACGTGGACGGTTACTTCCCAGAGGGTCTGTGGTACGACTACTTCACGGTAAGACTTGATATAAACAGAGTGATAAAAGGCAAACAGACGGGCTTTAACGGGGTATTTCTACACTCACTATTCTTTATTTTCTCCTCAGGGCAACTCTGTGCGCAGCAAAGGAGAACAGCTCCAACTCGATGCGCCGTTAGACAAGATCAACGTGCATTTGCGTGAAGGTTCTGTTGTACCAACACAGGTAGATAGGATGTTCAGTTTAGTGATTATTATAAAAAAAACTGTACAACTCAGGACTTTCTCAGAAGCAATGTGCATTCTGACAGTTTGTGTAAAACTTGACCAATTCTGAGACCTCACCATCATAAAAAATGAACAAAACAAAGCATGAAAACATTCATCCGATCATATTTGACATCTAATATGTGGTATCTAAAGTATGCGTCTGTATCAGGTCACTTTTAGTCCTCCAATCAGTAGTTCCTATTAATATTTATCTGTTTATGTGTGGACAGGCGCCCAACCTGACTCTGTGGATAAGCAGCGGTCAGCCTCTGCACCTGGTCTCGGCTCTTTCTGACGACGGTTCTGCCGATGGAGATCTGTTCTGGGACGACGGGGAGACTGTGGACACCTACGAGACCAACCAGTACACCTACATCATCTTCAGCGTCACTCAGGTTTTTCCACGCTCGATTTGACAACCATTTCTTCCGCTGCCTCACCCCGAGCTGTAATCACAGTCAGAGTTTGATTGGGATTACAGTTCTCAGAAATCCCGCCAATGGCTTGGACAAACCTTTTATTTGCAACTAAACCTTTCCGGTTCCTTTTAGAAAACAGTTTTGTCTATTTTATACTATACAGAGGTTTTTTTCAGATATGTATCTACTGTAAGACTGAGGTTAGACCAAAGATGCAAAATCTTGCAATCCAATAAAAACAAATAAATAGAAAAATTAGGCCTCCAGATGTAATTAAAAAAGCTTTAGGAAATGAACAGACTTTTACAGTTCAGATGTGGAATGTTTAGTTTTGGAGCAATGTTAAGTAAACATATATGGTAGTTGATTTAAACATTAATTATCCTGTTTGTTTTTAGAATAAGATGACATCCCAGGTGCTCCACAGCCAACAGGAAGCTTCGTTCATAACCGTAGGCTCAGCATCTTTCTATGGTGTCCAAGTGAAGCCAAATAAAGTGCTGGTGAATTCCCAAGAAGTACCGTTCACCTACAGAGACAACCAGGTGAGGACAGGTGTTATAGGAAAAAATAGTTGGGTTTTACTTTTACAAGTGCAGAATCATGATTATTTATCAAGGATTGGTTATCATTTTTTTCTAATGATTAAAGACCACCAAACTAAACGACTATAAATAATAATAAATGAAAAAGAGAAGCTTATGCATACATCTGAATCTCTCAGTTTAGCAGTTGTTCGTTTTGCTGCTTTGTTAACAAATAAAACTAGAAAACTGCGCAGCACGTATATCATTCTTAACCAACATTCTGGTTCTGGTGCCGTTTTGGAGCTGGTGTCTGATTTAAAACCAGTTTTTATTCTGTTTGTTAAATCACAGGGGGGAGGCTGGTGCCTCATAAAATGTTGCGATGCCCTATGTTTTAAAATCCAGAGCCAGTGTATGAATGATCCTGTTTAATTCAAAGAAAACTGCTAAAAAACTTTGCTTCAACATTGACGTGAAGTGGAGGCAACCTGATTTATTCTCCTAATTTACCGCAGTGTCATTTTTGAACTTTGTGTTTGTATAAAACTTCCTGGTGTGTCGTGGGTCGCTGCAGCCGCTGTCACAGTTTTCATCTCTTGTATGAACATACGTATCTGCAGTCAAACGCCAGCTCTTTATAGACTGAACCAGTGACTTTCAGACATTGATTTGAAGGAAAGTCAACAGAAATATCATCCGTGAGAAAGACTGTCTGTATGGAGAATTTAAAACTATTCCAGAGGGAGGTTTAATTTAGAGAAGAGGCATTTAAATCCATGGTCTGACAACAAAAACTGGTTACCAGCTGCTGAAGGATGAGCCTCTGTATAGTCTCCCTTTTTCATTTTGTTGGGAACCAAACTGAATGACTTCGAATCAGTTTTTAACATTGAAGCCTAGAATGGTGGTGCATTTAACTGCTCATAGAGTGTGTGTGTTTGTTTTTGTTTAAATCACCTATTTATGGTAAAACAGGCAAACAAAAATTTCTCTTGGGGGAAAGTTTCAATTATCTTTGCAGATGTCCAAGTATGAGGAGATTATTCACTTAAGGAAAAGTCTCATAACATGTTTTTAATCCTAAATGAAAGAGAACAAGTCCTGCATTTAAATCTGCAAGAGTTCTCTGGAATCGTGTTCTTGATGTTTTTGTTTTATTCCTTTTCCCTCTGCAGGTGTTATCAGTCACAGATTTGGATCTGAACCTTATTCAGAACTTCACCATCAGCTGGAAATGAGGATTTTAGTTTTATTTACTGTCGGGAGTCACAAGCTGACAGAAGAGGCACTGTGAGCGTAAGGACGGCTGTGTTTTCCATCTTTTTTTTTTTTTTGGTTTTATGCTTCAAAACACTGAATATCAAAGACGACATCAAGTAATTGTGGCAGGACATAACTGCGGACATCTTTTTAATTTCATGTACTCTCCATTAAATCGGCTGCAGCTGCTGTTTTGGACGTTAACGGCCTTTTAATTGAAAGCTAATAGTTTTTGTTTCCTCTTGTCGTGTTCAGAAGACGGAGCCAAAATGAACTGTTATTGTTGGAAGTGAAAGTGAATTTAGGAGCAAGCTGGGTCATGTTTGACTTGATCCTTTACGCTTCATCCTTAACGGATTTTGCACCTTTTTAAAAAGAAAAGAAAGGGAACTTTTCTTGACACACTATCACTGACTTGCATATGGTTTACCACTATTAACATTTCATAATGACAGCTTAGTTTGAACAAAAAGCTTAGCCTTCTTTGCTTTAGTTTAATCAAAAGTGCATTTTTAGGACTTCTCATCGGCAGAAAGGTGACGTGCAATAAACACAAGGATTGTCTTCCATCCTTGAAATGTGACAAATCTGAATGTAGTTCGTGATCGACGGCGTTCTGTTTGTGATTGTTTGTTTACGGGCATTTCGCTGTTATTGCTGCAGTGTTGTAAAGCTAGGCAGAGGTGCCTTCTGATTATGTTGTTATTGATGCATGTCCGGCTTTTTCCAAAAGCTTTATTTGTTCAGCTTTGAGCACATTTAAAACACTGAAGACCGTCGTACTGTCATGAACAGGAAAAATAGGTATTTAAAAAAAAATTCCTTTTTGTGTGTGTGTAGCTTTTTTTTTGTTGAAATTGTGACGCCACTAATTGGTTGTATTTTCTTATGATGTGTTTTAATTTTTGTAGCAATAGAGGTTTTAATCAATAGGATTTTTTAAAAATGAAGTTGTTTCCAGTTTAGCAGCAGGTCAAGAAGACCCGAGGCTAAGAAAATTCATGTTTTCTTTTAAGTGAACTGTGTTACTCCTGGCCTTTATTTGTAGGTTTATCCACCACACGAGGGCACACTTTGTTAGTACTGTTATTGTTTTCTTTATTTACCGGTAATTTCCCTCCTGGCACGAGACGTTTTTATGGCAATTTTGTGCATTTTTCTTTTTTTTTAAGCTTTGTGTTTCTTGATTCCTAACGAGCCTCAATAAATAAATTACACGACTGAAACTTTCAATTATGAAAAATGCATGCATTTAGACACAAATACACCTAATTAACACCTAATTAAAAAGATAACAGCAAAAACAATAAGGGTAATGGTGTTGAAATATTGTAATTCTGAAAACATTTTCTATTGTACAAGATCAACAATATATGAAAATAAAACTTCAGTCGTAACAGATAATTATTAATTAATCATTTGTCAATGAAACATCTTGATACAGTACAATTTTGTTGTAGCACTAAGTCAATTGCAGGACGTTTCATTAGTTTGGCTAATATTTAAATTATATTTATCAAAGTTTGTAATGAGAAAATACACATAATATAAGTAGACTTTACTAGAGTTGTGCAGCCAGACTTATTGCAGATATTACTGATGGGTAAAATTAGATTTTTAGAAGCCAGTTAAACTTTTCAAACATTTTATGCAAGAAAGACTTGTGGAAAGTTGCTGCTATAAGATATAAATGCTTACTTTAGAAATAAACTTTAAAAATTTTAGGATGTACTAAGGAGTGACAGTGTAATTATAATTTAGTGCAGCTGAATGCTGCTTTTGGCTGTGGCCAATTTAATTGTATCAAACTGTAGCAGTGCAGAGAAGGACTGCTTTAAAATACTGTAAGTGCAGGAAACACAGCGTAACACAAATTTCTACACTAACATATTAAAGCACTGAAAAGAGTCAAACTTGCTCATTCTGGCACTTAGTTCGTTGCCTGACTTCCTCACACCTGTCCCACCTCTGGAAGTTCCTGTTTCCACTCACTGCTGCCTCAAGCAGACCTCTGTCCTCAGCCAGCAGCTTTGTGGCACGAAAGGAACAGATGTGAGGTTTTAATGGACTTACCATAAAGCTTGTTGGGAGTGCCCTCTCTGTCCGTGGCCTCAGAGGGCAGGAGCAGGGGCTCGTCGTTCAAATCGCTGTCTGGGGTGGCCACTTTGTCGTCCGCTCGGAGTTCTGCCGCGCTCATGTCGCTGCGCAGGGAGAGCAGCGGCTTGCTCAGCTGCCCCGTAATCATTGGATCCTGGAGGGAGCTGAGAGCCCAGGTGGGAAACAGAGTGGAGAAAAAAAAAAAGAAAAAAAAATGCCCCTGGTTAGATGTGCTTCAGTGTTTCACCCTCAGCGACTCCCTCTGTATGTCTCTACTCACTCTCTCTCTACCCAGCTTCTCCTTCCTATTGCTCACTCATCAGTCTCCCTCTCTCTACTGCTCCCTCCCTCCTCAGCTCCCCTCTTTTATCTGAGCCTGGTGCTATCCCGCTGATACTGCCGGCTGCTGCCTGGTGAAGAACTGTTACGGATCGCGTGGCTTTACCATTATACCCTGCAGTCCTAAAAAGGTGATACATCCATCTCCAAGGGGCTCATCACTACTGACATGTTCCTCATCTTCAGCAAACACTAAGCTGACAGCAACCCACAGTGAGGTTCACGGGCAGATAAATTAAGTGATTCAAATTCTGCATTTAAAGAAAATATTTGAGCAAAAGTACATATAAATGAATATATCAATTTTCACATAATTGAGGGCATACAATTAAATTAAAGGCAGCATCTTACGCCAGAGTTTGAGCCAACATGAACTTAAGGTCTGATTTAAACAAAACATGAAGACACTTATGGTTCTAAATTTTCCACTCAATTATTTTCATCTTTTAACAAGAAACAAGAACAAACAGCATACACAAAAAGATGAAAGCATTGTCTCTGAAAATTAAAAAAAGTTTCCATTTTAAGTTGTATTAAAAGGTTAAAACGCCTTCAATACATACAGTAGGTTAATATATTTTTACATTTTAAATTACTCAAAAGAAACTTTCTAAAAGACTGTTGTAAGAATTTCCCTTACCTCGAAAAGTTCCGGAAGAAAATGGATAAAAAGAAGTTTTAGAAAGCCCTAGTAAAGAAATCAGTGAAACTGCAGCTAAAACAGGCCACCACAGGATACAGACCAGCTATAATGTACTTCCTCCTGATTTAGAGGCAGCTTTCTCAACCTTTCTCTCTATATGGCGACCACAAGTTCAAGCCTGAGGTAACCTCCAAAAAAAAAGAAGAAAAAAAAAAAATCCCAGAGATGTCACCTCCTCCCTTTTCTCTCCCTCATAGACAGGCTCTCCCTCCCGTTTCTACTCCCTCTGTCTCTTCCCCCTTGTGTCTCCTGACTAGAAAGCTCCTCAGACAGTGTTCACCCCACCTCAGGCTCTGAGGCGCAGACACAGAGCAGCAAAACTACGGCCCCTTTTCTTATTTATGAATCAAGTCCAACCTAAATATGTCTAAGCAGAGAGCAGGTGACCAGCACATTTATATGCACAAAAAGGAAGAAGAGGGGGTGAGCCTTATCTTAGCCCTGCACCTATCAACGGCCTCCTATGTCAGTCAGGGTGGTCGATGATTTGCTACCCAGAGGGGCCTTTTTAATGTGCCCATCACAAGAATCTGCCCTTTCTGATATGACACATGATAATCTATGAAAATGTTAATCAATAGAAGTAGTTTAAGCTGTCATTACAAAACGTGAGCCGGCTGGTCAATACTCATATCCCTGGTAACAATGTCACTAGTCATCAGGGCTTCATTTGTGGAGCACTTAAATGTGGGACACTGCACATCAATGCACCGCTCTGCCCGCCGAGGTAAACACATTTTCCCCTCTGTCTGAGCTCGGCCGCACTCTGCATGCAGCCGGGGCCACCCCCACCTCCCACCTCCTTCCCCTTTGAGCTGCTTGATAGGTCCACTGGAGGGCAAAATTAATACCTAATTGAATCTTGCAGTCATCAAAATAATCAATAGTTTTTTATTATTTATTCTTCACAGTCTGTTGACTGTTTGAAAGCTCAGAGGGACAGCGGAGAGCACAGGCAGCCCTGAAATTTCTACCGTTTCACAATGTAATTTTCACTGGGGCATGAGAGTTTGCAAGACCTATAAAAAATGAGAGCTGTGGTTTCTGTCAGGAGGTGGGGGGAAAGAATAAAGGAAAAATAGGAATCTTTGCCCTAGCAGCTACAATGAAAAATAGAATAAACAAGCTACTGACACTTCAGAGAAGGGCAGGGTCCTTTCTGTCCATCCCTCCATCTTTTTCCCTTTTCTCCTTATTTCATCATATCAGGAGTGTGGCGGTACCTCTCTAATGTTGGCATTTCTCTTCCTGACAGACTCCAAACAAGTGCTGGGAATGAGATCAGAGCTCTAATCTTCCCCTGGCCTCTGAGGCTCCAGGATAAGAGTGCAACTCATCTCTCACCATCTTACGCATCAGATAATTATTTCAAAAAGTCAGCATTACCGATTTGCAATCATGTCACCTAATTTGTTGTTTTCCTCTCATTCAGTTTCAGGACTAATGTAGTTAATTATATGACTATATTTTCAAAAAATAATCATAGGAAAATCTATTATTGGGTGTAAGCAGTGGACATGTAATGGAATAGCTTCAATTTTTAAAGCTTAACCTGAAACCCCTAATTAGGCAATGAATACGAGTGTGAATGTGTGTTTAGAAGGCTTGGTTGGAAATGGTGGAGAGGGTTTGTCTCAGTACTTCTCTGTTCACTCAGTGTGACCACAGCTCAGGCTGCAAAGACAAACAAAAAAGCACTTGCTGTCCCCCTCTGCCTCCCACACACCTAATACCTCCATTGGCAGGACAGTTAGCAAAATCTTGAGTGTCATCAGATAACCGTGCTGAGAGCTGGTGGTCCTAACAGTGCTGCTGCAAGGTAGAGGGCTTTGCATGGCTGAGAGA
This sequence comes from Kryptolebias brasiliensis, assembly GCA_028566095.1. Classification (NCBI taxonomy): domain Eukaryota; kingdom Metazoa; phylum Chordata; class Actinopteri; order Cyprinodontiformes; family Rivulidae; genus Kryptolebias; species Kryptolebias brasiliensis. The sequence continues at coordinate 18,129,370 of JAOXNZ010000155.1, forward strand.
TTTCAGGACGTTACCAAGCAAAAAAATAATGTTCACTATAACTGTACTAAAATTATTTAGTGATCTCTGATATAAATATTTAGTATTTACAGCTCCCATGTTCCCCTCCGTGTTAGCAGGAAGTTGACAACGCCAGAAATGTATCTTCTTCATTCATCTGACTTCAAATGAAATTTAACATAAAATTTAATTGTACAACAAAAGTTGCAGTTAAAAGATAAAAATAAGTAACTGCATTTGTGTAAAACTGCTGATTTGAATTAACCAGAAGCTGTTTAAATGGCTAAAAAAATTGGAAACTTTGCCCTAGCAGCTACAATGAAAAAGAGAATAAACAAGCTACTGACACTTCAGAGAAGAGCAGGTTCCTTTCTGTCTATCCCTCCATCTTTTCCCTTTATTTGATCAAATCAGGAGTGTGGTGGTACCTCTCTAATGTTGACATTTCTCATCCTGACAGACTCCAAAAGGTGGAAAAAATAAGGTAAAAGAAAAAAACTTTTAGCATTTAAAATAAACAATTTTTTTCTTTCTTCATTCACAAATTGAATATTACTTTAAAACACTTTTTATTTTTCCTTTTTTAAAACTATTACTTCAAAACTAAGAAATATTACAAAAAGTAGTGTTTTCCCTTTTCCTGACATTTCGTTATGACTGGATTAAAATAATTTAAAAATATGCGGATACACATTTTTTTCATTGCATAAACAAGGACCAGATTAAAACTATAACTCACTCAGAGGTTAGCCTTCTTATTAGGTGAACGTTCTTCCTCAGACAGCACAATGTAGATCTGCTTAGAATAAATACCAAGTATGGATTTAGGACAGCTTCTGAACATTAAATACCAGCCACATATCCATGGTTCTTTTGAACATTTTGTTCCAAAATGCTGTGATGAGCCTCCGACCACTAACAGCAAATAAACCTGAAACAGAATGAGGTTCATAATTTACCCAGATTTCATCTTCAAGCTTCGGGTTTTAAAGATTAAAAAAAATGTTAACTGATCAGTTTGCATTGTTCTGTTATAGTTTGAGATACTAAGTGTTACATGTCATTTTGTACGTGTCTCTTTTACTTATATATATCGGTCATAAATGTATGTCGTAAATATTACATTTTTGGGTTTGCTTTTAAAGTAATTTCAACAAAAGCTACAACAGAAAAATGTGATATTAATGTTGTATTTTGTACTGCCTCATCTCAAAAGTACAAAATTAATTTGACTATTTAAAAACAACCTAAAATTGATAAATAGAAGTGTATTCAAACAACTAAGCATATAACAATAACCAATATTCATGAAACAATCCTATATTTCTGTGAATTTGCTGCAGGTTACCACTCTGAGCTGCTGATGTCTAATAAAGCTTGGTAGATGATGATTTGTCTCCCCCTTAGGGTTATTAACCAAACTGTTCACCTACGTATCTCTTACTAAATTTAAATAACTCTTTGTAATCCTATTTTAAAATAGGGCAAAAGCTTCTTATGCATGCAAATGTTTATTATGGGGTCACTACTTTCTATGATTTACACACAAAGACATAAATGTGCATTATTTTATCTGTCAAAGTAAGTAATCAAATTATTTTGTATACGCTTTTGGAAGAGCGAGCGAAAATAGTCTGAACTTTAGCAGATTTTTTTTGAGCTCGTTAATATGATCAACCGTTATGGCTCTCTCCTCCACTAAAGCTAAAATGCTCCCCAGTGGATGGTCGGTGGGTCAGTGAAGGCTGAGGGCTATCAAAGCAGTGTATTAAAAGGAGCTCTTTGAAGCTTGTAAACCGTGGTGCCCAGCAGGTCCACAACAGCTAGGCGCTTCTGATTGGTCAGGTGTGTGTGTGTGTGTTTTTGCCGGATCGATCCACGGAGCTGACATTCTGGAGCATCAAAGCTTTCGGTCCACTAATATGACTCCTCCTATGTGAGCAAGGGTTGTTTTTATTATTTTCCTTTTTTGTCTATGAGATGCTTATGCCTTAGAGGGGCTCTCGCATGCTTATGGAATGAAAGTGAACCATGGATTTTAATGGTTTGAAAGGGAATGAGCACATGAGAAATCAAACTCAGGTTATCAACCAATAAATATTGCAAAACTACACGAAGTGATGGAAAGAGAGGCAGAGAATCACAGGAGCTATCTGCTGGACGTACCATTGGCAGCAGAGGAGTGACGCCGCAGAAATTCAAACGCAGCTGCTTCTCAAAGTCAGTTTCCCCTCACATCGCCTCTGGAGACCTGTGCCACATACACACCCGTGAAAGGTGTGAAAATCTGATTTCCCAAAAAGGATCGGTAATCTCTGTGAGGGTGGAAGCAGCAATCAATAAATCATTGCTAAGCAGATTGTAAAGACAAAAAAAAAATATATTCCCCCTTGGTATCAGTACATTAGGATTCTCCTGAGGATGGATGAGGAAAGACGGAGGTGTGAGACAATCTCAATAAAGAGGAGGCAGATCATACCTTTGGCATTCATCTGGACTAAGGCTGTCAGCAGAGTGACAAAAGACCAGGGGAGTCGACCAATATCTAAAGGGTCCATTCTAACCCTGCTCGGGAATGTCTACAAATACAATGTGTATTAAAAATCTTCAAAAGAATTTGGGCATTCAGAAGACCTTAACTTAAGAAAAAGTCTTTGGTGGTTATCCACTGATGGAAAGTAATTACATTTACAAAAGTCTGGGATTGTATAACTTCGAGGTCATGTGATTTAAAGATTTTAGTCCAAAGCATACTGAAAACTTATAATGA
>JAOXNZ010000155.1:18136812-18149475 GCA_028566095.1 Kryptolebias brasiliensis
CGGAGTACCCGGAGTAAACCCACGTGTGCACAGGGAGAACATGTAAACTCCACCCAGAAAGGCCCCAGGCCGGGATGGGACCATGTGAAATTGTTTTTTCTCAAATAAAAAATAAAGAACTCAACAGTACACATATTTCATTATGATGCAAATTCTAACTTCTTACTCATTAACACACTTACCTCTACTGATAAAATTTCGCAGCACACATCAAAATTCACTTCCAATCATTCAAACAACACTGACACATCTTCAAAATATTACCACAACTTTTGAAGCGTCGTCTTGAGTGTGTAAAAGGTAGAAGCTCCTGACAAAATGAATTGCAAAAATATGAAAATAAGAATGTCATGGTTTGGAATGATAAGTTTAAAAGCTTTCTGTTTTTAGAGTATGTACCTTGAATCTGATTGTTGAAAAAGCTGAAATTATAGCTGAATTAGCATTAGCATGGTTGAATTAGCTGAAACTTTAGCTGAATTAGCTGGGCCCAGAATTAGTGATCTCCAGAATTAGTTATCTCCAGCCTGTCTTTTTTTTTATATGATGCTATTTTTTTAAATTTGTGTGTTTTATGACTTTGTTTTTATGATGTAAAGCAATTTGAACCACCTTGTTGCTGAAAAGTTAGTTAGTGGTTTAGATTTGCAGACCAAAAGCATATCGCTCTCTCAGCTCAAGGACAAATTATCTAGCTTCCTTATCTTTATCACCATATAACTTTCACTTCAAGTCACGCTGCATTCACTGTACCGCAAAAATGGGAAGACCAAACCTTTTGCTTCAGAAACAAAGTGATTAACTTCAGAAAGAAATGAGCTACTTATGCCCTACTCTTACTTTGTTTCACGTTTTATGTCCAAACACTGAAAAACCCTATCAACACATTAACAAAACCCAGCAAAACAAAAAAATATAAATGTTCAAAATAAGATAAGATAAGCTTTGAAAATGTCAACACAACATAAGAGTGATGCTGTGGGCACCTACAGTAATAATGTGGCATAAGTCTTATCTGAGTCCACTCAACTAACTCGGAAGACTAATAGGCGGGTAAAAAGACAAGGAAAGAGGTGAGTTTTTCTACAAAAGCAAGTATCTCAAAGGGCAGCAACTGTTAGACACTAGTTGGTGAACAGTATCTGCAAAGAAGTCTCCAAAATATTGCAGAGGTTCTCAATTTCTTTGTGTGAGTCACAGACGCTTGCAGTCTTATCACTTGAATTTTGAATGTTCAGGTCTAACCACGCAGGAAATAAATAACAATTATTAAAAAAAACTGGTCCAAATCTGGCCGTCTTCATTTAAAATGAATACTTCATTAAATTCAATCATAAATGTGGTGGCACCTACCAGGGTGAGTACAAAGTGGGCTGAAATGGGTACCATGTGGATGGAGGTGGGCAACAAAATGATGTGCACAACCTTGAGTACAGTTTTGCACACAAAAATAGGCTGTGATTTTCGAACACTGACCTCCTAGAGCACAGCAGCACAGTTCGCTTGATCGAAAACAATCAAAATTGAGTGAGGCTGAAGCTGAAAATGTTCCTATTTTCTCACATTTTTGAGTCATCAACTAGTCTCCAACAGCCACGGCCCTGTGAGATACTGTCTTAAGGCTGCTAATGTTAACTGCAAAAAGAGCTCTGAAGACAGGTGGTAGATAAAAGTGCTGTGGTACTGCACTCCTGTTGTATTTTGACCAAAGCAAGCCATAGACATTTCATCAAGACCTAAGGAAATTGTGTCATATTGTGCAATGGGGCATAATATGTTTACTTTAATGTGAACCGAGTTATAACATGTTAAATGTATTGTATAATTGTAGCCGAAATGGCATGAAATGGATTTGCTTATTGTTTTTGTCAAGGCATAATGCAAAAAAAAGTAAATGGTTGTCTCAAAAAACTTCAGCATTGGAGACAGTTCTGTCAGTGCTGATGTCCTTATGACAGATGTTTGTTTTGTTTTGCAACTGTCCACATTGTGGCTCAGTCTGCACCAGTAACCAACAACATGTTTGTATCTTTACCCACAGTAACACCTCATTTGTTAAAACCCACTTTTTTACTGATAAGATATATAAAAAAAGAGGTCCAGACACAAACATGAGACGAAGTAACAGAAACTGTTATCTGTGCAGGTATTTACATGTCTAAATGATCAAAACAGAGCTGTCTCCTCTGTGTTATCACCCCTGCTGCCTTCATGAACAGGGCAGGTGTCAGGTGACTTGTGAGCAGACACCACCCCCATTCTTCAACACGCCCAGCTGAACAGGACTTGACAAGCTGGCTAACTGAAGCCCAACCACACCCGATTCACTGTTTATTCCAATGCTTGCTGAAAATAGCTGAACAAAAGCCACAATGGATGTCATGTATTCAGTAACACTGGTGTACAGATGAAATAATAGATTTTCTCTTGAGGTGGTACAGAAAGGCTGTAGCCTGCAGAATTTGGTATTACCTCAGGGCAACCAGGCGCATGCAAACCACTTTAACAAAGGGGACTGCTGGTAAACCAAAGAAATCCATGTGTGAAATACTGTAACATAGTACTTACAATATTTATCAGTAAGAACAAACTCACTCTTTAGTCTTTTATTGGCTTGACTATGCGTCTAACACTGGCAGAATATCACTCACTGCTTGATAAACTTTTATTATAGTTGCAATTTATTGCTATAGTCTCAGCAGCACTAATATTGGACCAACATAACGTACTCTAGAAGAACTATCTGCCTGAATAGTTGCCACATGGCCAAAATCAATAAATGATTCATGTCTCAAAAGTCATTGCCTTCCTTTTGAAGCAGTGGCTCATGGGAATTTTAAACTGCTAGTTTTTTAGTTTCCTGTAGCAGCCAGCAGTGTTGAGGTGCTAAAGCTAGCTTGTACATACAATAGAACAAGTGGAGGTTCAGTTTCTGTGTAAAGTTAGAGAGCATTTTCACATGATGTCATCAAACTGGGTGTTGGCCATGTTGGACGTATAGGAGACCTATAAGAAACCAGTGTAGAAGCTGCAGGCTGATCTCTCTAAAGCTATCATGAACAGACAGCAGTGGGTATATTTAATTTAGTTTCTGATCAGAGGATCCAAAAGGTCATATTAATAAATCAATAATAGCCAAAGACGGTTAATATAGTAGACCTCTGAGCAGAACCCGGAAGTTGAAGCTGTAACAGGACCAGCTTCCCTGTCAGCTGGTTCCAGAACAAGTTTTAAGTCTCATCCTCTCCATGTAAACAAATGGGACATTGCTTTTGTTAAAAAATAAATATATATCTCAGATAAATTGTTTTGAAGTGTTGACTCTTGTGGATTAATGTAGTTAGTACCTTACTGCTACATGCGCCAATAATCATTTTTCTAATATGTTTATCTGTAATCAGTTATTTTTTTCCTAAACAAAAACTCACATAACACCATGATTGTGTGTGGGGGAGTGGGCGGGACTTAATGCCCCACTTTCTAATGCACAGACTCTGGTTCCAAAAATACAGCATGGCAGCTTCTGGAAATTGGTTCCTGCTGGCTTCAGTTCCCAACAAAGGGACTCAAATTGTGTCAACATCTGAAAAAAAAACTATCTGAAGACTGTTTTTATTTGTTTAATTAGGGCAATGAGGGGGCAGGACTTAAATCTAGTACTGGAACCAGCCGGCAGGGAAGCTGGTCTCATTTCGGGTCCAACTTTTGGGTTCTGATCTGAGGTCTGCTTATATACAGTCTTTGGGCAGCACCAGATTTAAGTGGGAATCTGTATGTTTAAATGACCAATGTAAGAATCTCCATGATTACACACAAGTGCATGTAGTTGGGTCTGTAAAGACAGCTGATGGTGATATTTTATATGGGGAGGAAAATTGTATCTCAGCTAAGTGACTTTAGCAAATATAAAAATGGCTATCACACAGTCAGTTTTACAGATATTGAACTAAAATTAAGCACTACACATTGTGCAACATCTTTGCTTAAAACATTAACAATAACTGTTGGAGTCAACCCTGTTTGTTTGTTAGCAAAATATATCATGAAAAGGTGGACCGATTTGGAAAATACACCCATATAGTAACCATATACAGTCTGTACATCTACAACTGATGAACTTTTGGAGTAAATCCAAAATGGTCATCACAGCTAACTGAATGTAAACAACACAAAAAGGGCTTAAACAATGTCTATTTTACAGTACTGAGCTAAACCGGTACTGAGTATTGAGCATGGTATTAGCTAAGAGTCATTCACAACACATAATTCAAGCGCTAACATTAGGCGAGGCACCTTGTAATATCCTGTGACATTGCATAATGTTTATTTTTCAGATTTGACCAAAACAGCTATAGTGCCATTATTTCTCAGCATAAGATGGTTTTAGTCTAAAACTCCTGCATGAAAGGCAGCGGGCGATATGCATTCCTTCAAGGACCACAAAACCTTTAATTTACAAACAGTTTAGAGAGAAAGCTTTAAAGTTTGGTGGCTGCATTTTCAAGGGTGCCTCCAGAAAGTTTTCAAAAGGGTTAAGGTTATGGTTGGTTATTTGAAAAATACTGCAATTAGGGAGTAAAGGAGTCACCTTCTGGTATTGGTTTACTTTGATTTTTTTATTTTTTATTTTACAGCTTAAATTACAAATTAAGAACATCATAATCACTCCTCAACTCACTGAATCTTGTTCTCTTCCTTTTAAAATATATAGTTATATAAATAAAATGCATATAACTTCCTGAGATCCTGTGTTCCAATATGAAGACATTGACGTTCTGCCTTAAAATATTTAATTCTGTTTAACTTAGAGCTATATTCTTTATTTAGGAAGACTACCTTGTAAGTTCTTATTTGTTTAAATATAAATAATTTTAAACAATTGATCTTTTGTTAATGAGGTTCTAATCCCATATAGAAGAAATTAAGAGTCCACACTTAATAGAAGCTCAGGACTCAAAAGGATAAAACTGTCTGGCTGAGGGGGGCAGCGCAATTTCAGGGCTCCCTTTGTGGCCCCCCTGTACATTTCGTCTTGAAACCAGTGTTGCCAGATACACAATAATCAGCGTATTTATAATATAGTTTTTGGGTATATAATATATGATAAATAGTTTTTAAAAAGCCCAAATATACAATAGTTTTGACATTCAGCGCACTGAACCAAACCCTCGTTTTTAATCAAGTGAACACCCACGTGTCATCAGAAAGCCCGACCCCTCCTCCTCACCTGTGCGCATGTTCACCAATCACAACACACGCCGCTCAGCGGCGCGAGAAAGTTCACCCTCACTCAGCACGTACCATATTTTGGAATACAATCATTTTAAAGCGACAGCAGCAACCCTGCTTGAAACGAAACCGTAGAATCGTATCTACGGCCCTGGAAGTCCCCTGCGTGCATGTGGCAGAAAGAGTGGAAGAAGACGGCTGAGCTCCACCCACAGCTCGTCAGGTGTCAGTCCAGCTCCTTCCCACTCTCTCACACAGAAGTAGGTGATTCCCACAGACGCACCTAACCAGGGGGCTTCTTGATTTCCTGGATCCAGCGTGTCCGAGCGGCTGTGGAAAGTTTCTGAAGTTTTGCCGTCTGCTCCGTGGGAGGATCCGAGAGGCTCCACGGCGGGGTCTGCCGCGCGCGCGCACACACACGGCTCGGTTCGGCTCCGAGCTCCGGGATGTCGGCCGTGAAGGCTCTGCAGCAGTGGTGCCGGGTCCAGTGCGAGGGCTACCGGGATGTCTCCATCACCAACATGACCACGTCCTTCAGGGACGGCTTGGCTTTCTGCGCCCTCATCCACAAACACAGACCCGAGCTCATGTGAGTATGAACGGCCCGAGACAAAAGCAGGAACCGGCTGAGGACGGACTGCCAGTCATTATCTGAGTTATGATTAACAAAACAAAACTTATTAGGCTGTTAAAATCAACAACCTCAGCTGGGGACTCTGGAGCTTGGGGGCCAGCATGAAGCCATGCTGACCCACAATGCTTATAGGGGTGTTGGTGATTAGGAGCATTTAAATCAGACTGATTTCACTTTCCCAGGAGGAATATCTGACAAATGTGATTAGATAATAAGTCCTCCCTGTCATTTCAAGAGCTGTAGAGACTACAGAGACCTCAACAAAACAAAGATTTTAATGTTGACTGTGTCCTAAATGCTGACAGCAGAAATGTTCACACCAAATTACATTTAAACAGTTAGAATGCTGTTTTAAATTGAATAAAACCTGAACTTGAGGATATTTTCTCTAAACATGCCAACATTTAGAATTTATCCAGCTACTGTAAACATTTTTTAACATATATCCTCATTTATGTAACTGATCATTTGGCCTCCGAAACGTTTGTTGAGTTTTTTGTTTTTCTTTCCCGTCTTTGGGACGTGTTCGTGTGACGGGGTGGTTGTTTCTGACAGTTTGTGGCTCCAAAAATGGTATTTTTTTAATGTCTTTCAGACTGGGGTGTTTGGTGTAGATGTAGCTGTAACTTGGGTGGAAGTGTGTATTTGTGGCAAAAAGAAAGATCCAATTTAAAATGGGCTCTTTGCTCCTGTCACGTGTCAACACAACACAGGTTCATCCCTTGAGTTAGGTGGGGCTTTTACGCCTTAATGGTTTGGAGGTCAGCATTTACTGGCCTAAAAATAAACATAAAAAATAAGCTCTGCTAAAAAGGTCAGATAGAAGGGCTGAAAATGAGTAAAAATGCAGCCGATGTGCCCCCCCAAAAAAGAAGTTAGGAAAAACCTCCATGAATGCTGGAGAAAAACTATCCAAACATCTGGCTTAAAGGAAGCAAAAAAATGATTTATAAAAAAGAGATGGTTCAAGAAACTGACACGGTTCTGTACATCTTTGACGTCCCTCTCCCCCATTTTACAGCTGGAGGAAGATATTCATTCTTTAGTCTCGCATGAATCAAGAAAGTCAACCATTAAACATTTTCAATAACGGAGAGTTTCCCATCAGGAAGCAATAAAATACCCCTGCTTCCCAAGTTATAGTAAATAGCATTTGCACATGTTAGACTAAATAAGCTCTGCTGATGGCTAGTCTGGGATTCATTTTTCAGATTTTTCATACCCTAAAGTCATCAACAGAGCCTTTAAAGACTTTCACACTTTTCCTGGTTTTGTTCCAGAGGAGTTAACAAAGATAAATCTAAATTTTGTCTCCCCCCCCCCCCTGCAAAGTCAGTTGTAGCTGTGCGTTTTATTTAGATATGCCGAAACCCCGAACACAGCTTGAGAATCTGTGCTGAATTTTGACCCTGTGATTATTGCTGGCTGAGCTTAGGTTTGAGAGACTGGGATCATCTCAGTGTATGTGTCGCGTCATGTTGACGTTAGGAAACTATGTGTGACTAAACAACACAAGTTCACTCTTAAGCAAGTGGAGGTAGCCGGAAAGTTTGATCACATGTTTGTTACTCATTGTCTTTTGTTCTTTTTGCAGTGATTTTGATTCCCTGAAGATGGATAATGTCTATGAAAATAACAAACTGGTACGACATGTTTTTTATTTTTTCCCTTTCTCTTTCTATGACTGACTGATTTTTGTTAAGAGCTGAAGCATTTTCTCCTCTCTTTACATTTACACAAATCTCAGTAAGTACAGCTTTAGAGTAAATAATGGAGGGTTGCTTTGAATGTTGCAGTTGCAAAGAACTGTGGGATGAAATGAACTCTTATAAAAGATAGCCCGGTGTTTTGTATGCTATAGGAGATAATAACAGAAACATTGCGGCTCCAAGTCTACAATTTAGATCATTCAAAAAGAAGCTTCTATTTTGGCTTCATTTGCTTTCGTTTCAGTTCATTTTAGTCAGAAAAGAATCCTTTATTAATTGTGATGTTGGTTCAGAACATCAATAATTAACATTTCATGTTTGTTGGGGACATTTGTGGACTCATTGATCCACTATAATAATCTTAAAATAAAGTTGTTGTTTTCTCTGGGTCAATGTTTCCTTTAATATTAATAATAATGTTCTGTTTTGAACTCATGACCTAGAAAACTAAGGTTATTTCCCAGCTGTTTAACCTATATTTCAGTCTTTCTGTCAAACACCAGTGTGCTAGCAGCTAAAAGTAGTCTCAACATTCCTGTTTTGCTTGATTGCTCACTTTCTCAAGTTGGGGAATTTTTGCTTTGATTTTAGTGCATTTTTATCTGTTTTTAGTTGGAGTAAGACAGCAGCATAGATTCTAAACATGTATTTTAACCCGTCTTCGCTGCTGTTATTGCTTGTTTCCTAAAACGCTGCTTCTGTTTTCAGCGTAAAGTCTGAAAAACAGTTTTTCTAATCAATGGTTGTAACCATATGAATGTGATCTGATTCTGTAAAATCAGTTTTGTCACACTTCTCAAAATTGCAACCGCAAAAAGCGACAATTTTGTGAATAAAGAAATCATCAATAATTTTAGCCACTGTTGTTTACCGTATTGGTAAATCTGAATGTGTTTCATGTGTTTTTGGGTGGTGCTCTGACTGCAGTAAATTTGAGCTCTGCTCTTTACTCGATTTTAAAAGTTGTCACTGTCATAATTAGACTTTGACAGCTTTATGTTTTGGTATGACACAATGCCTTCTCCCTCATCATGCTGCTTAATCATCTTTAAAGTGATCTAATTGTTTAAACCAGAACAACCCTGGTCCTTAAGGACACGCTTCTCAAACACGCCTGATTAAAATGGCTGAATTACCTGTTCAGCGTGTATTTAAGTTGTGCAGAAACCAGTTAATGACACATTCAATCATTCAGTTCTTTTTTTCATCGATCAAACTTTTTTTTTCTCGCACACCTCAACGTTAAAATTGATTCTAATAGACTCGACCACATCGCACCGTCTTTGTCAGATGTTTTGGAAAATAAAGTCTGTGAGATGCATCTAAAGGACACAAAAGTTAGAAGGACGTCTCTGAGTTAAAATACATAAAAGCCTTTTGAACAGCTGGTAAAATTTTTTTTTTTTTTTATGTGAGGAAAAGTTAGATCAATTAAACTTGAAATAAGTCCGTTAATTAAAAATGCGTACATTTTTCAGCCATAAGACACGTGTGGATATTGCATAAGCAGCATGTTCTGCCGACTCACAAGTTATTGCCAAACACGGAGTGTTTCAATGTGGGCATGTTTGGATTTTTGGCTCCGTGGTTGCATACTTTTATGCATTGCTGCTTGGAGCTTTGTTGTTGGACTCTGAACTGTCAAACAGACATAAAGATATAATGCTGCAACTTAAAATGGAAGGCATTAAAAGCAAAATTCATCAGAACAAAATCTGGAGCACCAGTTTGGTTATTCAAACTGCAGACTGAGGGTCTGATTATTAGATGACTGATTAAGTGATAAGTGTTGTGATCTTTGGCATGCCTCTTCTTGTTTTCTTTTTTCTTACTTTCTCTTTTTATTCTTCCCTGGAACTGATGAATGTGAGTCAACTCAGCAATTTCTTACCCTTTAAAAAAAAAAAAAAAATCAACTCTAGACTTAACCGAATTTAATCCAAGTTTTTATTATCAGTGTAAATAAAGACACACACTGTGACATTTATTCTTTCTATAGAACAGCTGATATGGTGCTGGTCATACTAAATGTATAAAAAAAATGCATTGCATATAATTTTGATCTTTTTAGTTGAGGCATAAATAGCTTAGAGATGTCAAAACATTGTGCTGTAGAAACATCAACCAATGTCAAAAGTTGAACATTGTCTATTTTTCCTTCGAGACACATAATTGGAAAGAATTCTGTACTGGTTTTACTTTAACTAACTAATTCTGTGTTAGGCGGCCGTGTTGGAGCAGTGGTTGTTGCCTCACAGCAGGAAGTTTACATGTTCTGCTCATGGGTTTTCTTCGGGTTTTCCAGTTTCCTCCCACAGACCAAAAACGCGCAAGTTAAGGGAATTGGTAACTCTAAATTGTGCCAAGGTGTGGGTGAGAGCGTGAATGGTTGTTTGTCTCTGACTGTCTCTGTGATGGACTTGCGACCTGTCCAGGGTGTCCCCCGCCTCTAACACGGTGACTGCTGGAGATAGGCATCAGCTACCCCAGTGAAGAAAATGAACTGATGCTTGGATTAAATTTTGTGTTCTTTACTAAATGTGATCTTTATTTGCAGGCCTTCAAGGTTGCAGAAGACCTGGGAATTCCAGCGCTGTTAGATGCAGAAGACATGGTGGCTCTAAAGGTTCCCGACCGACTCAGTATTCTGACGTACGTCTCACAGTACTACAACTACTTCCACGGACGCTCTCCCAGTGAGTATTAACACTGTATGGTTGTGTCCACTCTCTGCTTTTGTCTGCCTCCACCTTGTGTCATCTCTGTATTTGTGTTTTGCACACAGTTGGAGGTATGGGAGGTATAAAGCGTCCAGCGGAGGCCACCACTAATGAGCCACCTGGAAAGAAGAACCAGCCAGTCGTGTCTAAGGTGTTTGGCACTTCTAAGCCCACCAGAGAAAACAGTCCTCCTCCTTCTTCCAATGTTACAAGACCCTCTTCTTCACCAAAACCAATCAGAAATTCAACACAGGTAAAGACTGCTGCATGAATATTACAAAATGAACTGTAAGCATTTTCAAAATGCCTAAAGTCTAAAACTTTGTGGATTTGAGAAAAGCTTTGCTGACAAAGAATGAGGACGTTCAACAAGTCAAACTCATTAAAAATGACCTAAATAACTAGAAACAATTATTGCTTTGACTGTGCCAAAAAAATAAAAAGGTAATTTCTGCTCATATAGGAAATTCCCCCTTGTTTGTCTTCTTTCTTGCCTCCAGGATGTTGCAAAACCCATTCAGGCGGGCACCTTGAGTAACAAATGCACGTCATGCAACCAACACGTTCACCTGGTGCAGCGACATCTAGTGGACGGGAAGTTGTATCACAGGAACTGTGCAAAGTAAGGACACAATTAAATCATAGTGAATATTTTTACCACCAGAAAAATATAAAGCCTGTGTTTTTTTTTTTTAAATCAAAAATAGGCTTTTGCAGATGGGTTAAGTATTTAAGTTGTGGATCAGAACAAAACATAATACTCAACAAACTAATGATTTTCAATGGATTTATAAAAAAAATAGTAAAACAAAACATTTTTTATGTTACTCATGTTATGCTTGCAAAATCTTGATTTGTTGAGTGACTAATACTATCTGATAAAGTTAATTAGCAAGTTGAAGAATTATCTCATATATTAGAGATTATTATTATTATAGATGAAGAGAAATTAAAGTCTGGTCTCAGCTGTTCTGTGGCAGTTAGAGCCCTTTGGCTAAGCTAGGCTAATTAGCTTTTGGCAAGTCTAGCTCATCTTGTTCTGCTTTTGTTTCATGTTAATTATTTATTTCGCAAAGACAGTTACTGATATGTTAAAAAATGTTAAAAGTAAATTTGCTTTAGCTACAAGCACTGTGTTCATGTGAATGATTTGAAAAGGCAGCATTTAGGTTGCAGTATTTCAACAACATTGAAGTTAAAACACCAGCTCTGAACACAAAAGCTGCTAAAGAATTTCATCATTATGTTTTCATTTGTGTATTTCAGGTTGCTACCAACAAACGCAAGCTCACCGCTTCGGGATTTAACCACAAACGCCTATGTTTCCAAATTCAGTCCTCAACCAGAACCCAGTAAGGCTAACACAGTAGCTCCAGCTCACACGCCGTCTGAACTGGGATCAGCGAACTGGTTAACGAAGAAGCTCGGCACCCCTTCAAATGGCTCCACTGCATTTCCTGCTTTGCAGCCTTCATCAGGCCCTTCTTCTGCTGCTAAAAAAAATCCAACAATTTATGTGTCCAAACCAACAGCGTCGCTTGACACTACCTTTACCTCAAATGGCTCCAAGGCATTCTCTACTTCACCTTCTTCACAGCGTTCACCAGGCGCTAGTTCTGCTGCTAAAGAAAGGCCAACAGCTTTTGGGTCCAAACCAACAGCTTCAAGTGATGCTACGTTTACCACAGAAGGCTCCAAGGCATTCTCTACTTCACCTTGTTCTCAGCGTTCATCAGGCGCTAGTTCTGCAGCTAACACAGTAACCCTGGCTCACACGCCATCTAAACTAGAATCAGCCTGTTTAACAAAGAAGCCTGGCACCCCTTCAAATGGCTGCACTGCATTTTCTACTTCTTCAGGCACTTCTTCTGCTGCTAAGGAAAGTCCTACAGCTTTTTTATCCAAACCCACAGCTTCACATGACACAACCTTTAGCTCAACTATCACCATCAGCCCCGCGCCCACAGCTTCTCCTCAGACCTCTGTCACTGCGTCCAAAACACGAGAGTCCAAGCTAAAATTTTTACAACCAGACAACACTTCTAATCATGAAGAGAAAAAGACAACAACAACCTTCAGCACTGATGTAAATAAAGGTCAGACGGTGACTGGTAAGAAACAGGAAGGCACCCCAGGTCAACCTGTTACTGTGGTTATCAATGTTAAAGATGCAGATATAGGTGGAGTCGTGGCTAAAACAACTGCTGTGGGTGGAAGGGTGAACACAAAACAGGAAAACTTTGACAGTAATAAGACAAAAGCCTCAGCAGCAGCTTTCATCTCCAAGAAACTGGCCGAGGAGAACAACAATAGCAACAGTAAGCCAGAGTGGACAGCTGCAGTGCTCAAGAAAACTGATAAGTAAGTAAAA
>JAOXNZ010000155.1:18162564-18172801 GCA_028566095.1 Kryptolebias brasiliensis
ATAAAAACCACTTGCAGATAAATTTGCTGTGAAAAGTCCAAAATCAACTTATTTTTAAATTTTCATTTTATTTTACATTCATAAAAATATTCCATCAAATTAAACCTATTTCTTGTTTCTGTTTGTTGTGGCACATCAATATGTTATTTTTCTTTGCATTCTGCAGTCTGACATATTCTTTTCAAAAAGCAACACACACCCCCACCCACATACACACACACACTCACAGTTACAAGTTTTTCTTGTGTCAGTTCTAAGTTTGTCGTGTTCTGTAAATTGAGATCAGCTTCATGTTTGTGTCATGCACAAGGCCTTCTGAGATGGTTTGCTTTATGGTAAAACCAGGAGGTTTTCTTAGTCCTAAAAGTTTGTTTTTTAAGCCTCAACCTTAACCAAAAAAAAAGTTGAAGCAACGTCACCAACTGAGAAGAAAACTGAAGTTTAAATAATACAAAAAGCTATTAGTTAAGTTATTTCTGATAGGATCTCTGGTTTTTAGGATTTGATCAAACCTAAAATTCAATAAACCTTTAAAGACATTTTCAGCCTTTTAAAAACTGCTAATTACTTTTTTCCAAACAGTTGGGTGAAAGTTTGAGACAATTGTTGTTTGCAGTTAAATCATGTTCATATACACAAAGAATAAAACGTTCCCTAAAGGAAAGCATATTGCCTGCATTTGGCACCACATGCCAAAGTTTTGAACAAAGATTTTGCACAATCCATTAGAACTTGGAGTATGTGTTGGGGATGACTTTCAGCTACTACCAAACCAAATTGTAGCTCAGTATCTGCAAGAATGAGTTACTGCTATTTTTGTGTTTGCTAAGGTCGCTTAGCTGTGGCGGCCAGCTTAAATCAGGTTGACTCCAAAAGTTAATCAGTTATTGATGTACATCTACTGATCACTTTCTGAGCATTTCACTGATGGTTTATGAGATACCAGTCAGACAAATACACACACAGACAACATAAGGGACTTACATGATCACCTTCCTTTAATAGTGGTGAGGGATGAGTAGAAAGTTGTGTATCTCTATAACAATTTCCTTAACTTCTGTTTGACTACAGTGTTGAGTTTATATGACAATTTGTAAAGTAAACTTGCATTATATGTAGGTCTGTGAGCTCACATTGATTATTTCAAGTTGCAGCAAAAGCCCAAAGCAGAAAATGAGGGAAGCACTCAAGTGGCTATCAGCATTTTAAAGGAACAAAAGGGAAACGAGGGAAGGATGAAAGTAGGTGATTTGCAGCATTAATCCAAATTGAATTACACTGATAACATCTCTTTTTCTGGCTTCATTTCATATGTTTTTTTTTTCCCCCATTTCATTTCAAACAGCCACTTCACACACTGTTACTCGCACTTTTGAGTGTTTTAACCATACATGAGGCTCGGTTTGAATTTGGTGGGGGAGGAAACAGCCGGCTGGTTGATCAATATGTTTGCAAAGCTACTGATGATCAAACATCAATCAGTGGGTATTTATTAGACTCTTTTCCCTCTTCATTCTTGTTCCCCTTTCCTCTGTTAATAGTGTAAATTAGCATATAAATGAGAGATAGCACGTGAACGAATCCACCCTGCTTCAATCGGCCCGTTGGGACGTATGATTATCTCTTTCACCTAATTTTTTCTACACTCCTTGTGACTTGTTTCTTCCTCTGCCCGCCTGTCTGTTTTTCGCCAACATATTCATTGCTATTCTTAATCTTTTCTCTCCATTTGATGTCTTCTTTTGCTGTTATTAATCAGTGCAGGTAAAGTGAGTCTTTCGATCTGTTTGTGGTTATTTGTTTACCTGCGTGTGTGTTCAGCCTGCCTCTGCGTGCAGTTAGTTTAAGTGAACCTAATTGCTCCTGACTAATTAGCAGACGAGTCGAGGCATTTGGGAGATCACTTACAGTGCACACGCACACACTCGTATAAACACGTGCACAAACAGGCAGGAAAACACACGTTTATAGCACCTCTTTTTTTGTGGGCCCTAAGTGTTCGTCTTCTGTCTTTGCTTTGTGTCCCCCGACAGTTGAAGCCTGGTGATACGCAGCGGGAGGTGTTAATGATGTGAGGGCTCTGTGTTCTCTGCTGGGAGCGAGCTGTTGTGTGTTAGCTACTGTCTGTCACCACACAAAATGGAAAAACATCTTCATCGTTTCTATGTGTGTCTACGTCTGGCTTTCCTCTTTACAGTCGTTCTGCATATTAAAGAATATGACTCTCCAGTCTAGTAAGCTCGACCAAACAACACTCCAACAACTCTGCTGTTGTCTGTGTGTGTGTGAGAGAGGCTGTTCAGTTTTAATTAAGTCTTTCCTTTGTGCTACTGTTTCCTTTTTATAATTCAGATTTGTTGGTTGGACTTGCAGCGTGCCACATTTGTTCATGTTTGTGTTAGTTTTGTTCAGCTCTCTCACAGAAACTGTACTAAGGTTCACTTCTGAGAGGCTCTTCTTTTGTGCCACCACTGCACCCTCTTTCATATTTATATCCACATTCTACTCGAGACACACTTTTTAAACTGTGATTGATATCATCTTTGAAACAGATGCTCCTTTTAAAGATTGTAGACTACGAGTCAAGACATGGAGAGAGAATTTTTGTGCAATTTGTTATACGTAATGTAAGGCAAACTTGGAAATGTATTTCAATCTAGCTTCAGTAAAATAATTTATTAAGTGTTTTGATCATTAATTTGAATAAAGCAAACAAAAAATTAGCCATAATCTGGAATCCGATCAAACAATAGATAGTACATTGTATTAAAGGTGGCCACCAGGTCTGAAACATAAAGCCAGTAACTGCCTCAAAATGCTATTCTACATTTGGCCACTAGGGGCTGAATTCTCTTTATAAAACCTGAATTTGGACTATTGCAAAAGAGTCTTGTTTAGGATGCCTAGTAAAGCTCTCAAAAGGCAGGGGTGCTTACCTGCATAAACCTTCATTCAGCTTCACCAGCTTCCAGTTAGATTTCAGATTTATTGCAAAATTCTCCTTCTCTTCAGAACCTCTCTGTCCTCCTCCACCATTACACTTTGTTCCAGAAACTCAGATCTTCTGACACTGGCCTCGTTCTTCGTTCTTCACACCAGAATGTGAACTTTTGGTGACAGAGCTTTAAGAGCCCCGACTCCCTGGAACGCTCTCCCTGCTGACATTTCCAATCCTTCTTTTTCTGGAAATATTAAAAAAATTCCTCAATTGTTACTTACTTACTGAGTCTTTTTGCCTTTTGTATATTTATTGATTTTTATAGTTGGTTTTGATTCTGATCCTTTATGTAAAGCATCCTTGGGTTTCCTGAAAGGCACAATAGAAATTTAGGTTATTATTTAAATTATTATTATTAATATTATTTTTATTTTGATCCAAAGTGCTGTAGTCCAGATATGTCATTAGCTAAATTAACTCCATTTTATCACTATGTTAGTGAGCCACTGAAAATATACTCATCTCAAGCAGAACATTTACAAAGACATTTACACCAATTGAAGCAGACTTTTGTTTTTGAGGTAGGTCATGGATTCATCTTTTAAAGAATGCTGAATGTAAAATTTTCTATTTTAGTGAAGTAAAGTCTCTGAAATGATGATTCTTCAGATTCAGGTGACTTCAGATACGACCAGGAGACACAGGTTTTAATTGAGGACTTGTGGTCTAAATGGGCTCAAGTTGAACAAGATACATCAAGCAAACACACCGTTATTCAATAGTCAGGTCTTGCATAAACTTTTATTTTATACCTTCCTAACTTTACATCTGGATGATTGCCATTCTGCTTCCCAGCACTTCCCTAAGAGGCGTTGGACAGTGGTGTAAAAGTTTGAACATTTGCATGAACCGCTAACAATCCTCTTCATCCGTAGCTACAACAGGTAAGACATAACTTTTCCACAAAACCCCACTTTAAAAGGCTGCAGCTATTGCTTTAAATTATACAAACTTTGCAAGTCAAATAGTTAAAGCATAATGACAACATAAACACCCTCAACCAGAAGTATACAATTTATTTTCACCATCAACTGGTTTTATCCTTTGTAACAAATATAAAAAATCATTTCAAACTTTAGTTTGATTCCTGAAGATCATCAAGACCCCCTACTTGGTGTTTCTTGACCACAACCTTGGAAACCACTAGTTTATCATAGAAATGTACTTTATTTTTTTGATTAAATAGGCCACTATTTTATGGTCTAGAAAGCGTTTGCCGTATTGCTGATGAATTTACCTTGTACTTTTCCCCAAAAGTGACATGGTATTGCTGAGCAGTTTGTCCTGGAGACAGCGGGGATCAACTTAGACACCCATGAGCTTGAAGTGTCCATCATCGGGACAATTAGTCTCCGTTAATGTTTGGAGCTGTGGTACGCTGACTTGCCATTTTCCCTTGAAAAATACTCAAAGCTGTCAATGGCTGATGCGCACACACTCACAAAACTGAATAGATGCTAGAGTAAACATTTGAATAGTCTTAATTATTGCCCTGCGAAGTCATTTTTCCAGTGCCTGAAAGATGAAGCCATGCCAACTGAAACACACTTTGGCACCTTGGTTTGAAAGACAAAACGGAACAAAAATGATTTATCCTGCTGAGAAACACTGACGCGTCTGTTTAACCGAGTCTGGACATGGATTCGTGTTTTTTTTTTCTTTTTTGGGTCTGCCTTTTCTGTTTTGTAGAATATGTTTTTGTTTCAGCAGCATGGCGATGGTTCATCCACACATACACACGCACACACACACACACTCACACAGAGTGGTGATGAGGATGGAGGTTACTCGAGTGAGTGAATTAAAGTGAATCACAGTATGTTAGTTGTCTGTTGGCTTCTCCTCCACAGGAAGAGAATTTCAGGACAACCACACTTAAACACACACACACACACACACCCACACACATAAAGGCTTTATGAGCTGACACCCTTTTAGATATCCGCATTAGACCCAATAATGTAATTCCTGCCTATCGCCTTACAAATCTAATTATGACACACCACTCATATTCAATATCACCAAAACCTCCAGCCTTTTAGTTTGGCCTCTCAAACCACCGTGTAAAAGCTTCATCATGGGCCACGCTGATGAAATTAGCCTCTATTATCCCCCTTCTCTCTTTCTCTTTTCTCTCTAACTCTTGCTGCTTCCATTCTGTCTTACTTGAAGGAGTGTGTAGATTTAATTTGCAGCAGGACTCATGAGCCACTTAGTGCAATCTTTCTCCGTGTGCAGGGATTGATTGATTAGGTCTTATCTTGTTATCTGGGTCTGTGGTCGTTTGATAGGCCTGTTTGTTCTCTCACTAGTCTCTCAGCCGTTCTATCTCCATTCCTTTCTTCTATGAAATTGTATGCTTCTGTCTACTGTTTAGTGTGTGTGTGTGTGTGTGTGTGTGTGTGTGTGTGCGCATGCCTCCAGCTTCTGTGTCTAGTTTTCCTCCAATGAGGAGATCAGACACTGATAAGGACGGATTGTCTTGCAAGATCAGAATTAGGAAATTACACATTTTACCCATGGCAGACTCACAACCCCTCCCTCACTGTTGGCAGACTGTGAGCTGATATTGTTTCTCAGAATTTGCTCAAGTTTCTCGGCTGTAGCTAATGGCCAGCTAAGTAAATACTCCGCTGTTGCTGTTTCAGCCAAAAGGCATCAGCATTTTCACTGCGAGCTTTATGTATAGTCATTGGAGAGTTTTCTTCTTTCTACTCTTCATTGATAAATGATTTTTACCAGGAAGTGAGTTATTTAAGCTACAATGCACATTGTGCAGGAAACAGATGAAGTGTAAGGGGATCTTGAAAAAAGTAATTTCAAACTAATTACTTCTTAAATGGACCATTACGGTCTCAAGGACTCCTTTTAATAAATAACGACTTCACATTTTTCTGCAATTGAGATCAGTAATTTGGTGGTGAGTACATACAGTATACCAGCACAATTCCTTTTGTCAACACCAAATTTAATATTACAAAAACACTAAATAAATATCAAGCAAATATATTTCAACATAGACTACTTAACAAACAAACAGATGACCTCTGACGCTGACAAATGAGGCTAATTTACAATTTCCAAAAAACTGTAGTGCCTCAAATAGCCACTAGAGGCACTACATGGTGATTAAATACAGCCTATGGTCAGTTCCAACAGACACTAATGCTTATCTGCATAGCTTTATAGTAAACAAACATTTATGGCATAAAACAAAATAAAACAAAAAACTATTTAGCTTGTTTCCCTGCCTAATGTTTTTATTGCTGAAATGACTTTAAAGAGATAATTCAGATCTTTTGAAGTGGTGTACTGTAGAAAGATTATGAACATCTAATATCTTACCTTTTGTACAAAGAGATAAAATTTGTTTCTGACTGGATTTATGCGCTAACGGCTGGCCAAGCAAAGCAAAACCAAAGTGGATTGCTGCCGACCTAAAACAACTCCAGTCTCAAAGATTTCATGGCAATTTATGTGAGTACTATTTTATAAATCTTTACACCACTGTTAGTTTTCAATAAAATCAGATGCCTCCTACGTCTGTATTTTTGACAGATTTATGTATGGTTTGTGCTAAACTGTTTCATCAGCTTAAATAAGATTATTATTATTATTATTATTAATAATAATAAATTGCTTTGTTGTGAGCAAAACAAGATGAGCAAATAAGAGGTCAGAACTGTTGATAATTGACAACATAATTATCATTATAACTGGCTTTTACACTACAGATTAACAGTAAATATAGCTGTACAAAAATGTTAGCCTGACATCAGATGAAATTCACCAAAGAGGTTTAATTTATTAACAGGAGCCAGTATTTAGCTTGTATTTCCTGTTTGTGTTGCAGTGACTGTCTTGAAACGAAAGATTTCCTTCCAACTTGTTACAATTTTTTAAGTAACATATCTTTTACATACTGTATCTTTGAAAAAGGTTGTTTCATAAGTGGTGAATTTTAGATTTTGTCTTCTTTTATGTGTCCTTTATTTAAGCATCTAATCATGAACTGACTGGCGAAAGATGCTTGATGTTATCAGGTAATTTGGCCGACTGGTTTATAATTCCACGTCGTCTCCGTGTCTTTAGCTGAGTCACTCAGGATAACCAAATTAGTCTTTTTAGGTTTAGTAACTTGGATTGTAGTTAGATTTTACCCTGAAATAACAACTTATTAGTGAGAAGCAATGACAGTCAGATAACAATCAATATCAAACATTCTTAATCAGCGTTTACCAAAATAAAAAAAAGTAAGCATCTGCATTCATGTTCATTTGACCTGTAATTTAGGCCTTCAGGCGGAAAGTTTTAAACCTTCAGACCTAAAGTTGCACCTTCAGCTCTGAACTTGAGAAAAACATGATGATGAAGACAATAAATGTGTGGCCTGAACCTTTCACGCTCTCCCTCTTCAAGCCTCCTGCTTGCTTTCGGCCCCTTACTTTTACTTGGCTTGAAATCTAAACTCACCTCCCTTCATGATGCCTGAACTGTACCCTCATCTCAGCCCGCCTCCCTTCTTCCTCCCCCATTCATCAGCCCTGGCCACCTGCACTCCTCCTCTTCCTCCTGCTCTCATCCTGCTGCTCAAGCCACCTCCTGTTCTCCTGCACTTTTCCCACCGTCTGCCCCTACCTGACTTGTAAACACACTCATTGACACAAACACACTCATCTGCTAATGCACACACAGAGTGAAGCGGCGGGTTCTCTCTAATGACGTCCTCGGAGTATAATTAGTCTGGCCAATTAACAGCAGTAACGATGCTTGCATTCATTATGTCAAATTACAGTGCGCTGACAAAGTGTCAACTCAGCTACACTCACCTGCTGAGGGGATCTGTGTGTGTGCGTGTGTGCTAGTTTATTAAATCCTACTTCATCATCCCAGAGATGAAAAATGTCCTTTCTCATATATTCACTCGACACACTCACACTCACACATTCAATTAGCACACTTGCAGTAGATCTATTATTCTGCTGCTTGTTGTTGTGGTGATGCTCTGGTGGCCAAGAATAAGACCTTTGGAACCAGTTGGATCAGTACACTGTATTATTAAATCATGGATATTGATTTTCTGTGCATGTGTGTGTGTACGTGGTGTTATTAAAGGCTATATATTACAGTGAGTTGGAAGGGATGGTAACGGCTCTGATCTGTGCAGCCTGAGATTTTGCACCCACTCATTTGCATAATACTGCTGAATGTGGGAGAAGGGCGGGGTGGTGGGTGGTGGGGGACAGTAGAGACTTGAGGTGGATTCATCTTAATTAACATCTCAGGCCTCTTGAGGTAAACTAATCTGCTGGGGACAACAGCAGCAGACAACAATAGACGCAGGTGGAAAATGTACACAGCAGATTGACTAAGGCTCTGCGCCTGTTGCAAAGTTAGTTTTACCTGAAATTTGTGACTGTTTGTGGTAATTTACTGCCTGAGAGGTGTGGACGCAATGAACCTTGCCTTACTGCATTTATTTTTTGTTTCTCAAAGTGCAAAACTTGTGAAAGAGACTGTGTTATGGTTCATAAAAATAAAATACTTGTCAGCACCTACAAGAAAATCATCTTCCGATGCACCTGGACTACGATGTGGGGCCTCATAATATTTATATTTACCAAAGTAGACTCAATAAAGATTCATATTTTAATCTAAGCAAAATTATGCATCTTAAATACCTGAACAAGTGATCAGTTTCCTGTTTATGGCTTGTGTTGTAGCAGCAGAAATGAAGGTGTGTGTGTATGTGTGTTCTTGATAAATGACAGGTTCTTGATTATCAGCAGATCTGATTGTTTGCAACTTGGCTCTCATTTGCATTGCATCTGGCTGGCATCAGGCTTCAGTGATTATTGAAATGAGATGGTTGGGCCTGAGTTTGTAGATTAGCTCAGTTTTGGAATCTAACCCGACGAACCGGAAACTTCCACAGTCGCCAATTTTAAATTGTGACCACAAGCTAAAATTTCCAGCACAATATATGTGGGCCTGCATTCAAAACTGTCTTGTGAAAAGTGCTGAAATGTCAAATTTGTGACAATGTAACAATAACTGACGTATCAATGCACTGTTTGAAGTGATGGTGATCAAAAATAGCCTTAAATTATAAAATCATTTCCATCTATTATAGATTCAAAACATCTCTCTATTAAACCATTAATCAAAAGCATCAGCAGCTTTCATAAAATATTAGGCTGACACGTTCTTCCTACATTTACCCATTTCTAATGAGTACACTTATGGCCCTTCTGAAAATAATAATGTAATTTACTGTACATTTTTATTAGATCTTAAAGAAACAATTTTTAGTATAATAGCTCTACTTTTTAGTCCAAATATGGTCAATCTTTGCTGCAAAAAGTAAAAAAAAAGACCACAAAACAACCAAATGCTTAACTTAAGGGTTTAAAACGTGCAGTTATTAAACCAGTAAGTGACATTATAATGACATTACCCCTTTATTATGTCCTAAATATATAATAAGTCTATTGTACCCCTGGCTATGTAGTGGAGAAACAGTGTACACTTTCTAAAATGTAATTTGCTACAAAATTGTTAGCATTGTGAACAATAGCACTCACCAGAACTAGTTTCCACAATATCCCTGCTTCACTGTGATTTATGCAAGTAATTCTACATAGTAGAAATAATCCATCACTTGCTTTAGTCTCTTCAGGAAATTTTTGATTTCTAATATTAGGCTGGAACAACATGAATTTGTATCCTTTGGTAATCTTAGCAGATGTACTCAGTTACACTACATATAATTTCAGTTGTATGTGTCTTACCATATGCAGAACTTGTACTCAAATGGAAACTTGATCCAAGCAAAGGACAAGAACCTGAGCTTGTCTTTGATAGGCAATTAGCTTGCAAAGCGACACAGACAAGAACGCTGAGGCCCCAACAAACACATAAACTCATATGAGTGCATACACTCACGTACACAAGAGGCAGAGCTGGCTTGCTCTCTTGATAAGCAATTAACTTTCTTCAGACACCTCATCAGCTTGTGAACAAAAATCCCCCTCTAATCGGACACACAAACATGCATACACACGCACACACACTCACACACACATCCTAGCAGCTTTGCAAATGCAGCGTTCATTGCAGCATTGACATGCGGCGAGAGAGCGAGAATCTGTTCCCGCTGCAAGACCCTCAGCGGTGCAAAATTTCTAATGCACATATAGAACCCCCCCCCCCACACACACACACACACACACACACAGA
>JAOXNZ010000155.1:18173099-18185242 GCA_028566095.1 Kryptolebias brasiliensis
GTACTCATTCTTCCTGCAACTATTACAGTCACTTGGGATTGCTACATCTATCCCCATATATATATATATATATATATATATATTTCAACTCATCTGAGGGATCAAGGGGCAGATGACTCGTTATGAGTCCTGCTGAGTTAGGTAATCACACTCGGGTGTTTAATCACTAACGAGAACTGATGATGCTCTTTAATTAACACATCACTAATTGAAGAGGGCTGGCGAATCACAGCTCTCAGGCCTGTCTGTTGTTTGAACAATCACAGAGCAAAGGACTGTGAGCAGAAAGCCTTTATTTGAAGGTTGGCCAAAGGCATTTTTATTTATTTATTTTTTACTCTGGAACAGATTAGACCTGAGGATCATTGACTAAAATGGCAGTCTTAGAAAGGTGTTTTTGATCACAGAAGATTAAAAGCACAGGAAGAGCATTAAGCATAACTTTCTGATATGATTAAAAATGCTAATGACAGTGCATTTACATGTAAAAAAAAACACATTTTAGAATATTTTTCACTAATAGGCTTTAATAAATCATATTCTCTCTGAGTTAAAAATGTCTACCATCTTATATTTCAGATAGAACATTGCAGAAATATTGTGAAAAAATTCCTGTCTCTGTGATTGCCACGAATGTAAACTTGGATTCTGGACTCAAAGATGGCACCTGCTCACTTGAATAAATACTTTTTGCTTGATGCACAAGTCTAAAACCATTGTGCCTGAAGATTTTACATTAGCAGCTCAGGAATTTTAACAAATATGAATAAAAAGAAATGAAATGAATGAATTAAAAACTAACAACAGAAAGATTAAAAGCTGACCGTGTTTAGGACATTTTTACAAAGATTCAGAGTTGTAGCTCTCAGTTGAGTTCTGTGGGTATCAACAAATTATGTTGTGATTAGTGATGAGTTGTAGTAAACCCCAAACGCAGGCACACGCAGGCAACGTCAAACCAAGGAATACAAAATCAGCATAATAAAGGCAGAAGTAAACTGGCAAAACATTAAGCTATGCAGAATGAAAGAAAGGAGCTGACAGAAACTAAACAAGAAGAAATTTAAAAAGGAGTTAATATACAGAGAGGAGGGATGAAAACCGGCAACAGGTGCTGATTAGTAATGGAAGGCAAGTGAGTGATGAGGTGGAAGGAGGGACAAACGAGGATGTCTGTGGCAATAACAAAGCAATAGCAAAACTTATAATAGCCAAAACTCACAATACTCTATAACAGATAATCAAAGAAAGTGAGTCAAAACACAAAACAGAAAATCAAGGACAACCGTAAACTGTGACAAATGCATGTGGATTACTACACAGTCCTATTTATAGATAATAATTCTCCATTAAAAATGAATTTGTCCATTTTTTTACTGTTGTTTCCATACACTCACTGAGTTATGAACACTAATAATTGTTAAGTGAAATTGAAAATAGAGCTAATTTGATTTTCAAGACTTTTCAGCCTTGAATTGCAATCATCAGCGGTCTTTCGTTGTCGACCTACTGACATATTAATTGTAGCCCAATAAACTGAGCACAATGACAACAATTACAACTCCATGGCTTGTATTCTCCTTATTCTGAGACAACGAGACAAATATGATCACTCACTACTGTCCTGTTCAGCACATTCAGCCGACTTCCTAAATATTTTTGTTTTTCTCGACCGCTCAACGCCAAGTGACAAGCAGAGAGCTGTCTCAATCCTTTGTCAAACACAGAGTTTCATGTTTCAAAGTCTGCGTTTGGGAACAAAACAGCCACAAATCATAATTTACCATGAAAGTATAAACATTTAGAACGGTTTGTGTTAGAAGCCGATAGGATTCTGTTGTCTGTTTGTAAAGAAATGAGAAAACTTTGTCCAACAGCACGGACTAAATGCAGCTGGTGAGGAGGTTTGTGTCAAACCGCTGGGCTGATTTGTATCTTTTTTTGCTAAACTGGTTGATAAGTTTTGGTACAGTTTTACATAAAAGAGGGGACAATTGGAAAGATCCTGAAAACATGGATTGGACTGTTTGTGTTTTGTTAATGAGGATTATTGTTCAAACCGGTGAAAAGCTCCTCAGCTGCGCGCCACTGGCATCAAACTGATTTAGTTCCTGGGGCCCATTCACGGGAATTATGAGACAATGTTATTGTAATCACAATTGTTCTGGCAGTCAGAACGTTAAAGCCATTCGTGTCTGTTGTTTTGTTGTACATTGGCTAAGACAACAGGTAATATTTCTGCTTTAGTAGGCAGAATTTCACACATCTGGGAAACCCTGTTTTCATGTACACTCACGCACGCTCAGTGCTTTCTGTGTCAATATGTCAAAGGTAAATGTCAGTGTAGGAAAACACCGCTACTAAGTCTGCCTTTACTTTAACAGGAGGAAGATGAAGCTGAAAAATGTCTCCTTTCTCCCTCCTCTTCTTGCTGCTGTTTATAGGTTGCACATGGGAAAAGGACAAAGGTTTTAAACAGAGGAGGGATTTTCAGAGATAATTAAAGAGGAATGAACAGGCCAACTATAGATGAAGGCATGGAGGATGGATTTGGAGCGGAGAGAATAACGCAGGAGCGGAAGCTACCTTTGTTGTGTCTCGAACAAGTGGATCAACTCATCAGCTTCTCAAATTCCATGAATATGTATTATATCAGGTCATTCATCCACTGCCATTGTTTGCTTCAAATTACGTCCCGGCTGAAGTACACCAAAGGAAGACAAAGGAAAATAAAAATGTAACAAAAACAAGCAAAAACAGAGCGGTTCTTTTTTACGTCTGCAGCTCCTTTTGTGGAGTTTAAGAAATCTTCAGAGATGATTCGCCTTCATCCAATCCAATAATGCCGTCTTTTGATGCAACAGCTCTAATTAACATCAATTTGAATAATCTGATTAGTCTACCACATTTTTAAAATACCCTGCAGACAAAGGAGGTATATATGGCTTCAGTGTCTTCTGTCATCATCCACTTATGCACCAGACTTAACATGAGAAATATACATAACCTAAAGTCTCATGTGCAGAGAAACATGTGGCAAAATAATTACAGAGTTTAGCTCTGGATGAGTTTTCTTACTCTCAAATTCTGGTACATATCTCGCCTCTTACATTCCCAAAAGCATTCCTATTTCATCCAAACATATTTCTGTTATTACCACTTGACTATTTAACCAATTCTTAATGCTGTAAAAAGATTTTAGTGTTGTCTCTGAAGTTTTAAGCATTCGACCTACAGGGAAAATGAGACAATTTGACTATCTCTGCCAAAAACAATGTTAAATTATTGCTATATTAAACAATATAACGTCAACACAAACAGTCTAACTGTTTTCATCTCTTGTAACAATTATTGAAAAATAAAAAAGTTTTAGTTGTCATTCTTAAAATAAATTTGATTTCTGAAAATCATCATGGAGTGGAGTGGCACAGACGCTGTTGGTTGGAGTTCTGCATGGTTGGCCTAAATTTTCTTAGTGCTTTAAGTGATTTATTGTGTGTTATAGTGTTTCCTCAAGTTAAACCTACTTGTGTTTTTCCTTGTGGACCTAGCTGGATTAGCTGCTTCCTCCTCCTCACTGATATCTTTAACATCTGAAACTCGTCTGCTGCTTACATCTAACTGGTAGATCCAGTCGGCTCACCTGAAGGCTTACCTGTCTGCCCACTCTCCTCATCTCTTTGCTGTCATCACATCTCTCCTCTCAGTTCTTCTCCTTTCTGACATGAAGCTTAAGCTTCATCAGACATTTGCATTATTCTCCAGTATGTTATAAAACAAAAGTTTCTGTGGTCAGCTGCTTAGGTCCTGTTAGAAACAACAAATCCTAACACCATGACACTAGGCATGTTTCTTGATATTAAAATGTCCAAACAGGCTGTACATTTTCATTATATCTTGCACGGGCCAGTCATGTCGCAAGACAATGAATTTTAAGCAACTTGTTGATCCCCTGATCAACGTCATTTCTCATTTGTGATACGTGGACCCTATTTTAACACGTTAACACACTACAGTTTCAGTTGTCACTGCTATCAGGAAGCACCATCATGTTGAAGAGGTATGGTATGTTTGGTGGCACTTGTAAAAGTAGAACCCTGCCTGAAGCTCTGAACACAGCTAGCTGCAAAGTGATGTCTGTTATGACAGCTTTTTTAACCCTCCTTGAAACCCTTAAAAAGAGAGATAGACAGAGATAAAAAGAGTTAGAGAAGCCCTTGTAACTTCGGGTCATTTTGACCCGAAGGCCACAGGAGGGTTGAAATCATGATCTCCATTTTTGCAGTTTAAGATTTCAGTGTTGTTGAATGTTGGTATTTCTTAACTGTGTCATCTAAAACTGTATTTCTTTATGTTTAAGTGGTTGTCCTACATATAAAACCACACATGTGTTTAAATGGATACATTTTCTGCTACAACAAAATCTTATTTTTTGATCATTTTGATGTACAGAAACTGAGTAGTGTCAGTCCCTAGAAGGGACTGTTTTCCCATGTCAAACAATGAACATGAGAAACCCACACGGAAACACACTATACACAAACACAGTGGTGTATGTAGCACTCACCTGAGGGGAACAAGGTACAAGGGGCTAATTAGTGATGATGAGAAGTTAATTTGGTCAGACACTTCTGTAATAGCCCTCATTCCTTCTCCCTCAGTTGTTGCCCACTCTGCATATTGCTTTTCAACTCTTCATCCCTCCAATTTTCATGTTCAGACAAGGTGTCAAATGTTTTTTTATGCTTTTATGTCCCTTTAATATGTCTCAGCTTTTCTCTCAAAGAAACTCACATTCTGACACTTTACACGTATGTTCTTCAGAGACTGCAGTGGCTGCAAAGCAGCTGAAATTGTCAAGTGTACTAAGTGGGAAATCACATTATTTTCTGCCTTGACATTGCTGAATTGTTTTGTAGCGTGTGAGAGTGAGACGGCAAGTGAGAGAGAGAGTTGGTTCCTGAGCTAAATGCTTGCTAGCAGGTGAGCCTGTTGTTGACAGATGGTGTTTGTGAGAGAAGCTCGCTGCCTGCAGAGTCTCACACCAGGAAAATGCTCATGCTAACGCAAAAAGACTCACAAACACAAACATGAACACATGGGTAGAGGGCCTGTATGTCCACAGTGCAGTAACACGCCATCACAAGGTCTCAGTGGATCAGTTTGTGCTGCTCACAACACAACCAGGTGAGACTGACCACAGAGGACGGTGAAGCGTAGGGAAGAAAAACTACCAAAGTATATTTACAGTATGCATCTCCCTTTTCTATGTTTCTGCTCGCACTTTAAATCTGAGTGGATTTTTGCAAATAATTAACCAGTTAAAATACAAAAGTAATTAAAAAGACTGCAAGTAAACATTGAGAATCCCTTCTGACTTCACCACTTTGTAGTGTTCAATTAGTTAACATTTGCTTTCTAAAGAAGAAACAGCTTTAGACATATAAGGTGTGTACCATAAAATGTGATGTGAAACAAAAAAGGGCACTTCTTGTAAAACAAAACAATCCATGTTATTAGATTCATTTTCACATTAAAGTTTGTGATATATTAGGTAACACCTTTGAATTCTGACAACCAGTGTTGACTGAATTAATCAGAAATAGTTCAGATCTTAGGAAGTTCTGTGGAAAGGTTATGAACATTTCATATTTTATGTGTTGAACTTAGAATAACATCAGTTTGGAGAAGTAGAGTTTAATCTTGACTTTATTCATTAATTAATGTTTTTTTTGAGTGGCCCAAGACCAAAGCAGATCTCTGCTGTCTTAAAACAACTCTTATTTTAATATGGTTCATGCAAATTCTGCTTTATAAATCTTTTTATAGCCCCTTCTTTTGCATTAGGTAGTTATTTACATAAATTATCTGATATCTACACTGATGACTATGTTGCAAAACAGAACACATTAACCACAACCTGGTAGAAAAACTATTTAATGCAAAAGCAATGCAGCATAAAACTGTAAAAACAAATTATAGCAGTTTAAGCAAATTTAATTTTATTAATTTTTAGAATAATTTCCTATTAGTTACTTTTGCTGACTAAACTTAATGTGTTTCTTTTTCCAACACGAGTTTCACATGGATCACATGATGGACCATGGATAAATGGATGGATAAATCACCATCTAATGTAAAAGTGATAACAATATAAGGGTTTATAAAATATTGTAAAACATCCAGGATTAAAGTTGCTTTAAATTCACTTTGGTTTTTTAAATCATTTGGATGAAATCTAAGCTCGACGGTCCAGTTCCAATTAATCTGTTTCTCCAAACTGAGGTCATTCAGTGAGCTATCCACAGCAGGTAAGATACTGACTGTTCCTAACTTTACCACAGTACTCCCAATTAAAAAATAGAATAAAAAAATATTAACTGTCTCTTTATTGCTTTTATGCTCAAAAGCGTATTAGGCCTAAAAATGAGTTGTGATCTACAGTTTTATAAAGTACCCAGAAATAGCATAAAATATATACTTTTTGTTTTTGCTATTCCTTGAATCTCCAAACTGAGATTGCAACGTTCCAGTAAAACAGGAAGTATGAAGAGCTTCATTATGCAACACAATATCAGAAGCTACATTTGTATGTAATATTTTTCATAAAGCTCACCTTTAAAAAAGAAAGGACAAAATCAAATCTTTTGTCTTTTAACTTTTAGTGTTTTAATTTGGTAGTATCTTCCAGAAAGAACAAAGGACAAAAATCCCTTATTTTTAGCCTGTTCCAAACAGGGGAGAGTTAGGATGATTTGTTATGATATATTTGGTCTTTAAGCAGATGCTTTTGCTCACAACAGCTTACAGTTAAGGGACGTTTAAGACAAAAATGAAGGATTGAGCAGTTTAATTATGAGTCAACAAGTTGAATGATTAGTTACAAATATACATAAACTCCTCCTTTATTGCAGGAGTGAAACTTTCCACTGATACCAAAAGCTTGCTGTGACACCATTTTCCTCCCCCAGCCCACCTGCGACACGTAGACTTCAGCCATTTTGTGCCAAAGAGATCAGATTAGCAGTCTGGTGGCAGCGCTTCCCATCAGCAGGTCTTCTGGAGCATGGCAACTGTGGGGGAGTCTCTATTAGAGCTAATGGCAGCCTAAACAGCCTTAAAGTCAGGCGTGTTGTGTGTAATGAGACTTTAAGTGTGATGACAAGAGCAGCAAGCAGAAGGAAGAGCACCACAACACCAGCAGCCAAACGTTAAACAACAGCTAACCTGCATACTTGGAACCAAAACGTATGTGGAAAACAAATATGACAGGAAGTCACTGAACTGCGGGGAAATAACT
This sequence comes from Kryptolebias brasiliensis, assembly GCA_028566095.1. Classification (NCBI taxonomy): domain Eukaryota; kingdom Metazoa; phylum Chordata; class Actinopteri; order Cyprinodontiformes; family Rivulidae; genus Kryptolebias; species Kryptolebias brasiliensis. Next base: position 18,180,400 of record JAOXNZ010000155.1, read on the forward strand.
TCAAATAATCTCCATGAGGGGTCAAATAACAGAAAGAAAGGGAAACAGAGGAGAGGGAAAGAAAGACAGTCGAAGTGTTAGAGGCAGAAGAGAGATACAGTGAGAGGAGCAGGAGTGAGTGAGAGCTCCTGTAATTAGTCAGTTAATTACATCTGGATGCTGATCTGCTCGAGGGGATGGATGTTGTTTGAGCTGTGTGTGAGTTTGTGTGTGTGTGTGTGTGTGTGTGTGTGCCTATCCTTGGCGGTTGTGTACACTCCAGAAAGCATTTACTGAAATGGGAGCTAATTCTCGCTGTCTGAGGCCATTACGGTATTAATTTAATTTAGGTTAGCTGTCGCTAGCTCATTAACACATCTAATTAATTCTTTGACATCAGAATTAAGTTGTTTCACTGAAACTGACACCTCTCTCTCCTGGAAGAGCGAGTGGGAGGAGAGGAAGAGGCAGACTGAGTGAGAAGCAGCGATAGGAGAGGAGATGGAAGGCAGTGATGATAGATTGAATCTTTTATCTACAAGAAAAATGCTATTAATACATTTTGTCAGTGGCAGTAAGATGTGCCAATTTGTTATGTTAGAAATAAGGAAGAGGAATGACGGGAAGGCTGAGCACAGAGGTGCAGATAATGGTTGTTCGAGGAAACAAGACAGACGATTTTTTTGTGTTTTATCGCAGTGATTCAAGAGGTGAGGAGTTTTGGAAGCGAGCTGAGCCTTCTGAGACTGATCAGTGCAAAGTATAATAAATTAAATGTGATCTTACTTTTTTTTTGTTAAATCTCAAAACAACAGGTCCTTCAAACTAAAAAGACAAAGTTAATTCTGTCACTGCTTCTAATTTAAATTAACAAGTTGACATCACAGCTGTAAAGATCCATTCATATTGCTCTCTGAAATATGTCTTAAATGTGAGGCATATTCTTCCGTTTCATTACTCACTGATGCTCGGTTAAAGGCCTTTGTGTCAGCTTTAATCACACATTCTGAGGCTGGTGCAAATGCTTTACACTTGCATATTTCCAGTCATCTTTTTTGCTGTGATAAACAATAAACTGACTGTGTCAGTAATAATTACTCTACTGTTACATACAGTCAAATGAATTCAGTACAGATGCTGAAGAAAAAGGGACAAAACTCCTAAAAATATGTTTAAATCCAACTTTGGAACCACTTTTTAAAATTTTATTTTTATGTTTTGTCTTTAGACTTTATTTGGACTTTGTTCCCTTTACTATTTCTAAATAGTATTAAATAATATTAATTTGTAACTATTTGTTGTTCTTAATAAAAGTACTTGTTCAAGTTCAGACATTAAAAATGTTTAAATTAGACATATGCTTCCTTCTCACAGGCTGATATGTACGAAGTCATAATAGGGTCAAGCCAAAAAAAAAAGAAATTGGAAATTCATTTTTTGGTTCCAAACTTTGAGATTAAGGATAAATTGTTAAAAAAAAGAGTAAAACTAACATTTCCAGCATAAAGGTTGAAATTACAAAAATAGTAAATAGCATCAACATTCATAGCATTTTAGGTGGTAGTATGAGTTTTACTGGTGAACAATAAGCTTCAGATGATGTGAGAGCATTTTGAGGTCAACACTCAGTGTCTATGTTTGAGACTCTTATTGTGAAGGACTGAAGGAAGTTCTGTGAGTTCTGCTGCCGTGAAAGTGATGAAGACCACACTTTGAATTGGTTCAACTGAATGCTTTGTGTTGTTATTTTGTAGTTCACCCAGTAAAACTGCATCCATAACCGTCAGCTAATAAAAACAGAACAAATACGGTCGGGATCAGGAGCTCAACAAGCTTCACTTTCTCAGATTTAGTCTTAAAACACTCTCAACATTTTGACTTTAATCACAAAGTTCAAAAACAAATTAAAAATCAATCTTCTGCCACAGTGTGTTTCCTTCTAAGTGTACTTATTAGATCATTATATATATGATTTCCTGAAGTTTAACTGAAACTTCAGTGACACACTTTAGTTAAAATGTGATAGGATTATGATACCAAAGAACTCTTATCAGAAGTGTCTTTTGAGCTCTTTTCTTAGCATCTTGTTTTGAGGGGAATAGTTTAAAAACTGGCCTTGATGCCTTCTGTGTGGTTAAGTGGTTAAATGATCTCAACCTTTGAACAGAACTTTAGATGGTCAGTCTGTCAGTTTGCAACTGATCGCATGTCAGCACTTACTTTTACTTTTTTTTGTAAAACTTTCTTTTGTCTGCAGTTCAGCCACAGATAGTTGGTTACAATCCATCTTTCAGGAATAATCTCAGAGTGAGTCACACGCCCAGGTAGATAAAACATTACTGAGAAGCAGTGTGCCAGAAAAAAACCCTTCATTCAGGCCCATGTAATTTGTCCATTCAGAGTCAGCTCCTCATGAGTCTTTTATTCATTGTTTTATTTAGGTTTTAAGAGGCTAACATTGAGAACTATTGCTTATGTGGTCAACTTTAAACAATAGTTAAATAAAAATTTAATTTAGAGTTCTTTAAAGGTCTTTGTTAATCATATATTCAATGACATATGAAAACGTAACATTTCAAAGCTCTTCCAGGAAAAATAACAAAAATTCTTATTTTTTAGATAGGATATATAGGTCCAGACAAAATTCTAAAACAATGAGCCCCAGGAAAAAAAAGAGACAAGATTCTTTTTATGTGACCCAAACAAATCTTATGTCATAGCTGTGAAAGCTTTATAACTACAGCTTTAGAAACCAAATCGTACTGAATCATGCAGAAATGAGCCCTGAATCAGTATGCCTCATTTCAGCATACTGAAATGATTAAGGTACATTCACAGTTCAAATCTCCCCACGTCAGAGTACTGGCCAAGTTAATTAGAGTTTAGAGCTCGGATTATTTTGGTGAAACCTGGCAGGGGAGTGTCGTTAGAGGTGGGACACCTTTAGAAATGGCGCGCAGTGTGAACCTGGATGGAGGTAGAGATTATTTGGATGTAACACGCAGTGGGTTTCTTGTTAGAGGGGGGTGTCGTCACAGTCTGTCTCTGTGGTAAATTTGATTAGGGCTGGCGAAAGGAGGTGATCCAACCGTGAACAGGTGCCCCTCACAGCTGAGTTGGGTTCACCCCTCTGGTGTCTCACCCCTTCCCTCTGACATTGTACTTCCTGCTCTTTGTTCTCCTTCTGCCTATCTGTGTAATCTCTCTCCATTTTCTCTGCTGTCTCACCTCGCCGCGGCTGACACTCAGCTTCATCTGTCTCTGTTTATCTTGTAATCAGCTGTGGGAATAGAGGAGACTTCATGGAACATTCAGGACCTCCACCTTGAAATGCTTCTCCATCCTGGCAGCATGACTTTCACTGACCTTCTGAAACCTCATGAGCCGTCTCCCCCCCCTCCTGTGCACTGTATCCCTCCTTCCTATGTTTCCATCCCCCCTCTGTATTACCCACCTGTTTGGATCAGTCCAGCCAAAGTCTGATCACCGATTCATATCAGCACCACAAACACTCAAACTGCTTATTTCCTAATATGTTAAAAAAGTTAGACTAAGTAGACTTGATTTTTTTTATTGCAAACTAGTTAACTAGATTTTCTACCACCTATTGTCCAAAATTTAACATTTTATTTTGCATCAGATGATGAGACAGGTTGCAAATAAGTTGGTAGTTTAACAGCAAATCAGTTGTTAGACATTCCTTAAAAATGTAATGATCCTAATATAAACAAATAAATGTGATTTTTAAAAATTAATTCACAGTTAAATTAAAGTTTAATTGCTTTATATTAATAGATTATAGTAAAAACCACTCAAAACTGTCGAGTAATGTGAGGCACTTCGCTCCTGCCACTTAGGTTCAAGTTGTACCAAAGCATTGGTCATGGTGTGAGTGAATCGTGATGTCATCATGGAAAAACTTCACATCTATTACTCAAAACAGCTGCATAAGAGAAGAACAGCTTGATCCAAAGAAGCAGAACAAGAACTTCTGCACAATGTCAAGAGAAATTTGTTTGCAACGTTTTGGTAACTAAACTTTTATCAGCTGAACAGTTTCAAAAATTACAAATCCCATCTTAAATGGGAAGTGCTCCTTAGTGCTCGACCACTCACATCCAAAGATGACATAAATTGCTTCAAATCATCAGAATTGCCTTCTCTCAGGACCACCACCTTATCCTGGTGGAGGACTTTGAGTGCCCTAATGATCCTAGGAGCTATGTTGTTGGGGCATTATGCCCCTGGTAGGGTCTCCCATGGTAAATTGGTTCTAGGTGAAGGGCGAGACAAAGAGCACTTCAAAAGAAGTGAAATCAAAGAGTCTGTGTACCCAGCCCGGAGGATTACTGGGGTCCCACCCTGGAGCCGTGCCTTGTGTTGAGGCCCATGTGTGACCGCCTGGTGGGCCCCATGAGTGAAGGCCTGAACTGGATATGTGGGCCCACTCCCCAGTGGACCCACCACCCAAAGAAGGAGTGTGAAGGGCCTTGCTAAGGCTGCTGTCTGGATCTGGCTAAGCAGAAGACAACGATGGCAACATTAGAGTTACTGTACAGAGCTTGAGATGCGTTGCACTAGCTGCAGTTCTCCTCATCACTACTGAGAAAATAATAACATTACACAACAGGTTGAAACCCTGTGACTGTACTTTTTTATTTCTTAAAATTTTCTATCAAAATGTTCTTTTTCTTTCAGCTGTTCCCTTTTCAGGAGTCGCCATAGTGAGTCATCCTCCTCCATCTAATTCTGTCCTCTGCGTCCTCTGTCCTCACTCCAACTACCTGCATGTCCTCTCTAACTGCATCCATATATCTCCTCTTTGTCTTTTTCCTGGCAGCTGCATCTCTAACATCCTTCTACC
>JAOXNZ010000155.1:18192004-18202516 GCA_028566095.1 Kryptolebias brasiliensis
TCAGTTTTCATTGGAAATAAAGTCGAAGGGTACAAAAGATGTTGAAATATTTTTTATGTCTTAAATACACAAGCAAAACACAAAACTAGGGCCCCATTTTTAATACTGCTACTACTACTACAATATCATATTTTTAAACTGATATATTTTTCTTTGCTTATAAGGAAATATGAGGAGAGTCTTCACATGAACAACTTGTGAAAATACAAATAAAAATACATTTGTAGTTTGGGTAAAGATTTTTCAGAAATAGTTCTAGTTGTTTGTTTTTTTTATTTACAGTTTTCTCTCAGTTTTTAACCATTTTAGCACATAATCAAAGTTTAATCAGGACCGGATGAAGATAAAGTGAGACAGACATAAAATAAAATCAATAAATACAGCTCTATTGTTGTTTTGGTCTCTGGAGCAGAAAGTAACAGTGGTGAAACAGTGAGCGAAATAAGCTACTATGTCATTGTTTCTGAAAAGCTCTGTATCTCAAGTTCACACTGATTAAACTACGATTTAACTAAGATTTAAGTTTTTTTTTTCATGAAAGTCACAGTTTGTATGTGGTCAAGAGGGTCAAATGCAGCGGAAAGTATCTGCAGTAGTGTAGTTAGGGCCTAAAGCAAACTGTTTGGGGTCATATCTCAGGGAAACATGTTTGAGTACTTTTTTATTTTCATCCAGTCTGAAGTAAAACCATCAAGCCAAACACACAGTTTGGGTCATAAGGAACCAGAACTTCAGCCACTGAAGAATGAGTCCCACAACAGATGGTACGGCCCCCCAAAAGGTCCTGATCTAAACATCATGGAGTCAGTTTGGGTTCACATGAAGAGGCAGAGGACACCGGGACAGCTGTGGCAGGTTCTCCAACATGCTCACATCAGCCTACCTGCTTTGGAAACCTGTGAATTTTTGCACAAATGTAACAAATGTTTTACTTTGTACTTTTCTTCCAAATAACTTTGCAGGCAAAATAACTCATCTTCTTGTATCTGTAGGCTGTTTATGCCCCTGCTGACCAGAAGGTGTCATCTCTGTGTTGGTTAGTGGTTCACAGCTACACACACACACACACACGCAAAGCTAGGCGCTACGGCCCACTGATGTCCAGCTGCTCCTGTCAACACTGTACTACAGCGTGTAATTCACCCTCACACACAACGGCAGCTGAGACCTGACAGGAACCCGCTCCCCAACACACACACACACACACACACACACACACACACACACCCCCTACACACACTCATGCACAAATGTCTTACATATAGGACTCTTAAGAAGAAATAAAGAGGAGGAAAAGAGAAAAACTGGAAAAGAAATTAAAATAATGGACAGAGAAGAAGTCGGGGAGCTGAGTGACAGATGAACAGAGACCCAGACAGACAAAAAGAGGGGTGGGGTGTGTGTGAGGGGGTGAGTGGGGGTGAGGGTGGTGGGTGGGATGTGTTTAAGTGGCCTAATCAAGGGACCTCCCCTTCAAAGGAAAAGCTGGTGTGTGTGAGTGTGTTTGGGCAGCGAGGGAGGGAGGAATGGGGAGGTGGGGGGGTGGGTGCACATTGACAGACTGAGTCCAAGTTCCCCTGCAATTATCAACTTACCCGTACTCCTCCTCCTCCTCCTCTCCCCCTTCATCCCCTGAGAGACCCAAGCTGCTGTACCCATCAACAACTCATTCAGGCCTTAACAAAGCAGCACCACGCCTACCTACACACACCCACCCCCACCCCCACCCCCACTTAAACACACACATTTTGCAACTGCAGAACTGGGATGACTTTGTCATTTAATTTATACATGAAAACAATCTAAAATGTGCAACTTACTGATGTGAAATTCTCTCCATGTGTTTATTTTGATTTAAAGTATGTCATAAATTTCTCTGTAATCTTTTACTGTTGAATAACACCATATAGTGACATTTAACATCCAATACATAGCAGCTGTAAGTGTGTGCTTTCATTTACTAGACGTGAACCAAAAAAAAGATTTTTAAAATGGTTCTGGAAAATATTTTTTGAACTTAAACTGGTTAAACTTGAGCTCAGTCTCTTTTGTTGTATTTTTGTGAAAGCTACCATCTCTAAAACAACATTTATCTTCTGTAAATCACTGACCAAAGAATTTTACAAAAGCACATCATTTTGGTTGTAAAGGTCATGTCAGTGAACGAAGTGTTTTAATATGCTCTCAGTATCTGGAAAAGAAGCTTATTGTCGTGCCGCCTTCTTCCCTCTTTACTCCCTTAGAAACTGTGTGATTTACAAGGAAAAGTCAGCTTTTGTGTGTGTGTGTGTTTGCAGGATGTTGTACGTGGCTGGCGTGCGCTGCTCCACATGCTCATCATGCCCCGAGGCCAACATCTCACGTCCGGCTCTCTCAGTGTGTGAACAATATATGCATTTATGCCTGCTCCTGCGTGTGTGTGTGTTTATTCTCTAAGCCTGGAGTAATAAGGTTGGTCGTGGTGCATCAGAGATAAGGCATTAGGCTGTTGACCTCTGACCTCTGCCTCTGTTTAGTACGGAAAATCGTTCACTAACACCCAGGAGAGGCCATGTTAAGAGGCGCAAACTGCTTAATGAAATCGGCACGTGTGTGTGTTTGCATGTGTGTTTGTATGTGTGTGTGTCTGGGGTAGGGTGGGGGGTGAGCAAACATTTTAGAGCAGCTGTATTCAAAGTGTGGTCTTGATTTTTGAATTAATAAATTTGGTGTGAGGAGATAATTTAATAAAGCTTTTTGCCAACAGGAAAACAATTGTCTCGCTCTGCAGCTGCAACTTGGACCACCAAGTTGTCGGTTTGTGACTTTATTGTGGGACTCTATTCAAGAATGGGTAGAGTAACATTTGCTAGTTGTTTAAATAGGTTTAAGTGTCACTGTTTAGTAGGGGTTCAGGAAGAGAGTGGTGCTTTTGAGCCGCCCCACTACTGAGAGGTTGTAAGAACCTGTGTTTGTCTTTACATAGCTGCTGTGATTTTGTACCACCCATCATACAGTCACTACGGCAGCATCACTTCTGCATGTGACAACAATGGAGAGCACCATAGTGTGAGCTGTGTGTTGTGAGTCTTTGGTTTAATCTTTAAAGCAGAAGAAGTCATAGTAGCCAAGACTCATGTTCACAGGATAGATCAGTCCACTTTGTGCTGCACACATTTAAAGAAGAGCAGCAGAAAGTGTTAATTAGCTTCTACTTTAGCAAGTTTTAATAGTGCGGGTCAGTTTGCTCAAACAGTCAATGTACGTTTATGTATGGATCAGTCACATCCCCTTATGTCACTCGAGAGTCCCTTTACCCATGTGTTGTTTTAGGACAGCAGCGGTCCACTTTGGTCTTGGCATCTCTAATATTAGTCATTTGTGCCAATCCAGTAAGAATTAAACTCTATTTCTCAAATCTTCAAGTTGTTCAAAGAGCTGTTTACAACAGGTAAGATGTTATTTCTTCATAAACCTTCCACAGAATCCTCTTAACTATCCCTTTAAGTTTCCACTTGAACAAAACATGCAGACTTGATCATAATACATACATAATAACTACTTTTGTAAGAAAATTCAAACGCACATACTGATTTCCGGTTAAAAACAAGTCAAAGCTCGGTCTGGTTTTGCCAGAAAAGACTTATGCAACATGTCTCAGTGTGTCTCAGGTACTGGTCTTGTCTGGGACACTGAAGACATCCTGCAGCCTCTCCTCCACTCCATTAGGCTGTAAGTGGAGGCGGAGGTGTATCAGATGTGTGTGCCTGGTGTTGATATATGTATGTGTGTGTGCGTTCCTGTTGCGTGGGGCATCACTTCAGCTGTATTGGGGTCAGGTTGGGAAATATAGAAGCTTCCAGGCACTCAACACGTAATTGAAAATCTATTTCGCTCAAAGTGAGGAGAGGGAACGAAAGAGTGGAGAACAAATGAACGGAGGGAGAAAGACAGAGGAGAAGGGGGAGGAGGAGGGGGGACGGGAGACCAAAAGATAATAGTTATGGAGGGAGGGGAGGGAGTGGGTTTCAGGAGGAAGGCTGGAAACAGAGAATGAAAAAGATATTATTTTAAAAGGAGGCATGTGAGACAGCGGAGGAGGCAGGTGGAGGTGAGGGAAGGACAAAACCACTTCTTCATCGCCACCCTAAGTGGATAAAAAGCGAAGGAGACGGCTGAGAACAGTTCATTTTTTCCATCCTGGTGGAGACTTCCTCCCTGTATTATCCAGTCCCTTCTGATCTGTCACCGTGTGTGATCTTTACACGGAACACGGACTCCCATTTTCAAGATCTTATTACTATTTGAAATGAATCTGTCACATTTATACAGTATTCACAGATAGAAAATAAAGTTGTTGAGAGCCAAATATATACCAATTTAAAATTTGCATTTTTTCAGCATAAACACAAAGATATTGGTGTAATGAATACAGGACAAAATTATACAATTTTAAAACTTAATGCCATTAATAATAATCAAAGCATAGAAAAAAAAATTGGGTTGTGAATGGGAGCAGTTTTACCTGGCCTCCCACTCTGGGATAACTCCAATGTTTAAAAAATTAATACAAAAAATGTTATAACTATCTACAAAAAGTATAAACAATCTTTAATAATAATGTTTGTAACTGTATTTAATATACAGCCATCATGTACTCAATTTTGGATGCATGTTTTTATGTTTTTCTTTTCTTTTAAGTTCTTATTAAAAAATTCTAGCAAAAATGCTGTAACACCCATATGTCACCACTAGGTGGTTAGACCGTCCATATCAATGCCATTAAAATACAGAGTAAGAACATTCTTAATATTTAAGAAAATCTTTGCTTTGGAAAGCATTTTTCTAAAGAAAAATCTTAGTTTCTCTTCACCAAAATCACAGTTTGCGTGTCAATGAGAGGTGCAATGGTCTGGAAAACTAGGAAATTTACTTTTAGTATTTTCCAACTCCAAAAAACAAACAAACAAACAAAAAAACATACAAAAATGCAGCTCTTTATGAATATTATACACATTGTGAAGAACTTTATGAAATTAGTAAAAAAAATGTTGCTGTTTACGCGCAGACCATTGATACGTTCCTGTATGAAAGTTAGTCAGGTTAGCAGGGCCTTACAGCAAACACTGTTTTTCTATATTATTTCAGAGTTATTATTGTTTTAACACCAAGCATCATCACAGATGTACTTGTAGTAAAATCATCATAGAGAGAAGAAATTAAATTACAACTGAAATATTGCAATATTTTATGTTAGATTAGGAAATTTCTTTCTTCAGGATTATCATTAAGAATCAAAAAAGACAAACAGAAGAAAGGCCACATTTAGCAACAAACTAAATGGTCTTAATCCCTTAAGGGCATTTTTTTTTTCAGTCAGAAAAACAGATTTGTTGTTGTGAAAAACAGAATGATCCTGGATCCTTCTGCTCATCCTATTGCGTCTGCTTGCAAGAAACTGTTTAATAAGAGTGAGTTTTACTTGCAGCCATGCTGAACACATAAGCTTAAGCAGCAGTTAGTTAGTCATGCATTTATCCTTTTCTCCTTCTGGGTTTTTCCTTCTGTGATTGAGGTGGGTGCAGATTTTTTGTTTGTTTGTTTTATTCGTCCCAAAAACTTTGCTCTGGTACTCTGCAGATTTAGCTGTGTAATTCTGCAAACTTTGAGTTTTAATCCTCTGATGTTCAATTCATTAAAAAAATCCTTTTTTTTATTGAGTCAAACATTAGTTCCCCCCATCTCGGAGATCATTCTTGAATTGCTGTTGCTGTGCAAATATAAAGAACATTATCCACCATGCAAATGATTTTCAGCTCATCCATAAAGCCCTTAGTTCTATTTTACACAAGTTTGATTTTGTTTCACCATAAAAAAAAAAATACACTTTTGCTATGTGCAGTTTGTAAAAATTACAGATGGGTTTCGTTCATCTGTCCACATGTATGAGTGTGAAGGATAGTGTGGCAAAGTGTGAATAAATGTGTGTGTGTCTGTGTGTGTGTGTGTGTGTGTGTTGGGGTGTGTGGGTGTGTGTGCCTGAGGCCTCTTCATCTCATCAGTAGAAATCTATTCTGCTCAGACTCATCCAATAAGGTGGGTAATGATACTCCACTCTAATATTGGGACTGTCCAAATTGAACACATTTAAACTTTAATGCAAGTCAAGTCCTGGGGAGAATGTAATCTGCTCCACTTATTGTGTGTTTTAGTGTGCATGTACACACATGTGTGTGTATTTTAAGGGTTGTGAACTTATGTGCATCTGTTTCTGTGAATCATGAAGCACCTTTCCCCCCTCTGCTGCTGCACTAATGAATTTAAATATGCTGAATTACTTTAAAGAAGACAGAAAGGTGAGATAGAGTGAAATGCTGCGTGGAGGTCATGCGAGCAGTTAAAGCACCGGTGGGTCTGTGTTTAACAGTCCTGCTGAGAGGAGCTTTTCAATGAGAAAAACACAGTGCACACACTTTTCATCTTGATAAAGATCATTGCTCAGATGTTCTCAGGTGGGGTTCTCTGGAAAGGTTATGAGCAATTAATATCTTACCTGTTGTAGATAGCTTTTTGTACGACCTCAGTTTGGAGAATTAGAGTTTGATGTTGATAAGATCGACAAGCTAACAGCTAGTTCAAGCAGGGCCAAGCAAAGTGGGTGGCTGCCATCTAAAGACAACTTTAATCTAAAAAAGTTTGCGCAAATCAAGTGTGTATTTTATAAACCTTCAGTTTGAATTAAATGATTATTCTGGCAGAAATATTATGAAATTCCTCCTGAAGCCCAGGCTACATCAGAAAGGCTGCAGCTAGCTGCTGCCGGTGGTATTTCTTCTCACAAATAATTGTGTAAAGCAAACTGAACAGCACTGTTTATAAAACAGTGTTTGCATGAATCGCTATGAAGTTTTGGGGATTGGCGTTGTTTTAGGACGACAGCCACCCACTTTGGTTTTGTCTCCCTCAGACTAGCAGCTAACTCACTAATCCAGTTAGAATTAATCAGGTTAGATACTTATTGTTCTTAACTTTTTCACCTTACCACACTTCAAAACATCTGAATTATCCCTTTAAAGAGAATATTTACGCTACCTTTCTTTTTACTTACATTTTCATGAGTGACACGAATAATATGCAGGAAAATGTGACCTTTTTAAGGTATTATTGTTTTAACTTTGTAGAAATATAGAATTGAGTGTGAAACAAAAGGTATGACCAAATATGTCTAAAAACTAGTGACCTTATGGGCAAATCATTTGTACGTAATAAAGCTAACACACCTTTGGTTTTGTATAATTGTTTATGAAACATGTGATTTCATTATATTTAATTTAATGAATGACCTGACCATTTATAAAAAATAAGCCCACTGAGATTTCCATGAAGAATGTGATTATTTTTACATTAAGTAAAACATTTTTTAGGTCTTTATGGCCAAAACAATGAATGCGAGAGTGAACACAAACTCCCATTTGCAGTTATTTGTTGCACGCCTTGAAAAGCTCACCTTCCACACCAATCACTTTGTATGTGATTCATAAATATGCAAATTAATTCATGCAAAAAAAAAATCTGGTGAGTGTATATGTCAGTGTTCTACCACTTGTCCGTGAAGAATCCTCTTCCTCCTCTGTTTCCTTTTCCTCCCAGGATGTCAGGGTCACATCAAAGGAGAAGGAGTGACTTTTGACCCCGTGACCCCGGCTGAGCTGCTTTACAAGCGGACAGGGTGAGAATCCATTAGCCGCAGCGACGTCAACAAAAACAACGTCAGGGAGACCAGAGCTGAAGGTGAAGTTGTTAACTGGATAACGTTTTGACTGGTAATAAGTAATATGAGGAGTGAAGAAAATGAACACAAAACAACGAATACTGAATATGACGGTTTTTATTGTAACATTGGGAGTGATTATGCTGCATATCTTGAGTAATTTTCCTTTTTTGTGTACTTCACGTTCATATTTCAGTGAATTACTTTCACCCTCAGATTTTGTTTTTGCAACTAATGAAAAATGACAGGGCGACCTGAATGGGGCTTCAGACGCTGATGGCTGTGTGTGAATGTGTGTGAGTGCGTTTGTGCTCCTGAACGGGGCCAACCTGCATTTAAAGCAGCCCTCGGTGCTGCTCCCTGTTTTTTGTCTCTTTCACAATGAGTAACTTATCTAAACCATCTCCTCTTCAGCACTCGACTTCAAATGCCTATTTATCCATTTTGGATTGCGTGCAGCCGCTTGTTAGTATTCTGGTACACACCTCAACAAAGCCATTATCATAAAAACACACACATTCACATGCAGATGTATTGCTCTTAGCCTCTTAGCTCCACAGCTAATGGTCCCAGCCACTTAATTAAGGTCACTTATGGACAAACTGTTAGCATGGGCACTAATAAGTATTGCCCAGACAATGGGAGTGAGAGTGTGTAAGTGTGTGTTTGTGTGTGGTAATGATATTGCTGTGAAGTCTGACCTGCAGTCTCCATTAACTCCAGCTTATTGAGTGGTTTGTTTTGCAGAGTGGCTCTTTGACGTGGGTATCATTGAAATTTTGCTAGATGGACAACTGGACACTTTAATAAATGCAACACAATATGTTTTTTTTGGGGGGGATGAAGTGTATGTGTGTGGCCTAGTGAAGGAGGAGGCCAAAAAAAACCCCAAAAAAGAACCTAAAGTGTTTGCAGTTTTCCCATCTAAGCCTACGTGGAAACCAAATATCCGGGACAGCAGTTAATTTATGAGCCCACTGTTCCGTCCGTTCTTTGCTCCCGTCCTCCCTTCCGGAGCCGATCTCCTCAAGTTGCCTCATCTAAAAACAATTAGTTCTCCCAAGCAGACTGAGCAGCCAGTCGGGTCGTAAAGTGGGTGTCTTGTGTGTCCCTGCGCTCATCTACAGTATGTGTGTGTGTTGTCTGGTGCTGTCCTGCTGGGGAGCATAACATTACCCCCTAAGATCACCACACAAGATGCTTCCGAAGTCTACGGTGACCTTTCACCTTCAGTAGGGAGGATGAGAGGAAACAAACGAGAAGAAGGGGAGGTGAGGGTGGGCATTGTGGCCCTGACATGCCAGCTGAGAGCAGGTCACGGGAATCAGTTTTTGGGCCAGTTAGAACAACAAATCTGGTCCAGTGTCACACAGTCAAAGGTACAAAATGGAAAATTGTTATTTTGGTTTAGTGTTGTCCCAGCTTCTACCACAGCCCAAACCAAAATATGGTTGATCAATATGAACATATTGAGTTTCAGTCTTTCAGACTTCACAGTTTAACAAAATTTAAATAACCTATTGAATGAGCCAATATATCTCCAAGCAGGTTTAAGACTGTAAGTGTTTCAGTTTGATTTGTTGCTATTTTTCAACAAAATTGACACGAGCAAAACAGTTCTTTTTTCATGACGAGATTCATTTTGATTTTGGTTCTAGTCTGAATTGGCTTATTCGTAATGTATGAATTCAAACAAATCTGACAACACACATATAAAGAATAAAAAACAAACAAACAAAAAAAAAGGTTTACCAAAGAATCTCAGTTTAACTCAACCTTAAATTATTAAATCAGATTCAACTTCAGAGCTAAAGGATTATGCTAACCCAGCCCAGATATTATAAATTATGACAAGAGCTTAAAAATAAAGCCATAAATGGTGTTTTTGCACATTTTCTTATGTTCAACCAATGAAGTATTTTTTGCTGTAGTCTAATGTGAAAAATAACAAATCATGTAATTTCCCTGCGTCACTTTTTATCATGAAGTTAAATTTATGATCAGTCAAAATTATTTTACTTTTGTTTTGCTGATGTATTGACCTTTTTTATGTTGTTACATGTTGTGCTGTTCATTCCAGCACTTAGTAGATAAATAAAGTCATCTTCTTCATGAGGGAAAATATTATGTGTTTGATTTGATCTTATTATGTAACACAGTTTGTCTTTTTTGTCTTATATGCAGCTGCTGTGTAAAATGCTTATTATAAATTGTTGAGAGGTTCTTCAACACAATTTGAAACTTTTATTAACTTTTTTCCCCAGGTGACCATTGTTTACCAGAAACAGATATTTTTGCTTGATGCCTCAGATGATAGGAACACAGTAGAAGGTCAGATATTTTCAGTTCCTATGTCCTGTTTGTGTAAATAAAAATGCCCCATTTGGCTTGTATTCTTATATTTTATTATTTTGAATGTTATGCATCTTTTTGTTTTGTATCATATTGTAGCATATCATGCTGTACTTCTAGTCCTTATGTTCTTGTATTACACCTTTTGTATAGTCTTCTGTTTTGTTCTTACAGAATTTCATATTATCGCAGTGGGGGGTGAAATTGAATCACAGTAAATCTTGATTGTTGTTTTATTTAATATAGAATTGCTGTGCTATATAGTATAATATCTGTCAACTTATTATGTCCTCCCAGGGACTCCAAAGGAAACCTGTTTTTTTCCTTTACTCCATTCACTTCGACTACAGAGAAATCCATTTTTTACTTTTCTCCCTCCATAATTTTTGCTGCCTTTCTTTTATTTCTTT
>JAOXNZ010000155.1:18205505-18217125 GCA_028566095.1 Kryptolebias brasiliensis
ACTCCACCCAGAAAGGCCCCAGGCCGGGTTTCGAACCTACAACCTTCTTGCTGGGAGGCGACAGCTCTAACCACTACTCCGCTGTGCCACCTATCACAAGACATTTTAGACAAATATCTGTAAAATGAACTCAGTTTTAGTCATTTTTGTGTTTACTAAAGTTCATTATCTGTAGCAACCATTTTGAATCAGGTTGACTCCGAAAGGTAATGAGTTTTAGATGTACATCCAATGATTACTTTCTAAAGTTTCATTAAAATTTGTCCAGTGGGTCACGAGATATTTTGCTAACAGACAGGTAGTGTTGACTCCCACAGTTAATTTGAAGGTTTTAAATAAACATTTCATGCAATCTTTTAGTGCTCAAAGTAGGTTTTGAGGAAGACTCTCAGCTACTCCCACACCAAATCTGAGCTCAATATCTGTAAAACTGACTGAGTCAGGTTGATTGGCTGTGGTGGCCATCTTGAATTGGGTTGACTCCAAAGGTTTATCAGTTTTAGATGTGCTCCCAACAATTACTTTCTAGAAAAATGTAAGTATTTTGTGTGGACCTGAGAAGTGATGGGCCATCAAATACTTTTTAAGCAGCTTTGTTAAACGTGTTTCTCTGCAGCAGTGGAGGCTCACAGTAAATGAGGTCTTTGAAACCATGATGTGGATCTTTTTTGTTTGTTTTATTGTTAGCTGATATATTTGCAGTGTGTGTACATTTTTTAATGTTTTTACAGAAAACTTGGCTGTGTGTATGTGTGTCACGTGTGACCTGTGTGGGTGTGGGTGTGTGTGTGTGTGTGTGTGTGTGTGTGTGTGTGTGTTTTATGGTTGGACGACCGTCACAGGCTCATGAACTGCTTGTGATCCATGCTGGTGCATACAGTATGTTTACCTACGATACAGTGCTGCATGCAACTGTGACCATGTGTGTGTGTGTTGGTGTCCATGTTCTGTGTGTATCTGCTGTGACCCATAATGTTTTTTGTTTTCTTCAGAAAAAGAGGAGAGGTGAACAGAGATTTGAGCTCCACTGGTGGGGTGGCCTGGGGTCCCACAGGGTGTGTGGCTCCAGGCCTGACCTGGAGAACGTTACAGATCTGTGAAAATGCACCAACCGTGAAGGTTTGTGTTTCTGTGTGTCTGAGCATCTCTTTGATTAGGTCTGACAATCTGCTTATTGATGCACTGATGTTCCCAGAACAACACAGTCAGATGAAAAAGATGAAGAACAAAGTTGAATTTGATGAGCAACAGTCTGCTAAATGGAAAAACAAAAACTTCATTTCTTTTGTTTGGTCAGTCTGTCCACCAGAGACAGAGCAAATGAGGTTAATACAGGCAAGACAGTCAGTGGGTGATGAGGTCAGAGACAACGGCCCGGTCTTCGACTTACCTTAAAGATGTCTGTGGCCTAGATGTTCTGTTAAGGTGTGAGACCCGACACTATAGCTTCTCCTGTCTTTATCCTCTGAAGCAACAGCTTCATGACCATAAACGATCTTTTGTTGTTGGTTTTTCTCCTTAAAATACCTGCTAACTCACAATAGGACATATGCGTAATGTGATAGAATTTGTGTTGGCTTTGTGTATAAGGTACCCGTTGGGACTGTTTTAGTCACTGCAGATGGATCTTCTCTAACTGCCAATCAAACCCAGCCCTCAAGATATTTTTGAACTTACATACTTCAAATTTAAGTGTTCGTCAAACAACACTGGTAAAATAACGTGTCGATACAGGAATGTGTGAGGCCGTTAGTGGCATAAAGTGGTCTAATTCATAATACACCAGGATACATGAAGCTACACCTTACAAAGCTTGTTGAGACAGTTGTAGTTGGTAGGATTGCTTGTTATACCATAACCAACCATGTAAAAAAAAAAGGACAATGCTTCTTCATTCTACTTTTTATGAAAGTAAGAAAGCTGCCAAAGTCTAGTTTTTAAAAAGTCTGGTTTATTGTTGGCCTTGTTTACAACCAGAAGGGCTCGAATGAAACTCTGCTTCAGCTCGTGCATGGTGTGTTTAAATCACAGCCTGGAGACTCTTCTGTTTTTGGTTGTATGTTACCTTACATTGTTCAAAACCTCGTGGGCACTCTAATCCACAGTTCTGTGTGTGTTTACATGTTTGTCTCTCTGTATGGGTTTGTATCAGTGGGTATATGTGTGTGTGTGTGTTCATTTATGCAAGCACGTGTTAGCGTGTGCGTGTAGGTCCCTTGGTGGCTGTTCCCCTGCTGTACAGACGCCTGTTCTGGCGATAGCATTGTCTCCATGTCCAAAGACCTGCCGGCTGCCCTATTTCACCACGTCTTTATCATGCTAATATAAGCGAATGAAGGAACGAGGGAGGAGAAAGAAGGGAGCGGGAACGTTAGCTCAACAAACAGAGAGAAGGGGTAATCTTTTCCCCTCCTCTCTCCCCCTCGTCTGTGTTCTCACCACCTCCTCTGTTCTTTCTATCCCCTTCTACTTCCCTTTCTTCTCGTCCCCATACCCTCTTCTTCATCTGCCGCTTTCTTATCTTCCTCCTTACTTCTTTGATAATCCCTTCGAACATTGTCTTCATAATTACACACAACAATGATTCCCATCCTCACTAAAGAAAAGTGGGCTGTGCTTGGAAAATATTTCAAAGATGGAGACTAGTGTATGAATTAATAACTTGGGTTTTCATATGGGGTTGTTACTCTGTCTTTATGTGTGTGTGTGTGTCTGAAGAGGAAACAGTGCCCAGTGTTGTTTTAACACGACTGTTACATTATGCATGCTGACAGCCCTGCCTGTCCCCATTACAGGCCCATCTTGTTTCCCCATTATATCTGCTTTCTCTGTTAATAGAGCTCTTTGTGTGGCACTTCCCTTTATACTGGGGGGTGTTACAACAAAAAGGTCAGAGCCGAAACAACCTGCCACGCTGCTGCGGCTCGCTCAAGAACCACAATGGCAATGATTGTGTAGCCCCCTCATTACAACACTGGTTTTAGAACCAGGTATGTTGGGATACTTTCACTGGTTCACCATCTTGTCTTGTAATTTGTGCACCCATTTTTTAAATACCGTAATAACTTGATGTGGCTGATTTACCTCAGTTCAGCTATTAAAAGAAACCAAAGGTTTGTTCGTTGAAAAGTTTCAAACAGACTGCGTACCTAACATAAACAAGCAAAGTGACCAATCTACTTAAGTGTCTAACTCTAATTCAAAAACAAAACCTACTTTTTTATCCCAACCATAGCCCTTCAACAAGTACACTTGGATAAGGGACAGACACAGAGGCGTGATCATCCTCTGCTGGGGCTCTGTAGGGTGAGGGTGTCTAATAGTATTAGCCAAAATACTTATCAAACCTGAGGTCCACTACCAATGCACCTTAACCCTGGTTGAAAGGTGCAGTTTAAGATGGGATGGTTCCATGCACTGATTGTTGAGGACAGCACCACAAATGCTGTAGTTTTGGCCCACTTCTGCCCCACAACAACTGAAAACAAATTTGAGATAACCTGAATGAAATTTCCTCGTTGTTTTGCACGTTTTGTTGCTAGCAGGTCTTAAGTTGCTTAAGTGGCCACTAGCACATTGGTCAACCATGTTCTCCATTGCCTTTTTGTTTCCACTGGTTTACATTTGGAGCCAAAATTGTAATTTGCATGAACCACGTTTGGAGCTCCCCATCACAGCTCATTTAAGGCATCTAATTAGGCTCTCATTTAACTTGTAAATAGCTAATATCCAGTTTATTTCTGAGTACCACTAGAAGAATCTTGAATACCACCAGTGGTGGTATTCAAGATTGGGTATTCAAGTTTAGTAGTGCCATTTAACATGGCACTACTAAACACAGACTGGCCAAAAACCTTTTAACCAATTTGTTCATGAAATGTAAAAAAATAGACCGTGAGGGCCTAGATTGGCAACGGTGCGAAACAAAAATACTAAATAATCATATGTTTCTGCTTTTTTAGACTAAATGCCAATTCCTGCTGATGCAAATTCAGACGTTTTTGTTTTCCTTTTGTTTCTAGCGTACAGAAAATGCAGCTAGTTTTCTTCCTAACTTCTTCTGACCCCTGCTGTCTTTATTGCAGACAGGAATAACACTTCTTATAGTGCCACTGCAACTGTTTGCTGGCCACTTTTGGGGATTTTTTCTTCTGAGGTAGAATTAAAACATGTTCATATTTTCTGAGTGTAAAAACTTCTCTGTCATGTAAAATAAGCTTTGCTGGTGTGTCCTTACCATATGCTTTAAAACAGTAAGAGTTGAAGACATTTCAACTTAAAACAGATTTCTAGTCTCAGTTATTTTTTTTGGTGTCATTGTTCTGACTATTGGACTGATTAACATTGTAACAAATTTCTTAAAATGTTTAAATATTCTGCTTTAATTTCTATTTTTAGGCTTTCTCACCATGAAGCGCAGGTGATGAGAATATCTCCGCTCATGAGGTTTTACTTGATAATAAATGCACTAAATATTCAAATTTGGTTTTCTAGTCACATTTATTGTTCTTTTCTTCTTTAATTTCATCAGATGAATGGGTGGAAACACAACTAATGTTCACTCTGATTTTTTTTTTCTCAGGCCAAATCTCCCAAGATTTATGTTGCCGTGTTACATTTTTAGAAAACCATAATTAGGTATCATGCATACAATTCTCATGGAGGCGTCCTTTTCACCACGTGACACCATGAAAGTTTCTGTTGAGCTAACTGACAGGTTATGTTTTACACCAAATCATTATTCTTTCCTTGATCCTAACCAGATATTCAGTTTTCTAATGTATGTATATATAAAAAAAGGTTAAAGAAAAAGATAAAAAACAATACTAACCAAAGAGTAAATGTTGAGCAAAACAAAAAGGAGAAGGTATGTTTTGCTAGATTCATATATGGACATTGTATGAACATCAAAAAATGATCTATACATAAAAATGTAAATTTTTAAACTTTTATTTCTGTTTAATTTTCCAAAAGTAAAGATTATAAAAAGAAACAATGAGATACTGTATGATCACAGAGAGTTTGTTGATTTAATATGAATGGTTTTATGAAATGAAAGTACATTGGAAAAGGGCAATAGAAGCCTTTAAATGTGGAGATTTGATAAAATTTAATTAAAGAAAAAGTTTTTATTAATCATTCAGTAACATCCAGCAGTTCCTTTGGTTTATTGCAAATTGAAATACTGATATCCCTTTATTATCTGCATGCTTACTGTCAGTCAGGAGCTGAACAAATAAAGTATAAAACATAACATTTGATGTTATGTAGAAATCTTGAATATTTCATTTTAGTTGCCATAAATCTGTGGGTTTGAGGCACATTTAAATTGTCCATCCAAAGATTGTCAAAAGAAGAAAAATGTGTAAGCAAGAACTATATTTGCATCAAATGCATCAAGTGGTTTAACAAAGCTACTACTTAGAAATCCTCCATCATCACAAACACAGTGGAATAACTTCATTATAAGAACGGCATGACTTCACATCCCTCTCCTGCTGCCGTCTTTTCTCTTTATTTCATTGCTGCTTGCTTTCTTTTCTCCTCTTCCCCGGTACCTTTTTGACCTCCTCCTTTCTCTCTCATCTGTGTCCACTCTGCCAGTGATCCATGGATGGTAATGGCCATTCCTGCTGCTCCCACAGCACAGTCCATTACTACTGGAACACCCAGAGAGAGGAGGGAAGAGAAACAGCGAAACAAAGAAAACAGAAGACAGACAGAAACAGAGAAAAATGTTGGTTCAAAAATAACGCGTTTGTAAAATGAAGATAGCAGCGTGACAGCATGTGAGGTTTGGGCTGGGATGAGTTGTGTGTGTATATGCGTGTGTGTGGGTGGTGTAGATCATTTCATGGTGAAGATTAGCGAGGGCCAGGTAAGGTATCTTGTTTCCTGTGACCTGCTCATCTTAAGGTTTCCCACACTCATCATGTCACTCCATCATCTTGCTGAGATACAAAACATATTGTTCTTTTCAACCCCCAACACACACTCGCTGTTACATCCCACACTGACTATACCTTCACATGCTGCTGAGCTGTAAATTCAAACGATCTCTCGAAGCCTCATACATATTCTCACTTTCAGTCTAACATGTGTGTGTGTGTGTGCATATGTAATGGTATATTCGTGCCATAGAAAAACTTCTGTGTTTCCCGTAACTCACTGTGGGTTATGATAACAACCGTTTCTCCTGTCAGCAGCCTATAATGTCAGATTTACAGGGTTGCCCCCGGTAACCAGCCGGGGCCAGCGTGGCTGAGTGATTCTACAGCATCTGTCAGAGCTGGAGAGGCCATCTATCACACATACACACTCATACACAAACACACACATCTAACATGTCTCTTGCACGGATTTTCATTATAACAAGGGTTTGATGTTCGCATAAATTACCCAACACCCGATCTCCTCGCCATCTCTGTCTGCCTTCTAACATCTGAGACTGCTCTCGAAGAAAGACATCATCATTTTCTTCTTTTGTTCAAACAACTTAAAATAATGTAAATCTGTGATTGATGCCAGTGAGGAAAACTAGTTCTTACAGGGTGCTGAAGTGCTATTGTTAGTCTTAAACATCTAAACTTGTGCCTATATAAAAGAAAATCTTTGCAGTAAAACCATGTCTTAAACCATGTCATATAGAAACAGAGTTTTCCCAAACAATCTTTTTAATTGTGGTTTTAAAAAATAGCTTAGTAAACACTTGCATCAATTCTAAAATGTTTTCATCTGCACAAAAACACAGAGAATGGCCCAAAACACTGCAGTAACTATGCCAGGCCTGTATGCGGTGCTGTAATGCTGCCACAAAAATGCATGAAGAACAGGAAACCAGGTGTGGAGTGTGAGCATAAAGCTTACACTCCTGATACGAATCCTAAACACAACAAAAAAAAGAGGATGAAGATGGCAAATACAAGAGCAAGAATCAATATCTTTGTGAACTGATGACGAAGTAGAACTCCTACTTTGTGTTACATTAAACTCTAAAACTACAAAAGTGCAGAACCGAAGCATGTAAGTATTGTTGTTATTGTTATGTCTGATGTGCTGGTGGTCAAAGATTAGGTTAAAGGTGTGGCTAAGACATCAGCATTGTGAAAGGTATGAGTTTTCGCTGTCCACATAAAAACTGAAGGGTGGCATTTTAAGATCTTTACACTCTGAAACCTGTTTTCAAAAAATTACCATTTTGGGGCTCCTAAACACCATTACTCTGGTGCTTTTGCGTATTCACAAAACACTGTTACCGTGTGAACAGCAACTTAGGCTATGTCCACATTCATTTGTCCATTTTCTTTACCAACTTTTATTCTTTCTGGGTCATAGGGGAGCCCTGTGATGGAGTTGCGACCTGTCCAGGGTGTCCCCCACCTCTCGCACAGTGACTCCCCGCAACCCAAAATGGACCTGCTGCATTTGTACGTCCAGTCCACATTGCATTGTAACGTTTTTGATTGTATAACTACATTTAAAAGTTACTAAACATATAGATTACCTACAGTAACTTTTTTGAACCACAAACTGGTGATGTTTAAGTGTGTTTGGTATTACGTTATTGTTATTGGTTCGAGAAAGGGTTTGCAAACTGTTCAGCCTCTGACCCACAATATAACAGTGGCAGAGACCTTTGACACCCAACTAGTGCTGTTTAATTCATGCAAATATCTCTAATAAATCACTTAATCAAGGACATAACAAACAAACAACCTCAATAATCCCTATGCTATTTTATGATCTATTTAAGACAACGTTTTTAATCTCTTGGAGAAAACATCACAAGACTCCTTAATTTGTGTTTCCTGACCCACAATGGGGTTCGGACCTGAACTTTGACATCCACAGTTTTAGCAAACATGATAATTCACTTTTAGTTTGTAACATTTAAAATATAACCTTTGTGTTTTAGAACTGAACAACTGTCTCAGCCTATTGTTCCCCTTGTCCAATTGTTTTTCAAAATGCAAATAAATCTAAATCCAGAAACATTTTGTCATATTCCTTTCATTTAAATGTAGTTTTTATGTGCATCACTGAGTTGGATCAGTCTTTTGATATATATTTCACAAAGGTTACCAACATGCTTAGGAAAAAAAAAACAACAACTTTCCTCTTGCTTATTCTTTAAACACTCACAAATTTTAGTGTGTAGAAATATTAGTTTGGAAACTGAACAGTAAAAAGTTATGCCTTTCTTCTCAACTAACGTGATCAAAGCGGCATTTTAGCTGTTTTAAATGAGCCACGCTGGCAGGCGTTTTCTCTGATGTGAAACCTTATGGATAAATCAAAGGATGCAGTTGTGTACAGCATTCACATTCTGACTGTTTAGTTCTTATCACGCCACACTGTTCCAGATCTGATGTTGATAGACTATTTTAATTCTTATCATAATAGACTATTTCATGCACTGGTGCCTTTTTACTCCCATGCAGCTGTGATGAGGTATAATTGGTTTGTTATGCATATTCTCAGACTGCCTATCTGTGCAGCGGACAGAATTTTATTGTGTTTTCTCTTGTTGCCTTTTCTTCTCTTTTTGTACTTTCACTTTTGTTGAAACAGCAGTGCTGGCCTACTTCTCTGGTGCTGTGTCTTCAAACACTGTCGTACAAGCCCACAGACACAGACAGGAACACGTACGACAAAGGTTAATGGTTGTTGCAGTGGTGACAATCACTGATAATTGTTCAGTGAAGCGCAACTGCTGTCTGCTCTAATCTTAAACACAAAGTCAGCTCATGCACACGAACGGTGAGATGATGTCTTCAGGTCTTCTGCTGATGAGTCTGTCAGCCGGTAATTGCTCACTCAGTTGAAAGGTATTGAGGTAGCATAGAAATTACAAAAAGAATTAATAAGTAATAAAGGTCATAATAGAGTTGGAAGGGAAAAGACTGTCATCTGGCACAGTGGTTTATGTTCTTTAACTGCTGAGATATGAATCAGATCATTTTATAACTAAAACCAGGAGCTGAAGATCACTGCAGATTCTTGTGTCTCAAATACTGACATAAAAAAAAAGATTCTGACTTGTTTTTTTTCTTTTTTCTTTAACTGACCACAAGCTACCACTCATTTGGGTTCAGGTTTGGCTTGGTTTTAGTTCTAGTTACACTAAGTTTGGTTTCCCTGTTCTGTCTTCCCTATCTCCCTTACTTTTCTGGTGAATTATTCCATTTGGTGAATGGAGAGTGGAAGCAGGATCCAAAAACAAGAGGCTCAATCAGGATAAAGATCAAGAACTTTAATTTTAAAATTTGAGACAAAACGGTGAACAGGGAGTATTGCACTGTGAGCTCAAGGATCTGACAACTGACTGATGAAAACCAAGGCGTATATATGCCCAGGGAGGAGTGAAGAGTAAGTGGAGACAAGGGTGTTGATGTAAAACACGTGGAAACAGCTGGGATTTTGTAGATATAATCATAACAAAACCATAAATATAATCAATTAACTGCTTAAGCTCATGTTAAAAGACCAGAAGTCAGACAGGGCTTTCTTTCTTTAGCTTGGCTTGGCAAAACCTAAAGAAATTATAAGTAATATAACGGTGGTTCTGATATTACTTTGTTAACTCATACTTTATGCTTTGGTCTCTGTGCATGCTCCTATAACACAACATTTGACACTTTTTCTCCTCAAAATACACTAATTCAAGAAATAAAGTTTTAGAGGAACAAACAGGGACAAATCCATTTGCTCAAGACTTCCACTTATAAAGGAAAGTTGATTGTAGCCCATTAATGGAAAGTGAAGAAATAAAGACCCTAACGAGAAAACACCATTATAGCAATTAAAACAAAATTATTTGCAGAAAACTATTGAAAAGTGAATCAGAACACTGTAAATTACCTGCTGCTGTTTAGGTTGGAAAAGACAGATCTGAAAGTTTTTACTCCACAGTTAAGACATTTCTTACTATTTTTAGGTTTTTCTTTTGGTCATATTGGTTGATTGGGTTGTTTTGATTGAGGTTTGTTCTGGGTGTTATTCTTGTTGACATCATACCCACAGATGTTCTCAGTTGCCCCCTGTCCAGCTCCTCACCCACCTCGTGTTTCCCATTCCTAATCAGCACACCTGTTTCCATTTAGTTGTCACCCATCCCTGTATACATACCCTATGGTTTTTCTCATATCCTCTGTTTGCCTCTATTTATCTTGCTGTGTGTTGCCTATTCTTTGTTTTGCTTTGGTTACTTTATTAAAGAATCTTGCAGAGATTCTGAACCTGCCTCCAGCGTATCTGCATTTGGGTCCTTCAAAAACGGTGCATCTCTAATTGTGACACAACTCCACAGTACTCCACTTTAAAAAGTCTACAAAAAATGCTTTATCATTATTTTTTTTATGATTATTATTATTAATAAGTGAGTTTAAAAAAACTGACTGGAATGAAACTTTATTGCTTAAGTCATGACCTCAATTATTAAGAATTTACAATCACAACTGTTTCTTCAATTAAAAAGTCAAAAGTTCAAGGTCGCAAACACAAAACTTTGATGGTGAGGTTGACTACATCTCCCAAGGTGCATTGTAGCAAGTTACATCCAATCACATGGGAACCATTGCCATCATTTCACACATTCATGATCTAACTTTGCAAGTCGTCACTATGTCACCAAACATCAGGCTCCAACAAAGTGAGAATATGCCGAAGTGGAAGAACAATTCTTCCTCGTAACGATGTATGAGCCCTGCATTCACCGCCCGAGTGTGTGGGACATGTCATAATGTGTTATGTTAGTCACTGCCCTTCTGACAGCTCATGTCAATAGGTGGGTGATACAGCTGTCATCATATTGTGGTGTGAATGAGCTTGGCTCGGCTGCGCGACTCTGTGTGTTTGCACCGTGTGTGTGCACGAGTGTGTGCGTGTCAGCAGTCCCAGACGGAAGCCCAGAGGACAGATGGTGAGTTCAGACGCAGACTGACACACCGTAACCAAGCGATTACACACTCAATGACTCCCCCTGACGTGAGGGAGGAACGGGGAGAAGGGAGAGACAGGAGCAAGGAAGAGTTATATGTGGGGAAGAGATGGTGGTGTGGGACATCTGTGGAGCAGAAGAGATGGGTCTCAATTTGTCCTTTCACAGAGGAAAACATGATGAACAGAAGGGGATGATGGAGAAACTGGGATTAAAGAACTTTAAACTTCAAGCTCTAGCATTCCTTTAAAGGACTTTTTTGTTTGCTAAGGTTGCTTAGCTGTGGTGGCGATGTTGAACTGGGTTGACTCCGAAAGTTAATCTGTTGTAGATTGACGCCCAATGATCACTCTATGAGAGTTTAATTTAGAGTTGTCTGCTGAGTCATGAGATATTTTGCTAATGATACAGACAAACAAATACACGCTCAAATATAAGCAAAAACATTATTGCGCTGCCTTCAGCTTCGGGTGATAAAAAGGGTAAATGAAAAAAAGAGCAGCTGGAGGAAGGTTTGGAAAAGTGAGATGAAGTGTGCTGCACTTACAGAAAGTCAGAGAAAAAGATGGTGAGAACGAGAGATGGATGGAATAATGAATGAAACGACAGAGGGGTCTTCAGAGACGTGGGATTACATGATAGCCAATTAGAGGGAAGGATGTTGAAAAATCCCCTGATGAA
>JAOXNZ010000155.1:18255641-18266290 GCA_028566095.1 Kryptolebias brasiliensis
GGGTGGGGTGGTTTAAGGGGCTAATAAAAAAAAAACCCACCCCCCCCCCAAAAAAAAAAGAAAGAAAAAAAAAAAAAAAGAAGGAGAAGAAGAAGAAGTGGGGGAGCAGCGGCGGCAGCAGGAGGAGGAAGAGGAGGAGGTGCGACAGCGGAGAGGGGAAGAGGAGAGAAGCGGGCAGACGGGGGCGGGTCCCGGCCACCGAGCTCTGCTGTGAGGCGATGGGAGAAGGCTGCTCCAGTCGAGATGATAACCTGCTCTTCCTCTCCGCGAGCCAGCTCATTAGGAGTCCTCCATCTGCTCGCGGGACCAATAAGAAACCTTAATCGCCCTGTGACGTCAGAGACGCGGTTAATGGAGTAACGGAAAGCGAGAGAGAGAGAGAGAGAAAGAGAGAGAGAGGTGTGTTTTTTTGTTTTTTTTTTACTTTTCTGGATCAATCGCTAATTACCTGGCGCGCGCTTTTAATTCCGACCTGTCAAAACAATGAGGACGAGGCTAATCTGGCCGCTGGAAAACATCCAAGTGACTGAACTCTATTAAATTCTCGGGAATAAAACCTACAACTGTTTAAGTAAGAAAACACAATTTCCTCTTATAGTTCACATCAATGAGTATTGGCCTTTATCAGGCGCGTGACTGGAGCGCTTTAAGTGGTTTACAGGGACATCCAGGGCCGGATTGATCCAATAACAGCACCCAACACCCCTTCTTTTCTTGTCCTGAGCTGTCACATCATATTCTCAACTACAAGCCTCTCAGCACAACCCCCACCATCAATAGCTTTGATATCCTTTTATTATTATTCACATCAAATTTTCACCTGAGCAGCTTATGCTGTTTCCTCTGATTAACCCTAAATGATCAGGTTTCCTTGCAGGATGAAATGCTTTCTTTACTTTATGAAACTATTAACAAGCTTTAGTAAAAAAAAAAAAAAAAAAAGAAAACAGATGCATTCAGAAGAAATAATAGTAATGATAAATGAGGAAAAAAAGTTTATTTGGTACCACTTTACAATAGAGGCCCTACCCTTAGAAATGACCAATTAATATGCTGTCATTATTTAAGCTGCAAACATTAAATAAATCATTAAAAATCCGCATTAAAAAAGGACAATACTGAATCTTTCCTTGACAAAAAGTAAACCGACATCTGTTCTCTCCGTCCTCACTGCTTATTCGTAATCTTCATTGTTTAGATTTTAAATATCAAATCTTTGTCAGTAAGTGAGCTTTTGTAGCTACGAAGTTTGTTTTGGCAAAAAAACAAAGTTATTTATTGAGTTATTTAGTTGAAAACATAAGACGAAAAACTAGCAACAAATTTCATTTTCCCGAATAAATAAAAGTACAGCACCTGGTCTTGGCAGATAGATAACCTGCTTCGTTGTCTGAACAATGTTTTGTAAACTTTTTATAAATGATTATTAATGCTTTATAAAATGTTGACTAACTAATTAACAACTTTTTTATAAAACAAGAAATTCTTTATAAAAGGTTGTTGTTACCACCTTTTCACTGATTATAGCTTATTAGCTGCAATCAAACATAATAACTTTAGAATATATATTTTTTAAAGGCATTCAGAGACTGAACAGGGATCAAAGTTCACTTTTTGAGCTGTCAAGTAATGTCAGAACAGTGATTCCTCTGCTTTTCTTGTCACTTGTTAAACTCAAGAAATTGCTAAATAAGACTGAATAAAAGCCCAACACCTGTCTGGAGGAAAAAGGAGAGCTTTGAAGCCAAACTAATCATCCGGGGACTGAATTATGTGGATATTCTAATAAATGAAAACAATATAACAAGCATCAAATGAGAAATTATTAGGGGGAAACAACTGTGTTTGGTATTGGCTGCCATTTACTACCAGAGCAGCTCAGAAATTCACGCTTCTTAAAGATAATCCCTCGTTTTGTGCTTCGACGGCGCTGGTAGAGATTACTAATACCATCAGTCTTAAATCCCCCTTTGGTTCAGATGGGCTGAGATCTGCCACTGTAATAATTCACATCGTTTGTTACCTCATCACCAGTGACCCCCTGTTCTCCTTGGACAGTTGTCATCCTGAAAAATACCTCTCCCATCAGGAGAAAATTGTTTTATCCCCGCATAAAGGCAATCACTCAGAACAACTTTATATTGATTTGTGGTCACCTTTCCTCCTAAGAGGACAGGTGGACTCATGCCAAAGACAAACTCCCACGGTTTAACAGAGCCGGTGAGTCACCGTGGGACTAAAGAGCTCAGCTTCTACCGTGAACTCATCTACAGTCTGTTGAAGATTATTAATAACAGGAGCCCCATAGCCACGTGGAGTCTGTTTAAATTCAATGCGTGCGACAATAAAATAAAATTAAAAAATTACTTTCTTTTATTCTAAATCTGTCTTTACCGACAAAGAAGTAGTTTTGTTTATAGCACATTTTGATTCAAACACCAGCTGTAAAAACTGAATTTTCTGTCCTTCTGTAGTCTAAAAACTGAGTTTACAAACTTTTAATTTGCAACATTTTATTTTAATTGTAATTTCACTTTACCGCATGCTTTTAGGCTGAGCTTTGTGCATGATTGTTCTAACTAAAAAATGCACGATTAACAAACGCTGTCACAATGGTTCACCGGAAACATCTTAAACCTGCAATAAACATCAAATAATAGACGTATATGCTTATTATTTCACCTTGTCATAATAAAACCAGCCATCACTCTTGTTTTGTTACACTTTCAAAATGCTCACTTATTTTTTGCAGCTCCTCCGTGAGTTCACGCTGAAGAGACCAGAGACTGACGTCAAGCACGAGAAAGTGCAAAAACAAAACAGCACTGAATAGTAATGGAGATCTAGAGAGAGAATGATTAATTTAATTGAACTGAATGACATTTTATTAGTTTGCAGATGAGAAAATATAATGTCTATAATGAGGAAAAGAAACTGCATATGAATCAAAAACAAGATTTGAAAAAAAAAAATAGAGGAAAAAAAACAAACTAATAAACTGTTTAAAAAGTTGAAGGGCAGCGAAGAGACGTCTACAAATGTCCAGAGGTGTAAAGTTGTGTTTGTAGCCTAGCAACAAGCTGATGACATCACATTCAGTGTCAGCAGGTGAGACAGGTGAACAGACAACAGTCAGGATGCAGAAACAATCTCAGTAATATTTGGGCTCACAAAAACAGAACAACCTTTACTGCTGATTAATAATAAACGATGGGACTGACATCTATAAGCTCTCAAAACAGAAAACCTACAAGTCCTACTGAGGCCAAAAACAGCTGGAACCTAAACCTGAATGTAGTTCCTAAAGAACCACATAAACAGCAGTTAATCACACTCAGAAAAGGACAACCAAATTCTCTCAGGGGATCAAAACATAACTTCCTATTCTTTCTATTCTATTTTATTTACATAGAAACTCAACTGACAACCATGGCACTGCAAAAATAGGATATCATTTACGACACGTTTTGCCTAGTTTAGTGAGTAGTAGTTCACTCAGGAGTTTTACTATGGTATGAGGAGACCAGCATATAATGACTACCTCCTCTCCAAAATAAATGTGTACATTCATGGTAATAACAGTGCTTCATTTCAACTAGTATGAGCTAAGCTTTACTAAAACAGCTGCAAAATCCTGTTGTGTAACTTCTGAGAAAAGCAGCTAATGTTTTAAGTTTTTATGCTCGAAGTGAAACAAATAGCTCAAAGAAATTAAAATATTATTGGAAGTAATAAAACACAAATACTATTAAATGTGTCCAAACCCGGTATGCTGTTCTCCAGTCTTAATTTATTCATAGTTTTGTTTTTTCCAGTATCAGCTATTGCAATTACCATACATTCACCCATTACAAGATTCAATTCAAGTTTACAAGTTTTGACCCCAAAGTTGTGTTGAAGTTTCAGTCAAGTTTCTTTTTGAAATCTTCTTTTGAAATCTGACCATTATTGTTTATGTTGTCAAAGTTGAGAGATTTTTAAATGTCAGACCAGCTGACTACCCCATAGAGAAATGGGGCTTCCCAACTAAAAATGTATAACGCCATAAAATGACAATGGTTGGCTGACCTCATCTTTTCCATTGACCAACAGTAGATGCATCACAGCAAGTCCTGTAGTGAATGTTTAGTGGGGGCTTTGAAAATAGAAGATGGCTGCAATTAAAATTTCAAGTTATCCTATCACATCAAGGGTCTGGCCTATTGTGGTGGAAATGGTACTCGAAGTGAAGTGTGAATTGGAAAATGGGAAATGAAAGGTTTGGAGATTCACAATTATGGCACCGGCCAGGAGCAACTGGGTGTCCAGGTGGACATCTTTGGGGGACGCGATGGCAGCAGGGAGAGCAGGAAAGATTATACGTAGAAATTGTAAACGGTGTCGCACAGGCCAAATCTTACCCGAGGCGGTGACTGCTTCATTTTGTGTTAAATTTCTTGACAGAGAGCCACCCTCGTGCTGGTGAATACTGAATGGTAATCAGAGCTGGTTGAATAAGAGCCCTCCCCTCCCCAGCCCTCCCTCTTCCATTACTGCGAATTAATTCGACTTTATTTATCCAATTTCTGGAGCTGACAGAATGTTAATTTGAGTTGAGATTTCTCTCTGCTGTTCTGCCTGTGACCCGTAGCCCTGGGATTGGCGTGTTGTAATAACCTGAGTCTTTCACCAGAAGCTCCGATAATTGTTACCTTATTAGCATGTAAATTGTTTAATTAATATTATTATGAAGAACCATATAATCCCTCCGTTACTTGACCCTGAGTCCACACATGAGCAGGCTTTCTGCATTTCAATGTCTCGTTTTTAAATGGACTCTTTAATGTTGGCTGGTCGTCGGGCTGTTATAAACCCCCTTTTTCGCTCCAATCTCAGAGCAACTTTGAAGAGCTTGAGAGGCTCTTTTCATGTCA
Source organism: Kryptolebias brasiliensis (assembly GCA_028566095.1). Lineage (NCBI taxonomy): Eukaryota > Metazoa > Chordata > Actinopteri > Cyprinodontiformes > Rivulidae > Kryptolebias > Kryptolebias brasiliensis. Next base: position 18,260,555 of record JAOXNZ010000155.1, read on the forward strand.
GCCCTTCTCTATCTCCCTCTTTTCACTCTCCCTGTTTCCTTTTTATTTCTTTTGCTGCTCTTTCTGATGTGTATTTATTTTCTTGCTGCCATTTCAGAACATCAAACTCCATCGCTTTCTTGTCATTTGTTCATAAAGGCTTTTTTTCCCCCTCCTAAAAGCTCCCTTCCCTCCCTCCACTTTCCCAGTGGCTGCGCGAGCCAAACACATGCCGTGCTGAATGAAAAGCAGCCCTTGACATGAGGTCCTTAGAGACCGCAGCATTTAAATTCGCTTTTCTTCCTACCTCCTCCTTTTTTTTGCTGGGCACGAGTGACATTGTCAGATGCTAGCTTTAATTAACTTGATAATAAGATGGGCGACTCGCACACAGGCCAGGGTTCGGCTTGCCTTGCCTCGAGCCCTCCTCCCCTCTCTCATCTCTCTTTGCAGGCAATGCCACTCAAGAAGGAAAAAAAAAGTTAAAAAAAATTAAAATCACTGGTCCCCACTGAAGTGACTCAGCTCAAAGCTGTGGTCATCTAAGATCTGGGGAACAAAATATATTTAATTTGCTCAAAGCAGACAGCAGGAGGATAAATAAAGATCAGGAATGATTGTTTATGAATATGCACACAATATATTAACCACTGCTCAAAGCATAACAAATTCTCATTTTATTACATAACACGTTCACTATATTCAATGTTTTGACTGTTTCCCACTTATAAAATGGATCATTTACAACATCATCAATATAGGTAGTATTCAAAATTGATATTTCTTTCATTGCAGCCACAAAAAGCTGCATCCCTTCTAAATTTGTCTTTTTTAAGCATCTGTTAATCCACTGGGTAAACTAAAAGAAATCACAAAAAAATCATTACTTTGTATTCACACAAAACCTATTTGTCACACTTTCAAATCAACAACATTAAAGGTCCCACTTTACTAAGCTCTAAGAATTCTCTGAAACCCAAGTGATGGTTTCTACAAGTCCTACTGAGGCCAAAAATAGCTGCAACCTAAACCTGAATGTAGTTCCTAAAGAACCACATAAACAGCAGTAAATTCCCAGTAATTCCGCGCATTAAGGCCTTCAGAGGAGAAAAATGGTGATGCCTGGAGGCTAACAAGGGGTTTTAAAAACAAAAAAGTGTTTGACATAAATATTTTCACAATACAATCAGCCGTGAGGCAGTTTAGACTTCGGTTAACACTTTGACCACCACCGATTCTCCAAGTAAATGATAAAAAAAGACGTTTTAAAAGCTTAAATAGTTGTCCTAAAAACATATCGGAGGACAGTGAGGATCAATGCAAATTCCAGGCATTTATCAATTGTTTATAATGAACAGAAATCAAAGATGGAGATGTTTTGTGGTAGAAATGGTTCTAAAGGCAGTTTTTAGGAGCTTCAAATCTGCTTTGAAAGCATGGTGGTAGAAGTATTATGGTACGTTGCTCTGCTCTCTCAGTGACTGAACAGGAAGTTTTAACTTTTGCATCCTGTAAAACAAAAATGTCTTTTTTTTTCTGAGAATAAAAATGACAAGTACAACGGGAAATCACATTTTTTTTTTACATTTTTGGACCGGTCAAGTTGATGAACTGAGAAGAAATTCGATAAAGAGGGAACTTTACACAGTGGACAGAAGCTTCAGTCCTCTGATGCACCCAGTGGTCATTTTCAGTTGTGTAATATTTGTTAAAAACATGGCCGCTGTTATTCAGTTTGCTTTATGTTGCCAGATGATCGCTTTGATTGTGACAGTCTGCATCAGTCAAAGTAAATTCATATAACTTGGTCATGTCTTTCTCTGATGATGAGTTAGTTCTGTTCAGCAAAAACACCATCTTTGGTGTAAAGATAAGAAACTCAACATTCTAATTTTGGTACATTTTTAAAGAGTCAGTATTAGTTATGTTTCCTGCGCCAAAACCAACAACAGCTACATGCTGTAGGTAACGAGCCAGTAGTGCTTCGTTAAAAATCGGAAATCTTGAATTTCGAATTTCCCACTCTTGAATTGGGACATCTGAGTTCCCAAATGGAAATTTCAACTGAAATCTTTTTATTTTTTTAAACATGCCCATGTGAAAAAATGTGAACATTTACGTAGGTCACGACAGTCTGTTTCGAGCCACAAAACCCTCGACGTGCCTCTTGAGAGGAAGAATCGGGTCATGTTTATTTTTTAATTAGCAAACTAAGGTGAAGCAGTGGAGAATTAATTAGCCAATTAGCGCCTGTGAGTTAATTTTTTGAACTAGCTGAAATGGAGTCAGTCATTATTTAGTCGATTGGTTGATAATTAAGAGTCTAATCTAAATTAATTTTTAGGAGACAGTTTTTGATCCGCCAGTGCTTTAGGACTCGAAAATAGATGCTATTCCAATTAAAAGTGAAGGGATTTGATATAATGATTTATTTTTTTTTCCACAAGTTAGAAGCTTAAAAAAGAGGAAGAAAAACATTTTTAGAAGCAGGTTTTTGCACTTTCTCTCTATGCAATTATAAACTTCTCATCTAATTATGAGTGTAACTGTGCCTATGAGTCTAAATATGTGAAGAAATGCAAATTGTGGGTAAAGTTCTCTTTAATTTGGGTTTTTTGTTTAACAGATTAAAAAGAAGTTTCTGCCTCTCAAAAGATCCTAAGCTATAAGTTATATTTACAACTGACTATAACAAGAGGAATATCTCTTTTCGTTTTATAAAACTAAACCCTGACTTATTACCTTCTCTAAAACCTTGCTTAATATGCAAACAAAAATTTGATGCTTGATAGCGTCCAAAATGCCATATTAATTATCACCAGTCAGATCCCTCTCCTCGCTCCTTCTTTCTCTTTTCTCTTTCTTCTGCCCACCGTCCTTTTTTCTTGGCTGTCTTGGCACAAGCCACTCGGAAATAGACCTAATTAACCCTCCATCCCCGCAGGGAAATCTGTTATGCAAATTAACATTTCCAAAATATAGCGATTTGAGTGCTAGGGATGCCAAATTCTTCCAAGTATTTGCATGCACACTAAGTTTCCAATCAATACCTCCCTCCTTATAGCTTGATCAGCTGAGGCTCATGCCTGCACGCATGTGTCTGTGAGCGTAGTTGGAGGGGAGTGTTAAAATAAATGCTGGGATATGATAGAATAGATCAGATCAATCTATTCGGCCACTGGCTGGTTGCTGGAGCCCAACAAAACCATCTGCTGAGAATTATGCCATGGTGGTGGTGAGAAAGGGGGGCTGCCAACACCAAAGAGCTGAGCTTAAAGCTGCTCTGTAAACCAGGAAGGATGTTTTAATTAGAAAGCAAGTTAATTTAAATATTGCATCTCATTTAAATCACTTTGATGAATAGCTCAGCCAAAGGAGCGCTGACATAAAATGACTGATGCTGTGCAATAAAAGGACATTTCTTTGATGCTTGGAATCATCCTTTTGTTTTCTGAACTCACTAAGATCCTTGTGTCTCTATATGGCTGTGAATCAACACAACACAATGTAATACAATCAAATACAATGCAGTATAATATAAAACAGAGTCATAAGATGCAGTATGATATGACATGATATGATATAACACAATATCATATAATGCAATGTAATGCTGTATCATATGATGCAATACAATATGACACACTATCAGTACAGTCAAAAACAATATTCTATGTTACAATACATTATAACACAATAAAGGTATCATTCAACATTATACAATGTGTTATAATACTAGAAGCACTCAGAGGGGGGAAACCTCCTCCAAGGCCACAGCGGGATTTAAAAAATAGTGCAATCTGGATCATAAACTGGATCAGCACCAAAATGTAATCCATTGTTTTTTGGGACAACCCCAACGTTTCCTGAACATTTCATCCAAATCTGTTTGGTAAAACAATTGTAAAATTGTTCGTGCGAGTTTTCTGGCTGTGGCAACCCCTGAAGAAGGGAGCAGCCGAAAGAACTTACTTACTTACTATTTTTTACCTGATCTTTGCTAACAGACAGACAAACAAACCAACGGACAAACAGGAAACAGAACTTCCTTGGTGGAGGAAACAAAAGGGTCACATGTAGGAGCAGAGAGAAGTTTTTAACAAAGGGGTTAACTGTGACCTTTGACCCCATCACCTTTAAATCAACAGGTATCACCCTTGACCAAAGAGGTATCCAACTAAGTAGTTTAATTTCCCTCCGTTACATGATTGTATAGTTAGAGCACAAGGTGACCCCATCACCTTGAAATCAGCAGTGATCACCCTTGACCCATGAGGTGTCCAGCTGTGGAGTTTAAAATTCCTGAAATACAGCTGCAGAGTTAGAGCATGGGCTGATCTATGAATTTGACCTTTGACCTTGATCTTTGACCAGATCACGACCAAAATGTAATCCCTCATTCCTTATACCATGTAAAAATCTGTTCTTAAATCCGTTGATATGATATAATATAACACAATATGATAATATATCATATTATACAATACAATATGATAGAATACAACATAGTATAATGCAATATATAATGCAATATGAAATGATACAGTAAAATATGATACAATATGATATAATAGAGTATCATTTGATGCAATACTAAACAATATAGTGTGTTACGATACAAGATATTGTGATCACATAATGCGATACAATACATTATAATATAATATGAAATAATACTATAGGTGAACTGGCTGCTTCCAGACCTGATTCAGGGTGTGGGTTTGTTCTGTCTGTCCCATAACTCTGATCAATACATTACATCTAATTCATCACAGGAGACTAACTCAGCTCAGACAGAGTTAATGACAGCAGTGGTTTAGTCCGTCAGAGTGCTCTCTAACGTGTGGCGTTGCCAGTTGCTGGATTCTCATGTTTCATATCTCACTGTGCTTGTTGTGGAAAAGTATACATACATGATTCTGACAGCATCAGGAGGGTTCCCCAAATCCCCATTAGCTCCTTAAAAGCACTTCTACTTCTCTTTTCCTCATCACTGCAAGAAAAGTTTTTAAAAAATGGAGTCTGAGCTCTCGAATTATTTGAATTTTAGATGTTTTATGATGATTTCTATACACTCAATTAGTCACCACAGAAATCCTTGCTGGTTTGTAGTCTTAAACAGGTCACCCTTAATTTAGCGTTTCCACATTTAAAGAAATTTGGCAGTTTACAGCTCCTACAATTACCACCGCAGGCACATGATTAGTGGTATTCAAAGAGTTTTTTTAATTACTTTACCAAAAATTCAATGTTTGCAATTGTTTTGACTCGCCAAAGGCAATCAATTCCAGCAGAGGAGGAACTCTTGAAGTGTAAAATAAAGTAATTTATTACTAAGTTAGTTGGTTTCAAAATGTTTTTTTTCCCCGTTTGAGACAATTTAAAAGGGCCCATACATCTAAACCCCGATTTATAGGATTTTCTAAATCCCCTGATATTCAAAAACAGTTTCTCATCATTTTATATGTACTATATAACTAATTAATTGTGTACAGAACACTTGATCATGTCCAAAATGCACACAAGCTGATGGGTTTTACAAACAGATGTAATATATTATTTATCACAGTTGCATGTGATATAAATGTCAAGCAGAAAACCAAAATTCAACTGACTAAAGACATAATTACATTATCATAATTACAGAAGCTAGGACATATTCATCAGACCCTTAAGTTGCATTACTCAAAGAATAAACTAAATCCCTGTAATTATAGTTCAGTTTTTTTGTTTTTTTTTTTCATTTCCAGCTTTCAT
>JAOXNZ010000155.1:18286066-18302453 GCA_028566095.1 Kryptolebias brasiliensis
GCACAGTGACTGCTGGAGATAGACACTGGCTCCCCGCGACCCGGAATGGAGAAGCGGGTAAAGAAAATGGATGGATAGATGGATAATGTTAATAAGACTTTGTTGGTTATATATTCAATGGGTGCACTCAGCTAAAGCTACACATTTTGACTTTTTTTTAAATTAATTACTTCTCAGTAGTTGGACTTTTTTATTTCATGTTTGTGTGTGAAAGCACTATTGAGTCTGTTAAAAAAAGGCTGAAGTTACTGAAGTGAAGCGTTTTGGTTTCAATTATAATGCGGCTAATTGAGCGTAAAAGGAAATATTTCCCTTTCTAGCATTGCAACTTGCTGGTTGTTTGGTTTATCGTTAAATGGGTTTGTGTCTGTCATATTCTATTCTACTATGTCAGGTTCAAACAGCACCATCTTTTCATTCATTACATTTGAGAAGTTGAAAATTTTATTTGATTTGGGTCACACCTTGTCATTAAAGGGTGATGGTGGGTCCAGTTGAGAAACAATGGTTTAGAGGAAGCAACATGAACATGTTGGGGGGGGGGGATCGCCAAAATTAATTGAGTTCTCCCATAAAGACAGTTAAAGGGGTGTTGCTTTATGAGAGTGTAGACAAATGCTGGTATTTTACCACCAAAACCTTCATAAAAGACATTTTTACTTTTAATTAAAAGAAAGGGACACACGTTTTGCTGTTCTGAAGACTTCAACAGTTTTCATGTTGTTGTTTCCACCTGTGATTTCCAACAGAAAATAGCTGATTTATTATCAATGAAGCGTTGCAGCTACTTTAAGGAATTACTTGGAGTTTATAAAAGACTGTATGAACAAAAAAATTATAAAATATGTGGTGATTTACTTGCAGATAAATGTTTAACTGCACATCAATTTTCAAAACATAAACTAAATATCAGATTGCTGCACCCCTCACAACTCTACCCCCACGTCACTATCAACAAAAATCAACATTTTTTAACCTTCTTGGTTCTTTAAAAAAAAACAACATATTTCATTATAAGCATACGATGCGGTTTTGAATGATATACTATATTTATCCTATATTGTTTAGCATTTTTGTAAATAATTCCCTTTTTTTTGTCAAAGCTTTTGCTCATTCAGATACGAAACTGCTGATATATATGTTTCCTAATATATATTTATATTTAGCAAGCAGCAGTCAATCTGTTTTTTCTATATCAACCTGAAACCTTTCTCTGAACATGGCACAATCCAGCCTCAAGGAAATGTTGTTTGAAGATCCCCTCTTAATGAGCAAACTTGCCAGAAATCCTCTTAATGTTGGCTGCAGGGCCTGCGAGCATCCTTTCATCACACTTTAAATCCCCATCAGCCAGGATACATGTACCTTTATAAACAGACAATATTCACCGGCCATTTTATTAGGTGCACTTGTTCAACTGCTTGTTCACACGAAGAGCTAATCAGCCGATCACATGGCAGCAGCTCAATGCCTTTAGGCGTGTAGACGTGGTGAAGGCGACTTGCTGACGTTCAAACCAGGCATCAGAATGAGGAAGAATTGAATGTGGCGTGGTTGTTGGTGCCAGTATTTCAGAAACTGCTGATCTACTAAGATTTTTACACAGAATCATCTCTAGGGTTTACAGAGAATGGTCCAAAACAGAAAGAAATATCCAGTGAGCTGCATTTGTGTGGACAAAAAAGCCTTTTAATGTCAGAGGTCAGAGGAGAATGGGCAGACTGGTTCAAGATGGCAGAAAGGTAACAGCAGCCCAATAACCACTTGTTACAAACAAAAGTCTGCAGAAAACCATCTCTGAACACACAACACGTCCGACCTTGTAGTAGACGGGCTTCAGCAGCAGAAGCTCACATCGGATGCCCTTCTGTCAGCTAAGAACAAGAAACTCGGGCTACAGTTCACACAGACTCACCAAAACTAGATAATAGGAAATTTAAAAAAACATTTCCTGCTCTGATGAGTCTGGATTCACTGAACTCCAACAGTCTCCACAGCCACCAGATCTCAGTCCAATCGATCACCTTTGGGATGTGGTGAAACAGGACACTCACATCATGGACGTGCAGCCGACAAATCTGCAGCAACAGTGTGATGCTATCATGTTAATATAGATCAAAATCTCTGAGGAATGTTTCCAACACCTTACTGAGTCTATGACATGAAGAATTAAAGCAGTTCTGAAGGCCAAAGGGGGTCCAACCCGGTACTAGCAAGGTGGACCTAATAAAGTGGCTGGTGAGTGTATATAGATAATAGTTTTTAAATTCCTTCGAGTCAGATATTAACTACATTTTGAGGGTTTCGGGGTTCTAAGAATACATTCAATGCAGTACATTTCTCAATAGTTTTAAGTACCTTTTTACCTTTTCAATTGTCTGAATATATTGTTTGATCTCATTATGAAGAGCGGTAAAGCATGGTTTCCTTCCAGAGTATTTGCTATAATAAATATGATATTTTGATATTAATAACATAAGATTTATGAGGCAGTCAGAATAGTTTTGGCTTTTTTTGTATACGATTTCTAAAGAAGCCAAACGACATAATGTTTTTTTTATGTTATTGTGAATAAAGTTACATAGTTTCTGCCAAAATAAATAAACAAATGGGCAATACCAAAACAGGTGAGCAACAGTTTCAGGACATATATCACAAATGCTACAAATAATATCAATATCTTTCGTGAATCTCTTTTTAATAAATGTCTTAGCTGGATAGATTTTATGGATAACTTTATAGGAAATTTCTTTAATTTTATTTCTAATCAGATATCTCTCTGGTAGAAGACAGACCTTTCCCCATGGTATTCCATTCACAAACCTATTCCAGTGTGGAATAACAACCAGTTGTATTGTGATATTTAAAATAAAAAAGGGCTTTTAGGTGACCAGACAGACAGATTTTCCCTACAGGTGTATCTGCTGGAGATATAAACAGATAAGGTTGTGAGCACGAAGCCCTTTTGGTTCTTGAAAAGCATTCAAACGCCAGAGGAGGAGATGGCTCCGAACAGACACGACAACCCGAGCAGAGCTGATACGACGTGGAGGGTCACGCACATATGGTCACGCAGACGTGAACGTCAACAGATGAATCACGTGATCAAATCTAGGACAATTTCCACAAGGTGTGGACAAAGCTTTGACATTAAAACCCCGTAGGTTTGAAAGAAAAGCGAGACGTAATCGAGTGTTTTTCGAGTAAAGAGCCTTCAGAACTCTTATGTCTTCTTCTTGAGCAGCTTTACGCTGATAAGCAGATCAGATGGGGAATATAAACGAGCGTCGCTCTCCGGATGACGGCTGTGTCCGCACCTTGTGACGCACTTTGACCGACACCAGGAAGTGAAATCCTCCCGTCGTCTACAAGCTAGCTGCTACCTTACGCGATGAAGGAACACATAAGGAGAAACACCTAACACACGGGGTTATAACTTAACAATACCCGACGTTATTTATGTGTCTACATATATATTCTTTGTAAAACAAAAGATAAGCGTCACTGTAAAGGGCCTCGGAGGCCGTAAAAACTGCTAACCAGCTTGTTGATTTAGCCATCTGGGAGGATTGTCGGTCGCTAATATATTACCAGTTGGTTTCCGTTAGCGGGTTAGCTTCAGTGATGGCTGTGGCACAAATAAAATGCTTTCTGACCGGAGTTTCACTGTTATTGGTGCTGTCGGGCGGCAACGCGAGGATACACAGGCTCACCCTGAAGGTAAGGTTACGGGACGGTGGTGTTTAGAGTCGCGTTAGCCAGGCAGCTAGCCTCAGACGTGTCAGCGAGGAAAGCAATAGCTAGTTTTTTTTTTTTTTGATGACCCTGAGGTATTAACAGCAACACCTTAGCTCTTATTTGGTGTGTGTTTTTCCCTCAGAATGAAACACGGTTTGCAGTCGACCTCAACAACTTTGGTTTTTACGCCAACGGGACTTTAGAAGTGAACCTGTCCGCCTTGTGGATCAAAGAAACCGTGGTGAACTACACAATTTATCCGGTGAGTTTTGTGCTCATAACATGTTTACTTCAGGAATTATGCCTTTGTATATTTTCTCTAAGATTTAAAACGCAGTATATGGAGCTAAAAGAACGCACACTAGACCTACTTTTTAGTTGCACATTAATACTATAATTGTTTTCATAGCTTGCTACCATTTTGGAGTTTCAAAATTGAGCGTTCAATTGTACAACCTTTATTTTGTGTGGGCAGAGAAGTTTCACTTGTGGTTTTGTCACAGTTATTATTGAACAGATGGAACTATCTGCAAAACATTTCTGCCCGAGCCATTTCAGCATTAGATATTTAATTGTAGCCAGAGCTAATACGTACTTGTCCTTGTAGTGTATTTGGCCACACCTGTTCATTGTTGAGTTCAGGTTCGGATAAGCCCCTTATCTGCAATTATGTGGAACTTCGGTGATGGTAGATGAGAGCACACCAAGTGGTTTTTAATGTTGTGCAACATTCTTTGGGAGGCCCTTTCCTATTCCAACATGACTGTACTAGAAAGACAAACAGCCCTGTCTTCAACCCCATTGAGCACCTTGGGGATTATTCAGAAGAAATACATATGGACCAGACCTTATTGTTCATCTTCAGTTCCTGCCCTCCTGCTGTAAATGCTCCACAAACTGAATGGGCACAAAGTCCCACAGAAACACTTCAAAATGGGGCTGATGTTTGGACGTTCTGACATTGCGAAACTACGCGTGGACCAGCCATTCTTTGTTTGTCTCTCTTTCCTGTCCTATCAAGTCCCAGCTGGTTGAGGCAGATGGCCACCCATCCTGAGCCTGGTTCTGGTGGAGGTTTCTTCCTGTTTAAAGAGAGTTTTTCCTTTCCACTGTTACCAATGTGCTGCTCAGGATGGGAGACTGCGACGAAGTGAAGATTCAACGCAATCTGCTGGCTTCCCTGGATAGATAACTTTTACTAATTGGCTTTTTATAATGTATGTGAATGCTTTTGTACTGTGCCCTGAGACAACTTTTGTTGTGACTTGGCGCTATATAAATAAACTGAATTGCAAATCTTGTGAAAAGCCTTCCAAAAAGAGTGGAAGCTGTTGTAGCCAAAAAAAGAGGCTGATTCTCTATGTAGATCCTGTTGATGTTGGGGTCTGGTGTGGCCAAATACCTTTTGTTTATATAGTGTAAAATCTGTTTACTGATACATTCAGTTGTGAGTCTGTTGTGTTTTAAAACTCACTGTCAACATTTCTACTTTGTTTAGGTTGGTTTTAGCCTGTCCAGGTCACGTGTTAATGGCGTCTTGTCCTACACGGTAAGTATATTCCTTTATATTTAAGTCAATAAAAAATACAAGTATTTTGGGGTTGTTTTAAATTAGTTTTTTTTTTAAATATGCTTTCTAGCAGAGCATTTAGTGTAAACTATATGTTATAGTACATCTAATACTGTATACCCCTTGGTGAGATTTGTGATAAAACAAAGGGAATGATTTGATGGTTTGACTCTTTGTGTATCTTTGTAGGCGGAGGACACAGACACGTGTCCGCTCATAATGCAGAAGTCTACCAACAGTGAGCACGATGAGCCTCTCATTCTTTTTGTTATTGATGTCACCACCCTCAGGTGTGTATATATTAGTTTCCGTATGTTTTTGTGTTTTCAACGATGCCATTGCAGTCCCTTTGTGGAGGTTGACTGTATCGTCTGTATTTCTGTAGTGTCAATGTGAAGACGAGGGGGGTCCAAGACAACATCTTGTTTGCAAATGTGAAGGAAGATGCAAGTAAAGGTTAGTGTTGTTCACACTTTACACTTCCTCAAAAATCTGCAGCAGAACAAATGATGTAATTGTTTTAAACAGACTGAGCTGTAACTGGGTGGTGGTGTTTGTTTGTTTTTTTTGTCTTTTGTGTTTTTCAGTTCAGAGGAAGGCTAGAGATATTGCTGCTAGTAGCAACGGGAATGATAAGTCCAAAGGAACTGAAGACGAAGGGGGAGAAAAGAAGATAGAAGCTCAGACAGAAAAAAAGAATATCCCTGATATGGAAGTGAAGAAGGAGAAGAGAAAAGAATATCTTGTAAGCTGCTTCTGTGCATTTCTATGTTTGTGTGATCTGCTCTTGAAATCAGTTTTCTAATATGACTGTATTTTCTTGCAGCTGGACAATGATTCAAAGCTGACTTTGGCTCTGGGCAAAGGAAATGGCTTTTACAACTTCAGTGTAAGTGCATTGTTCTTAACCATTAGATTTGATGTTAAAACATGCGGTTGGCTGTTCTGGTACGTGAAACATTTTGTCTGTCTTCCACAGTTCTCCATGGTGTTTGGCTTGAAGGCCCAGGGTCTGTACAGCCTCAAGTTCCACTACTGTCAGAACCGGATGCCTGGATTCAAACTGCCTTACTCGTTCACGGTGAGTAGAGCGCCTTTGTCTCTAAATTAATTCTCAGGCATTTTGCACACATTTATTTGAGTGTATCCACTGCAGGCGGATGTGACAGAGAAGAATCCTGAAGGGTACCTGTCTGCAGCAGAAATTCCACTGTCTCGTCTTTACATATGCATGGCTGGAGTCTTCTTCACCGCTGCTATGGTCTGGGTGTACACGCTGATGAAGCACAGGTACACATGAATGCACGCACACTGGCACGAATGCTTTTCACATTGTGTTGCACATTGAGTCTTCTTTAAGAATGATTCATCACTTTTCAGAGTTTGTGGTAGAAATATTTGGAGAATCACATCTTGTACATCCTCTGAGGTTTTAAACACCAATATGTTATCAAAACTAAAATGTTCTGTAGTGTAATCTGTGCTACTTGCAGCAAACTCTAAATGGAAGAATGCTTAGCTTTTAGTATTGAGATGCTAACAGTTGCCAGTTATTACTTAGTTTAGAAAGAAGTTGCTGCCTGTTACTCCACACTGTATGAAAACATCAGTCTTTAATTACCATCTGTGAAAGTCAGGCCATCAGCCTCCAACAGTACATCTGGATGAGCAGAAGGTTAACTGTGTTAAATCAGTCAGAAAATAAACACTGTTGATCAAACAGAAAGTGATCTATTTGAGTTGTAACATTAGGCTTTTAGTGCAAATTGTGAAACATTAGACGGATCGAAATAACATAACCGCTTTGTCAGACACTGACATGCAACTGCAGTTCTTACTGTGTAGGTACAAAATAATGTTTATTTCACTTTACGCTTGTATTCAAGCAGGAGATTGGAGGGGAGAAAAGGTTTTGTTGCTTAAAGTGAATGGAAAAATGAAGTTTCGAATTCCTATGGCGTCCTGTAACACAAAATTAGTTTTTAGTCATTTCCAGGTTTTCAAGACATCTAGTTGTGTTCGGTTTTCTAAAATATTTACACAGAATTTTATTTATTTATTTATTTTATATGAAGTTTTCAGGAGTTCTTAAGGCACAGATAGTCCCCAGCTGAGCTTACCTGAAGAGTGACCTTCATTACTGAGAGTAACTTTTAGGTCAGACGCACCTGCTGAAACTGTTCATACTCACGTGTTTTAAAGAGTAATTTTAAACAAAATTTAAAATTTAATTTCTCACTGAATTGTTGAAATTTTATCATGCCATAAAACTTCATTCATGAAGCACTTTAAAAAAAAACAAAAAAAAACTGCAACAAGGCCGACCAAAGTACTGTACAATAAACAAACAAGCACAGGACAAAGGATAAAATGCATAAATCTACAGAAGTAAAGATAAGAAACAATAAAAATTAATAGATAACAAAAGCGCAAAAGGGTCAAAGTCATTTCACGTTGGCTCGAAGGCCAGGGAGCCTAACATGCAGTGTCAAATCATACCGGACTTTTGGATCTGAATCTTAAACCACATTATTAGCAACACAAGTTAAAAACAAAAATCAAAAAGTAGTTTGATTTTCCTCTCTCTTAAATTATGCTCTGCCTCCCTAACTGTTTATTCACAAGACTGCTTGAGATCTGTAGGCTTCATCCATTGTTAAAATCTCAGTTTATTGGAGGATTTGTTTTCATAGATGTTTGAGCAGCTAGCAGGAGTGTGTTAGAATGAGTTAGTGATGGTTTTGAATGAATGATTGTGTTAACGAACATAGCTAAACAGACCTTTTTAATTAAACCTTTACTGTTAAACTTTTTAGATTTGATCTACACTCTTCTTCTTAAACAATAAAAAAAAAAAGAGTCAAAATGAACATTTATTCGTTTTGTTAATGAGATAAATAACTCTGCTTCTCTTTGGGTGGATGTGTTGGTACTTCTCTGTGCTGCTTGTTTTACAGCTTGAAATAAATTTTGTCCATTAGTTAGAAATTGTGTGAAATTATGTCCTTTGGCCCTTTTTGTGTCAGATAATGGGGGAACATAATATGTCGTAAAGTAAAATGTGTGTTGACCATGAAGTTTTTTTAACTGGGTAATAAGCTGCACTGTTTGCTTAAAAAAAAGAATCAAGCAAGTAATCTGGAAGTTTGAGTCTGCAGAAACCAAATAATTTCTTGAAACAAGCTCTCAAAAGCTGCCATATGAAACTTGTCGCATCAATACAGACGCTTTAAAAACAGAAACATGTCTCATTGTGTGCTTGTTTACAGGTACAGTGTGTTCAAGATCCACTGGCTGATGGCTGCGCTGGCATTCACAAAGTCCACATCGCTGGTTTTCCACAGTGTAAGAGCACCATCAACACAGTGCAGACTTTTCTCATTTCCTTCATCATTGCTGTATTTGACCTTTTTTCTGTTTTAACAACAAGATTCAAAGTAGTTTAATAAGACTGTACTCTGTTCTCCTCAGATCAACTATCACTTTATCAACACTGAGGGGCATCCTATTGAAGGCTGGGCTGTCATGTATTATATAACACACCTGTAAGTAACTTCTACAGGATATGCTGTAAAACCCAGGTTAGATTTTTTTTTACATTCTGTGTTTATGTTCATGTATTTATCAGGCTTAAAGGGGCTCTGCTGTTCATCACGCTGGCAGTGATTGGCACTGGCTGTGCTTTCATCAAATACATTTTGTCTGACAAAGAGAAGAAGATTTTCATGATAGTTATTCCTCTGCAGGTACTGCACATGCTTAAGAAACACCAGGTATAAGATGTTTGTATTGTCACTGTGAGGACTCACTCAGCTGTTACCCTTCAGATCCTGGCTAATGTTGCCTACATCATCATCGAGTCTACAGAGGAAGGCTCCAGTGAGTACTATCTGTGGAAGGAGATCCTGTTTCTGGTCGACCTTATCTGCTGCGGAGCCATCCTTTTCCCCGTTGTCTGGTTAGTGTGTTCATACGGTCTGTTCAAGCTGTCCTTCGGTTTTAAAAAATCAATTAAGTTTTAATTAAGACTGATTTTGTCGCTTGGGTGTTTTCTGCTTTAACAGAAGCAAGTTAAGATATGCAGATTTTTATGAGAAAATGAGGATTGTTGGGTCCAGCACAGCAATCAGCAGCCATTGTTTTCAATGCCATTTATAGGGTTTAACTTTTTGATTGTAAAGGGAAGCTGCAAAACTGTATTTACACCAAACAAACAGCTTCTGGTCACATTGTTAATTGTCTTTGCAGGTCAATTCGTCACCTACAGGAAGCTTCTAGCACAGATGGCAAAGGTGAGTACGATTTTCTTTATTAGCTTTACATACAAGATCACATTAGCTGTTTTTGGTTGTTTACTGAATGTGGGTATTGTCTTTCAGCTGCCATGAATCTGGAGAAGCTCAAGCTCTTCCGACATTATTACGTGATGGTGAGAACGACCTCGGCTGTATTTTTCTGTCTGTCCTTCACCGTCCACCTGACTGCAAGATCTGACTGGCTTTTACTGGTTTTACATTTAAATGATCAAGCAAATATTTTTGTAGTGTCACATTTATTTGAAATTTTAAAGATATTGCTTATTTTTCTTTGATATTTATAATTAATTATATGTTAATGTCTGTTGTATCAAGCTGTAGCATTTGGCAAAAACTCTTCAGTCTTGATTCAACAGAATCTTCCAAATCTACACTTTTTTAGATAACAAGAATTTAATAGTTTCCTAAAGTCTACTAATACCAAACAATATTTTAATGGGACTTTCTTATGGTAGATTAAAACCTACATTACTAAATTGCATTTATTGATAATTATCCTTCTGTTTTTAGATTGTGTGTTACATCTACTTCACAAGGATTATAGCCATTTTGCTGAAGATCACGATGCCCTTCCAGTGGCAGTGGTGCTATGAGGTGAGCCATCTGCGGTGTACGGTAACAGGCTGACTTTACTGCAGAGCTCTTGTTTGGAAAAGGTCAAAGACATTCAGGAGCTCACTCTGAATCAGCAATGACGAGGCATGATGTCCCAACGTCTCGTAGCTTAATGCTTGTAAAGACCTCACTTATTTAAAGCCTCATATTACTTTGTTTCAAATGGTTTAGAGTTCTATTGTTGATTAAACCTCAGACTAATTTTTAACCTTTGTTGGTCTGGTGCCAGTAATCTTACACTAATTTAGTCAGAAAACAAACCAAAAAAAACAACTGGTAACTTATTTTATGAGCGTGTAATATTAAACAGCCAACTGTGAACAGAATTCATCTTTGCCTTTGAAACCCAGTTTGATCCACTCTCTACTTTGTGTTTTTAAACGCACACATCTTTCTGTTTCTTCAGTTTCTGGTGGAAGTGTCCACTTTGATCTTTTTTGTGTTGACGGGCTATAAGTTCAGACCAGCATCCAACAACCCGTACCTCCAGCTTCCCCTGGACGAAGATGATGTGGAGATGGATGAAGTGTAAGCATACACACAGATAATTTCACACCTTAAACTGAGTGAAAAAGACGGTACATGTATTTGTGCTGAACCGGAGGAGCATGGTTATGTGGTTTTGCATTTTGCTAATTGCTACGACAGAAAAGGAGTAAAGAAAACTCTTTGTCCCTCTTCACACAGGAAGTGGTGCATACACTGTGCACAGCTCATACTGATCATTCTGTCAGTGGACACACACACACACAAACTCCAGTGTATATGTGTGTGTGAGATTCTTTTCTGATTGGATGTGTGATGGCGCCACCCCCATCTGTCCACAGAGCGCACACCGTGGCAGGCTGTGCTCAGTGCAGCACATCACACACAAATGGGTTTGGAAGTGGTGTGTGCAGCACTTTTTAGACCATTTTGTTTACCAAAAAAAAAGCCTTTCATTTTGAGAGTTTGTTAAACTTTGTTTGACACAAGGTGAGTAGGACACCTTTACAGATAGAATTAGATGAAGAAGACAAGGCGCTTATTTATTTATTTGGTCATTCATTTAATTTTATAGTGAAGTAGTTTTTTGTTCTGTTTTTGGTTTTTGGTTGTGTGAGGGTTATTGTTTGTTTTAAAAACAAAAGAAACAATAACAAACAAAACTAGCATTTTGCATTTCTTCATTTTATTTCTTGCACCAAACCATGACCCTCTTACCAAGGTGTGTACTAAACTGTGACCTAGGCATATCGTTACACCTCTACTTTAAACACATTAAAAAAAATAGTTAGAAATATTTTTTCAAAGTGGGGTTCTCTGCAGTTATAAATATCTTGCCTGCAGTAGAAATCAAGAGCATTATCAGTTTTGAGTATCAGGCAGAAAAAAACCAAAACGGGTTTTAACTTTTGGACAGCTTTAACTTGTTCCTTAGAAGAGAAGCTAAATGTGACCCGTGTTGGTTAAATGAGTCTGAATGATCTCTGGCTGCAGTTCAAACTAACCTTGAATTCCCGATGATGTCACTCCAGACCAATAAAAATCAAGTTTTCAAACCTTCATAAACAAAACTGGCTTTTTGCCAGGTGGTAAATTGCCAAATTGTCAACAAACTGTGTATCATTTTGAAGCTTTTAAGATGGAGAATATAAAAATAATATTGACTCAATATTGACAACTTTCTCATTGTGACTCATTTTGCTAGCACAGGTCAGGTCACAAATGTCTTCAAGAGTTTAAAAAAAAAAGGTTTTTTAGTTTCTGATCAGGCAGAAGTTCTCTCAGGGAAGAAGCAGGGCCGTTTCTAAAAGAGATTTCTTCTGTCTTTAAACAACTCCAGACTCTAACATTTCAAAGCAGTTCATGCCATTCCAGTTTTATTAACCTTTATACCACCAAAGGGCCAAGTTGTCTGTAATGGTCCAAACAAAGAATTAAGCACAGCCTACCGTCTGATGTAATTCTGGCGACACTAAAGCCATTCTTAATGATACAGTCGAATGTTGTAATTTGTAGACGGTCCTCATTTCACAGTCACTGTTGTGTAGACTTGTGTTTCCCCATTGGGAGCTGTTCCTCATCCCTGTTAATCCAGTTCAAAGTTAAGAGACCCTAACACGAGTCCTCTGTCTGTTTTTGTTTTTGTCTAGAGTGACAGAGTCCGGTGCACTGGAGGGTATTTCCAAAGTCAAGAAGACAGCTAACGGACGCGAGTGCCAGAAAGAGCCCACCTTGTAAGCAGGAAGCTGCGTCTTTGGGAGGGACCAACTAAAAGCCCCCTGGGCCGCCCGGCGTCCGGGGTACATATGGACCAAGACTCCCCACTTCCACTGACAGCTCTCTGTTTGAAACTCTTCAGGTGGCTGCAAAGGTTATGCTCACTGTCTGGCTATGCAAAAAAAAAAAAAAGAAAAAAAGAATATAATAATAAGACTTAACATGATGGACACGCTCCATTTCTTTGGATACTCAATTCAGAAACAAGGTTTCTGTCACATGAACTGGTGGAGATATAGAAAAAGGAGCTTTGTTGCTGTTTATCCTTTTTCTTTCTATCTTTTTTTTTTTTTTTTTCCTCCAAAGATAATTATTATTTTAGCAACAGACTTGCTTTTGAGTGTGTTTACGTCAGCTATTTAAAACGGTACTTTTGTGAGACTCTTAGCTCATTATGTGTGATGTGAGAACACCTGTGTGAATGTGAGATAAACCAGATTTCAATTTGAACTCAACCTTTTTTTTTTTTGGATACAGTAGCCCATACTCAGGCTTATCAAAGTATTTAAAATCATAAGTCTCTTTCCTACTATTAAAGGTTAATAATTTCCCATCAGTCATTACAAAATTTAACACCACACAATACCATGCTTTTGTTTTTCCTCACAAGTTTGAATATTAAAATATATGGACACATGAGGCTGTATATTTTTAATATATTAACTTGAAGTGTGTTTTTGAGTAACATTGTTGATGCTAGAGAGGTCATTTGTTGCTTGGACTGCAGCTGTAATTTAGTGCTTTAGTGGTGCTTCTCTGTGAATCAATGGTGACACGAGAACCTATTTTTGAATAAACAAATTGTTCAAATCAGGCTCTAAAAATAACCAGAGCCACAGCTCTCTTTCGGTGACCGCCACATGTTGCTCTTGTTTTTTTTTTTAATATATATTCTGGCTTATGAGTGCCAATATGGGTGGAAAAGTGACCTCACAGAGTTTTTTGAATTTACCTGCTTCTGGTTTTACCTTCTTGCTCTTGATGTGAAGCTTATTTGATTAATTATTAAGGACTTGTTTCTGACCGATCAGCAGCACGTGCAGCTAGGAAGTGTAGATGCTCATTTGATGGTAGTTCTTTGTAAATAAAAAATGTTCATACAAAAAGAGGCGCATTACACTTTACAGACTCCAATGGTGTTTCAGACGGTTCAGTTTTTGATTCTCTTGAAGTGATTTGGGTAAAGGAACCAAGCAATGCTACTGAGATTTGACCAGAGTCACTCCTGTCCAGAGAGGACAGCTCTGCACAGTGTTTACACACAGTTAACTCGTCCCCAGAGTAACGTTGAGGAGACGACGTTAACGGTCAGTACACATTTAGTGAAGGTGATTCAAGGTTGTTTTTTTGCTTGTTACAGAAGGCTGTATGTATAAACTGTCACAATAAAGCTGAAGTTCTGGAACGATCTCAGATCACACCGTTATGTGTACATATATACACCGTGTTCACAGTTTTTAAGCAAATTGTTCTCAGGATGAATTTTATTAAATAAAATGCTCCCAATTTGCGCAAAATGTCTTGAACCTTAAAGTCGAATGCTCGTCTGTTATGAGGCAACTGAGTTGCAAAAAGTTAGTTTATTTTCTGTTTCAATGTGTACAAATGACACAAAATGACATTAGAGCTTTCAGTATTTTTTAACAATCTCTTTATAAACACTATAAACCCTGAAGTAATGGAGTTGGGCAACTTTCTGAAGTTCCCACAGAGTCTCCATAGAGAAGTTGAAGTCGGATGAGGAAGAGGCTAATGAGACAAAACGAGAGTTAATTGGGTTTAAAGAGAGCGGTCCTACTTAAAGGTGTTTTCCAGAAAAACATTGCAGCTGCAGCTTCACCAGCTGAATTAGATAATGACAAGAAAATATTTTGTTACAAAAGTGGTTTACAATGAAAGATTAGGCAAATTTGATCATGTGGATTTTCACTACAACAAATGTTTAAAAATGCTACCAAAAGCTTCCTCAAAGAGAAGGTTTCAGGCTGGTTTAGGTTTGATGTACCTGAGGTCAGTGAATTCCAGTAAACGGGGGCGTCTGATGGATATGGTCTGATCTTTTGGGAGTTAACGGAGCTTAATCATCAGGAGGAAACACTTTGTGATGTATTTAGAGGCAAAGCCTTGAAGGTAGGATCTTTAAAGAATCTTTAACAGTAAGCACGGGAGAAAGGTTTTTATTTGTCCCAGAGATGAGATGGGCTTCAGTGTTTGGAACCAACCAGTGCCAATGGAGGGAAGCCAAAAAGGGATCTGAGTAAAGTGCTTTCCTGCAGTCAGTGCAAGTCTGCATTTGAGTCAGCAGCTGAAATACATGATCTAAGGTTTTTAGATTCCCTTAAGCTGGAAAAATCAAGAGTGTCCAACATGTTTGACTTGATCATCAATTGAAGTTGTAATGAAACATAAATCCTGGCTGTAGTATTTTATTTTATAGATTAAGATACTGAAAGAATATAGGGAATTAAACAAGGATCTGACATCTTAAAATGTAGGGAAATGTTGGGCCATCCTTGATTTAATTTTAACAAAGCTAGATAATTTGTAAAGTTTATAGTCATTACAGTTGAGTGTTACCTGCTTGAGGAAAAGTAAAATACGGTGCGATCCTGAGATAACTGACCAACAGGAATCATGTAATTAGAAAACAAGAGGATACCAAGGAATGATCCCAGAGGTGCACCACAACATAGTTGAACCACTAGAGGTTATAATTCTTAAAAATGACAACAAATTTTCTTTTTAAGATGTTCTAACGAGGGCACTTTACGTAAGAATAGCCTACTTCAGCTTCACTCATTCATTTTACCAGCGCTTTATTTAAAATTCATTTAAAGCGTCCAAAAGTTTCTACTTAATTTAGTGTACATAATTTACCCATATCCTAAAAGAACACATATCCAAGGAAAATGCTATGTTCTATTATATGCCCTCTATCTGCACATTACAAGCAGCAGATTTTTGTTTATATTTAGAAGGAATGCATGTTTCCCACCACCTTGCATGCAAAAGTTTTAATCACTAAGGACCTTGCGTGATCTGTTAGCATTTAGAGTGTGTGCTGGGAATGACTCCCAGCTTCTACATCCAATTTTAACTCAATATGTGTAAAAGTGACTGAGTTATAGCTGTTTTGTGATTGCTAAGGTTGATTATTATCAGCTGTAGATATGCATACAACAAGGCCATGGGAAGTGGGGGTGCGGAGGATGCCACCGCACCCCCTTGATGGATGCCAGAGGAAATTCATGTCCAAACAGTTTGAAAAATAATGGAAAAACCCCGACTAAAAACAGGTTTATTAGTGCATCATATGCCTAAATTCTAATATTTTCTTATTAACCATTGTCATACAATGTTTACTTTCAAATTGTTTTATTAAAATCTGTCCATTGGTTCGTGAGATATTTTGCTAACAGACATAGGGTTGACTTCAACGGTTTGAAGATCTCGTGCGATCTGTATGTATCTCTCAGCTACTACCACACCAAATATTAGCTCAGCATATGTAAACCCCACTGATTTGCAGCCAGATAAACTTGATTATCTGCGGCGGCCATCTTGGATCAGGTTGACTCCAGAGGTTATTCAGTGGTAGATGTATATCCAGTGACTAGCTGCTTTTAGTAAACTCTGTCCAGTAGTTCCGGAGATAATTTGCCGACAAACACAGAGGCAGTTACATCATGGCCTTAAATCAGATTTGTTCTGTGAGCTAAGGCGGGTTTTTGTGACCCCTCCCTGTGTGGGCTGGAGGCGGGCCCTGGTCCCCTCTCCTCCCTGCAGTCTGCAGTAAATCCAGCAGACTGCAGTCTCCAGTCTCCAGTCTCCATCACAGCGCTGCGCCCTGCGCTCCCCTGGCAGGTGGGAAGGATCCACGGACAGG
>JAOXNZ010000155.1:18376035-18395980 GCA_028566095.1 Kryptolebias brasiliensis
TTCAAATAAAAAGTGTGATATTGTTTTTTAAAATAATGTTTCAACAATTAAAAGGTAATTAATATAGTAATTAATATATAGTATATAATACAGAAAAAAGTGTTCATAATGATTAAGTAAAGTGCATAAAATGTTGTCTGCAAGCCATAAATAAAAAACATTTCTCTTTTTTGTAAAATAAAGTTCCTCACTTTTGTTTTATATAAAAGTACAGAAATGGTTGTTCCTATTGAAAGACAAAAGAAAAATCACTTTATTTTTCATATTTATTCAATTAAATGTAGATTCAATTTAATACAGTGTACATCTATTTGATCATATTGTAACTGTGTCAATGATGATGATGTCATATATGTTGTTTTGTTGACAAAAACTTCATTTTCTCACCGGACGTCCAGCTGAACAGCTTCCAGCTGCTCCAACACAGGTTAACAGGTTCTGACTGAGGCTATATTCACGTTTTGAAAAAGCTTCGAGAGCTTCTAGAGGAATATCCACTTCTGGAAATACCGCTTTACGGTCTTTAATAAACTCATGTCCTGTTTCTGTTTTACTGTGAAAGAATTTGTTGAAGTGATGGCTAAAGTTAGCCTTCCTCCTCTCTGTTTTGATAAGACGTTTTGATTGTTTGATTTTCTTGCGGTTCAAGTAACTTACTTGCTGACAAGGAGGTCTTTCAAATCACAGATATTGTTTAGATACTGTTCTGCTACAAACTTTGAGCTTAGTGTTAAATGGTGTAAATTTTGGATGCCTTGGGTCTCGGACACAAACGAGCGGCAGCAGGCAGTCTCTTGGACATTGTGCAAAGTGTGAAAAAACCCTAAAACTGTAATTTGTTAAAGCACATCCACATTAACAAATTCTGAGACATTCCACATTTAAAAACATATTAATCTTAACCTAAAAAGAGCATTTATGCTCAACTTCATACCTTTTTCTTACCTAAAACCAGCAGTGGTAGTTTACTTTCGTCAATAATGGGCAAGCAACAGGGAAATGTTGGCGACTATTCCTCACAGCTCATTGTTTCAGTTTTAATAAAGTAGAAGCTCACTAAACTTAAGCTCAAAATGTGATTAAAAGGTGGATCGAAGTTACAAGTAAAATGTTGCATCTAACTTGTATAAAACGTCAAACCCTGTATATGTGCCTAAACTAATCCTAAGAGGAGCAAATATTTTTCAGAAACTTACATGTTTGATGCTGTGCCACTGTGGTCTTAATCCACTAGTGTGATCATATCTTAGTGGGTAAGGTGGCAGTTTCCTGAGGTTACACGGGATGTTTGTCTGTGAGACGCTGCAGGGCAAGGAAACCACAACAGAGACAGAAAGCAGAGTGTCCCACCTTTGAAAAAAACAAATACGTGCCTTAAAGTTAACATGAAGACAATTGTATAATGCTGTAGCGCAAAAACAAACAGGCTGAATTTGAAACTATTAGTTTGACAACACAACCCGTTTAAGTTAGAAATTCTCGATGATAATTAACGCAAACAAATCCAGGAGGAGCCACAATAATATATTCAAAGTCTGCTCCACACCTCTCCCCTGCTAACCTTCCATGTCCGTAGATCGCCATGTTCGCTGAGAACGAGTGACAGCTCCGCACGTAAACAGCGTTTCAGAATACAACTTCGACCAGAACGATATTCTCGAAATGACGTACGCCACGCTTCACATGAGTTTCTGCGCCATCGCGCGTAACCTACGCAGCCGATAGGACGTAAGTTATGTCACGAATACGGCCTACGGGGCTACAAACAAACAGCCTAGCAGCTAACTGGCTAACCCGATACCGACCTGCAGCTAACATGCACACTGACAGCAACGATAGCCACTGACACTGAAGTCACCCCCATAGACGTATCTAGAAGAAGAAGATACGACACCGAATGTGCGCGAGGACACCTAACCACGCAGAATTAGAAGATAAAACAGCATATATCTCGTGTACCCGAACCGGTGCAAGGCCTGCGAAGACAGCTCATGCTCCGCTGTCCGAAGCGCTCACTGACAGCGCTAAAAATACAGCGACGGTGACCACAACAAACCCCTCACCTGTTCCCCGCGGTCCTGTGTTAACGTTACGTTTACTGCTATCATCCACGCGAGGACATTGACAGCTATTTTTACCTTGTTCGGTCGCTTGTCAGCGCTCGCAGACCTTCCTCGCCCCAAATCCAGAACAAACAGTCCCAAGCTACGTCAGTGACGTCAGACGCAAGGGGGGCAGACCGAGCGTGCGTCAGCCGACATGTCACTCACCCGCAGCTCCGCCCCCTCCTACGGATGAGCTCATGCAATACCTCGTAATGATTTCAGTCGGAAAACAGGTAGGGTGGAGTTTTACAAACTAAAATAGATAAAAACAAACTAAGAAAAAGTGCAGGGGTTGGTTTGTGGAAACGAATTTCCCCTCGGGGACAAAAAAAGTCTAAAAGCCCAAAGGTATTAAAACAAATAAAAGAAATACCCACTATTTTAAAAGTTTAAAATAAAAATGCAAACAAACTTACCAATGGTGGGTTTTTGTTTTTTGGTAAAATTTCATCAGATGCTTCCAGTGATTAATCCTAAAACTTTTACAGGTAGTCCTGACTGACAAAAAGGTTTTATTAAACACGTTCAATAAGTGAAAATAAATAGTAATCCAGAATTAGGAAAAAAGAGACTTATAAATATACAGTATGTTGGATAAATTATGGAGAATTGGGTATTAGTGTGTCATTGCTTTAAAAAAAATTGAAACAGCTGGCTGCTATTGTTTTAGTTAACTAGAATTAAAGCAACACTTAGTAGTTATGGTGTTATTGAGTACTGTAGAACAAGCATATTGTATTTACAAAAATATATAGAAGGTATTTCTATAAAACTAAGCACTGCCCGCAATTTTGTTCCTACAGAAGTAAACAGAACAAAACTTATCTTTGAGAAAAACAATTTATCGAAGTTGCAAAATTTACACTTTCACTGTTCATTAATCTCACATCAGTTCATAAATCTGCACATTCAGAGTTATTTCTTAATTTGACCTGAAAGATGACAGAAAAAAAAAAAAAGGATTTAATAAACAAGTTTATTTCTTCGGTGAAACAAAACAATTACGACTGTATTCTGAACATTCAGATTTCACACTTTTTCCCACCAACCGTGCTCTTAAATTGGAAGATTAAAAAGCTCAACTTGCTGTACGTTTTTGCCTAATTTGGAATATCACCCATTTATTTTTGTTTTCTGTGATCTAAATGCTATGACACAGCGTAAACTGAGAAAACATAACACTCATGATCTCTAAAACAAATTCAAAACAACTTAGAGGTTACACAGAAGGAACGAGAAATATATTAGGAACAAAAATTGACAAGTTATCTTCTTCACAAGGTTTAAAGAAAAAGACAGATCTTGTCTTGTTATGACCAAAAAATGCACAAGCAGCTAATCAACTGAGAATTAAGACTGGAAAAGAGGAGACCACTGAAAACCTCCCAAATAAAGGGTTTGGTAGACAATCATGCATAAATTTAGAGTTCCTAAGTGTAACTTGACTTCTCTTTCCATTTTAATCTTAGCATGAAAGAATTATTGTACCCAAAATGTAAAACCCTTGCTAATAATAATAATAAAAAAAAGAGGCAGAAGCAAAAAAAATTAAATAGCAAAAGACAGAGGAGGTATGTACATTAATATTCCTAGCATTAATGGAGAGCAGGGGTGGAGGTCACCAACTGGTCAAAATATAACAGAAATGTTACAAACGTCACTCCTGATCCCCCACAGCATAACCTTCTTCATTCTCCTCCTGGTCACATGGCAATCCCTCTTCAGCAAATTCATCATGCACAACATATCCTTCATCTTCTTCTTCTTCCTCTCCAAGACCAAAACCTTCATCTCCCTGGTTTTCCTGCTGCTCCTCTTCCTCCTCCATCTTTTCCTCCTCCTCCTCCTCCTCCGCTTCTGTTGCTGCTGCTGCCACCACCTCTGCTTCCTCCTCCTCCTGCTGCTGCTGCTGCTCCTCCTCAACTGCTGCCGATGTTTCCAGTTCTGCTGCTGGTGCTGCTGCTTCCTCCTGTGTCCCTTCTTTGTCTGCCTCCCCTTCAGGCTCATCTTGGACTTGGGTGGCTGCTGTCTGGTCGTCTGCCGTCTCACAGGTTAACTCCACCTCTGACACATCCATTGCAACAGAGCCCTCTGGATCCAGGTCGTCCTGGTTACCAACAAATGGGTTTTCGCCCTGACAATGACAGTGTGTATTCATTAAAAAAAAGGTACGGTTTCAATGAGAGAAGATCTAAACCTGATTGTTGAATAAAACTGAGGGTCTTGCTCCATTCAAGCACAATTGAAAGTCTAATCAGCTTTGACCAATGTTTAACCAGAATAATGCAGAAGGCATTAATGTTTTTTGTGGTTTGTTGGAGATTACATTTTTGTAAATCACATTTAATGTACAACAGTTATTAACCAGAGTGCCTTAATAATATCTAGAATTGGATTTCAGAAAAAGAAAACCCCAATAACCGGATCATTTTACCATCCTCTTACTCTAATCTCAGTTTCTTATTGTTACAAAGTAAGGATTATAAATTATTCTTATGAAGTAAGTTAAAGACTTTAAAACATATACAGGAAAAAGCACCACAGTAAAAGTTTGGTAAATGTTTTTACTCCTTACTGCGCTGAAAAATGTGTCATAACAATTTTACTACAAATTCCAATGCTCATTTCCATTTGCAACACACAACACACCAGACTGTACCTGAAAACGTACCGTACTTAATCTATTTTTGATATCGTCAGGATACATGTCAACCTGCACGTACCTTGAGGTAGCTCTCCAGCTTCTTGCTGATGAGTTTGTGATTAAGGATGCTACGAGCGACTGACAGACTGCCCCACTTGGACTGCTCCATCATACCCTTGAAAAGAAATTTCCAGGTTTAATGCAAACGTCTCAGAGAGTGCCACGGGGGAAACATGGCTGTCAAATGTGATTTGGTAGTGCAGGACTGGGATCTGGTACATAAAAAGCAAACATGTTTAGATTTCATCCCATATCTTAACAATACTGCTAAGCAAAGTGTGGGAAAATATTCTCAACTGAAACAATTTAGGTATCTTTAGTTAAAAAATGCTGCTTGAAGTAACTCAGATTTAAGCATGACGTAGACTGAATTAAGACAGTTCATACAGGGATCTGATTAAGTTGATTGCATTGTTAGTGATGCTCTCCCAGCTGCTCTTTTCTCCCACATTACCAAGTTTAGGAACAGTAAATATGATTAAACACTGTGGGGATGATCTGGCATACCTTCCTGTTGTAGTTGTGGTCATGAGACTTGATGTGTTTCTGAATCAGGTGTGGCTGCATGGGGATGAAAAGGTCACACACGGCACAGTGCGCCGCTTCCACCTTCCTCATGAAGTGCTCCATTCCGAGTTCTACACAGTGTTTGGGAAGATATCTGAAGTGAGCGATAACATCTCTTATTTTAGCTGCACCGATCCAAACAAAGCTGCTGCTTACCCCTGGTGAGGTCCTGGTCTTTGTACGCCTGGCAAATGGCAGCAGTGTGGTTTTCCATGTGGCTGATCCTCTCTGCCGTCTTCTTAATTTTGTTCTTCAAATACTCCTACAAAATTCAAAGTTTTGTTTTAAGTTTACAACTAGTTTGATCTTTCAAATCCAGTGGTTGATGCAAACATGCTGCAATTACAAAACTTATTGTGACACACAATCTTGTCAATTTGGCATGTACTCTGTAAATGACAGCTCTAACTCATTTATAAACAGTCTAAATTGCACTGCATGTTTCAGGTCCTTCATTACACTTGTAACATGCTTTGCTAAGAAACTGAACCTAGAGATTTGTTAAAACCTAAAACACAAAGTCAAAACATCATCTTGAAATGCATCATTACTGGACTAAAGCTCGACCCAAACATTTAATTAGGATAGAAAGAATTAGATTTAATTAAAAAATAGCAACGCATGTCTCCTAATGCTGTTCATTCCCAATGTGCACATTTTCTTGAACCTTAAATGCAAAGGTTGTAACATTTCCAGAATTTCATAACTGGCAAACAACAAAGTTTTCTTCTATTGAAGGGATACAAATACTGTAATCTAAACAACTTCTTCTGGCAGCTCCTTTAAGGGGTCCCCATTGCCTTCATTTCACCCCATCCATCTGGAAATCCTCCTTCACTACATCCATTAACCTCCTCTGTGATTTTCCTCTTTTCCTCCTGCCTGGCATCTCTATATTCAACATCCTTTGTACAATATATCCACTGTCCCTCCTCTGAATGTCCAAACTATCTCAGCCTTGCCTCTCTAAAGCTAGCCATCCTTCTGTCTCAAATCACCCCTGCCACTCATTTCCACCCACTCCACCCTGCCTGCACTCTCGTCTTCACCTCTCTTGAGCACTGCCTGTTGCTTTGTATGGATGACTCCAGGTACTTCAACATCTCCACTCCTTGCAGCTTTATTGTGGCACCCGTCTCCCTCTCATTCATACACATGTATACTGTCTTGCTTGAGACTTTTATTCCTTTTCTCTCCACCTCCACAGGCTCTCTTCCACCTGCTAACGAGGCTGCAAACATCATAGTGCATGGGGACTCCTGCCTGACCTCATCTGTCAACCCTTTCATCAACATTTTCTGTAAACATGTGCCTAAAAAGTGCACGTTGTCCATGAACACACCAAAAGAAACGCACGACAATGCACAATCACCTGTAAGAAGTCTGTGGTGGGCTTGGACAGGTGGCTGGTCAGGAACTTAAAGTGGTCCTTGTGAAAGCGGCTTTCAAGATGAGCTTCCATTTCTTCTTTGTAGAACGAACGGAACTTGCACACAGAACACGCAAACATCATCCTGTGAAAAATAAAGTCAAACAATGCAAATTAAAAGCCTTTTTTAACTAAATGAAATTTAAAACAAGGCCAAAAATGTCAGAAAACAAGTTACTGATTTTTATGTAACCAATTACTCTGAGAAAAAGACATTTCATACAAAAAATATGGTATCAGAACATAATCGTTTGAAAAATTATGGTAATTACCCAACAAAAGGGAAATGTAAAAGAGAAAACAAGAAGACAGTTATTCATTTGTAGTTTTTCCTCCTTACCTTTCCAGGAATCCTCTCCTTTTTCTCGATTTTGCCTGCTTCTCCTGACCCTGAGTCGGAGTTGGTTTTCCTTGAGGCTTCTTCTCCTCCTGCTTGGGCGTAGCTGATCAGCAGAACGAGAACAACAGGCAAAAAAAACTAAGGTTCTACTCAGGCATATTCTATAAGTATTGCATTGAGAGAGAAAAAAAACGAACAAACTGAAAAGCCACTTTAGTTAAGCTTACTGTTATCTCCTGCTTCAGAGGGGTTTGCATCCTGAAGAAGAGATACAGAGAAAACACTGATAATCTCGGTTTACGAAAACCAACTTGACGAGTCACACTGCCAGAAACAAAAGATTCAGAAATGCTGATAACATTTCACCTTCTCACCTCAGTGACAGGATCTGGTTTACTTTCCCCATTTTTGGGGGTTTCTTCTGCTGAAACAGACCACAGGAACACAAGAAAGTATAAATATTGTCTGCAAAGAACTGGCATGATGTTCTCATACACCACTCTCAACTTCGAGGGTACCTTGTGTGGTCTCCGATCCTTCACCCTCTGTCTTGTTTGTCACTGATTCTGGTTCATCAATCTTTCTCTTCTTCTGAACATCACGCTGAGGCTTTACCTGCTACAGTGAACAAAAACTCATTTGCACTCAAAAGACTTGAGTAGAACAGGAAATGAAATTAAAAAAAAAAATCACAAAAAGTTAACAAAACTGGAAATTAAAGGTGTAAACCTGCAGTGCAGAATTATTGTCTCCACCTTCAGTTTCTCAGATTCTAAACTTGCTTTTGAACACCATGTTTTAATCAAACAAGAGGATCAGAAATGTTTGTTTCATAATTTCCATTGTTCAAAATTTAATGTCATGTTCATGAGTCTGATCAGAACTTTGATCAGAAATGACATGTAGAATAATCTATGTTAAAATGCTCCACTGCAGGTTCATAGGCTCACAAATGTTTTTCTTCAAAAGTTTAATCTTCACAAGGCTAACATTTTCTTTAAACTACACAGGACTACGGGGCTAAAAATGACAAATATAAACACCCTGTAGCTAAATAAGGCAAAGAATTAGGCAGGGAGAAGTCACTTGTTTTACTGTAAAACAGAGCAGCTCCACGAGACACTACAGTCCACTGTAATCAAAGGCTTGATGGAATCTGAAGTGCAACTATTTATGTCAAATGTGAGAAAAAAAAATTGAGGGATTCAGAAAGGGGTTAACTTCTGCCCAGCGTCTGAGGATTTGTTTTTTTGAGCTGGAGGTACTTACTTTGTTGAGGGGTCTCTTGCGGCCTCGCTGGCGGCCACCCCGTGGGCCCCCTCCAATATGCCTCCCAGGAAAGTCTTGAGGCCCTGGAGCAGAACCCTGGAAACCACCACTCTCAGGGTACACGCGGTTGGACAGGAGGGATGGGAGCTTGCCTCTACCACCTCCTGGAGAGTGGCCACGGTGGGACTGGCCACCGCTACCACTTCCCCGCAAACCTCCACCTAATGGAGTGGGGTCAGACCTGCGGCTTCCAAACCCTCCTCCAGCTCCTCGACCCCCAGCACTTCCACCCCTTCTGGGGGACCGTCGGCCTGCTCCAGCCCATCCTCCACCTCCAGAACCTCCTCCATGGGCACTGGCGAAGGACTCTCTCATATTCTGTCGCATTTTTGCGACTCCATAGGAAGAGGAGGGGCCGTCAAAGCCTCCTCCTCCCCCTAGCCCAATTCCCCCTCCGAAGCCTGAGCCTCCTCGCTGACTCAGCAGCATGCTGTCCCCACGATCATCCCCAAAACCATAGCTATCACCGCCAGATCTGTAGAGATCTCGTGAGGAGAGAGCAGAGCTGCGCGAGTCGAATGACTCGTACTGGTCAAACCTGCAGGAGGGAGGGAGGAAGAGGGTTGATAGAGAAGAGCAGAAAGCAAGAGAGGCAGGGGGGGCAGTCAGGTTTGGATCTCTCCACCTGCTTTTCCTTCTCCTCCATCTTCTTGCTTTCTCAAATTTCTTGTCACTCCCATATTTATTTCAACGACACATTAGATCAAAAATGGATGATCTAAAACAATATGATGTTGTACTTGTGGTCTGTTATCTTATTGTGTATTATTATTCTTTACAGAAACTTTTGCAGATTTAAAGAAAATGCAATTTTTAAACTGTTATTCCTTCTTAAAGGAGAGGCTGGGAAACCTTGAACAAACAAGAACATGGCCCAGCAGAAACAGCAACGTCTTAAGACAGGTGCAAGTAGGAAAACATCTTGGGATGTGACTTAGTTATACAAAACACAAAAGGGGGCATTATATAAAAAAACTAAACATTAATTTAAAGCAGTGTGGATGTTTTTTAATACACAAACCAAACATCTTTCCATAAAAATTTCATGTTTGTGACGTAACAACAGGCCAGCACCTGTAAACTCATCTTTCTTGCGTAACCTAAAGCCAGAACACAGGTTAGGTCACTTGGAGGATGAGGGAAACAGAGTGTGTAAACACAAAC
The DNA here is from genome assembly GCA_028566095.1 of Kryptolebias brasiliensis. Lineage (NCBI taxonomy): Eukaryota > Metazoa > Chordata > Actinopteri > Cyprinodontiformes > Rivulidae > Kryptolebias > Kryptolebias brasiliensis. Next base: position 18,385,674 of record JAOXNZ010000155.1, read on the forward strand.
AAGACAAAAGAAATGTTTGAGGAGAGCTACGTGAAAGATGGACAGGCCTTATATGCAAGGATGTGTTTGTTATGAATGAAAAGCTGGTTGCTCCTCCATGCCAAGAGATCATGCCTTTACAGAACGCCTAGGGTTTTAAAGAAACAATATTCTTTTTCTCTCAAATCATTAAGATAAAATGCAACAAAGCAAAGGGTTTCCTCGGATGCTGAGAAATTCAAATGCATCTCACACACATCTTAACAAAACCTGTGACATGTAGACCAGTGCCTTAGCAGGCTCAAACAATTCACCACACTGAAATAAAATAAATTCTTCCAGTTCACAAAAGCATGATTTTAGTGCTTCAGTGCCACTGTAAAACTCTAAATGAAGACAACACTTTTGACTTTTTAATATGCCAATGACACTACAGACACCAAAAGATTATTTCCAATCTAAATGGACCTAAATATGATTCAGAAATTAAGCAAAATTTAGAAACCATGTTCTTGCTTTCAACCAACCAAATGCCATGACAATACAGGTGCATTTAAAAACAAAAAAAGAAAGAAAGAAACTACTGCTATGCATCTTAACGTGTTCACTAATGTGGATGTGAGACAGTGGATTCAACTGAAAAGAGTTTACAGCCACAAAAAGGAAATAATATTACCTGTCACCACGAAGCCCCTTGAACCCCCCTTCCATCTGAGAGAGCATGTCCAGACGCTGATTGATCTTGGCAATGACTGCATCTGCATGTGCGTCTGTGGATGAGAGCAGAGATCCTCCTGAGAGCCCCCGCTTCATTTGGCTCCCTCCTCCATAGCTTCCAAGTCCAGACATCGAGCTCTTATAACCTCCACCATAAAGGTCAAAGCCACCAGAACCTTAAAAGACAAGAAGTACGGACAATCACAACCTCCAGGTGCTTATAAAGGTGCACACTACAACACATGTTCAACATTGCTGGGCTTTCCTCCTGCAGCCTTGCCTGACAAAGTCTAAATACCCACGGGAATAGGCTTGTAAGTACAATCAAACGTCTAAGTTATCTAACTTATACTGAGGATTGTGAATGTTAAAAAAATATAAAGTTTTAGTCAAACAGGATGATCTTACGTAAGAATAGAATTCATAGGCTACAGCCTATAATTATTGGAAGAAATTATTACATGAAAATAAAATAAGCCTAATAAGCCCTGGAGCACCTATTCTTGGAATTTAGAGAATTTTAGCAGCTTTTACAAAGCCTGAATAAATAAAAGTGATGAATAACTGTAATCCAAGCATGGAACATAGGGTGGTTTCGTTGGCAGTCTCCTCTCCAAGTTCAGCATCACACAAAGAGCGACGATGGGTAATTTATACCTCAATACTGTACTCACAGTGCCACATTTGCAACTGTGTGCAAGTATCAGAGTGCAGAAAAGATATCAGGAAAAAAAATCTTAATCAGATTATAACAAAAGCACTCATCCATTTCACACCCGCCCTATTAGGGAACAGTCAACACAATCGATGACGTCAACTACGGTGATTTATCAACTTCAATATTTTTAATCGACCCAAACTTTTATGAAATTATTTTTTGTTATCTTCAATGTAAGTTGAGTTTTAGTCAGATTAGTTTGAGCCAGAAAGACACTGTACTGATCCCAGAGGGAAATAACAATAAATACATAAATAATACAAGCTTCATTTTATTTAACAACTTAAGACTGAATTTTGTACTTTCATTTGCCAGTCTTTGTGTACATTTCATTTTGTGAGATACAGTAAAATCCAAAGTTGACTTGTTACACATCAGTTGAACTAAATTAAAATTGCTGAACAAGATTTCTGGAGGAAAATCAGTTTAGAATAACTGACTAATTGGTTGAAATAAAGACAGTGTACTATTCAATGTCCATTCAGGACATGCAATTTTGTGAAGCCACTTGGCTGTTAATTAATAGCAATGTGTCCATGTACAGTTATTTACTATTTTTCTCTCACCCCTGTTGCCACCTCCACCTCCCCAGCTGGAATAACCTGCAAAAGAAAAAAAGAAAAGAATCAGGAAATGGAGACACCAGGCACTGATTTTCACACTTAGGTTAGCAACAAAAACACTACAATAAACCTTAAAACCAGCTGCACTTGTGATCGAACGATTATCCTATTTCTAATCATCCCAAACTGTTAGCTATCTGCACTGACTTTAAATGCACAATTCAACCAGTGACATAAATAATGATAAAGTTTAGATTTTATTGCTCTGGACGGAGGCGGCCATTTTATCGACCAACCCCGTCTTTTGAACGTTTGCTTTTTTGAGACACTGGGCTCCATTTCAACGAATCGGCTAAATAACTAAACCAAAACACCGAGAGAGACGTTTTATTTAAAACTACATTAACAGCAATAAATAAAACAAAACAAAACACGAAAGCACAGAAAATAGCGAAACGACTCCAACGGTGTAACGTCTGTTAGCAAACGGGCCTAAAATGCAGCTTCTTCTAGCTTGTACGATTATTACCAAAATACATTTAAAACAGGTCGGTGCCTAGCTTTAGTTTCTTTGTTTCAAGCTCTAGCCGGATAGTTATGCTGCTGCTCGTCAGAAGAAAAAGAAGAAAAAAACATGCGTTAGCATTAGCGCTAGGAGCTAGCATAATGTGGCTACTTTCCTTTGTAACGCAGCACGCTGCTAAAATTAATTTTAAAATGAAGCCAAATGCCACAAACAGAGGAAGGATATACTCACCGGAACCATAGCCCCTGCTGTCCATGTTGTTTTTTGTGCACTGTTCAGAAAATAAAATCGAAAACAAGCGAGTAGCTCTAAGTAGGACGGTGCGCGTTTCGGATCTGAACCGACACGTGTTGTGTCGAAAAATGCACCCCTGCCGTCGAAGGCACCCCCCGTCACAGAGAGCGCATTTCAAAGCGTTTGTTGTCGCTCAATATTTGAGTGAAACGTGGCAAATTGTCTTGTATTGCTGAATAAATTTAAGGACTCAGGTATCTACAATTAGGCTCGTTCTTTATGATATATATATATAAATGCTGTTTTTTGTTTTTATTCCCTTTTTGGCCACGTAAAATGCCACTCCTTGCTATTTCTGATCAGAAAAACGTCAGGTATCTACCAATACCAGTCACCTAACGATATTATTAAATATATTTTATACCGAGGACCAATATTAAAAGATTTAATAAAAGAAAAACAGCAAATACACGTATTTCTGATAAGGCTGTTATGCAAACGCGCTTCCTATAGAGGGGGTGCTTTTTTCGGCACAACACGTGTAACTGCGACGCACCCTAAAAAGCACGTGACCAACGAGGCCTCGTTACGTACAGTATATATAATACAAGATATTAAAAATAAACTGTCTTTTTGACCATATATGACAATCAAGCAAAGTTAAATGAAGACTTCCACTGCTCATCACTTTATATTGAACATAATGGAGCAAAAGACACTAACGCTCACCTTTGTAGTTTTATTCAATAAAACATTTTTGTACATGCTACATACTGATGCAGACTTATTCAAGCTTTGAGCCTGCACTTGGCTCACTTATTTAGAAGAAACTTCTCAATTGAAGGTTTTAGCTGCTGGTCATGATCACATCCTTTTTAACCCTTATATAGTTATTTTCCAATTTCACCTTTTCTGTCTTGCTTTCCCTCTTACAGTACGTATTACTAGCTTAAAAAACAGGTTTTTGTGAGTTTAAATCTCATTTATTCTGTTGTGATCTAAGCTTTCAATGTGTGACCTTGGACCTTAGGTTGAGCGAGTGACAGAGCTTAAATTTGTACATGTGGAGACCTGATATCTGACAGATCATTAGAAATGTTTTAAGAAATTTATAAAAGGAGTGAAGTGACAATATGAACTGTAAGAATGATACTGGACCTTTATTTCATTCAGCAGAATGACTTTATTTTTGTAATATTATACAAGAACAAAGTACAAAATATTTAGGATTAAGTTATGTAGCTAAAAGCAAAAAAGAAAGAATATATCAAGAATAAGGTACATTATAAACACTACTCACTGCTGGGTTAAACACAACACGATTTGTGACTTAGCCAACCAGGTTAAATATCTTCTGACAAGTTTTTTACTTTCTTATTTTTACTGATTACATCCAAAAGCAGAGGGCCAGTCAGGTTTGATTTGATCAACATCTGGCTCAAAATGGCGGACTGTGACACATCTCACCTCCGACCCCACCTGTGACTCGCTTTAACCCAGCGATGGAGTTATCAAAATAACCTAGCAGCTTCTAGCGTGCAACTTTAAAATTATTAATAAAGTCAGCAAATACGGAATATGGTCCCCTTATCTCTTAGCTTTGGCAATATTATGCAGCATGAGCAGTTCTGTATCTCAAATGACCATCAGCAGTAAAGGTTTGCACTCAAAAATGGGTGTTCTCTATTATAGATAAGGTGTGAGATCCACGCCTAAAGCAGGAAGAAGATATCACAAAGAGAAAATAGGTGTTTTATCTCTGTTGCTTTGAAGGTTGTGGCTGTACTCAACAGTTTAACTAAACCGAATGCAACCAAGTGAACAAAATCAACAGGTATTACACAGCATCTTCCTGCTGCTGTTCTTGTTGGGGATTTTTCACCCTTGGTTTTTCTCTCACACACAGTGGGTCCACCTGAAAGAAAAAGGATACACATGCACCAAAGCAAAGATGTACATATTGTAATTTTGTGTTCATGTTTTGCGCTCACCAGCTCAGTTTCATCCTTTATCTCAGCACTGACAGTCACAGTTTTTCTTCTTCAGGATGTGAGAACAAGAAAGTTTAAATCAGATGACAAGAAGACATGCATGGGTTGAACATTAGTTCGATTTTTTTTCTTTTACCTCATTATCGTGTACCGTGTGAATCCAACAACAGGGATCAGTAATATGACAACCAGTTTTAATATGTTATTTATTATAACGAATTGTCGTGCTGTGGAGAGAGCAGTGTCAAAAGTACGTTAGCAGTATGGCATTTTTTGTATATATAACAAAATGAAAGATATTTGGGTGTGAGTGGGTTCTTTCATAAATCACAAACTTTAGCACGGAAGAATCCACTTAATTCTGCTTTTTCTCCCACCAAATATTGCAAAATATCTTTTGCGGCATCAGTTTATTATGGTCTTTGAATCGCAGTTCCAGTTTAACGTCATGCTTACCTTTGACTGTAAGAGCCTTGGTGGTTGAGCTGATATTCTGGGGAGTTATGACAGCACAGGAGTAGTTTCCTGCATGCTTGCGGCCGATAGAGTTCAGAACCAAATGTTTGTTTTGGTTCTTGGGCAGGTCCAGTGGCTGACTGTTGAAGTACCAAATGTAGACGGCGTCCGTCAGAGGACAGCTGGTTGTGCAGGTCAGTATGACCTTCTGACCTTCTGTCACCTCAGCAGAGGGAGTCATGGTCACTTTCAGACCTGAAACATGGTTAAGCACGTAAACCAAGAGAAAAGACGTACCACAAAACGCTGTAAAATGCAGAAGGAAATACGGAAATTTATGTTTCTTTAAAATTATTTAAGACTTTATATTGTTTTAAACAAAGCAGTTTCTTGCAGATTATATTTAACGGGACAATATGGATTTTTAAAAAGTGGTCTGTTGAAGATTTCTGGATAAGAGTGAGCTTGCGATGCATTAGAAGTGCCTGGGAAAAGCTGAACTTCCAAAGAACTTGAAGTAGACAGCTAAAAGAGTTGCTGTTATACTCAATAGTTGCAATATAGTTATTTTAGATATGCTCGATACACCGCCCAACCCTAATTGACAGCGATGTAAAGGTTTATAAAATAGTGTTCCCATGAACTGCTATGAAGAGTTTTGAGACTGGAGGTGTTTTAGGTTTTAGCTCATTTCGCCTGAGAAAACCTCTGCCTGATTTTCCAAACTGATAATGCTCTGAGTGATTTCTGCGGCAGATAAGATGTTGATTACTGATAACTTCACAGAACATTGTTTAAAATAATCCAAACTTTCCCTTTAAATCTTTGATACAATCTCACAGTTGAATGAAGGGAAGTCATCTTAAAATAAATAGTGTATACATGTGTTAATTTCACAAACTAGACTTTTGTACACATGATAAACAAGCTGAAGTATTACCTGTGATGACTAACATCACTCCTGGTAAGTCTGAGTCTTTACAGTCCTCACATATGTGGAGACTGAACAGGTATTCTCCTGAGTCGTTCTTCTTCAGGTCATGAATTCTGAGCATGTGCTGGTCTCTCTGGTTGTCCTGAGAGACCACCACACCCTCCACCCGGTCCGAATCTTCAACTCTGACCACAGTGTCGATGATTCCCTCAACCATTCTTGTTATTTTGTACCAGGGAAGTTGGTGACTTTCGTACACGCCTGGGTACTTGATGGAAATGTTTACTGAGGAACCTTCCAGCATACAGACTCTTCTTCTGATGTAATTTGCATTCACGCAGTTTGGGTTAAGGCCTGAATTAGGATTAAAAAAATTAGTGAAAACAAAAAAAATAAACAAACACTGTTTTGTTAGCTCAAGCTGTTCTGCACGTTGGATCATACTCACATATTTCCTCAGACATAAGATCTTCGTTGCTTTTCACAGCACAGTTGACGTGTGCAAAAACCTGGAAGGCGATGAGGTCCTGACTCTCACACTCTGGGAATAACATTCTGCTCCAGTACCACCTGAAGACTGTGTGAGGGTCAGCTGCAGGACAGCTGCTGTTACAGGTCAGAGTGACAAAGTCCTTCTCGTGGTTCACTTGCACACGCACATCTGATGGGAGAGCAAAAAACAACTTTTCATCAGGTCACGTTGGTCATTTTGATGCAGATGGAGCGTTGGCATGTGGATACTTCACCTCTGGGATACGTGATGGAGCAGGGTTCATCTACGGATTTCTGAGAACACATTCGCCCTTTTGCGTATTTAACGACAAAGCAGGCCCGAGTGACAGAATCTGCAGCAAGATTTAACGCAGCAAGATTATTTCTGTTCTGATAAAACAAATTAAAGACCTAGGATTTCTTGAAAGAATGCATATCGCCCGACGCTGTTCATGCTGAGTTTTAGATTAAGATCTGCTTATGTTGAGAAATGACAGATTTGTATCTGTTTTGGTCAAACCTTCAAAACAACTTTATGGATGATCTTATGCAATATCACAACATCTCAGTGTTGTGAATGCCTTTCAGCTACTACCACACCAAACTCTAGCTCAGTATTAGTAAATCTGACTAAGTAATAGCTGTTTTTGTATTGGTGCTGTGGTGGCCATCTTGAATTGGATTGACTCTGAAAGTTAATCAGCTGTAGATGTGCATATTTTGCTAACAGACAAACAAAGCACCACATTTTAGCACAATATCTATGGAACTGAGTTAATCACGGTCACCTCCCTCTGGAAAACTCATTTATTCAGGTTAACTTTTATTAGTAACTAGCACTGCATCCTTCTATTCCTGATTTTTAACCTTTTGTTTGTTCTTATGATTCTTTCCTATGTTTTTGCTTATCCTTTAGTTTGCTTTAATGGTTTTATGCCACGTCTTTCTGCTGTTTTTTAATTGTAAAGCACTTTGGTCACCTTAACAGGTCGTGTAAGGGGCTTTATAAATAAATGATTGATTGATTTTTGTGTTTGTGTCTGTTCAGTTGGCTGTGGCAACCTTCTTGATTTGGGTTGGCTCCTAAGGTTAATCAGTTTAAGATGTACATAGAACAAATATTTAATGGGAGGTCTGTGGATGTAACTCACCAACTGAGACTTCAGGAGCTCTCAGCTCCTCGTAGCCTTTGACAGCACAGGAGTATTTGACCGAGTCCTCACTGCTGACCAGCTCTTGGTACCATGGAGACCAGTCCTCATAGAGGACCTCTGTGTTCTGGTACCAGATGAAGGCTGCGGGGCTTTCAGTCAGAGAGCAGCTGGTTGTGCACATCAGAGTTAACTTCTGTCCCTCTGAGGCAGGAAAAACCTTCACCTGAAGGTCTGAGATTACAATAAAAAAAAAAGAAATATTTCAAACTCCGATATTCTTAAATGAATAAAAAGGGGAGCTGCCGTACCTGCAACGCGGAGCTCAGTTCCTTCGTCCCAGCAGAGTTTGGGGTTTTCTGGGCCTTCTAGGCAGCAGTAAACAGTTTCATCTCTCTCTACCACCTCTACAATTGTCAGAGTGGTGTTATAACCTTCAGTTGTGTTATGCGTGACATAGTTTCCCTCTGCAGGGAGCTCTTTCAGGGAATACACGGAGTCATTTTTTATTACAGTGTACCACATTGTGCTGCCTGCAGCTCTAGCCTCTGAGCAGGTGAGATTCACAGATGAACCTTTCAAGACGCAGATGCTTCTTCCTTTTCTCTGAGCGTCTTTCAAAGACAAACACAAACTTTGTTAAACATTAAAAGTTCAGTAAAAGCAAATGAAATGTGGAAACGCAAGAATTTTGTTGATTTTTGCTTCATGTTAAGCTGGAATAAAATCTTTAGGTAAATGTTAGCGGATGATTCAGAACATAATTGACACATTCTTTATTGTTTGTTTGTTTTTTTAATTACAATAATTTGCAATAAATATTGACTATAAATTAAAATAAATACCTGAGAAGCACAAGATAAAAGCCAGAAAAACCCATTTAGCTTCTGACAGCAGCATGGCTCCAGAGCTCCTTCAGGTTCTGTTAAATAAAAGAAAACAACACGGGAATTTTTCTTTTTTTCCACAGGGGCTGCATTAAGATTTTAAATAATAAAAAGAAAATGTAACTCACCAGTCAAAGCTGACAGCCGTCATGTTGCAAAAACTGGTTGTGTGTGTGTGACTGCTGCAATCAAACCACACGAAGCGCTGAAACTGAAATGCATCTTCCTTCCGTTTTCTAACATCTTGTGAAAAAATTTGAGAGAAGATTTATGAGATGTCCCTTTTTTACACAACTCAGCTCTGATTACATCTAATCTGATTCGTGTAATACTTCAGCAGTCACTTTTAATTAATTTATTTTTTCCGGCCACTTTATTAGGTCCACCTTGCTAGTACCGGGTTGGACCCCATTTTGCCTTCAGAACTGCCTTAATTCTTCATGTCATAGATTCAGTAAGGTGTTGGAAACATTCCTCAGAGATTCTGCTCCATATTGACATGTTAGCGTCATGCTGTTGCTGCAGATTTGCCAGCTGCACGTCCATGATGTGAGCCTCCTGTTTCACCACATCCCAAAAGTGATCGATTTGACTGAGATCTGGTGACTGTGGAGTTTTTCCAGTTTCTTATTGTCTAGTTTTGGTGAGTCTGTGTGAACTGTAGCTTCAGTTTCCTGTTCTCATCTGACAGGAGGGGCACTCAGTATGGTCTTCTGCTGCTGCAGCACATCTGCTTCAAGGTTGTGTGTTCATAGATGGTTTTGTACACCTTTGTTTGTAACAAGTGTTTTTTGTGCTGGATTTTTTTCTCTTTTTTGGACCATTCTCGGTTTGAACTTCGGCAAGTCGCCTTCACCATGTCTGTCTAAAGGCATCAAGTTGCTGCCATGTAATCAGCTGATTAGCTATTTGTCTGAAAAAGCAATTGAACAAGTGCACCTAATAAAATGGCCTGACAGTGTATGGTTGCTAAGTTAACCTGCTGTATTTGCAGAGTGTTTTCTCATATTGTCGGTCAGGTCTTCATACCGAGGAGCTGCTGACTGAGGAGCACTGTTTGGAACGAACAAGACTAAAAACTTGTTCTAAGGTTAATAAAAATGTTATTTCTTTCTTGTCATTTTCCAGTAAGTCAGCTGCTCTGGTCTTTTTAAAGTGCTTTTATTAGAACATAGTTAAATGAAACAAGGTCTTGAAGGAAGGCTTATCACTCGATACTGCTGAATGCTTAAACAATCTTTTAGTGCTCCGAGGATGTGTTGGGGATAACTCTCAGCTACTACTACAACAGATTTTAGCTTAAGATTTCTAAAATTGACAGAATAACAGACATTTAGTAATGAAATGTGGCCATCTTGAAAGGAGTTGACCCTAAATGCTGATCATTTGTAGATGTACATCCACTGACTACTACCTGGGAGTTTTTAAAAACACAAAACACACACAAACACACTTCCATGATAATATGGTTAAACACGCTCAGAGTTTTCGACATTAAAAACTGTTAGTTTCTTATAATTTCAAATATTTGGCCACTAGAGGGAGCTATTGTGTGCAATCACAGAACAAAGGCATGTCTGAAGTGTGGATTGTTGTGTTTTACATTATATACACACACACACAAACTTTTTCTCTCTCTCTCTCTCTATATATATATGT
>JAOXNZ010000155.1:18402914-18414059 GCA_028566095.1 Kryptolebias brasiliensis
AAAAAAGTCACAAAAAAAAAATCTAATTTGCACTTTTAAATGGGCAAAACTAAAATCGGGGGTTCGTAGATTGAAGGGAAATCTTTTGAAGTAGCTCTAGTTTGAAGAAATAAACTTTAAGTCTGACCAAACTGATGAGCTAACAGCTAATCTGCGGGAGGCTAAGATTAAAGTAGATCGCCTACATCTTAAAACAACTCCAATCTCAAACATTTCATAGCGCAACACGAGAACACTGTTTTATAAATCTTTACTTTACTGTCAGTTTAAAATTACACAACCATTTACATAGAATTATATTGCTTGCAAGCACCAATAGTGGCAGCAGCAGCTAGCTGGAGCACTTCCAGTGTAGCCTGGCGATACTTCCAGCAGGAGTAATATATTATTTCTGCTTGAATAATCGTGTAATACTAACTTAGTGCCAACATTAATAGCATTCACATAAACTGATATGATTTTTTTTTTAATTAGAGAAGTTCTAAGACAGGACCAGTTTACTTTAGCCTTGATCCCATTAGCTGTTAGCGCATCAGTCCTGTCTGTTTTTCCAAACTGAGCTCATTCACAGCATTATCTACAACAGGCAAGATATTAGCTGTTCATAACCTTTCCACAGAACCCTACAAATAACCCTTAAAACCTTATTAAATTGAAACAAAATGGAGCTCTTTCATAATGACAGCTGCTGCTCTGATTGCTCATTGCACAGGAATCGTGTTTTCGTATCAAATCCTAACAGAATTTTCCTCCTCAACTGTCAGCTGACTTTTTTCCATCTCATGTGATGAAGCCCCTTTTTCTCCTCCCTTTATTCTTCCCAGCTGAAAGTGAGGACAGTCCAGAGTACACAGCTGGGATTGGTTATTATTTACAGGCTTGGCGCTCGCACACACACACACACACCCCACACACACACGAAGACACACACACACACTGAAAATAAATTGAGTGAATCTGCTCCGCACCGAAGGAATGTGAGGCATATGTGTTTGTGTATTCAAGGTCTGGATGACAGAAGGAATAAAAGAAAGAAGCTGAGGAAGAAAAAAAAAATGAAAAAAACAGACATGAGGCAAAACTGGAAATAATAAAAATAAAATGCACTAAAAAGGGGATTATTTCTGGGATTCCGACTATTTCTGGTTTTGTTTGTCAAACTTGTAAAGGTTAAAATCTCTTCTCCTTAGCTCCCCCTTTACCTCTGTCTGTCTTTTATTTCCCATTTCACCCCTCATATCTTCAGCTCAAAGACACAGCGTCTGCACTCAGTCTTTGTCATCATCCCTGGATTTATTCTTCCTCATCTTCTTTTCAGTCTTTCCCACTCGCCTTGCACATCGTAGGGCAGGGCTGAGTGAAAGATTCAGAGGAGGGAAGGAACCTGTTGCCCTTACTGATGGCCAGGAACGACAGGGAGAGAGGGTCGGGAAGAGAGAAGATTTTGCGTTGCTCTTGTCTTGCTGCCAGATGGTTGGAGTGAGCTGAAGGAGAGTATAGACAGTAGTTATAAGTGAGGAGAAGGATCAGAGTGGAAAAGATGAGCAAAATGCTGTTAACAGTCAGCATGATTGTGATCATTGCTTTAAGAAAATTCACTTTTCACATCAGAAATACCCACGCCATTGTTGCACACGACAAAGTCCTCCGTTTTGTTGTTCTTTGAAACTTTATCTCCTCTTTTTAGCCTTTTGAACAACATTCAGCTTCATTTACTTATTGTTCAAAATAAACCCCAATAAAAGTTTCAAGACTAAACATTGATGTTTTAAGTAAAAATCTAATCTATACCAACATCCATCTCATGTCAGAAATACAATATGATATTAGCAACAATTCCTAAAAATATCTTGTAATGTGTGGCCGGTGCTGCAAAAAGAGTCAGAATGATCTCAGGCTGAAAGGCAAAGGAAGTGAAAAAATTTATTTTTGCCATAATTGACACCATGTAACGATCCTAGTAATTAAAATAGCATCTAATCTACCTTTAAATCAAAGTTTTCTAACAGGTATGTCTTCAGAAATAATCCTTTGTCTTATAACTCTTATGATTTCCTTTGAAATGTACTTTATTTTTTCTGCCATACGGCTGGGAAATCCCTTCATATAATGTTTGGCGTCATTGTGAATCTTGTGGATTCCTCTTTTCAAACAGGGCTGGAATTCCCAACATCACTTCAGACCAATAAAAATTGAGTTTTCAAAACTAGCTTGTTGCCAGGTGATAAATCGCCAAATTTCAACAAGCTACAAATCAATTTAAAGGTTTTAAAGATGAAAAATTTTAAAATAATAATCACTAAATATTGAAACCTTCCTCATTGTGACTCATTTAAGCAGAATGGGTCAGATTTACACTCAGAGTCTGTGAGGTTTCCTTCACATCTTCACATACTTGCTCCAAGTCGCCCCTCATGATTTTTGTGTCCAGTGTTGTTTGGAAATAGTTGAAGGTTATTTACTGGGTTGCAGTTTGAAACATAAAAAATTGTTAAGTTGCCGTTTCTTTAAAAATGTACAGAGAGTCAGGATAAAACCTTATTCAAGCGAAAAACTCCACAATCCTTGTCTTGAGAGACAGACGCCACCACTCCCTTTCTAAGTGCTGAAGACGCCAGTGTCAGAGCTGGAAACACTACAGCCTCCGCTGGTGGCTGTTGCAGACTCGCTCTGCAGAGTTGCATCATTTAGCACTGTCGAGATGCAAGAGAGGCCGAGGGAAGGAGGGAGGGGGAAGGCTCGGGCGAATAATGGGGAAAGTGTGAGGAGAGGAAAGGGTGGGAGCTCATTACACCCACTCCTCACTCTACGTCTCCGCAACCTGTTGGACATCATTAAGGAAGGTCTTCATGACAAACGATGGGACGGACTGCATGAATCAGAGCCGACAGCATAGAAATCAAATGTCCAACACAGTCACAAGTTTATAAAACTCACAGGAAACAGGCTTACTTCTTCTGAATTCTCTGAACAGGTTATGATCAGTTAATATCTTACCTGTTGTAGATAGATTTTTGAAGGCCTTCAGGTTAGAGAAACACAGCTTCATTCTGACAAAAAGGACAATGGCTTTTTAAATGTGGCAATAAGCTAAAGCAGCAAAAGGAAAGGTAAAAATATCAAAAGGATAGCTAGAAGCTAAAATTAGCAACAGACTAGCTAAGAGCTAAACATAAAAGAATGGTAGCTAAAAGCTAAAAGTAACAAAAGGCTATCCATTGGATAAAAGTAGTAGAATGGTAGCTAAAAGCTAAAGTAAGTAAAGGATAGCTAAAAGTAGCAGAATGGTATAGTGTAGCAAAAATTACATTTTGATAATAAGAGCAGCTAAAATAGCACCAAGTATGCAGAAGTTATGAGATTACAAACAACAAGGGAAATAAAAAAAACAGGAAAACAGTGCTGAGTCAGCGTTCACACTACCACACAAGCATTTAATATAAAACAGATGGTGACAGGAACTCTTTTAAAATAGCGTTTGCATAAATAATTAAAGCTATATTTACTTTAACATTATAGTTGTTTTAAGACGGCAGATTAATCCACTTCAGCCATGGCTCTGCTCAGACCAGCCGTCGGCTTGTCAGTCCAGTCAGAATTAAACCTTTTCCTCCAAACTGATTCCTCAAATCGCTACAACAGGTAAGATATTTTTCTTCATAACCTTTCCACAAAAATGAAATGTTTTTACTGTCCTCCTTGTTTTGAACGTCTCTCTGGCATGAATGGTGTGAAGTTTGAAGCACCTCCTGCCATTTTCACGTCTCTCCTTCATGTCACGACGTTTTCTCTTAACACCAGTCATTGTGTCTTTGTGTTTTTGCCCACTGCTCTTCAAACAGGTGTCCAGTTTCAAATAATTCCTGCATTTTTCCGCTTACATCCCCCCCAAACCCCCCCACACACGTCTCTTTCTTCTTGCCTGTGCGCCTCTGACTTACAACAACAAAGCCTGCTGTCATCCTCCCTGTTGCACTGACGTTGCGTAAGGACGTTGGCTAGAAAGATCAAAGAATATAAGTCCTAAAAAATAAGAGCTGACATTGTTAATGGGAGTGATGGGCTGTCGTTCAGCCTGCCTCCCTCCTTCTGTTTCTTTGCTTTCAGGTCAAACATCAAACCTGACTTCTTTTCTCTAACACCTCCCTCCTCCACCTATAAAAATCGAACTTTTTCAAGCTCCTAAAAAAAAAAGTGTTACCTCTTTCAACGAGTAGGGGAAAAGGGATATTGTGGGAAGTGGGAAGGCTGTAGCTTCATAAGTGAGACAAGAAACTGGCGAAAAATGGAAGAAGGGAGTTAGAAAATGCACCGGGGGAGTAAAACGGAGTGGGAGGAGCGGGGGAGCGGGAGAGGTATGCTCTGCTGGAGGACTGGGAGAGGAAAACCACAGGAAAGAGAGGGAGAGGGAGGGAAGAGGAGAGAGAGGGAAGTAAAAAAAAAAAAAGTAACAGGGAGGGAGAGGCCGGACCAGGGCAGCGAGGAAGTAAAGGTTTCCTGTGAGAGGTGGAAAGTCTCCCTGATGAGTGTGTGTTTGCGTGTGAGTCTGAAAATGTCATGTGTGATTTGGAGGGTGTCATGCATTAAAAGAGAAGAAGAAGAAAAAAAAAAGTATAGAAACACAAACTGTGTTTGAATGTTGGCACTAAGAGCTCTGCTTCTCAAACTGCAGGCGTGGTCAGACCTACGGTAAACGCGCCGTGAGCGTTTTGGCTGGTTTTGTTCTCCATCTTGATTCAATTTTTGTTTTAAACACTGAATTCAGGAAAAAGCCCAACTTATTAGGAGAGTTTTGCAGACTGTAAACACCTCAGAGGACTGAAGTTACAACATCACTGATGACTATTGCAGGGATGAAAACCAAACAAACGAGCATGTAACTTTCTCTGAGATAATGAAAGGTCAGTGAATGCTACAGTTTTTAGCCAAGATATCAAGCAATCTGTTAGAGCTCAGAATATGTGCTGTGAACGACTCTCAGGTACTACCACATCAAATTTGATCAGTATATCTGTAAAATTGAATGACCTATAGCCATTTTTGAACCATCTTGAATTGAATTGGCTCCAAAAGTAAAGCAGTTGTAGATGTACATCCAGTAATTACCTCCTGAAAGTTTCATCAAAATCTGTCCAGTGGTTCATAAGATATTTTGCTAACAAACAGTTAATGCCACAGTTTTAGGCAAAGATCACTTGCAATTTGTCAGAGCTCTGAGTGTGTGTTTGGGATCAGTCTCAGCTACTACCATACTAAATTTGAAATGAAAATTCGTCCAGGAGTTCATGAGAAACTTTGCTAACAGACAGACACGCGACCGCACATGCATGCACAGACAAAAACACTATTGGCCACTTTTGGCGGAGGGCGATGACATCCCTGTTTATATAATTTGTGAGGAAAAAAATGTAAGCGCACACTGTTTGAGAACAACCAAGTAAAAAGCCAGTGTTTTCTTGCACCGTGGGGGTCCATAAAAGGGCCTGTTGCCCGATCACAAATCATCAAGGGAAAAATAAGGGAGGAGCTGCTGGAGGTTTTGAGTCTTGTGCGCGTTTGCTGGTGTGAATCTGGTCTGCATGCGTGCCTGGATACATATGGGACACACACCTATAAGTGTGTGTGTGGATACACAGTGCTTCCAGCAGTAGGGGTGTGTGTGTGTGTGCATGAGAAAAGTCAGTGAGGTTGCTGTGGAATGAGAAACCAGTGCGGTGAGGTAGCTGGCGAGGCCGCAGCCGGACCTAAACACTGACTTCATTGTGGTTTAGCCTCTGCCTTATATTATGTCGGTGGGACTGTGTCGGTGACTGCGGAAGAATTTGTGGCGACGGCGAGTTTAGGACTTGAAGAGGTGTACACGCATAGCTGGAAGGCTGCCGGTTTGAATCCAGCCAGATGTAAACCAAGAGCGTTTCCAACTGCCGGCTGTCATTAGGGAGCCGTGCAGCGGGACACCCGGTCGAGGTTTTGCAGTTGTGTCACAAAACTCCAGCAAACCCGCGTCTGGCGCCATTTAAGAGGCAAACACTGCCTGAAAGCTGCAGTTCAGAAAAAACAGACGCCAGAGAACATTTTTGGGGCTCTGGGGGTAAGGTTTCAACTAAACGTAGGGGAAAAGTTTCCAAATTTTGGTCAAATAACAATTGTTTTTTTGTTTTTTTCCTCTCTGTCTCTCTTCTGAAGATTAGATGAGAAAATCTGTACATTTCTCAGTTCTGTGCTTCAACATTCAAGCTGGAATCAGACTGGATTGTTGCAGCTCTGACGGTGAAAACTGAATGGAGAACCAAAGTGTTAAACCAACACCAGACTGTAAATTAGAGTTGACACGGTGGGGCAGTTTGCACCAGACAGTAACACTGTTGTTGCCCCGTGTTTGTTTTATTACAGCAAACAAGTGAACAACGATGAGAACGGGTGGCAAAATGAGTCTTTTTCCTCCAGGAGAAGGTTGGTTCTTCAGTCTCATCAAAGAAAACATGCGTGCTCACGAGCACCGAGGGACTAAATGCTCAGAAGTGGCATTAAAGACTTAGTTCAGCTCCAAAAGGCTGTTAACAATGAATATCTTACCTGTTGTAGATAACTCTTTGAACAACCTCAGTTTACTTCTGACCGGCTAGTCCAAGCACGGCCAAGACCAAGATGGAATGCTGACATCTTGAAACAACTCCAGTCTTAAAGAAATAGTTTTGGTGCATCAAACCTTTCTTTATAAACATTTTATAATATTTCTGGCAGAAGTGTTTCCAGTCGGAGCTGCAGTGCTACAACTGCAATTAGCTCTTACAGATAACCACCAGATTCCTTCTAAATAACCATGCAAAGCAAAACTGACAACAGTGGAAAGATTTACAGACTAGTCTTTGCATGAACCACTCAGATTTGTTTAGATTAGAGCAGCAATTCACTTTGGTCGTGGCTCTGCCGTTAGCTGTTAGCTTCCTCGTCCACAGAATCCAAACATTGTTAAAAATGAACATTTTCTGCTCTGTTTGCGCCTCCCGTCCACACACAAAGAGAATTTGAATGAGCAAAACATTTGAAAACAGGTTTTTTTTTCAAAATGGAAATTTTTAGAAACTCAGTTCCTGGCGTCTCTGTGTGGACCGAATATACGAAGCCTTTTTTGTGCACATTATCACACAGAAACAAACAGTCAAGCTGTTCTTACTGGGTTTTCTGAGTCCGTGTCATCATTAAACTTTATTTGCGTGCTGAAATGATTCATAACTGAGCAGAAATTGTAATCAATGACCAATTAAACAAATAAAATAATGAACTGCAATTGCTTTGGGAAAATCTTTAGCCAAAAAATGTTCTCTGTATATTGATGTGTGGTTAGTGGGAACGCTCTCGCCCCCTAGTGGTGTGGCACCTTCATTTTCCCTGGCAGCTCCGAAGCCTGAAAACTTGTATTTCGTGTCATCTTTGGCCACAGCTGTCAGCCATTTATTTTCCTGCAGGTTCAACGATTTATGGCAGTTACATTCTTTTGGTTTCTCCGGGGAGGCTCTCTCTTTGAAGCAGATATTTGGATCTTTAGTCATTCGGTTTAATAAGAGCACGAGGTGACTCAAGGACCAGGGTGGCTGTTTTTGTCTCGTGTGTCATCCGATGTATCAAAACAACCAAAGTTAGAGCACATCTGCGAAAACTTGTTCTGCGCCTCAGATTTAAAACCACAGAAACACAGAGGAACACAGTAACACGCCATTATGAGTTTTATTTTTCTTCTTAAAAAACAGTAGCAGTTAAAATATTCCACTGCGACACAGGATCAGCCACTGAGTCCTGTTGGCATCGATATGCCGTTTTAATATATGGAGCAAAAAACCAGTTATCAAGCCTGCAGCAGATAACTTGCAAATAAAATTTTTTTTGACTGTTAGAGAAGAAGAATACCAAATGTAATGCATCTGAACAAGACTAAATTAAACACTACATGTTTGATGGTGCAATAACAGAACACACAAGGCTATATTTGCAATTTTTTAAAGGATGTTATGAGATAATTGGCAGTAATTCCAAACGTGGTGTTTATTTTTAAGGGTTGGACAGCTTTGCCCTTTTGCCTTTTCTTTATATCACAAAAAGAAAAAAAGATGAAGACACCTGTCCCCTTAGTGGGAACGCACAAAATATTAGGTTAGAGCTGAAAAGGCAGGAAATGTTTAGTTTTTAGTATGAATTATGCTTAAAAACTAGCATAAACAGCATTAAAATAAAGATCTAGGACTCCTTGGAGGAACGCATATCACCTGCTGCTTTTCATGCCAGAGTTTTAAACTGAGAAACGTCGAAGTTAGAAATGTTTTGCTCAAACCTTGAAAATAAAGTCTTGCACAATCTAACTCAATATTGTGAGATTTCACATACTGTATTAGCGCTCAAAGTATGTGCTGGGGATGACTCTCAGCTACTACCACATAAAATTTTAGCTCAATATCTGTAAAATTTATCTGAGTTATTGCCATTTTTATGCTTTTTAAGGTCAGTTAACTGTGGCTGCCATATTAAACTGTGATGACTCCTGAAGTTAATCAGTTGTAGAGGCACATCCAGTGATTACTTTGTGAGTGTTTTGTTAAAATCCGTCCAGTGATTTGTGAGATATTTTGCTAACAGACAGCAACACAGGCAAAAACATTATGTATCCTATTACTTGCGTCATGTCTGTCTTGGAAAGCCCACTGAAATCCTTGAAATCATTTAGTTGGTTACTTATTTGTGTTTTTATTCTTCTCTGAAGGGCAACAAAAGGCAGCCATCATGCTCTCACTGGATGAGCCGTTGGACTTGAAGCTTCCCTCTGGACGAACACGAGGTTCTGTGATATTGGGAAAGAGGGCTTTTCCCTCCTCCACATGCGCCCCCCTGATCGCCTCCCGCCCTCGGCTGCAGTGCACACCGTTCCCCTCACCTCCCTCCTCACCAGGTAAGCTTCGGGCAGGAAAACCTGAAGCACAGCACGCTGCCTTTTAGAGACGAGCTCAGCCCTAATGCACACACGACAGCAATGATGCCAAGCTGCAAACGAAACCGTCACGGATAATTTAATACTGCGATAAGCTGATTCTCTGTTTGCACCTTCCCAGTAATCTAATACTGAAAATCCAATTATCTGTAGCTCGTTTCTGTCCTCACACAGACACAGATTGTCAGATTTCAGGGCGCTGCCTGTAACAAGAGGAGCATGACAGCAACATGAAATGATCTCAAATAAAATGAAAGTCTAACATTAATTGAAGGAATGCATATCGCCTGCTTCCCTGTACACCAACGTTTTAAATCTTCTGTTTTGAAACAACGGAGCAGTTTTGGTCAAACCTGGCAAATGACATTATGCAAAACCTCGTGAAATATTCAGACGTCACGCTCAAACTATGTGTGTGGACGACTCTCAGCTGCTACCACACCAGATTTTAGCTTATTATCTGTAAAATGGATTCAGTTATGTCCATTCTTGTGTTGGCTAATGTGGCAGCCATCTTGAATTAGACTGACTCCAAAAGTTAATCAGTAACAAGATAAACGTTATAAACGTTGAACGATTATTTTCTGGAAGTTTCATTAAACTTCCTCCAGTGGTTCATGAGCTATTTTGCTAACAGACAGACAGAGACGCCTTTAAACTATAAATGGCAAATATGATGGTCTCAGCAGGTGTACATTTAATGTACAGAAAAGTAACATCATTGTGTTTAAACTTTATTCTCCAATCTAAGATTCCCAGTCTTCTCAGGAGCGACCCGGGTCCTGCTTCACCCCCCCAGCCATGGACCTCAGCCTGTCACCTCCCTCTCACCGCGCCCCCTCCCTTTCCCCGTCTCCTTCCTCCCCCTCTTCCCCTTGTCCTTCCTCCCCCCTGGAGTCCCCTCAGGACAGCAGCAGCAGCAGCCCTCAGCCACATCTCTTCTCTTGGGTGAGTGAAGCAGAGTCACACCGGCTGCTGCAGAAATAACAACAAAAACAACAACAGAAAAAAAAAAAATACACAAAAAGGTGCCCATATGCAGTCAGGTCAGGGTTAAAATACTCTGCCAGCACTGACAAACGATATCAATTAGACAACGTTCATATTGTTTTTGATCTTTTTGATTTTGAGACTTTACTTTTAAAGTTTTAAGCTCTTTGGCACCCAGTTACTCAGCTGAACGTCTTGTCTTTTATAACCCCAAAGCACTCTGGGATCCTCCAGCCAGATGCTCTTAGTGAGGCTGAAATCTGAATTAAAGCTCAGAGTCTGGAACAACCTGCTCCTTCAAATTCACACCACAGAGTCTAACCAGTCTTTTAAATCCCACCTCAAAACTCACTCCTCTTATAATCCGAGTTCAGTTTGAGTCCCATCAGATGTCTCTTGTTTTAGTTGATTGACGGCTTTTCCGGTTTGTTTTTGACCAACTTTTAATGGGATCCAAGATTAGTTGTAACAATAGACTAAAAATACTGTAAGCAGTTTAGTTTTTATAAATTTAAATGAAATATTGTCACACGGCTGTCGTCGTGTTGTTTACGCAATGCATCCTGGGTAAATGACGTAAGCTAGGTCCTGTAGCGCTAGTTCCGTTCAGCCAAATAATAATAATAATAATAATAATAATAATAATAAATGAAACGATGAATGACACGTACCGCTGGCAGGATTGTGTGATCAAGTAAGTAGTGCTGTCCGGTGTCAGGTCCAATAACACCTGTTTAGGGTCTGGTCTTCGGTCCAGTAACACCTGTTTAGGGTCTGGTCTTCGTTTGGGTAACACCTGTTTAGGGTCTGGTCTTCGGTCCGGTAACACCTGTTTAGGGTCTGGTCTTCGGTCCGGTAACACCTGTTTAGGGTCTGGTCTTTGGTCCGGTGTCGGGTCCGTGATTTTACATTCGGTACCGGCGGCAGTGGCAGTACCTTTGTTATTTAAAAGAGCTTCCAGTGTTGCCTGTCTCTGATGTTTCTCCCAGCGTCCTTTGCTCGCTAGCCGGCGGGGTTTAGGTGCTTTATGGATAAAGATAGTCGGCACAACATTTGGTTTTAGCTTGCGAGAGTAACGTCCACCTGTTAGCTCCTTCATCAATTTTGGTCGCACAAATGACTCAAAGTCCTCTGGAGAGAAGTGTTGAGAGGACAAAAGACTCAAAGTCTTCTGG
>JAOXNZ010000155.1:18481947-18495645 GCA_028566095.1 Kryptolebias brasiliensis
AGCACATGCAGCAGAGTGCACGTCACAGTCGGGCAGCTGATGGTTTGGAGAGTCTTCACAGTATCACTCTAAGATTCAGACTAGTTTGTAAAATGTGTTTCTGGACCTTTAATGAACCTTGAACCCATTATTCATCTTTCTTAACGAACACGCATGTGTATAATAGGGCTGCACAATATCAACATACTAGTGTTAGAAAAATCAATATAACAGACAGATTGGACTGTTATAAATCAAAGTGTTTTTTTATTTCTCCAAATGCCATACATTTAAAGTTAGAAGAACTTCCAAAGTCCTTGATTGCACACATCCGATGTAAATGAGAGTGACAGATAATGAAACTAAAATGCATATAACCCACTGCCTTTCAAGCCAAAGTTTTAAGTAAAGATTTTACGCGATCCGTTGGCTCTTAGAATATGTCATAGGGATGACTCTCAGCTACTTCCACACAAAATTTTAGCTCAATATCTGTAATTTTTACTGAGTTAAAGTCATTTTTGTGTTTGCTGAGGTCAGTTAGCTGTGGCAGCTGTCTTGAATCAAACTGGCTCCAAAAGTTAATCAGTTTTGGATGAGCATCCAATGACTTTCTAAGAGTTTCATTAAAATTGGTCATGAGATATTTTATAAACGAACACACACACACACACACTCACAGGGAGGGCTGTGGGTGTCATGATGACAGCAGATGAAGAGTGGAAACTGTGGATTTATTGCAACTCATTATAATCATCACAAAACTCAATAACAATATTGTAATTGAATGCTTGTTTTATTATTGTGCAGCCCCAATGGGACATTTACATTATGAGTTAAAAGTCAGACACTGATTGGACACTCAGTAAAAGTGAACAAGTATCTGTAAGCAAAGGTTTGACTGGTACTCTGCATGTATATAAATAATGTTCACCATTCTGCTGATATCAAGAATTTTTAACTCTGCATTGTTCATATTCATTGAGCTCTACCGCATATAAATTTGTCAACAGTAGCAACTTTCAACAAAATCCTGGGGGTAAATATGAGGTCTGAATAATAACGTGCTAATTGTAACAACATGCTTATTGTTACTGAAGTTAGTAGCTTTTAAATAAACTTGAGCACGTGCAGGGATTCTGTCTAAAACTGGATGTGGACGTTTGCTCCCTGCCTAATTAGCACAGGCGGTTTGCATATGACTCATGTGTCACTGTGGTGACGTCTGTTTACCTGCATGTGTACATGCACTGGGTTGGTAAAATACAGACAAAGACAAAGCAATGCAACACCTTTATGGACTTGAACAAATCCAGAAGCAGCGTATCTGCAAGCCCAGTACATCCCCACACAGTTCAGTCCAAACTGTAATCTGACAGAAGCCAACATTTGAAAACTGGGACGGGGTTTAAACAAGCATACAGAGGCTCGTATTGGGTGAGAGTCCTGCAGGAGATTATCAGACCTGAAGATGGAGGATGAATGAGTAACGTAGGGATAAAGAGACTGATTAAAAGCAATGATAACAAAGATATAAGCAGTAATATGTGAGGGAAAAGAAAAATCACAGGAAAAACATGGCAAATAGGGAGCTTCTGCTGCTTCAGTCAGTGTTTCAGCTTCAGAGGAGATGCCTTTCCCAGGTGTGAGTAGCTCATTAAGTTGAGCGACAAGTGATGGCAGGTCAGGAGCTGACAGACCCGAGGAGGCTGAGAGGGTAATAATAAGACTTCGCTGCTTCAGGATGAAAAGCCACCATACGGTTGCTTCAAGAGTTTAATCCAAGAAAAAAAAAATCCCCTCAAGCTAATATGTTTCCGTTCCTTATGATTAATTTAATCAGCTCAAGATTTGTAACTCGAGTTCGATACACTAACGTCTAAATAAAAAAAGTAATGACACTGTTCTCAGCTATAAAACCTTTTCTTTTACTGCACACACAAAACGTTAACGTAACTGGAGGTTATCTTACTTCCTTGGAAGGATTTGATTATTTGTACAGGCAGTAAGACAATGTGTATCATAGAGAGAGAGAGAGAGAGAGAGAGAAAAAGAATCGACATGTTTGACAAGGTTGCGCTTGTTGCCAATTGCCTGCTGGCACACCTGTGTGAAGCTGAGTGCAGGTGACAGGCTTATTGCCAGCTGCTGACAGGCAGTTGAAATGTGAAGACAAACCCAGGTGCAACCTTCCCATTCTGAGCTGTTTTGCATCTGTAGCTATTAATCCAAAATGCCCGGCTGTGCCTTCAGTGCCTCGCTGGAGGCATTTAAAGTTTAAGCATCTCTGTAAACAAACCATGTCACTAAAAATGAGTCTAAATCTAAAAGTGGAGGCAGCAACAAAACAACGATTGCTTTTCTAGTGGTTATAAGCTTGCTCCTATCCTTTTTTCTAAGTTTTAGAAGGAACAAAGCAAACACTTACACTTATCTGAGTGTTGAGGCGACTTATTCCTAAAACTTGTAATCTTCTAAATGTGTCATAATTGAAACTAATTTCTACAGGATAAAGGTGCAGATTTGTTGTCTGAGAAAATCTAAATCAAAGCCAAAAGACAGGTCACTCTGTTGTTTAGTGTTGCACTAACAAGAAACCATCAGCCACCATTTTAAAGCCATGAACTTTGGGACAAACTGATGGGACATCAGTCCCTCAGCAGATTGGCAGCTGCCCTGAATGTTTTCTGTCTTTCTCACTATGAAATGATGGACTCCAAAATGGTTCAAATGACCTAATAACCTTCCTAGACTGACAGGAAGCAGTAAGTTTCACTAAGATGAATGCTGGTAAAAGTGTTCATTATGACACTTTGTTGACACATGCCCAAATGCTCCCGAGCAGCTGCCAAAATGGCTGCTCTTACAGAATTGCTCAGACTTGCTGATGATCAGTTAATCATTGAATTTGACCATCTTAACCTGGCTGCAGCTCACACAGAAATAAGAGTGCACTTGTTTTCATTATAGCCAGTTTAGTTAAATAAATACCAATATAGTTTTTATGTATTGTGTTATATGAGGTTATCATTTTTTCATGATAAAATGTAGGTAGGACCAGACATATTATTCACTTATTATTGGCTATAACTCTAAGTCTACAGATAATGAGCTGAGTTTTTTTTTTTTAAGCTTTGGCATGCAAGGCAGCAGGAAGTATGTATTCTATGAAGGAATGCTAGTTTCTATTAATAATTTAGTTTACCATCTTACCACACAAACACCAACATGCAGCATTTATCACTGATTAGTTATATTCAAGCAATATATGAGCCATAGTTTCTTTGCTTGCTCTGCCTAATTTGAATTGTCTAAATTTTAACTTCGAAAATGTTAATAATGCAGGTATTTTTCTAGTAGAGTCAGTGAGATCAGGCATGATGAGTCTGCGGTTCTAAAAAACTAAAATCTCTGCCAAACAGTTATTTGAAGGTGGGTGTTAAAAGTCCGAGTTCTCACAAATGGAACCACAGTAACACAATCATTCTTCTAACCACTGCATCTTTCTTTAGAGTCTGTTTAGGCGTTTTGTGTTTGCTTTGACTCACAACCTTTAAGTTTTACGTAGACTCAGCATCTCAAGCCAAAGACTAGCCTGTCATAGGCAGTTTTATTTTTGTTTATTTATTTATTTTTAGGAGGATGAGTGAAGCTTAGATTTACCAAGCAGAGGTAGCACACCTAAATGCCACAGTGCATTTCTGTCATAGCAGCAGTCGCAAAGCTTACACACCTGTTTAAGACAATGGAGCACCAACGTGTGTCAGGTGGTCACTGTCAAAGGATGACTGACTGGTGGATAATCCAGTTTGGAGGTTGCTGCATAACTTTAGTGTATTTATTCCAGCATCAGCTCTACTTGGGAGTAACCAGTGTGCCTATTATGAGTGTGTGCTGTGCATTCTTACATTTCTGCGTCCTCCTTTTGTATTTGACTGATTGTAGAGTCTTGGTGTTTGTTTTTCACCTGTTGTAGCACGAGTTGTGTAGGTGTCAGAGTAACGAAGATCTACTGAGAAACTCAAAGTGCTTGAATAGACATGAACTGAACCTCCTTTCATGTTGCCTTCTTTAGTTGCCTTCTATTTCATCACTTTAGGACTGTCATTACCCGGATAACTGAGAGCTGACATCAGTAGATTCACTGAGAAGGTTTTGGAGGAGGCTAATGGCAGGAAGGGAAGGAGGGAAAAACAAACGAAGTAAAGCAGATAAAAACAGACGTGATTTGGATTAGATCCAGCAGGTGATAAAAGCTTGGAAATGCGGTTGACAATAGGAAGAGGTGGAGTCTTACACACCATGGTATTAATTTGTTCAGAAAGTGGTTGGTTATGTAACGTGTGTGTGCACGCAGCTGTTAAAATATACCTTGATAAATTAATAATAAATGATAATAAAGCACTGGGAAAAAAAGATTTTCTCAGTCACATGGTTAATTTTATTTACTTTGGCATGTTGATGTGAGTTAGAAAGTGCTTTGGTCGGTTTTATCTGCTACTCTGCTTAGATTGTTCCCTGTCATGTAGTTTAGGTTGCTGTGTATATCTGCATTGTACAGTTCTCTAGAGTATTTGTTCTTCCTGATCCTGATCATTCTATATGTAGAGATGTTTCTTTTTGGGATTGTCTACCACACAAGGCAGGAATTTAGAGCTAAAGTATTATAGTTGTGCGAACTGTAAGCTGGATACCGAAGTCTTTTTACAAGAATAAAAGAACCACACCTGTGAATATTTGAACCACATTGCCTTTTGTAAGTCAGCTCTGTGTAAATTCAGCCACAAGACCTGATTGTCAACAAGTCACCGCTCACAAAGAAGGTTTTGTGTTGTAACAATGTCTGCTCAACTTTCCAATCAGACCACTGGCTAATCAGCTGATGTCATTCACTGTCTAATTCCTGGCAATATTCGACCTGGACAGGTCACCAGTCCATCATAGGGCTACATAGAGACAAATGAGACAGACAACTATTCGCACTCACACTTATTTAGCGTTAGTAATTAAACTAACATGCATAATTTAGGTCTGTGAGGGAAAAACAGAGTACCTGGAGAAAACCTACGAATGCATGAGGAAAACATGCAAACGCCACACAGAAAGACTGCAGCTGGGATTTGAAGCTGCCGTGAGGTGACAGTTCTAACCACTGCCACCCTGGGTCAAGATACTGACATAAAAAAGATGGACGAAATGTCCCTGCCTTTTTTTTTATTGTTCTAAAATGAAATTGGAAATATTCAGTTTATGGGCACTGCCATGTTGTCTCTCTGTAAGCCCCATCAACTCCCCAACATACAATCATGGTGATTTTTAGGCATCAAATAACTATTTACATCTGAAATGTATTGGAAAGCATAATATTTGAACAAGTTAGAACTATGTCAATCAACAGAAATCAACACTTGGAAAAATGCTTTGAGGTATAGTTCTATTTTTTAAGCAGGTAAATGTACCATTTGTTTAAATTACTTTAATTGTGTTGTGCTGTTTTGGTTTCAACTTCCACATTATGTTACTGTGTTATAATCTTTGGCAAGACCAAAGTGGGTTGCTGCTATCTTGAAACAGTTTCAATTTCAAAACCTTAATACTGGTTTATGCTAACACTATTTTCTAAACCTTTACACATCTGTTAGTTTCACATCACACTGCTATTCTGGCAGAAATATTATGATATTCTGCAGGAAGTCCTCCCAGGTTCACTGGAAGTGCTACAGCTGGCTGCTGTTCCAGTTTGCACTTTCAAGTTACCACAGAATTCTACCTACTGTTAATAAAAGACCACTGCAAAATTAACAGCAGTGTAAATGTTTATAAAACAAACAAAAAAAATAGTGTTGCTTTATAATGGTAACAATTTGCTTTTGGCCCTGCTCATACTAGTTGTTAGCACATTAATCTGCTCAGAATTAAACTCTATTTCTCAAAGAGCTGTCTCCCACAGGTAAGATAATAATAGTTCATAACCTTTTTACAGAACCCAACTTCAGAAGAACTCCCTAAATTATGTTCATTTATATTATCTGCACTTTTTTGTGCTTGTGTGTACACATTCCTGTGCAACACAACACGTATACAGGATATACTTTATCTGCTTAGAAAGATTGAAGTCATTACACAGATCTTGTTGGTAAGCTGTTCAGGCACGAGGTAACACAATATTCCACTTTGGGTAGTTGGTACCAATACCTCATGTCCCCGTTTTCCTGAACCAAAGTGACGTAACCTTCCTGTACACAAACTCTCTGACACAATTTATGATCCCTGCTTTGTTTTTTATGTTCCTCTCTTTCACCTCTGCCTCACTCCCTAAACTGGAAGTCTTTATTAGCGGATTTTTGGTTTATCTATTTAAACGGCACTGCTTTAAAGATATCACCCTCCTGTTTTTGTCATCAGTAAGTTTCATGTTTTGTAGTGACTTTTTTATGTCTCATAATGCTCCCAGCTGCCGTAGCGTGCAGTAAACGAAGAATACCACAAAGCCATTCTTGGCGAGATTTCTCCTATTAGCTGAGCTGCTTTCCTTTGCTCTCTCAGTACCCAATCAGAAGCAAATATGAAGTGACTACAATTAAATCACAGCAAACAACAATCAGAGCTCTCTTTATTCTAGTACCAAGAATCTGACTTGAACTGAGGCTGGGAATTCAAACTGAGCGTGCCAAATCATACTTATCTTCACTATCAAAATCTGCCATGTATCATCTTCCAAAGAGAAGGAGAACAGCATTTCCTGTCTTTAAACAGTAGAAGCACAGCAGTAGTCATGATTGTACAGGATTTTTTAGGACTTTTCTTTCAGAAAATATACAACACTGCCATATCTTCATATCTGAGTCCTGTCATACACTTTATGTTAAGATGAGTTATCTTTGGTCTGCAGCAGATTGTGGATTAATTGAACAGTTTTACCAGACCTTAAAACTCCAAATTTCTCCATCTCTTTTTTTGCCCCTTCCTCTCTCAGTTTACCTCTCTGCTCTCTAAAGAAACAAAAAAATCCCTAATCTCTGGTCTCCTCCTACCTCTCTCTTATCACCGGGGGAGGACGAAGGTTTATGTGGGCCTCTCATTCTGTCTCACAGTGAGGGATGGCTGCAGTGAATTGTGGGTAACAGAATCCAGCTGTGTTGTTGACTGTGTGGTTGTATGTGGGTCTTTGGTGTGAACATTTGCAGGAATATGTGTGCATGTATAGAGCTGTGTGTTGATCTGTTTTGTATCATTCTGACAGTGACATTTCTCTTTTACCCTGTGGTCAAGTCTTATATAAACAGGTGGGAACAGATATTAATTTGGTTCCTTACTGTGGCTAAAAACAGCTTTGCCAAAGTTATTTATAAAAACAAATGGAACTCGTTTTGCAGCTTCATATCATGCTATTACAATGAAATGGAGGTCTGATTGGATGCAGAGTGTGAGAGTGTTCTGGGTTCAGTTGATGTGGCACATGTCAGATTCTTGGCTGGATGATGAGGGCAACCGGTTATTAACAAACAACAGGGGAGAGCAGAATATTTAAAAACAATAGATAAAATAAAATAGGACTGCATAGACTGAAGCCTGAATTATATTTCCATATTTCACACTCAAATTCACAAACTTGCCTAATTAAGGAATAGTTTTAAGTCAATCAGCATTGGCTGATTTGATTCCAGTTTGAAAATGATTAAAAGAATAAAAAGACAATACTTCACCCAGGTCTACTTTTTATATGATCTGCTTAGCAAGCAAATTATTAACACCTGTCCTTTCTCTTTTGTATGTTTTTCAGAATCGCAGGCCTGCCAACATGATGTTGCTTTACCTAATGTTCTTCTTACTCATCTCTGGTGTGGAGTTATCCATTGACTGCCCAGAACTCTGCACATGCAATGCCCCAGACTCAATATTTTGCATCAATAGAAGAGCCAGCACTGTACCTCATGTCCCTGTCACCACCCAACATCTATACATCTTCCAGAATAACATTCTCACTTTGTCCCAAGATGACTTCAAAGACCTCAAGGAGTTGGTGACACTAGATCTGAGCCAGAATGAGTTGGCAGAAATTCCTGACAGGGTATTTGAATCACTGTCGAAGTTAAAGAACTTGGACATATCTGCTAACAGCATCACTCACATCTCCAAAGACAGTTTCTTTGGGTTGGTTCAGTTAGAGAGGCTGTATCTCTATGGGAACCGGATTCAAAGCATTCATTGGGAAGCTTTTGATGGTTTAGAGATGTTACTGGAACTCAAGCTGCGAGGGAACCAGCTCACCTCCCTGCCTTCTCTTAATTTCCCCAGGCTTCTTCTTTTAGACCTTAGCCACAATAACATTCCAACTTTGGGACCCTCAGACCTCCATACCCCCAACTTAGAGGCCCTTCAATTGGTGTCCTTAGGGCTAACCTCTGTGGATGAAGATGTCATAACCTCTTTGAGGAACCTCCACGAGCTTGACTTATCAGGCAACAAGTTGAATGAAGTCCCTAAGGCCCTGAGGCAGGACTCCCTCAAGGGGCTAATCAAACTTAGCCTGGCATCCAACCCATTACTTGAGCTGGGGGTGAAGGACTTCCAAAAATTGGTTGGACTTCAAGAACTAGATCTCAGTGGACTTAATCTTCAGGGATTTTCTGAGGGATTTTTTGAAAGCTTTCCAAAGTTGATACACCTGACAGTGGCTGAGAACCCATTTAACTGTCAGTGTCCATTAGCCTGGTTCCCTGCTTGGCTAAAAGAGAAGAAAGTGAATTTGAAGGGGCCTGAGATAACTAGATGCCATTTTCCACTAGTTAACGCTGGGAAGATGCTTTCAGAGCTGGAGCACAAAGATTTTGGATGTCCACCAACCACAACAGAATATGCTGGTTCTCCCAAAGAGAATACTCTTGTTCCTCAAATTCCAACCACACCTCCAGACACCATCCATAGTAAAGCCATTCTTCCTCCTCTGCCAACAAGTGAAAAAAACATTGCTTCAAAAACTGAAAATTACCCCATTCCGCCAGAACATCCAGTCTCACCGAGCTCTAACAATGAGGAAAACGAGCAGCATTTCTGCCCTCCAAACATCTGCCTCAATGGAGCTACTTGTACTCTTGACTCTCTTGGCGTTGTCAGCTGTTTATGTCCCTCTGGAATATTTGGTCTCTTTTGTGAGCATGAGCCAGTGAGTCCTGAGCCACGGCAACCTTCGACAACAGAAGTTTCTTCAGGTGCCCCTGGGATGCCTAATAAACCTGATGCAATCACCTCTCTTCATGTGACCTCCACATCAATCCTTCTTGACCTGCACCGCTTCATTGAGACACGGCCAAATATCCGTGGCATCAGGTTGACTTATCGCAACCTTTCAGGGCCTGATCGTCGCCCCATCATACTGAGTTTACCAACATCCTACCCTGAATACACTTTGCGTGGTTTAAAGCCCAACTGTACCTACTCTGTTTGTGCCAGTCCCCTTGGAGAGAAAATTATTTTTAAGGGGAACAGCTCAATAGAAACAGGGTCATGTACAGAGGCTCGCACTGAGGAGGTGCCTGTGACATCTGTACAGCCTAGAGTGAATTCAAATACTTCTATAACAAGCACTCTCATTACAGCTATCATAGTCCTAGCACTGGTGCTGGGCTTGGCTGTGGTGGTTGGGACCCTCATCTGTCTGGGGAGGAAGAAGTGGGCAAATGCAGGAATGGAACTAGAGCTGGGTCCAGCTGATTCAGACCCCACTGAGTTAGATGGTATAAAATCTTGCCTGGACAATGGGGTAAATGGTACACTACCTCTCAAGCAGCCAGAGACAGATTATTGCCAGTCTTCTCAACTGCCTCCACTGTTAAAACAAAATGGTGGTTTGGACTATGAAACACCACTGATGCAAGAACAATGCCTGTCAAATAACAATCTAGCATCGCTTAAGCCATCTTATTTCTAACAAATACAAAGATTTTGGAAGAGTTCTTAAGAGAATTTCCTGATCTTGCTATAACCCACATGGTGGTTTAATTCTAATTTTCTTTCCCGTATCAGATGTTCACAATCTGAGAAAGGGCACTTATTATCCTCTGTTGTACACATAATGACATGACAGAACGGATTTAAATTTAAGAGGCACTAAATGGTGCATTTAGGACTACAGCATATTTAAAATATGCTAAACCACTATGGGACAATGAAAAGGGAGTGATTTAAGATCATCAAGCAGAGTTGAACGACGGTAGAAACCTAATCAAGTGATGAAATAAAGTGCAATTAACTAAAAGGGTCTTAGTAGTGGACAGTGCCCTCTTGCACTGACCCCAAATGTTTGGACCTCTTTTGTTCTGATGAAAAACAGCTCAAAGGAGCCTTAATCTTGTTGCTGGAAAAACGAAATATGAAAATGAGAAAAATGCCTCCGCTTTCAGGCCACAGAACTGGAGAACTGACAGTGATCCAAATGATGTAAATGAAGAGTTATTTGAATCACAAACTGACATCAATTGGAGTTTCCACCAACTTGAGTGGCACCATGTGGACTAGAAAAACTTGCACTGAGAAAAAAAAAAGTTTTCTTTTCCAATGCCCTACTCAGACAAGACTGATGGTCATATGGAGATGGAACAAACTGTGTAACTTTAGAAACTAGCAAATTTATAGTGACACCATAAAAGTTGTACATTTTTTTTTATTATTTTGCTGTTGACATCATCTAATGTGAAGAAAAACTAAAGTCTTTCCAAATATCTGATGAATTTTGGGATTGTTCAAATCACACACTACATAGCCTTCGACTTATCTGGAATGGAAGTTTCTGGAAAAGACAAAAGTAGAATGGACTTTGTTATTATTCTGTGCCGTTATGAACAGACTTATTTTTACTAGCTGATGTCAAAACTTTGTTTTTATTGTAAATGTTTTGTATTTTCGACATGTGTTTTTGTTGTAAATATTCATTCAGTATTCTATGAGTTGAAACAGTATCTGTTCTTGCTTTGAAAAAAAATATCATTTAGCACCAAGGATTTTCTCTGTTTTCTGTTTGCATCTATGTTACAAAGCTAAAAGTATCCCGAGTTACAGTATTTGTTCAGTGCAGAAGTAAATTCTTGCAAGGCCTAATATAAAAGCAGCTAGCAACAGTGAAAAAACAACAAAACTGTATTCATGTTAAGATTTAATTAGGAGTCAGTCATATCTAGTACAGATCAGCTTTTTCTGTGTGTATCTGAGGAACTGTTAGACATTATAGACCAGGGAAATGGTTGCACTGAGCTATACTTCTGTATTAAGCTCAGTGTTCAGCAAAGTGAAGGCTTGTGGGTATTTAAACAAGGGAAGGGGACTTGTGTGCAGTCTTACAAGAAGCTATAACCACAGGGAGTCGTTGGAAACATGTACACCATCTGCTGAGTTATTGAAAGTTACCATGAGCTGAAAGAAGACAACAAATAGGATAAAGAGTATATACTATATACTTAGTTCATCATGACCTTTTTTTTCTCCATAGTAGATCTAATGTTCTACTTGTACTCAAAAGAATAAATTTCCAAGCTTCAAAAAGTTTGAAAAGTTTGACTCAGAAAGGTCATAAAGAGATTCCTGACCAACCCCAACATCAAAATCCATTATGGCCGCCTCAGACGTGAAAAGAAGTGATACCTGCAGTATAAATTTTTCATTTTCACTTTTGTCAGTTTTTAAATCAGCAGCAAAGATAATACTATACTGCCTCCATTACAAACATGTTGCTACAGTGTTTGAATGCAAACAATGTAGAGAAATATGTTGCTATCAGCTTGTTTTGCTAATAATCATTAGTCTGTTTTTTTTAGCCCAATTCCTACCGGTTTTCTGACCTGCAACTGGAACATGATTAAGGCAGGTTTGATGTTGCTCCCAGATCCCAGTTTTGATTTCCAAAGTAAATGGATTGCAGCAAAAGTTACGGGAACAACAAGCAACCAAGATGGGCCACACCTGAGATTTCCTCCCCCCCCGTAATGGTGTCTACAGTATTTTAGCAAAGCACCATCACAGAATAAACATACAGACCTGTTCAAATGCCTTATAACTCCTCAGACTGTCTACGAACACCAGAGCTAAAAAAAGTGTTCACAGAACACTTTTTCCCCTCCAGAGTCACTCCTGTAGAAAAAAAACTAGCAACCAAGAAAGAAAAGTGAGTTTAAAACCGATTCAAGGCTATTTCAATCTTGTTCCTGGGAATCAAAAACACAATTGAATATGAACCTGTATTTATTTTTATACAAAGAAACATCTTTGTATTGTTGCTACAGACTCTGAGATATAAGTTGGAGTGTTATCTTACATGCTGATGTGCAGTTCAAGAACAAAAAGGACATTTAGTTTGTATCCCACTGCACTGTTTAATATCACATTATAAAGTTTAAATGAAGAACATGTAAGATTTTGGTTTTAAAGAAATCTTTACTCCTGCTCATTCTAAACCTCAGTTGCCTTTTTTAAAATGTTTTGTTTTTGTTTGTGTGTGTACGTGTGTGCGTGTTTCAAACTTTTTCTCCTGTAAACACAGTCACACATGCTTTTAGGTTATATTTGCTTTCTTGCCATCATATCTGTAACTGGAAAATTCTTTGTAATTTTTTTGGCCAGTTTAAACAAACCCCAGAAAATGTTTGTAGTATTTCTAAATGTTTTTTTTTTTTTACACTACCTTCCCAAATTATTTGGGGAAACATGTTTATTTTTCTCATTGTCCGTCTGTTAGTTATTTTGCCAGTATCATTTCTGTGTACATTTTGTCAATGCACAGAAAAGAACAGTATTAAAAATGCCTTAATGAAAGTATGTGTGGGGTTTTGTTATTGATTCATCCTAATATGTTTTTAATGTAGCTAATACATGCTAAATTGTTCAATAGTAAGAGCTTTAGCTGTTTTTTTTTTTCTTTCTCTTCCTTGTAGATTAGAGCAATGGTTTCCAAACCTACAAGGTAACTGTGGCAGAGATCTGGGACTATTGTTGTTTGAAGAAAACAAACATTGCAAATAATCAAAGTAATCATGGAGACAACACAAACAGCCTCAACAACGATGATACAGTTTATTCTTGTCCAGCACATTGGTTAGATATGGCTGTCTTTAGATGTGCTTTAAAAAATAAACTTGGACTTGACTTTGAGGGAAATTCTGATTATTTTTGAAGCCACGTTCTGTCAAATAGTTAGCAGTAGTTAGTATCAGCTGTAAGATCAGTTAGAGCACGAGTACGGAGAAAAAAGACAAAAGTCTTTGTCCAGCCTAGGCCCGTAGCTAGCCAAATGAGGGCCAGTTTTTTTTTTTTTTACTGTGGCTTATAAAATAACTCTCAACAAAAACATACTGCTGTGAAAGAACACTACAATATGTTATTCACTGCTTACAAAAGCACAACCCACAATAACTACATAAAACAACTTTTTATATAATATGCAAAGCTGCTTTAAAGCTGCGTCTAGCCAGTCAAAGCTGTACGGTTCCTGGGAGTTTTTTTTTTTTCTTTTCTAAACTGAACCAAGAAATCTAGCTGACGCAGTCATTATGTGCACACTACTCACTACAAGGCCTTAATACAAACAAATATTAACTTCACGGGCTATCACCAGTATCAGCCCTGAATGTGCTTCTTGCTTACAGACCTTGTTCCACATGGCCTGCTGCAGGGTGCTGAGAGAAAAGAGTGAAACATGCAGAGGAAGAACGGCTCAGGGGACGGGGGGAC
>JAOXNZ010000155.1:18536408-18547375 GCA_028566095.1 Kryptolebias brasiliensis
TAGCTGGAGAGGTACAAAACTTCTGCTTGACCTCTTGAGATGGGCATAAATATACATTCACACACACACACACACACTGAGTGTGTGTGCCCACGTGCATGTGGTAGTGATCTGAAACCATAATTAGCTGAAAATGGGGGTTGAAGGAAGGGGAAGGGTGAAATTGGATGAGAGGTTCTCCTGATTGAGGGGAAATGGGAAACAGACTGAAACCAATGTTACCATTTTACCTTCACACTTGTACACACACACACACACACACACCCCACTGAATTCTACTGATCAGGAATGAAATATCTGTGGAATGGCTTTTCTTTTTGGTGCATATCTATCCATTGTGATTATTGTCGCCAGTTCCTTGTTGCCAAAGTTGGTCATCCTAAAACAACCTGATTGCAGCTGTGATTACAGGATGAATCACAGGCTAATCTGATTTGGATTACTCACTCTTGCCTTTGTTACACACTCCTCAAACACATAGCATACTGGTATCATAACCCCATGGTTTTTTTGTAGAGCTTAAAAGCTGACACTTATCTGTAAACATATAAAAACAGAAATAAGGAGGAATAGAGGCAACCTTTAAATTGCAGATGAACGTCACTGAGGCCTTGTAGGCAAGTGAGTAAGTAAATCCAAACTCTTTGTGACCATGCATCTATTGTCACAAAGCTTCTTTTTGTAAAGGAGATGTGTTTTTGGGAATGCACGTGTTCCTTTTGAGTCGACTTTGTGTGTGTGTGTGTGTCTGGACAAAGCTTTAAAAATATTTCTACCTCATTAAAAGCAAACCACGCATACAGATATCTACAGGTGAAATGTTAAATGTCTGACAGCTACCAAAAAAGAATACCCTACTAAATTTAGCCTCACTTAACTTTATGTATATAGTGCTTTTCAAACGCAAAAAAGTAACACAAAATGCTTAACAAAGCAAATAGATTAAAAAGTAAGCAAGACAGTATGAAACAGTTGAGAGTCAGCCCAATTTAAGATGGCCACCACAACTAATTAACATTGGCCAACACAATAATGGCTAAAACTTAGCCAATTTGACAGATATTGAGCTAAAATCTGGTGTGGTAGTCGCTGAGTCATTCATCAAACATACTCTGAGCGTGAGATCTGACGAGCTGTGAGCTATGATGAGGTGTGACCAAAATGGCTATAACTCTGTCCTTTCTCAGCACAAGATGACTTTAGTTTCAAACTCTGGAATGAAAGACGGCGGGCGATATGCATTCCTAAGGAATGCAAGGCCTTTAGTTATAAAGAGAGGCTACCCTGGATAAACGGCACAGCAAAGTGTTGTCTCAAGGTTACATATTACAGGTAATATTTTATTAATATTTGATTGATTGATCGTAATAACCACAAGGTCTTAGTCCCTTTGTCACTTCCTTGAAGGATAAAGAATTCAGTGTCTTTTCTTCAAACCTCAATTGTCCTTCTTGACATCCAGGGAAGCCCGTTGAAAAACAAAAACAGACACAATCCCAGGCTTAATGCTCTCCACATAAAACAAAATCCATTTCCCAGTCAAAAGGACAAGCTAAGCGATAATCCTGGCAAACCAGACTTACCATTTGAATCTGCTGCTTTCAGGCCCAGATCTCCCACTTCGTCACCAACTCCCATCCGTCTCCACACAAACGCACCCAGTGCTTCCTGTCACTCACTCACTGGCTTTTTGTTAGTTAGGACATCATCCTTGCACTCAAAATATAATTATCCATCAGCTTTGCCACAGTAGCACAAGAGTAGCCCTACAAGCCCAATTACCAGACACACTCTGTTTTTAACCTTTTGTACCGAGCCGTGAGAAGCTGTGAGGTGGCTTTTCTTGCAAGGTCCAAATCATTTAGAGCTCCCCATGATTCCATTTTACTTTTCCCAGTTACTCCCAGCAACCACCCATCAGTCACACTTGATTGGCAGAGAGTAGCTTTTATCTGTTTGGACCATATAGCTTTTGGCCTTTATTACTGGAAAAGGTTAAAAAACGTCTTTAAGTCGCTTGTAGTGGACAGAGTTTAATTGGCTGTTGTTGACTTTAGTAAAGGCTTGCTGAATGGAAGAAAATCTACCACTTAGTCATTTTGTAAAGGTCTTGGTTTTCTGCTTATTCCCTTTCAGCATTTAAAGTAATATGTGGTTGTGGATTTGAATACCAAGCTGTTGAGAAAAGGCCATTTTCCGTTGGCATCGATGGGCAGAAATCTTACTTTTGACATCCAAAAAGGTCAGAGACTATTTATTACCACAGAAGGCTGATTTATTCAATTAAACACTGGAAACACAAAGCAAAACGCACATGGAAAAGATTACTCTAAAAAATTAGGGCTGATTTTAAAAGCAATGTTGTCTCTTTTAAAACCTAAATATAATGCAGCTCTGATCTAAACCATTATGAAAAAGAGTAATAAATCGAGAAAAGTTTAAATAAACAGTAAATTTAGAAATAAAAGAAAGTAGGTAAAGTTCCAGCCATGGGTTTTCAGCAATGAAAATGCAGCATCCAAACATCTTTTCATTAGAATATAAAACAGAAAAAAGTGCTAATAATCCTGCTGAAATATTTTAATTGTTATTTAATGTTTTTTATCATCTGATCCAATACTTTCTACATTTGTTTTGAATTGAAACTTTTATCAGTTGCTCATCTGAGCTTTCACGTCATGAAAGTTCTGTGAATTGAACACTGAAGGTAATTAACAGGAAATACGAAAACATTGTGGCTTGTTTAGAACAGACACTTCTATAACCTGCACAGCATGTGTCAAACTCAAGGCCAACAGGCCGAAAACGGCCCTTGTTACAAAGTTTCCGGCCCACAAGATAATATTTTTCATTGTTTGAACTGGCAAGTCCCGTCATATCAAGTCACCTGGGGACAACTTAGAGTTACCAGTTAACCTAACATGCATGTGTTTGGACTGTGGACAAACACAGTCACAAATGTATTCCCCTTTAAAGTTGTAGATGTACCGTTCACAAGCATTTATATTCATTATCTGAATCCTTTAGATAAATGTCTGTTTGTTTGCACAGGTAGATGGCTTTTAATGAAAAGTCCTGCCTAAATAAAAGTATCTGGTAACATTTATGATGTGCTTATTTTACCTTCATCGGGAACACAGAGACATAAAGAAAATAATCTGCCATTAACTCATCCGTTCTTTTCTTCTTTCTTGCCTTTTCCTAACCAAACTTTTTCCATCCAAACCAGAAACCAGAGAATAAAAAAAGCAATCACTCTCTTTCCATTGAAAAGATAAAGAAGCATGAGCAACATCGCAACCCCTTCATTATGACATAACATAATGCGTGAACAAGAGTGATTTATGGCTATTATGACATTATAATGACTGGGAATGGTTGTGAATCACACTGATTTAAAGTCCTAAAAAGGAAAAAGGAAGTGATGGTTTTAAGACTCACAAATTAAGGGATATTTGGGTTCTAATGTCAATTTTTTTCTACTTTCTGTTCTGAACACTAAAAGTTACGATGCCTTAATGAAGGACTCTCAGTGGCTGAGTCGTAAAATGTCGTTTTATAGGCACTGAAAAGTTTTCTATAGAAACTAATCTGTCAGAACTTTGAACACTTATTGCTACAGACATCCATCTGTAGGGCAACATGTCCAGGAGGGAAACCCAGACATCCCTTTCCCCAGCAACACACGTCCGAGGACAGAGAAGATACATAATCCCACCAGTGAGTTCTGGGTCTGCCCCAGGGTCTTCTCCCAGTGGGACATGCCAAGAAAACCTCCAAAGGGAGAATATCCTAATCAGATGCCTGAACCACCTCAGCCGACTCCTTTCGATGTGGAGGAGCAGGGGCTCAGGAGCACCTGACTTTATCTCTAAGGCTGAGTTCAGCCAGCCTATGAACAAATGGTCTGCAATGACACATTCATTACATTATTTGAGCCTTTGTCTTAGCTTCTTTCAACCGTTGTTGTTTTTAATCTTTCTTTGCAAAACTTTAAGCTGACGAAAATCTACCTGACATTAACAATAAATGATCAATTAATTATCTCTAAATTATATCATACATTTTCTTTGAGAGGCACCACACTTCCTATTCGTGTAGACTGACCCAATTTAAGCTTGAATGTTTTGAGATTCACCCAGTTTGTGTTTTTGATGACTCTTGTAAAAAGATGGTCCGATGGACGTAACTGAGCTGATGTAAGCATTAGAGCAATTTATCACAGTGCAGAAATGAACATTATCAAATTCACGGGCGCTATTTCAGCTGGGCTATAAATGGTGTGGAGCTACAGGACGAAGCGGCAGCACGAGCGACTGGCAGCCAATCCAAACCCTGGGGAGTTTAAGCACCACGTGATTCGGACACCCGGAAGAAAACAAAGCTTCGACTTTGAACGTTGCGAACTTGTTAGTAAACAGAACATCGTTCAAGCCTTTTAACCTGTCTGGCTTTGATTTATATACAGTTAGAGTTTATATCTCAGCGGTATGAAGTCGGCTCTGCTTCACGTGTCGGTTCCGCTCGTGTTTTGTGCGTTTTTGGCGAACACGAGTCTGTTCGGCCAGGTTAAAGTGGACTTGACCTACGAACATTACGCAGAGAAAAGTGTCGAGTCCATGCCTGCGCTCTTGGCGATGCCCTTTAACTGCCTGGTCAACGTGGCTTACGTCTTTCTGGGACTGTACTGGCTGTTTTGGAGGACGGGAGTGGAGGAGACGGAGCAGAGCTGCTACCTGAGGCAGGTGCTCGCCCTCATGGCTCTTTTCTACGGCCCCGTGCAGTGGACGCGCCTGGCCACGCTGACGCGCGCCCTCGCCGTGCTCGACCAGTGGCTCACCTTACCGATCTTCACCTGGGTTCCGGTGTGGGTCGACTTCATAGAGCGCGCGAAGTGGCGCGCCTCGCACGCCGTGGCGCTCGAGCTCTGCTCCGTCCTCAGCTACGGCCTGGCGCTGGCGCACGAGCGGGGCTTCGAGGTGGCGCTGGGTTGTCACGTCGCTTTAGCGGCGTACAAAGGGGTGCGCGTGCAGCTGGCGCGCGGGGACAGCGCGACAGGCCGGTACCTGCTGCTGGCCCTGCTGTCCTGTGCCGGGTTTGTGGTGCTGAAGCTGCTGGACGCGTGGCTGGCTCGGTTCTGGCTGTTCCAGAGACTCACGGGACACTTCTGGTCCAAAGTGTGCGACGTGCTGCAGTTCCACTTCAGCTTGTGTTTCCTCACAGCCGTGACTCAGAGGGCACAGGCCAAGACTGCAGCACAGCAGGACTAAAACCCACTAAACATCTGTTTAGTCACCTCTTTAATTTGACTTATTAACCATTACACTTCTCTCTCTGTTTGAGAGTTGTTATAAATTTAGATGTAAACTGCACTGCAGCTCAAACTCCCATTAAAGAAACATGTTAAACATATACAGTATTAACACACAAACTAACAGTTGTTCTACAATGCCTTGAGTTTTTAGTTGAGTTTAGACTGATGCACTAAATCCTGCTGATACAGGTGGTCGAATTTGACACATTTCTGCAAACATCTTCCATTCATCTCGTTAGCTGTGATCTGATTTCCATCTGACATTTTGGACTTCCTTCAGTTTTCATTAACTGTATTTTTAGTTCACTGAACTGTTTAAAATGATTTTGTATTGGACATTTCACTGAAGTTACCACGAAAGGCAGAATCTAATCATCTTTAAAAATAATAAAAGACAGGTTTGATTTTTTTTTTTTCCCCCTTTACTTTTTGGCATTTGTAAATCTCCGAGGATGCAAACCTTTACGTGGTTCTGTGTAAGAGACTGCGTGAGAGAAGAGTACGTGTTGCAGAAGTTTGGCCTACATGACTGAAACAAAACATTTCAGTCGCTCTTTAACAGATTAACTTCGAAGGACGACTGTTGGAAAAATTATTAACCAAAACAACTAAAAAAAGGGTTTATTATAAGAATGACAAGTTTATCCATTTTGTTTTTCCTGAAATGCTGGAAACTTGTGACAGTCAGTGTTTGTCTCATTTAAAAAAAAATATATATGAACAGTCCTGGAACATCACCAGTACTGGGAAATAAATTACTTATCCAACAAAGACATTTAAGAAATACTTTTAAAGAACTAGCAGCAATACAGTATAAGAATTGTCAAGAATTATAATCAACCTAACATTTAAAATCAGCCGTTTTAAACAGAAATAAAAACAATTTGAAAGAACCACCATTTAAATCTTTTAATAACTCTCTACAACTGAGTAGAATATCACTTTGTGGATATTTACGTACACTTCTGCAAGATGAAGTGAACTTTATTGCACTTATCTCCATTGCTTCCATGACTGTTAAAGGAGCAGAAAAGAAGGCAGCTTGTTTGTTTACGAGTAGAACTGAGAGCGTGATCTCCTTTCCTTTCCTAAAGGATAGTTCAGTGTAAGCTACACTGCATCACAGGGA
This sequence comes from Kryptolebias brasiliensis, assembly GCA_028566095.1. Taxonomy (NCBI): domain Eukaryota; kingdom Metazoa; phylum Chordata; class Actinopteri; order Cyprinodontiformes; family Rivulidae; genus Kryptolebias; species Kryptolebias brasiliensis. The sequence continues at coordinate 18,542,852 of JAOXNZ010000155.1, forward strand.
AGAAATCACTGAAGCTGTTTTTTTTTTTCAGATTAACCCTTATGGCAGTGGTGTCCAACGCTGGTCCTGGAGGACCACCGTCCTGCATGTTTTACATGTTTCTCTGCTGTGACACACCTGATTTGAATGACTGAGTGATTAACAGCCCTCTGCAGAACTTGAAGAGCAGAGAAACATCTAAAACATGCAGGATGGTGGTCCTCCAGGACAGGACGCCCCTACCTTAAGGCTTTGTCCAAAAACATCTTTCTAAAACTTGCAGGTTCTACTTTAAGCTGTCCACTACAACTTCATTTCTAAACCACTGGAATAACTAGAAACAGAAAAAAAGCAAAACCATATCAGGGATTAGGGATTTGGTTTTTTTATATTTTTACCTTTTATTTAAAAATTTAAAGGTAAAAATGTCTGTAGAACATTAGAATAAAACTGCAATCTATAAAAAGTGTGATGTAAAAAAACAACTTTTGCTATATGTTCTTTAAATACTTTATTTTCCGTTAGGCTGCAACCAACTCTGTTTAGTTTGAAGTTTTATCTGGAGCTGCTTCAGAGAAGTTGTCATCATCTCTTTCCTTCTGGAGCAGCCAGGTGTCTCTGTAGAGATGGATCAGGGGCTGGGAGGATAAACCAGCACGTTTGCCAACTTTTGCTCCAACAAAGTGTGACTGTGTTTATAGCAACAGACACCACAGAGTCTCTATACTTTAACTCTGTGCTCAGGTTCCCAAGCTGGAAGCATGCGCTTCCACACTCATTTTATTTCCTTCCTTTATCACGTTCTTATGTTTTACTCTGAACATGTAGAGCAGAGATTACCTGAACATAACAAATGGGTGTATTTTTGATGTTAGATAAAAATTAAAATAAATTCAAACTGACTTTCTGACTGAAATAAAGTGTTTAAAATCTGACCTGCATCTCAGTGGTAGCTAAACATTTTCTTTAGTTTGGAAAAGAAGCCTTCATCTTCTTTCTTCTCCTCCTGTGTGGACGTCTTCTCACCAGACTCTGGTGTGCTGCTGCCCCCTCCTGGTTAAAACAGGCATTTTTGGGACAACATCAACTGAAGAGCCAAACAACTCATATAAAGACATTTTAATTTATAGAACATTTTGTATTTGAAGTGCATGCTTTCTATGAGAAACGTGATTACTGTCGCTATTATTTTAACTATTTCAATCTTATTTGATAAAAAAAAAATTCATTAAAATGTGAGTAGACATGCAACTGTAACTTGTTGATCAAATAAGTGATTTTAACTGTGTGTGTGTGTGTACATTTTTATGAAGAGTAAATCTGTTTCTGACCTGCTGAAGGGCTGACACCGTTGACAGTGCCCTGGACATTAGTTTCTTCTTCTGCATAACTCAGCAACAAAGAACGCTGTTTTCGAGTTAACTTCCTGCAGGAAGAAGAGACAACAAATAATGACACAAAACAGTAACTGTTACCAATTCAAAGCATGAGGTCCTTAAAATGCCAATTGTCACAGACAACTGGCAACAATACAAGCAAAGCCAAGACTATTTATTAGTTTATAATTTGAACTAAATAATTCCAAACCTCCTGTAGATCACATTAAATATTTTATTCTGGAGCCTTCATGATCAAGAATAAAACAAATAAAACTAGGATTTTTCAGATCCGAACAGTGCCTGAGTGCATCATACATGAAAGACAATAAGTGAGTGAAAATTCAAGGAGTGCAGCCTGATTGTGTTGTGGCAATAACAAACTATAAGAAGTATAACACTGACTTTTCAGAATAAAATTAATACAGGACAGCAGGTCTGTGTGGGTCTTACTTTGGCACTTTAATCCTGATGTGAACATAATGATCTCCATAACTGTTGCTGTTCATCCTCCAAATACCTTTCCCCTGTAACCGGATCACCTGGTCAGCTTGGCAGCCGGCAGGGATCTGAAAGCACAGATAGCAGAGATGTCTTATTCTAAACTTTGTGGGAGCGTAAGAACTCAGAGTCTGTAACCTCAGGAACTTATTTTATCCAGAAGCAAAAAAAAAAAAATAGTGAAACTAATCAGATTTTAAGGTAAATATTTAACATTGAGTACTTTAACTTGAACCAAAACCATGCAGACATTTACAAATGTAATATCTGAATAACAAAAATCACAGTAAATTCATTCACATGATCTGTTAGATCCATCTCTGACTTACTCACCATCATACTGATGGTTTCATAGAGGCCCTGTGTTGTGGCTGTGCCTCCAAGGATGGCCTGGGCTACAGAGATGAAAGCATCAGAGTGGATGTCTGCTCCATTACGTCTAAACACTGAGCTCGACTGGACCTGGAGATATTAAATTAGGCACGTCGAACTCATAAAAACACATAAACTGGGATAAGATCTACAAATGAGCTCAGATTTGTTTATAAACAATAACCAAAATTCATCTAAATGATCAAAAGTCCCAGAATACAAAAAGTGCAAAAGTGCAGTTGCACTTCAATAACTTCTAAACACAAAGTGATTGTAAACATGGAAAGAAGCCTGATTTTGTAATATTAAAGAATTATTATATAATATTTATATTAAATAAAACTTGTATAAAGCCTTTAACTGCTTGGAAAACAAAACTCACCCTAAAAGTTATAAGGATTTCTTTACTCCCTACTGACATCCGCACCGTCTGACCGTTTTCCACACCTGGAAAAAAACAAAAGCATTTAGGGTAAAAACTACGTAACCTACAGCAAGTTCACATTCATTCAAAATTTAGCACAATGAAATATGTAGAGAACCTCCAGATGTTGAAAATTTTAGGCGCAAACACAAAATACATAACATTTCTTGCATCAAAGCAGATTTCATGTTCTCTAATGTCCCACCCACCAGCAGGCACAGGTACAGCGACTGTCTTTTCACTCTTGGTCTGGCCCAGTCCTCGACACAGGATGCAGGCGGTGTTTATGATCGACCCCCTCCCGCCACATCGTCGACACGTGGAGCGCATCATGAAAGGACCTGTGCTGATCGACTCCTGCAGGAGACAGCATGACAGATGAATGAGGGGAACTAACCGAGTGAAAATGGTAAGCCCGAAGAGCTTAAAGACGGTAAAACAAGTTAAAACGACGAGTTTATTACGCTGCTGCTGAAAGTGTGAAACTCACCACTCCTGTGCCATTGCAGTAGTGACAGTGAGACACTCTGGTGCCCGGCTCGTTGCCCTTCCCCTCACATCTCGGACAGGTGTCGTCAATGTTCACGCTCAGCTGCTTATTTGCACCTTTAGCTGCCTCAGAAAACTTCAGCTCCATCACATACTGAGGAAAACAGGACATTTATTTACAACACAGCACTTTGGTATTTTTTTCTCAAATACCTGTTAAATATACTTTCTATCTATTTAGTTTAATCTTAAGTACAATAATGGTAAAAAGTACATGTAAAAAAACAAAAACTATGACTTAAACTGATATGCCATGACCTGATAGTTTAACATTTAACTCCAGTGTGTGGTGTTACCTCAGGTCGTTGGTCAAACATGTTGTTGATGTTCCCAAAGCCCATGCCTCCTGCAAACTCTCCAAAGATCTTCCTGAAAAGCTCCTCTGGGTCTATATTGGCCCCACCTGCCCTGTAGTACTGCTGCTGGCCCGTCCCAGCTCCATACGTGTCGTACTGCTTCCTCTTCACCTCATCACTCAGCACCTGCAAAACAAAGCAACTGAGCAGTGACGCACTGGAACTTAAGAACCAACTCCCTGGCTGCTCTATACATCTGAAACGAGACGTGTTTTGTACCTCGTAGGCTTCAGCCAGTTTGGAAAACTTCTCTTTTGCCTCTGGATCATCTGGGTTGGCATCTGGATGATATTTCTTTGCCAGCTGGACACAAGAAAAATAAAAGTGTGTGGAAATACAGGAAAATTAGAAACTCCTGATTTTTTGTTTCCTCCTAAAATCAAGATATTTGCCCATCAGACATGCCTTAATCTTTTCACATAATATATTTTACTACCAAACAATTGGCCAACTTTACATGTATTATTATTATTCTTTTTAAATCACCACCGGGACGGATAAAAGCTCATTAAACACAGTGACCTCAGACCTGATAGTAAGCTTTCTTGATTTCCTTCTGTGAGGCATTGCGGGAGACACCTAAGATTTCATACAGGTCCTGTTTGTTTGCCAATCTGCAGCTGGAGTGGAAAGAGTGGCACGTAACTCCATGTGGACATCTCAGGCCTGCAGAGGAGGACGATATAAAAAAATAAAGGTCATAACTACCCTTAGTGCTCATAAAAATATCTCTGCACAAACTGCAAATAACATCATTTCAGGGTAGAGGCAACAAATTAAAATGACAAAAAACAGTTACACTTTCAGTACCAACTTGTACCATGCTGCTTCTTTTGTTTATCTTTAAATGGCAAATGTTTCTTTAGTAACAGCTTTAAAAAAAATAAAATGGAGTTTTTTAGTTCCTACACATGCCTCGTAAAAAAGCTTGAAAGATCAATAAAAATCAGTAGTAAAATGAACTTGA
>JAOXNZ010000155.1:18571004-18592739 GCA_028566095.1 Kryptolebias brasiliensis
CATGTCTAGCAAGAATTTGATAATATTCCTGCCAGAATAACAGTGTAATGTCAAACTGTTGGCAGTGTAAAGGTTTTGATAAAGGTATTGATAACTATTTGACAGAACATGACTTTAAGAATGACCAGATTATCCCTCTAACAGTTACTCATCCATCATCCCGGCGACTAGTGTCAGAACTGCTAATTTTAACATTTGGACTTGAACAGTCAGCCAACCGAGGCCTGTGAGTGACCCACAGCTCGAGGCACAGCGTAGATCAGGTGTGAAAACTAACTTTAACTAAGAAAACTGCTGCACAGCCAAAACTATTAAGTTGGTAATTACAAAAAAAAAAGTTAAAAACACATATGATGAAGAATTCAAAATGGAGCCTGAGGGTTACGTTCCACACCTCCAAGTTTTAAACTGAAAAAGAGGCAAATAAATGAATACGAGAGAAAATTGTGGCAGGTTGGTGCCTGTCCAACCTTCATACCAGCAGGATGCATGTAGCTTTATCTTTATTAAAACAGATGAGTTTCTTGTGAGGGTTAGATATCAATCTGCAGGAGTGTTTGAAGGCTTCTGCATTTCTGTACAAATGTCACATCAAATACAATCAATTTTCTCAAGGTTCAAAAGTGAACGCAAACAGAACCAATTAAGTAAAAAAAAAAGAAGTAAATACTTTGATAAGAAAAACTATTCACTTTTACATAGCTGGGAGTGGAAAAATATGTGCTCCTTCAGGGTGAAACGAAAGTTAGATTTTTTAATTATGTCTGAGTGGCTGCACTTCAAAGTTTGATCCTAACAACTTGTTTCTGGAAGAATTTTATGACATGAGCACATCATCGGGCTGGAAAACAGTCCCCATGGCTTCAATATTCAGTCAGACAAATTAAGTACAAATAAAAACATGATTGGAAGCTGTGTGCACGTCCTCAAAAAAAAAAGGTGGCATAACTGAGGCTGAAGCAAATATTCATTTAGCCACCTGAGACATTAATTTGAAACTGAAGTTACAGATTCCAATCTATATCATCAACATATATTAATGATTAATATGATTTTAGTGCCAATCCCAGTTTGTTTTGCTCTGTTTTTCTCACACATGGACACACCACCTGAACCTGGATCCTGGTATGTTCCTTTAGGCTGTATCTGAGTGCGGCCGTGACCTTTCACCCTCTGAACGCTGAGTAATCTCTGCACATGTGAGTGACTTTATTTTTGATTTCCTCTGTGAGCGAACAAAGAACAAGTCCTTTCATCTGAGGTTGAGCTTCAGGAGCTCAAAGCACAGAAAATCAAACTCTTCCTTTCTTCTTCTTTTTCTGTTTTCTCTGTTTTGATCTCTGACAACATTCTTCTTATATCTCTGCTTTAATTTTTACTCCTGTTTCTCAACCAATCGTCTTCAGCATTCTTGGTCCGCTTGTTTTAAAAATTTCAGTAAGTAGTCTCCTCTTTCTATACCAGCTTTTATTGTGAAAAATTCACCTTTTTATTACATAATTAGGGTAATAAAACATGGCACTCTAAAGCTCTAAACCAGCTTCGAAGCTTTCATTGGATTCTGAATGATGGATAATTTATCTGTCAACAGCTAGAATTTGTCAGTACTTCAGTAAAATCTGTACCACTGATGTTAATTTCCTGGAATAGCTCGATTACAAACCAGTTCACTTAGCTGTATTTCCTGTTCTGAAGGAGAGGAAAAGGAAGTTATTCTTGCTCTTAAACAAACATTCAATCATCAACCCACAAACTCATATTCACACTAACTGGTTTTGGCAGATTTAGTGTTTATTTCCTGTAAGTCGCTGTGTTGACATGTTGTGTGTGGGTGTGTGTGGGTGTGTGTGTAAGTGGTCTTGGTCCAACTAAAAGCAGTATCCTTTTGCAAAATGGTTGCAAAGAGGTTATCAGTGCTATACAAATAAAAACTAATAGCTTTTGCCTCATAAACTGTGATTTGTTTGGTTTTTTGTGTTTACTTTAATACTAAAAGTGTAAAATATAATGTTTATTATATTGAGACTTTTACTTAAAGTATAGAAAGGCTCCTGATATAAAATCACTTGACTTGTCTGCAGTGAAATGACTGAATGACTGACGTCTTTTATTTGAGAAATTGTTTAATTGAGAATAAAGTTGGTAATGCTCAAATATGCTAAAAGCTCATATCTTTTTGCTGATATATGTAGTAAATAAAGTCTGTTACTTTAAGTCCTCAGTTGATTTTTTTTTTTTTTTTGTTCAATCTCAAGTGTTGTTGTAGCTCTTCAGTCATCCAGGACATGACAGACCTAAGCGGTTAAAAAGAAGAAAACTGGACTTTTCGTCTTGTTTCTTGAAGACATTTCGCCCAAACGACTCACAGGATGAAGGAGCGGGTCACAGACTCGTGACCTTAACTTCCAAATTATTGTTAGAACAACAATTTAGAAGCCTGGAACTCCCAACACGCAATCAGGACTGAAGAAGCCTTGTGGATGAGACGGAAAACGTCTTCAAGAAACAAGAGAAGTCCAGTTGTCGTCCACTGAACCGCTTAGGTTTTTAAAGGTACCAGGCTCAAATAAAAAAATATGTATATACTGTAAGTTTATGGAAGTTTTCATACTGGCATTTAAGCTGCTGAAAGTTTGAACTTTATTTTAAATTTCATTCATGTTTTGAAGATTTTGGAGTGTTTATGAAACGTTTTCATTTCTGCAATTTTGTCTTGCACTTTAGCTTGTTCACAAATAGATATCTGGCCAGTTGACTGAAAAACTGGCTTAGATATTTCAAAATCTGTCGTTTTCATGATGTTAATGACTCCTGCTGCATTCAGGGGTTTACACAGATGTTGCATCCAGTTGAATTATTTGGTAAATTTGGATGAATGGTTCCTGCTCAGTACAGTAAAGTAGATATAAATATTTGAAACTAGACAACAGCTATCTGCTATCTTAACTTTAAAGGAACCTGAACAACCAACACATTTGGCCCCTGTTGACATTTGGTTAAATCTGAATTATTGGTAAAGCTCTGATTCCGATTAATGACTAACACACATGCAGACTTGTGAAACAATAGACACACAAAAAAGACTTTTTCACACCCCTAACATCAAGAGAAAGGTTCACTGTACTCTCATTATTTGTCTGCAATTATACACAAGTTTAAAGTACAGAGTTAAAACACCTGATCAAAACACAGACTGAGAGTTGATTTTTCAATAACGAACATCTGATGTACAACACTGTTGCACTTTCCTCAGAACAAAAGTAAAATTCAGACCCACACACAAAGTTCAGGTGACATATTCACATAAAAGAAGGGAGATTTTTGCCTCCTACCTTGACCGTACGGTGGTTTCTGCGAGCCGCCTGGCACCTCATGTTGCCCGTGTTGCAGCAGCCGGTGCAGCGCTTCACCTCCACACAGGGAGGCCAGATGATGAAGTTGGCCGAAGTGGGATCCACCTGGCTCCTGGGGATTTCATAAATTGTTGTGCGAACTTTGCAGGCTGCTGGCAGGGCTTCTTCTACCACTGCAGGAGAAGTCAAATGTTTGTTTGTAACACGTAGTTTAAGATCTTTTTTTGCACCAGGTCCTATGTAATTATTTCTTCAAAATGTGTCAAATGAAAAAGACTATAAGTTCGCACAATAATGTGTGTCTCACCGGTGCTCCTTTTTTGTCTGATGTGTGTTTGTCCCTTCTTGTGATCAGGGAAGCTGTGAGAGAAGTCCTTGTGGTAGCTATGTTTGGTCTCCTCAATCACCTCGTTCTCTGGATGGAGACAAAATAACACACATTTGTACAGCTAACGGCACAGACCCTTGTTTCAAACAACCACACATCCTGAAACTTATCTGACTACAGATAATACAAGTTTATTTTCTGGAAGCTGAAATGTTCGACCCATCATTTTCATTAATATTGCTCGTTAGGTTTAAAGTGCAAGTGTGCGAGTGTGTATTTTATAGTATGCACCCTCAGTGATGCATCCAGCATATCTGAGCCACGTGGCCTGGACAGATCATTTAAAAGCTTGGTAGATTTACACCAATTTATTGTGTAGAACCACCTCTGTGTGTAACAGAAGGATTTGAGTAGTTTACAATAAATGTCAGATATTACTCTACGCCTTGCTCTTCTTTCTGTGACTGTGCATATGTTTTTGTGCAAGCGGTCACACATGCCTGTATTCACAGGGTGTTGGTGACACAAAAATGTCCACCTCCGACGTCTCCCTCCCTGCATCTGTGAGTCTCCTGACATGTAGGAATTTGAGCATGAATTATACATAGCAGCAGAGCAGCCTTCCAGCGAGCCCTCCCCTCAGAGCAATAATGGGCAGCATGACAACAGCATAATAAACGGAGCCACTTGACCCCCACCAAACTGGGGAGCTGTCACACTCAACATTTGCATCTCAATGATGCCAGGATTAATGGTGGCACCGCTCTGCACCGCCGACATCAAAAAGAAAAAAAAAAACAAAAACGGAGAATCCACCATGTGTCGCAAGCTACAAGAGGTTCTAAGCTGCATAAAGTTTGAGTGGGTGAAGGTGTGGGTGATGCCACAGTTATTTCCTCCAGTCTCACCTCAGTCATTTAATCAGCTCTGATTTATTACCAAGACAAGGTGAACTGGTACCAGAGTTTACTGAAGGAGAATACCAGAGGCTTTAACCCTCTTGTGGCCTTGGGTCAAATGGACCTGAAGCTACAAAGACTTGTCTTCCTCTGTTCTGTTACAAGGGCTTCAGGAGGGTTAAGGGTGGAAGACAGTTTAGTTTTTTAACTGAACTGGACACAAACAGCCTAATTTAGAGATTTCAGGTCAAACCTTAAGTCACCACAAAGGAAAATGACTTTAGGAATGTTCTGAGCCAATCCCAACTATTGGACTGTGGTCCCGATCAAGGTATTTTTCAGTGATTGGTATCAGATTGAGACTCAGTATTGGCTAAAACTTAATTTTACATGACTTGGATCAGTACTGGGGGCAAAACAAAGACTTGATCGGGACGTCCCTAGATGTCATAGTTGAATTTTGAGGTAAAAATGCCTCCTGAAACATCTGCAAAAGCATCCCAGTGACGGAACATTACATTATATTCTTATTTTGCTTTGAAACAGATGCAGCTTATACTTTAAATCAGAATATTTCAAGGAACAGACAAGTTCGTGCAGAACCCTGATGAGCAGATATAAATCTGAAGTAGATGATGTTGCCAGCAAGTGACTCTTTAATAAGTTGGGATGTTTCCTGCATTTTGGAAGCATTTAACCCTCCTGTGGCCTTGTAAGTCACTTTAGGTGTTTCATTCTGAATGCCATCAGTTTTTCATTCTCTAATAGGTTTTTACAGCTTGTGTGTTAAGAGTTTACTTTATAAAATAGTCACGTTTTATAAGTCCTAGCTTACTAACACTTTTGCTACATATAACCATCTGCCTAAACCCCAAGGAGGTCTCTCCATAAGTCATATATCTGACCTCATGTCCCTCTCCAGCTCCTTGGGACCCTCAGACGTCGCTCTATTCATTGTTCCAAGTTTAAGACTTGGGCACAAAAGTGACAAAGCCTTCACCCTTAGTGCTCCTTAGCTTTGGAATGACGTGTCTGATGAGGTTTGGGCTTCAAACTGAGCTTTGTGCTTTTTTACCTTTAACTAAAACATCTTTTCTGTTCATATTTCAGTTTTTTATAACCATACATCATGAAATCATTTAAAACGTTTCCTAAAAGAGGCAACTTGACTTATTTTCTTAGGGTTTTTTTTTAATCCAAGGAACTTTCTCAATTAAAAGTGTGGAATTAAGCTTTTATAACTGCTTTGAGTTGCTCCATTTCCAGCTGAACTCACAGGCAAATCACCCTCCCTCCCCCCTCTCCTCGGGATTTTTAGGATCGTTGCTGGCCTGGACAACATGAGAGATGTTTTGGTCACATGTATGAAGTTTTGTTATTATATTTAAATATTAATGTTGGGTGGGATGAAACACTCCTGCTGCTTTGATGGTCATGCTACAAAGGTCATTTGCATTAAAAGTTTTTTTCCTTGAATATCCAGGTTTTTTTCCCTTAGGAGCACCAATCCAGCCCATAGGAGTGGGAGAGGTGCCTTAATGAAGTGCTTTACCTACGGAGTCTATCTCTAGCAGCCGCTGGAGGTCACTGATGCTGCGAATCTCGCTGCGAGACAGCCGCTCCAGCAGCTCCTGCGGGAGAGGAGACTCCTGGGAGAAGAAATGTTAGAAGTTTAATAGACAAAATTAGACATCACTGATGTATGCAAAGCCCAAAATATGAATAATATAAAAACATCATTTAGTTTAGGAACAGACTTAGGTGCTGCACTATCAGGTTAAAGATTTGCTTCAAGTTAATGTTTTGTGCGTAATTACGCAAATTTAATCTGCAACATGCAGCCAACACCCCTGAACTTCCTGAGATCAGGTTTTCCTCAAACGTAATTTACAGTGGCACAAAACTAAACTTGGCAGAAATGTTCAGTCTCAGATTAATCTCGCGCTGCTCACCTCAGCAGCGGTGCGTAACAGGCAAAAGAATCCGGCGAGGAGGTGGTAGACCGCGGCTTTCATCTCCTCTCAGGTCCGCTGCATCGGCACCAGGATGGGGCGAAAGTCTTGTGGAGGAGCCGGGCTGTCGCTCCCTGCTGGGCTTTAGAGCCTAGAACCATCCCTCGGAAGGATAAATCACCTCCACAACTTTGGCGAGTGGGACCATAAAATGTTTATTTTAAATCCTGTATGAACCCAAAAGGAGAGGATGGCCGTCTCGTGAATCCAGTTTAAGTTCAAACTAGGTGACAAGGGGGCGAGTTTTCCCAAAAGGAGAGTCCTCCGATTTCCTAAAGTTTCAGTTTTTCACAAAGAACCTCCAATAAAACTGAGCTCACATTGATGCCCAGCCGGTTGTTGTTTTGGCATGAGAAGAACAGGTGATGATGGGAACAGTCTATCGTTTATAAACACATCCAGTAATCCAATATTTCGTCCTCACTTTGGTTCAGTCAAAAGATAACTGAAAGGAAACGTTTCTTCCACCTGCAGCGTTTTGTTTGGGTAAACCATTAACATTTGGTGCTCTCCTCAAACAGCTCTGGGAACAACCCGTTGTCGTTCTTTCAGCTTTCAAGGGTTGCCACTGCGAGCAAACTCGCTCGAAAGATTTTGCAATTGCCCTTCCTTGCCGCCGCAACCTGGGCTCGAACCTGCAGCCACAGGATTACAAACCCGCGGGACTGACCACCGGAGTCCCACAGAAACAATCGAAACGAGGCAAAGGAGCTCCACTGCGCAGCCCAGAGAGGCTCGGTGTGAGCTCCCTGCGCTGCTGTGATGAAGTCGGGAAGCTTTCAGTTCAAGGATATAAACTGTGCGCGTCCGCGTGGCACTCATCTGTGAGCGCGCCTTGCGCAATGAGCGTCGCAGAAGTTAACTCAGCATTAAAGCGCACAGGAGAGGTTTCTGAGTACTGCATCTGCACGATTTAATCATAACTTTACCATAAGATTTACTACGTGATGCCCAGACACACACAGTGTACCCAGACGTATGGAGCTGATTATCATTGTGATCAGTGTTGTGATTCTCATATGGACTAACTGAGATGCTTTTTCCTTCATAAAAAGTCAAAATACATTCTGACATAAACTGACATGTTGAACTAATAGGAACAGGTGATGGGGATAAATTAAGATGATCTACATCACTAAGCCAACATGGAAGTTGCTCCCATACAAAAAGATCATTTCATAAATTACTTTTCCGCCAAAAGCACACATTTATACATAGATTTAACACCACTTAAAGTAACTGTTCAGATCCTCTGAAGTGAGGTTCTGAACAATATGAACAATTAGTATCTTACCTGTTGTAGATTGCTCTATGAACAACCTCAGTTTGGAGAAACAGTTTAATTGTTTTTCTACTTTAACAACTTAACTTTAACTTCTGCTTTTACAGAAAAGGATAGTTTTTATGAACATATGTTAATTGTTTACAACATAAAGGTCTCCCAAAATAAACGCTGTTCTGATATAAAAGAAAACCAGTCTGGAAATGTGGTCCTAAATAAAAGAAGTGGAGATCTTTTATTATGTATTGTCAAAGTTCTTTTATTGTGCATTTGAAGCACTTAAGACCACATGATCTGTTGAACTGCTGAGTGGTTCTGAACCTCGGCATTACAGATCTGTCCTTGATGTCAAGAACAGAAACGAGTTGAGGTTTATTCTTGTTTATAACATCATTTTAAACTTACTGCTGTGGGTTAATCACATGAACAGACCACCAGTGCTGTGCATCAAACTGAGAATCAGTGAAATAAAAAGCAACGTGCTTCAGCTACTTCTTTTGTGTCAGTCACAAAAAGGTTGCAGAGGAAATGTAAAGGACTTTTCCGCCAAACTTAATGCTTCCTAAAGCGGAGCTGGAATCTGGAAATCCAGCCTCGTGCTTTCCACGTACACATTTATTCTCCTCGTGTCTGCTTCTTGTTTTAATGTTTTAATGCTTTCATCCACTTTATCTTACTGCACACTCAGAGGCATTTGAAGCTAGTTAAGATCCTTGAGTCATTAGGTTTCTGGAAAGAAAAAAAATCAAAGGAAAGATGAGTGATGAACAAAGAGGAGAAGATTGAAAGTTTTTAAACAGTGAGGGCAAAAAGAAGGAATAATGTCATCGTTGAAGATGAAGCTCATTTGAATAAAAGAAACAGAAATGTGTGTGCGTGTGTGTGGGGGGGGGGGGGTGCGTGTGGACAAAGTTGGACCAAATTTCCTTATTTAGCCTGACAGAGGTTAACGCCAAAACTACAAGACTCTACCGGTCTCCGACCTTCTACTGTTCACCCTGAGCAGCTTTAGCGTAACAAACACACACAGAGAAACAGGAAGAGACAAAGAACTGGAACGATGGCGGAAAAATGGCTCAGAACTGATTCTATTCCTGAATGGCAATTCCTTCACTTTCTCTTGGCAGCAACCTCTTTGAAACCTAATAGATGAAGTTTTTTCTCCTGTTCTCTTTTTGTCTTCATCACCGGTGTTGTTTGGACCACCAGGACCTCCTGCCATCAAGGTTAGTTAAGGCTTTTGAAGCTGGGCTCAGTAGAAAAACTATGGACAATTATTAACTTACCTCTTGTAGTTAATCATGTATTTTTGAATATGAGATAAGACTAAAACAGCCAGCCTGCACTTGATTTAGTATCTTTGGGGTTTCTTGTATTTTCAGTGCCTTATGCTTTCTTTCTGGTATTATAGCCTTTTTGTTTATATTTATTTCAAAAAAGAAAAACTGAAGGAGGAAAAGGTTCTCGGTGCAAAGTAGCAGCCAGCAGATCTTGTTAGCTTAATCAGGACAATGAAACACTCTGTGAGTACTTTAAAAAAAAAAAAATCCTCCTTTGCCTGCACTCCAACATAGATCAGTTCAACAAATTGGACAGTTCATACAGAAATTACCTCCTCCTCAAACAACAAACCAAACAGGCAGCTGTGACAAACAAAACAAAACCAATAAAAAAAACATGCCTGAACAAGAGCAGGACTAACGGATCTGGCGATGAACAGGAACTGAGTACAGTTTATCCAGGGAGAGTTAATTAGTGAGTCAGAGCAGCTGAGGAGATTACTGATTAATGACAGGTGTGTGTGTGTGTGTGTGTGTATGTGTGTGTGTGACAGGGCAAACAGTGGATTACCAGCCGCCAATAAAACAAAGAAGTAGAAGAAGAAGAAGAAGAAGAAGGCAGGGCAAACTGGGCAAACAGGGGAGCAATGGAAAAAAAAAAAAAAACCGAAACAGAAAAACAAATGACAAAGTATTTAATAAACTGAAATAAACAGTATCTGAAACATACAGATAAACAGGGAAAATCTGAAACAAATAAGACCAAGAAACCTGTGAAAACAAAGTCTCTGGGTCAGGAGAACCACTCTCAGAGAAAACTCACTACAGTGAATATTTGCCACTTTGACAAAAGTTGAACCTTTTTAAGAAACTCTCTTCTTCTGATTCAGTCCACCAAGTGCAACTGGTCCATGAAAATAACTTTAAGAGCAGGATGGAGATTATTATCGTTTCACTGCTATAGTAAAATATTTACTTTTTACGTTGATCAACTTGATTTTTCGAATCTGCTTTATATAAAAAAAAAAAGTTTGAGTGAGTGAGCCGTCCTCAGTTTTATTTTATAGTGTTTTTTTGTTTGTTTGTTTTTTTCAGAAAAAAAGCACAATAGATTTTAGTTTTACTCGGAGTTAAGTTGTGTGTTTGGACACTTGTCAAAACCAGTCGTGCCGAACATGAATGTTTGGTCATCAGCCAGCTGAGGATTTATCCAGGATTACCATTTAAAACATGCTGGGATTGACCTTTATCCTACGGGACCCCCTCCACCCTCCTGTTCTCCACAGGCTGCACGGCTCCGAGAGAAAATCAAAGTCTGTTTGGGAGAGGAAGTGAAAACACAGAGTCCTTGTGTTGGGCGAACTCAATCACGAAGTCAGATTTGCTAACGAAGGTGCAGAAAGCCTCTGCAGATGCAAAGTTTTTCTGGTTTTGTTTTTTTTTTTTTGAATGACAGATTAATGTTTACACACGTTTAGTTTTGCAGACAGACGCATCCTTACTTTCTTATCTAAACCTAAACACCGCTTGCACGAGTACTTCCTGTACTGCGGTTAACGTCCGTAAATCTTGTCAAATTTTAAAGACGAGAAAAACCAACAAAGCTCGTTTCAGATGTCCGTTTCAGTAAATGAAAAAAATAAAATCAATGAAGTATGACTAAAGAATCTTTCACTGTATGTTTTACTGATTAACTTTAAACAGATTTTGTCAGGCGAGATATAATCAAAGTGTTACTCAGACCCATCAAAATGCTGCTGCTGTCAAAAGGATTTTTATGATCCTTTTTGTTAGGTGATCATACAGTATGTACATGTTGTGGAACAGTGCAGCAGAGTCTGTGGCTTTCTCCTCCCAGATTTGTTAATCTTTTCCGCTTTTCCCTCTGAAAACCAGCTGAATAAACCTTAAAATAAACTCTTCATTTGGTGATCTCTGTGTAAGCCTGTTTGACCTGAAAAACCTTCTGTGACAGTCGCAGGATAAAAACAGATTTTACGGAGTTCCTGCCTCAAATCCTGATGTCGGGATTAGAAACAGGAAAAAAAAAAAAAAAATCAATTGTGCGGGGAAGATCCTTTAAGACATTTGCTTTTTGTGTAACTCTCTCTGATATTCTAAATTGTGTAATAATAAACAATATCTTGCCTGCTGTGAATAGCTCTTTGAATGGCCTCAGTTTGTAGAAATAAGATTTAATTGTGACCAGACTGACGAGCGAACTGCTAATCTGATCAGAGCCAAGACCAAAGAGGATTGCTGCCATCTTGAAACAGCTCCAGATATTTAATATCAGTTCAGACAAATGCCATTTATAAAACTTTCACACTGTTATCAGTTTCACATATTCTGACAGAATTATTATATTTCCTCTATTCTGTCACCACAAGCTCAGATGAAAACTGTACGATTTATATCAAAAGATGCTGATCAACATAACTGCGTCTGACACAGCTCAGCTGGAGTTACCAAACAATAACAAATTAAGAAAAAGAAAGACTCTTTGTTCAGGCTGACGGGTCTGTGGATCTGTTCTGGAGCGCCGAGTTCAGAGTGTAAAAACAGACCTCAGTGGATCGTTTGACCAGCGGAACATCTGACTTCGGTTGTTTGTCTTCAGTTGTTCATTGTTCCAGTACTGAGACTTTAATTTCCTGTGTGGAAATAATTAAGAGGCAGTGAGGGGAGTTAATTGTGTTTTCCATTGATGAATCATCAGGAAGCGTTAGTGAGCCCCTCCTGACCACACACACACACACACACACACACTAAGGCAAACTGAAACTGAAAGCATATGACCCACAAGAACTCACCTGAACTCTCACACATTAATCCACTGCACAACTATACTCTTTCACAATCTTACATACTTCATGTAAAGTAAAACAAGCCCTCAAACTGATCAGCAGATTATCCTAACTTGTCTCTGACTTGTTTTCTGTCCACATCGCTCTGATTTTCAGCCTCTCACCCTCTCTGAAGCTCCATTTTCCAGAGGAGGCCAATTAGTAAAGCTCTCACAGCAGGTAGGACCACCCTGGGAACCACCAGGAGAAGAAATCCCACTGTCTCCACTTCTAAAAGGAGGATTTTTGCCTCATTGTTGCCAGTTTGGGAGCAACGGACTTTGGCGCGTTTGTGGAGAGCTGCTGATCTGATAAGTTTGGCTCAGAAACAATGCAGCGCTGTCTGAGGCAGGGTCACAGGCAGGGAAGCAGAGGAGAGGGAGTTCTCGGTGTGTGTGTGTGTTTGTGTTAATA
This sequence comes from Kryptolebias brasiliensis, assembly GCA_028566095.1. NCBI lineage: Eukaryota > Metazoa > Chordata > Actinopteri > Cyprinodontiformes > Rivulidae > Kryptolebias > Kryptolebias brasiliensis. The sequence goes on from JAOXNZ010000155.1 coordinate 18,583,419, forward strand.
TGTAATACAAACTGACACAGCGAGGTGACATCATGGTATTGCTTTAAAGGCCGCATTAGCTTCCAAATGAAGGAGGAAGCATCATATTAACTCCTAATCAGGAGGCCGACAGAAGCCGAGTTTGATGAGGTTGGAAAGAAGAAGGGGGAGGTGTGTTTTTGGGTTGGAGTAAAATAAAAATATATTCTGAAGACTGTAATACATTAGTCATGTACGGTTCTGCTCAAAAGTCTTAATTCATCCCTTATTTCTTTATACTTTGTTTCCAAGAAGCCAGACCTTTTTGTGTAATCTCAACAGAAGAAGAGACGTTTAAGGCTTAATAACCGTTTTAATAAATAAGCAAAAGTATTTTGTCAGAAGAAAAGTGAATTTCTTCTGAATAGATGCTGGAGCTGTTACACAAATATTAATATTATCAGTTGATCAAATGTTGGCGCTCACACCCAGCAGTGATAATAATCATCCTACTGCGCTTTCATCTCCTCAGTCAGGTTGCAGGTTTTTTTTTTCTCTGAAACACGTATTACCCATTACCTAAAGGATTGTTTGTTAATGTGAATACCAGAGTTTTCCACGATCACACAGAGTGCAGCGCTGAATCCACAGGTGACATTTGTGGTCCATTTTAGTTCGTTTTTCTGTTTCTGTTCTGTTTCAATAAGGGCACCTTTAGAAAGGATTTATTATTGCTTTAAAAAAATATTTATTTATTTTGTAAACACTTACTAATGCTTTATAAAGTATTTACACAACAGGTATGAAACACGGGTCATACATTGAAGCAGGGTCACTATTTGGCAAAATCAAGTGCTGCACTTTTATTAGTTTGGGTACTTCTGAACTAGATTGCTTTTTTTCCTTTTCTTTTTTATGCCAAAACAATCCTTTTTTTTATCCATAAATACTCTGAGTGCTTGCATGCAGGCCACCTACTGACAATCTTTGATGATTCAAATTTAACTTGTAAAAAAAACAAAACAGTGAGAATGGAGATTATACAGATAACTGTCAGCTCACTATTTGGCAAGAAATGAGTCAACATTGTTTCTTTTATTTAATGCCCTGTAACTGCTTATTAATGTGTTTACAGCCTAATTAATTAATTAGTTATTTATAAGGGCATCCTTATTGTAAAGTTGTATCATTACAATAAACATCTTTCTGAATATTTCAATAACACTTCATAACCTGAAGCCTTTAAATCAGTTCTGCATTCATTTTGAAGGAGAATATATTTTTTTAAATAACTGGAACAACTAAAGCAATCTAAAACCACAACCTTCTTGATGAAAACAGGCAGCATATGTGCTGGTAATTAAGACTCTAATAATGAGAAACATGCTGCCATCAGGAAGCAGGAAACAGATAAATCAGAATGAAGGTGGAAGAAACCAGCAGACACGTTACACAAGAACACCTTTACAGAGCTATTAAGCACCTTTGATACAAATCTGCCCCTGATGGCTTTTTAATAACTTGTAAAATTCAGTTATTTGAAAAAAATCCAGACCTGATGCCAAGGTTCATTGTTTGGCACAGAGAACAGACCTGAAGCATGCCCGTATGTTCAGGAGGTAATTATAAGGTGTTCTTACCTGCTTGCCAATTTGCCAGCAGGTGATGACAGAGATTCTGACTTGTGTTGAGACACGTGCCCTGGCTTTGCTCCCTGTTCCATTATCCTCCATAAACTGTGAAGAAGTCTTTAAAAGTCCTACAAACACTAAACAAGCCTGAACCCGAGGAGCTGAACGGGAGCCGAAGCCAAACTACAGGAGCTGGAAAAACTGCCGAGGCTTCGGTCTGGTTTTAAGGGACACTAAGTTCTTGTTTATTTATTTAATCTGTCTGCTTGCGTTTGGCTTCAGCTCCAACGCGGCGAGTTCAATATTAACAGGAGATCACACGCGCGATTAATTATGAAGCAGCAACATTTACTGAAAAAGGAAAAAGCTTCCTTTTATTAACAGCTGGTTATGTTCCACATGAACCTGAGATTTTAAATTTTCATCAGAAAACTTGCTTTTTGATGGGAGGCAGACATGATGAACCACGGCAGATTCTGCCCCAAGTTGATCAGATTTTGAAAGCAGAGAGAGTTAAATGTTTTAATTCCAAACACTCCAGCCCAACACCAAACAGGAGACAGATAGGATTAACAAGAAGCAGGTGAGCAGAGAGAATAATTCATTAAAATCATCATGAAGTCAAGATAAAGTTTGAACTGTCCTTACTCTATACAATCTGTCTCACACTATAAGACATATACACACCAGTTTCCAAACCACAGATGGTAAAATGTTCTTTCTTAGGCATTCACAGCAGATTTCTGGGGTTATTGAGCCGGATCCACTCTGGGAGAGCGCATCCCTTCCCCTGACTAGACAACATTTATCTTCTGCACAACAAGCTGATGAAACATTACAAAAATGTTTCTAAAACGTGGTAAGTGCTGAACAAGGCAATAAAGAGAAACAAGCTTCCATTGTGGAACAAGATGTCTTAATGCGTCAGTGGTCTTCATCAGGTGCAGAAAGCTCAGACTGGAATAAAGTTAAACAGATTGTTATACCAACCACATACCGACAAGAGGTGTGGGCTCTGGCTCACGAAAGCCAGTGGTCTGGACACTTGGGTGTTACCAAAACATACCAGCTCTTGTTAAAGCACTTTTCTGGCCTGGTATGGAGCTTGATGTTTTAGAATTTGTCGCAGTTGTCATGTACGCCAAATTGCTGGCAAGCCAAAGCAGGTGATACCCCCTGCTCCACTGTGTCCTATTCCAGTGATAGATCAGCCTTTTGATCGTGTTATCGTAGACGGTGTTGGACCTTTGCCGAGAACCAAGTCCGGAAATCAATATTTGCTCACAGTCATGTGTGCTGCTACACGCTTCCTTGTTGTTTAAGCAAGTAGCAAAAACTCTAAATGTCAGGGATGTTGTTTTCCTCTGCTTACTGGCATCAGTGAAACTATTCCACCTATGAAAAAGAAACCTTGGCTTTGGTATTGGCTCTTCAGCATTTTCATGTTTACCTCGAGTCCAGTAGTTTGCCAATTGATGTGTTCACTGACCATAATCCGCTCGTATTTCTTTCACGCATCTACAACCACAACCAGTGCTTTATGTGGTGGACTTTACTTTTGCAGGAAAACAATTTGAACTTTCGACATAAGAAAGGAACAGAAAATGTTCGCGCCGATGGCCTTTCAAGGATGATAGTACGCCTCATATTTGTTTTTATTCTTTTGTGAAACTAAGTATGTACAAAACTTGGTTTTGTAACTTAAGGGGGGGAATGTTACAGCCCCTGGCCTCCTGAAGCTGTGCAGGCTCTCTTTTTGTTCATGCAGATTAAAGTTACCTGATTGGCTGCCTGGAGACTGTTGGGCTGCACTTCCTGTTCAAAGCTCATTGGATCAGCAGATCACCAGACCAATCAGTGGATCATGAGGCACACCTACAACCTTTAAAAGGCTCCATCAACCGTTCTTCAGTGGGCAGCTTTAGGAGTTTGTTTACAGCTGATCACTTGTTGCTCTTAGCTCTACTTTAAAGTCTGTTTGGACCCAGATTGATTTCTGACTGTTTATTAAGCTGAAAGCTTGGATCTGGAGAAGTTTAATTGTTTGATGCTTCTGTTTAGTTTTTAATTTTGAATTAGATCTTCTAGCTGGGAGTTTTTTGTTTTGTCTTTTTCTCGTTTCTCTTTTTTCTGGTTATTCTGAGTGGTTGCATTCGACCCATTTGTAGTAGAACTTGTTTAGTTAGGATTTGTTTGGTTGTTATTGGGTTAAGATGCACTCCTCTGATATTGTTTGTTTCGTGGAACCCTTTTCTTTAAATAAACCTTTTTAACTCCACTTTACCGTCTGAGACACAAGGGCTTGACCACAGCATGAACAAAACAGATAAACGACAAGATGGGGAAGAACACAAAGCAGAGACAAACCTGAATGCAGTATGAATGAATCAGCGAGCAGAGAAAGCTAAAGAACCGATTATAAAGGCGGAGGCTGATGAGGAAGTGGACACAGGTGACTGATTAATAACTGAGGACAGGTGAAAGTGTGTGTGTGGGAGGCTGACTGGAGAACTACTGAAGTGAGGGCAGGTGAACAGTGGCAGGGGACACAGGGGACACAGAGGGCACAGGGAGCAAAACTACACAAGAACTTAATATTAAACTAAACACAGGGTGAACAAGAAATAAAACAGAATTACAGAAACATAAAATAACAATGAACCTAATACAAAAGAAACTCAAAAATACTCAAATCCATGACAGTAACAAATAAACTATCAGGTATGCGGACATGTTAACAATATTTTGATCTTTTTTTATTCTGTTTATTTATGACAGAGCACCCATTTTGAATTCATCAGATTTTTTTCAAATGTTGAGCTCTTCTTATCACCGCAACAGCCTGAACAACTTGACAAGTTTTAGTAACTTAGGAGCTGTGCATTACTGTGAATTTCAAAAATAAAATTTGACCAACTTAGTCTCAAGTTCAGACATAATTAAAAAACAATTTGTCTTCAGTCTCAAGTCAGCGTTCTCAAAAGGTTTGACACATTTCAATGAGTTTTTTTTTGGATTTTACTTGCATCACGACAGTAGGTCTTTTATTTTTGTACCTGTTTGCATGTGATGCTTCAGCCTTTTGGTTGCTTTGTTGCTTTAGGAGTATATTTATTTCGAAGGATTTTAATCTGCTCTGTTTTTTTTTCACATTGGCACAACATAAGATTTAAAAAAAAAAAAGATTACCTTCTCTTGTCATCGCTATGAACTTCATAAAAATTAGCTGTGTTTTGAACTGCGTAAAGTGTGTCTTTATGATTGACTCACGCATGACCTGCACTGAGGCATGTGGGTCCTGTGGTTCACTCACAAACATGCTCACACACACACACACACTCAGAGAGAGAGAGAGAGACAGGGAACGGCCTTGTCCTGCAAGCAGTAAATTCCCAGTTCTTCCCAAATGTTATGGCTGAACAGTGACAGGCTGCAACCTTGATAAGCTGTTCACACACACTAACACACACACACATGCAGCACCTGGACTCCCTGCCGTTGTTTGTAACTTCCCTACGTTTAGCTGAGAGCAGACAGGTTGGGCTCAAAACAAGTTCAGGGGTCATGAAACGTATTATCAATAACATCACAGGTAATGAGTGAAACTGTTACTGAATACAGAGGCTGAGAGGGAGGGGAGAAAACAGGACCAAACGCTACAGCAGCATGAGGCTTTGTATCATTAATTATCTGAATATCAAGTGACTTTCTGGAAGAAAAAAAAATGCACCAACAACAGCAGGCAAGAGAAAAACAAATTCAAAATTGAACTTTACTGTCATTTAGGCCAAGAGATAAGAAGCTCACAGCTAAATTATCAGACTTTGTTGAAGTTGCTCTTTCATGCATACCTATATATACGTGCTTTATTAAAAAAAACAAAAACCCACATTCACACAGATTTTCAGTCCTTTCACCTTCGATGCTACAGAGCACTTTACAACTTTGCTCTTATCTTCATAAACCTTCAGTCAGCACTTTCAGATTCAGATGCACTAAAAATCATTATAAAAGATTTTTTTTAGGATAGTTTTGTCTTATTGAAATTTTTATTTCATATCTTTGTTTATCTTGTGACCGTTGATCATCTTGGTTTAATAAAACTCCAGATTTTGCTTTTTCTTTTTGTTTTAGACCTGAACAGCTTCATATTTCTTTCTTTTTCACAGGACAATAGCAGCCATTTTATATAATGTACAACTTATGACAGTTTAAGCAGGAAAAACTCATCAAGAACTATTCTAAAACACACGTCGGGCACCACTACATGTGCCGTTTATTGTAAAATACTTTAAAGATGTAAAATAACTTCTGCACTGCACACTACACATGACAAGGTTTCAGCTCAAACAGCAGAGGAAGAACTTCTTTACAGCCAGTTATTTCAGGAAGACCAAAACAACTCTAGAGTAAAAACAAAAATCAAAACAGTATGAACCAGACTTTCACCCTTATTTTACAGTCAAAAAGAGCAAATTAATGAGGTATTAAAAGGTCAAATTAATAATGTAGGTTTTTTTTATTGTGGAGATATTAAACATGGAGTTTTTTATGTTTAGCTTTTAGGATGTTTTTTGTCATATTTAGAGCTACAGACAGTTGTCTTTTTTATTGTAAAATCTTTTTTCTAATATACATGTATGTTAAAGCCATCTTATCTTCTTAGCATCAGTGCTTTTCCTTTTTAATTCATCAAGTCCCAGTTTTTTATTAGTGAAATGTCAGACTTTTAATGCAGACTAGCAAAGCAGTTCTGTATAAGAAACTTATTGATAAAAGAAAGGTTAAAACTGTAATAAATAATGTAAACTTAAAAGTTGCAACCCCCAATTCTGAAAATGTCTGTGGAGAAACACAGGAATCTGTGACGGAGTGCATCTCACCCAGTATCAAATCAGACAGACATATGGGAGGTCAGTAGTAATATAATTTATTACCATATCTGTATACACTTCAATAAATGATAACAAAAACAAATTACAAAACAATGTGTACTTCCTGTTCATCCTGTGCAGAGCAGCAGTAGGTCTTCTGTTACTTTGTCTTTTTTAGTCGAGGTAAAATTTTCACTTCACTACTCTGTGAGCCCCAAATGGAAAATCTTTGACGGAAAGTATGAAGTTTAACGTATGAAGTGTTTAAGTTATTTGTCAGGAGGGAAGGTAATGCCTCAAAGATCGGTATGGATAACTTCTAAATGTATAAAATCATAGTCCTAGTGGAAAGTAGTAAGAAAATGGTTCACATACATAGATTCCTTTTTTCTGGTGGTTTCACAGAGTTATTTTGGTCATATTAGACAGAAGCATTGTTGTGGTTTTGTAAGGGTTTACATGAAAAGCTAAACCTGGTTAGAACCATCACAGTGGGTGTGCTTGTTTGTGTCGGCTGTTACCCCTTCCTTCAACGCCTTTACTGTTTACTCATTGTTAACTAAAGGAAGACTTATAAAAACTGTAAACCTGATAAACACAGCAGTGATAACGATCAGCGTTAAAGTCACATGATGCTACAGAAATTTTTTTTTCAATAAGTCAGTCAGTATAAACCCTGGATTAACTGTCAGTGTCTGCCATGTTTCAAACATCTGCACCTGAACTCTCATTTCAGTCAAAATATAAAAGTCGCTTCAGTCCTTTTTTTAAAGAATCCACCAACTCAGACATTAAAGGCTTGAGGCAGCCACACGGCTCAGTAGTGTCCCTTCGTTTTTGTCACGCCTCCTTGTGATTTCCTCATCCTGTCAGTTGTGTAGTAAGAAATTTGCCAGAGACTGGAGGACCTGCCTCTTCTCAAACAGGTACATCTGAGTTTCCCACAGCATGTTGACGAGGACCGCGTCGCTCACCTCATCCAGCATCACCTCCTGAGACAGCTGTGGACTCAGTCTGCACAAGAACACAACATGAAAGCATAAAAACGCAGGCTTTTTTTAAATTTTTTTATTTCTTTTTAAATAGTTGGTTAAATGTTGATCATCACAAAATGCTAAACGTATTCATTTCCATTTGTGTTTTAGCTGCTGGATCAGATGAATATCTGTAAAGTAGGGTCATATTTATTGCATCTGAAAAGAATTCACTTTTTTAACTTTACCAAACAAAAAAGACTTTACGGTGCAAAACGACAGCTGTAAAAAAAGCAGTAAATGCTGGATTTAAGTCACTTTTACAAGTTAACACTTCAACGTTTCGCCCAGGCAGTCACACTAACTCTAAACACTTTAGGCAGTGAGCAGACTCTAAATAATCATTTCATATTCATTTCATTTGTTTTCTTGGTAAACAGATGTCTTTAGCAGCAGACACTTCTGTAAAACACAGCCTGTTCATCGGACCTGTGGTAGATGGTGTCGACCATTTCACACCAGGCTCTGGCCCGGTCCACTGCGCAGCCATCAGAGTCAGTACACTGTCCATTCAGAGAGACAGCAGAACCGGAAAGACAAAAACACTTGTTTGAATGTGTTACTCATAACTTATCATGGGCAAAAGGTCGTAAAAAGAAATTTAAAAAGTGAGGAAAGCAACTCTGACAGGAATAATAAGATAGCAGATAGAATCCAAAGCCTGGCTTCAAGCACGGAGAGTGGTGCACTCACACAGTCCACCAGCATTTTGCCCAGCTCCTTTGCTCCTACAAAGGATTTGGCCAGCTCCAGAGGGTTGGAGGGCCGGAAAACATCCACAGAGCTCACCACCTCCTGGGGGGGTTTACCTGGAGACACACAAGAGATTATGTGTCAAACCACAGTGAACATGAAGTCAGAAACTGTGAACGTCACTGTACGATTAAAATGGGGTAAAAAGAAAGCTTCATTAATTAGTAATGGATTACAGATTTAATTGATTTATGTAATAACTAAACCCAACATTCATCTGTGCCACAATTCAGACATTTGTGTGAAGGACAGTGACGCCATTACAGAGGCAATAATTATGCCTTTTTAATCAGAACCGAAATTCTAAACTGGCTGTGGATAGATTATCAATGCTTTTACTTTCACAAAATGATCCTTTACTACATTTGAAGAAAATTAGGTGACCTACCTGTCCCAAGAGAAACAACTACACCCAACTTCTTCACGTTCTGCTCGTCACCCTGAGAGAAACAGATTTAAAAAAACATTTAGCACAGTTAAAGTTTTACAAACACTGCTAGGTGAGGAATTAAATACACTTTCTGTAAAAAGAATACCCAAAATTTATGAAATAGTGTACCTTAGTTTTTAAGGACTTGTTGTATTGATGGATTTCTGTAATAGCATCCAGTGTCGGGTTATTAGCCAGCAGCCCACCATCCAGAAAGCGCCCCATTGGTCGGAAATAAGTGGGGGCAGCACCACTGGAGCGAGCGGCTCTCCACACAAGCTGTTCTAAAGTAAACACAAAGACAATAAAACCTGAGTTGTTCGATCTGAGGACAGAAGCCTTGGTTTAAATGTCTGAGTGCAGCAAAAAGTCATTTATGTCAGCAAATGAAACAAGCACCTCCATCACCTCTCTGCTGTTTCTACAGTAGCCTAGAAGAGACAAACTATTAACTAGACCAGGTGGGTTATTTGTCTTTGTGCCTTTGCAGTTACTAAAGATTTTTTTGGAAGCTTGGAGGGCAGGGTGGGGTTGCAGTTTAAGGTTTTACACACTGAATCTTTAACAGCTAAACTGGATTTGCTCATTTCTGAGGCTGAAAAAAAAAACTGTGTAGAAAGTCTCAGGAACTGTAGGAACTA
>JAOXNZ010000155.1:18611389-18638012 GCA_028566095.1 Kryptolebias brasiliensis
CTTCACCCTCTGCTGGTCCTGAAGGCGCCTCCTCCCCCCCTCCGGTCACAACCTCTGAGGACACCTCCCCCGTGAAGCCATAGGAGATCAGATATTCTGAAACAGATTGCCATTGAAGATAGAAAAAGAAATATATCAACCAGTGTTGATATACCACTTCAGCCCTCTCTTACATCATCCGCAGGGGAATGTCCATATTTGTGAAAAAACGTAATGAAATGTATTGTACCTAAATATCGCCCAGCCATTAAATAGTAAAATAGAAGCATATTTTTCTTAAAAGAAAGAAAGAATTGTATGAATTCAGAAAAGAGGCAGCTAACAAGCCCTTCTTGCCATTTAAATCGCCATATTTTTGTCCACATACGCTGCATTGACTCTTTGAAGCAGATTTGACAGGAAGCAATATTTGTTTTCTCTCACTTGACACAAACATGCTGAGTTTAGGCATGCTTGCAGCTTTACCAGTTGTCCTGACAGCGTGTCCCTCACCCGTCTGGTGTGTGGGCTTTCATTAATCACACTCACTGTACGTAAAAGGAAGACTTGTCTTCTGCTGAGACGGCTGCTACGGTATCTCCAGCCTTCGGGTGTTTTGTCAGTTTAATGACCCCAGGTGTCAGTGCAAGTCTGGTTTTGCCAACGTTAAATGAGGACATGTCTTTTTGCACTTAAGACAGTTGGACTCTCGATATATTGCATCAGCACAGGAAAGTAAATGCAATGCACTTGACTGCATCAAAAGCGACTTGTTCTTCAATGTAGTTCATCTATTTTTCAAGGCCTTTTTCCTCCTCCTCTCTTGAACACACACACGATCTTAAAGGTTATAGAACAACCAGTAGAGTTATCTTTCTGTGCAGTCTTTTACTAGCTTTGATTTCTCACAAAAGCACCACCTTCTTCCAACTAAACGTCTAAGATCCTAAACTAACCTGCAGTTAATTGGCAACATGTGCCAGAATTGCACCATTTAATGTCTCAACCCATCAAGGTCTAAAAGGTCCAGGAGCTGCCAGTGAAACGAAGCCAAACGGTTTCTTGTATCTCTGATCTTCTTGGCTGCAGTTTCACCTCTGTGGAGCGTGAGTATGAGCGGTTTTGGGTTGTAAATCAATTACGTTTTTTTTTTTTTTTGTTTACATCCCCAAAAAGCTGCTAAAACAAATCTCTTTACTTTTTTTTTTTTTCTCTTATCAGTTAGTCCTTTAGCTTCAGCAGCCTTTACTTTATTAGTATTTTCTACAAAGCTGGTGTCATTAGAAGTGACGTGTTAAGCATGGTGTGGTGTCTTCTCTTGTCACTCATAGAGATAGTGAAGGAACCGGAGAATGCTTGTTCTGTTTGTTTGTTTGTTTTGTTTTCTTTGTAGGAAACAAACAAATGCTGGGATTAGCCAGTTGTGCAGAGGTAAGAAAGCAGCCAGTCTTGTCCAACCCGTAAACAAAATGTTCCAGTCTGAAAAAGTCACCTACAGCTGTAGGACAGATTTGTTTGGAGCTTCTGTTTTACCATAATCTCTGCTGTTCTCCCTGTGAACAACCTGGTATGGTCCTTTATTTGACTTTAAACACAAGTTTTGGCTGTGTCAAGGTGTTTTGGTGACCCAGGGACACCTTGACACATCTCAAGTACGTAGACGTATTAGTCAGGCTTATTAGGTTTCATTCATTTTTATTCAAGTCTTGCCGCTTTTGCCCTTTATTATATGAGTTCGTTGTGAGAATGTTGGCACAATGGTTGCCTTCACACGTGCTGTTAGTGGTGGATTTCTGAGTCAGATGGCGTCAGGCTGGTGGTTGAGAAAAGGTTTCAGATGTGATCCAGCACCTTTGTCTTCTTGACCACTTCTGAGCACATTGACTGAAAGTTGCCTCCCTCTGAATCCCAACAAATCTCACCAGCAATCTGAGATTTTAACCTTTTTTTTATACCTTCAAACACATCAGAAGTACTATAGCAAAACGGCGCTCCTCACACAGATTTGTTTCCTGAGGCTTCCTGCTCTTTTCAGACCTTCCCAAACTTCAAACCTCTTACTTTGTTTTATGTATTATAACTCTTCCGCATGTGTTGCCTTATAGCTCCCCTGTGCACCCCTGATCTTGCTTGGTGTTTATAATACAAGAGACTTAAATACTTAGTCGTGGCTTTAGCTTGTAAGGATCTCATTACTGTAACTTTCCACTGTTTCTGAAGTTGGGTTTTGCGAACGTTTTAGAAGGAACTCTCTGTCTCTAACAGATGAGGATGACATTGCCTCTTCGTTTCATGTTGTGTACTGGATGGTCGTAGTTGTTCACTATACTGTTTCAATGCTCCAGTAGGTGACATGAAAGGATTTATTCCAGTAGGACATATCCATTTGATGAAGAAAAAGTAGCTTTTAAAGCTTTTTTTTTATTGGGAGTTCTGAAACCCTTCAGAGACTCCCTGAACTAAAGCTTAATTTTCTTCTCAAAATGGATATTTTGTTATTTGGAATATTTTTCTCCATGTTCTGTGACTGTAATATCTTTAGGTGGTGGTTTCAGTAGCAGTCGGTGGATGTTTTAAGGTATTAGACTGCAAAACGATGCTTTTTCCTTTTTGTATGGGGTAGCACAACTCAACTTAGTGGCCTGTCTTGTAACCAAATAGGGCTCTTGTTTCTATTGGATATAGATTTCTTTTTATTATTAGCCTTTGAAATGTTTTTACATCCACGTGGTGTAAAGTCGTGAGTGCTGGCTTTGCACTGATTGGATAAAACGAAGGAACTTTAACTGAATGGCTAAAGATGCTCGATTATGAATTGTTCTTTGAAGCATTTTTCGTTCTGTTTGTACTGTATTTTAATACTTGTTTGAAATATGCATAATTATGTTAATATAAGGCTGTTTATTTGAATGCCATTTTGAATAATCCCCAATGGGTTTGATTTTTTTTTCCTCATGTGTATCAAGAGTGCAGTTGTTGTCTGACTATTATATGAATTATGTACATTGTACTGAAAGTCATAACAGGAAGTTGGAGGAGAATAATGACAATGTAATGTATGTGAACCTCTGAAGCATGTTTTGCAAACTTGCTGTACAGATAATGTATTCGGTGTCATGTTTCATGTTGTTTTTGTGTGTTTCTTGTACAATACTTTTAATTAAAAAGTGCTTTAAAATGATTTAGGCTTCTTCGGCCGTTGCTTCATTAGTTTCTCTGTTTACAATTCAAAATTAGGGTTTATAAAGTCCAGTTCTGGGAGTGAAAACAGCACTGATCTACAAACCCAGGCACAATCGGTCTATTAAAACGTAGTAAAAATGAAGAATCGTTTGCGTCCTCGTGCTGTTTTGTTTTCCTTCTGATAACATTTATGCATTCTCTGCACAGCAGCTTCAAATCACAGAAGCTGACATGTTTTTTTTAAATTGATATTTCATGTGAATAACAGTGAAATGCAAAGTGCACAGTTTAATAAAAAGAAGTCTCTGATCCATTCAAACATTCAGCCCTAAATGTTGGGGTCTGGAAAAGAAACTCATAAAAAAGCGTAGTTATGCAACAAATCCAGGTACATATCTGGGGCAGAGTTAGTGCTGAAAGTCAGAAATTTATTGAGAAATTTACAAAGACGTTATAAATCTGCAAGCTAGGTCTTTGTCTAATAATACCTAAATTGCCTAAGACCATGGTTCTCAAACTGGTACACAGGATCCTCTCAGTGGTACTCAAGAAATTTTGGTATCAACTTTTAAGTTAAATAAAATAACTAATTAATCGAAACTAAAAAGCAGAAATAGCCACAAAGATGAGTGATTTAAGCACATTACAATCTAAGGCTCCAAATGGAAACGACAGGCCACCAAACGGCTGTGGAGAACACTTTGAGAACCCCTGTGGAAACGACTAGATGATGGTTTACTGATGTGTTAGCAGCTAGTGATGCCAGTGAAGTCTCTATAGGAGCAGCTTGCAAACAAAAGGTGATTCAGGTTATCTCAAATCTGTACTTGGTTGTTCCAGGGCAGAAGAAGAGCCAAGACTTAAAAGTATATGGTGCTGTTCTCAACAACAAATACATGGAACCATTACATCTTAAACCAAGCCCTTAAACCAGGGTTAAGTGTGTGTGTGTGTGTGTGTGTTTTTGTTGTTTTTTTCTCGATGGTTCTCCGTGAATCAGTCCTGTGACTGAAAGTGTTCAGAGTAGGAAACCAAAGCCAAGGCACACGCTGACACATGTCACTCAAGATTTGTTGTTAGAACTTTGGGGCACATCCTCAGTTGTGGACATCAAGTTCATCGGGTGTTTTTGGCCATTAGACGCAGTCACTGAGGCTGATCAGCTGGGTCTTCTTTGGATTTGTATTAAAGTTAGGATAAAGAACCATGTTTGGGTTCTAGGTTAGAGTTAGCCGTTCACGTAAATCAGTCAGTTTGAAATGTTTCAGTACAAGTTTATAAACCAATAGAAAATAGAAGTATTGTACTGGTTTTTAATGTTTGTCATGATGGTGGTGTTTGGAGAGCTTAGTACAGTCTGAAGTGGTACTCCTTATGAAAGTTTGAAAACCACTGACTTAAGACATTTTTAGGTGGATTTTCTTTTTTACTTTTTTTGTTGTTTTTTTTTTAGGTGAATTTTCTTAAAGGTTAATACCCAAATGTCCCTCAGAGAGGTGCTGTTGAGCTGCCATAGTAGCAGAGCAGCAGCATCCTGTGTTTTCAGCAGGTCTGTGAGGTTTCAAGTGGCATTAAAGCTGCGCCGCCTGTTTGTTCATCTCTGTGGTTTGATGTTGGGATGAATAGTTCAAACAATTCTATGCTTTTCCACAGGAGGTGCTTTATTATATTTGCTTTCTGTTCGAACCCCTGGTTCTACAGAGACAGGGACGGGACGATGCACACCAGATTGTCTCTTTTCATAATGTCCTGCCTGTATTGTTTGTTGGACTCTGCTCATTTTATGACCCAGAAGGAACCAAAATAGTCAGCTTAGTTTGATTAGTGTCCCACATTTGTGTGTGTGTATTTGCTCACTTAAAAATATTTGTGGGGTATATAAGCCAGTAGCGTTGATAGGAAAATGCAGGATGTCATAAGTCTGAATGTCTTTCTAAGGATTGACACTGGGTTTGGCGGTAAGGCTTAAACATAGCCACTGAGTTGTGATGATTAGGGTTGTAATAAAGGGTTTTAGTGGGCATTAGGACAATGACTGGTCCCCACTAAGATAAAAAGACATGTTCATTCACAATCTGTGTTATTGCTCATGCTCTGACTTTAAGCCTCTGACGGATGGATTTGATGACATTGGCCTGAATAATTTCAGAAGCTGTTTTTATGTGTTGTTTGTTCCCCAGCTTTAAGGGAAAGTTCTAATAAAAGTTATTTCTGCATTGTGACAATGCCAGTTGTAAATTCAAGGATTCAAGGATATTTTCTTGTCATACCAGCTCACACTCACACTGTTTGGGGTACGAAATTCGGACTCAGGTTCCAGTTCAAGTAGCCTAATAAATAAATACATATAAATAAATAATGAAAGAGTATAAATATGGAGAATATATCTATATCTATATATCCATATCTACACATACACACACATACATACATACAAACATACAAATAAAAAAGTATATATAATGCTTAAAATGAGAAAACATGTTGTGAACAACAGTTTTACGGCACATGTTTGAGCTCACCAGCTTAAAAAGACGGTCATAAAAGCCCTGTAGGAGTTGGGTTTTTTTCAAGAAACATAGAGCAAAGACAGAGGAAGGAAAGGGGGGGGGGGTGATTTGTTAAGCTTTTCTGTTATTTTGCCAAGATGATTGCTTTCTCACTGCAGAATGATGATTTAAGCGTCTTCCAATGAAGTCAGAGTGAAAAACTCTACAATGACAATCTGGCAGTATCAAAAAGAATCCCTCTGAATAACCGTGCTGAAAACTTGTTTGTTATAAAGAATGAGGTCTATCCTTCTGAAAAAAAACCCATTCATCTCTAAAAATTTCCAATATGTGCCTTTGCAGTAATCTTCCATCCACACATATGAAAGTCATCCATTGTTTGAGCACTGACGCACCCCTCCCAGTAAACATGCGTGGCTTTTTGCAACTTTTCATGATAACAGCTTGAATGACCGCCTTCATCTTTTGCACCTAAGACCTGATGTCCATTTGGCCTAAAAGCAAGCAGAAACATAGACTTAGACGACCGCAAAACATGTGTCTTTCCGTCCATCAGAGGTAAAATGGTTTCCAGAAAGCTCCGCAGTGCACAGAGGTTTTATAAAGCTTCCTCAAGTAATTAAGTTTCAGCTTCTTGATGCAGCTGCAGCTGTAAACTGTGCTGCGTTTTTCCAAGGTGCTGCTGAGCTCATCACAGTAACATAATTTTTCATTCAGGGCTGCTCGAGGTTTCGAAACTAAGCCTGCATTGAGATTTTCTCAGATTTTCGACGTTTTATACAAAATAATTCACCACAGGTGATGAAAGACTTTGAACTGAAGGCTGATTTTCTGATGGAGTTTGACACAAAACTGGCAAACCTATTTTTGCTTAGAAAGACTTTCTTTTGTGGATGCTGCTTTTATAACAACGCCTGACAAGCTGCCACCGGTGATCAGCTGATTGTTTTATCTTCCGAAGCCCTTTTTACTTCTGGATACAATGAAGCTGCGTGACGCAGACTCGAAAAATGTAATAATGTGGTTAAATAAAGATTAAAGCAATTAAGAAACTTTTGTTTATGCTGCATTTTAAAAGATGTTGCCAACTTCTCTAGAAATGGGGCCTAAATTTAACCAAGTGCCATAAAATTTGGTATGTTGACTCATAAGGGTGATTTTTGGCCCTGTAGTCGGGAGGTTGTCCCCAACCTGGAGAAGCAGGGATTCAATCCCCAGCTCCTGCAGCGTGCCAAAGGCTTTTTATAGCCTCACTTATAACCAATAACCATACTGGGGGCAGTGTGGGGGTTCAGTGTATACAATATCTACAATACATAATAGAAAGCATGAAGTGTGTGGGTGAATAAGAGACATTATGATGTGCTCTGCAGAACCCAGGGTTATAAAGGGGCTTTATAAGTGTCGACCATTTTCAGTTTTACCGTTGCCACTAAAGATGACCCACCATGAAACTGCTGAATTCCTTAATATTCTCCAAGTATAAACATTAGTTTACTGGTGTTCATCAACACTTTCTGCAATCTACATGACTGATACAAACTTATGGAGCAGTCGACCGTTCAATATACGCACAGCCTTATAGAGACTTTTAAACTCCATCATTTTACTTGGGCTATTAAATTAACCAGGGTAGATGATTTTAATAGATCTTGTCTACTTTTGCAGTAGATATTTTTTATTTCATTTTATATTTGATTCGTTTAGTATTGCTGTCTGGTTTGATTGCAATGTGCTTAGAACAACCACAGTTGTTTTAAATGTGCTGCTAAACTTTATCATGTTGCCATCATCATGTTGCATAGTTTGCAACAGCGTGTAGACATGCTACTTTGTTGTTACTCATTTTTGTTGCATATAAATGTTTTGGAAAGATTTTCTAAGCCGTAAACTACAACAAATTGGTAATAAAATGTGTGTTCACACACACACACAGCATCAGAGTGAGGAAATGTGGTCATTTTGTCCTCCAGCAGTCTAAGTCTATAGCAGCATAAGTAAAGGATACCTCAAGAAACCCAAAGCAACCCTAACTATAAGATTCATCAAAAAGGAAAGACCTAAGCAGAGTCTTAGAAGTAGACATAGTGTCAGCCTCACGGACACTAACCGTCCTACTTTTAGAAACTCTAGGAACCACAAGTAAACCTGCATTTTGAGAGTGAAGGGCTCTGTGAGGACAATGTGGAAAAATAAGACCTTTAATATAAGATGAAGCTTGGTTGTTGAGAGGTTTGTAAGTTAGAAGACTTTAAATTGCATTCTGAATTTGACAGGGAACCATTAGAGAGAAGCTAAACTTTAGGTTGTACCATTACCCAAATCCTTGTTCTATCATTTTCCAAATAACATATTTCTTCTGTTTCCTGCCAGTGTTGTCCAAAGAAGTGCCTGTATGACTCTTTTTTTTTTTTTTTTTTTTTTGGTAGGTATTGGCCTTCTGTCACATCCGTGATTGCACAGACTATTCATTGTTTTCCAGACAAAGAACACGCCGGTTTGACACGTGAAAGTCAGTGAAATAACATACGTGTGTGGGTCCAGCTTTGGACTGTACATGCTGCTCCATGACGGTGCAGATTTAAAGTGTTGTCACCGGTTTAAAGACAACTTGAACTGACTTGGTCAGAATACGACAAATGTGTCATAATGTCCCTGTCTTCCCTCAGAAAGTCACGTCGAATCAATATGAACTCCTCCTGCTATTTGTCACGGCTCTGCTTTCCCTTCAGGCGCAGACTCGCTCCCTGACACATCCGTCCATCGCCGCCTTGTTGGTTTGGCGCAGCCGCTGGAGGCTCACCTCTGCTCCGACTTTACGCATGCCCCTCGCCTCGCTCCACCTCCGACATCGGTCTCCATGGCAACGCGCGGAGGAGCGCAGCTTAGCAACACAGAGAGGGAGAGAGAGGGGAGGAGGAGAGAGAGCATCTCTGGAGCAGACAGCTTGGTGCCATCCGTACAACTCTCTCAGGGTGGCGAGAAGAAGACAGCAGCGCCGCTGGCAAATCTGCTGTAGATCCGTAAGTGTCACAGTTTCTCTTGTAGTTATTATGGGATGTCAGACTGGCTCTTAAGTTTCGAGGTTATGTAGTAGACTGCTCGGGCAGAATGGTTCCCTTCACTGCTAAATGATGCTGCGCGTTTCCTTTAATGTGATTTGTGATTTCTCGCGTCGCTCTCCACAGTCATAATGAAGTTCCTGGTAGTGCTGGTGGGAGCCGGGGCTCTAGCCTTCCTCGGGGCGGTCATCTGCATCATCGCCAGCGTTTATCCTCGGAAACGCGGCGCGCCTCCCAGCGACAACGGCACCCTGACCTCGGAGGCGCTGCTGCAGCCCCTGGAGCCCGGTTCGGTGGCTCACGCCGGCCCGCTGGGCGCCCTCCACGGGGCGGGCTCCTACGACGTCGGTGGCGGCGGCAACGGGCTCGGCGGGATGGGCTTGGAGGTGCCCGCTCTGAACGAGCTCAACCTCGGGAAGGAGGCAGGCGGAGGTGGAGGCGGAGGCTCGGCGAAGCAGTTCAGCTTCAGCCGACTCATCTGCACTCCTGTACCTGTTGGGGACTGCAAGAGCAAAGATCTGAGGCAGCAGCAGGAGCGGGAGCAGCAGGACGAGCCGCTCTACGGAACCGCCGGAGACGAAGACCTGCGCACGACGGCGGAGGAGCTCCGGCAGATGGTGCTGCGGCAGAACGACCAGATCCTCATGGACCAGAGGACCATCCGGGAGCTGACGGGGAAGCTGAGTGAGTGTGAGAGCGGCCTGGAGGACGACAGGACCACCCCGGCGCGGAGCATCGGCGTGTGGAGCGGGAACCGCCGCGTCATGGCCGGGGACGACGTGAGCTCCTCGGCCGCGGCGCAGCTGCAGACGGCGCGGGCCGTGGAGGAGCTGGCCAGGGCCATCATGGACCTGAAGGACCGCATAGAGAAACTGGAGGTGGGTCTTTCCAAATGAGAGGCTGCGCAACTTAGACCAAACCTGTTGTTGTTGTTGTTAAGTTTTGTTTTTGTCTGTTTGACAAAAGCCAAAATTGTGATCAAACAGGGGCGCCACCAAGGTGGGGGTCGGGGGGAGCATAGCTACCCCTATAAAGTTGCTCCCCCCTCACTTCCCTCCTGACCAAACAGTCTTATATGCATAATCTGTCTGTTAGCAAAATATATCATGAATCACTGGACAGATTTGAATGAAACCTTTAGACAACAATCATTGGATATACATCTACAACTGATTCAATTTTAGTCTAAACCCGATTTAAGATGTCCACCACAGCCAACTGATCTTATGAAACACAAAAATTGCTATAACTCAGTCAACTTGACAGATATTGAGCTCAAATATAATGTGGAAGTAGCTGAGCATCATCACTAACATATACTTTGAACACTACAAACTGTGCAATATTTTTACTTAACACATTGGCAATACCTGTTGGCTGTAACACTGTCAGTCTGTTAGCAAAACATCTCATGAACCAATGGATAGATCTTAATGGAACTCTCAGAGAGTAAACATTAAATGAACATAAAATCTACAACTGATTAGCTATTCACCTCAATTAAAAATTGATCACCACAGCTAATTGACATTAACTAACACAAACATGGCTATACCCTAGTCAGTTTTACAGATACTGAGCTAAAATTTGGTGTGGTAGTAGCCGAGAGTCATGCTCAACAAATACTTCAAGCGCTGTAGATTGCACAATATCTTCAAACGTCGCTATTAACTGTTAGAGTCAACACTGGATGTCTGTTAGCAAAATGTTTCATGAACCACTAAACGGATTTTAGTGAAACTCTCAGAAAGTAATCTCTGCCTGTACATCTACAACTCATTTACATTTGTAGTCAACCCAATTCAAGATGGCCTCCACAGCTAAATGATATTAGTCAGCACAAAAATCGCCCAAACTCAGTCAGTTTTACAGATATCGAACTACAATTCGGTGTGGTAGTAGCTGATAGTCCTCTCCATGATATACTCAGGACACTTGCACATCTTCCAAGAGCTCACAGGATAGCGCATGAAGCCATTTATGAGGTTTGATCAAAACGGCTGTAACGACCTGCCTCAGCGTAAGATGACTTCAGTTTAAAATTCTGGCATGAAAGGCGACGGGTGATATGCATTCCTTCAAGGAATGCTTTCATTTTTTAAAGCATCTAAAAGTGAACAAACCCTCTGTTTATGTCACCAACTTTAGGATTAAGACTACCTGTGTTGTTTGATATAAAAACCTGTGCAGTAAAAAGACTTCTTTTATTATTTTTATTATTTTCTTTGGCGCACGTCTTCACTGCCTCTTCTGCTCTGAGAAATAACTCACGACACAAATACCCCTCGTGTCTTGCCCACGTTCCCATGGACTCAGGGGAAATCTTTCCACCTACTACCCCCTCCTCAAACCCCCATTATGTCAGCCGCCTCCTCAGCATCCAACAGCAGGATGGGGACATCCATAAAACATGAAGCTGGCTGGCCAGGAAAAAGGGTTGTGGTGGTGAGGATAGCAGCGATGGGGGGGGGGGGGGGAGTGCTGGGTTGGTTTGTGTGTGTGTGTGAGAGAGAGAGAGAGAGAGATGAGATTGAGACATGGACACAGCTTACTACTCACACCCACACACACCCTGCTGCATCACTGCCAGCCCTCAGTAAGCACAGTCAGTCAGTTACAAGGTTGTCTCCATCAGTGTGAATTTATATCCTGGACGTCCAGATTCAGTCCTGCCTCAGCAACTCTCTTGATATTTTATCTCGCCCTCGCAGATGTCTCATCCAACAGCTTCACCTCAGCTCACTGCTGCTTCCCGAACACCTTCTTTTCTCAGCTTATGCTCCGCATACTTAGCCCGCTGAAGTGATTATCAATAGAACAGCTCATTATCAAACAGCAATGAGTGACAAAATACGGCAGCCGTAGATCATGCTGCAAAAAAGACACAAACAAAGTCATAATTAAAAAAAAAAAAGATTTTAAAACTACTAAACAAGGACACACCTCTCTATCCAGAATGCCATTAGAAGAAAAAATCCTGCCATTTTTTAAATCAGACTTTAAGGTGCTGTTTGAAAAAGAACGATTGCAGAAATCTGGCGGTAACACATGAGAAATTGATAAAAGCTTGCAGATGGATTGTTCTGATAACCTTGGCTCGTGATGTTGTTTGAACCTGTATAAAAAGACACAAGTTCCTGTTTCAGTTCTGTTGTTCGTAACTCCGTTTGGCTTTTAAATTTACAAGGAAGCACCGAAACTATGAACAATCTCATCTGCTTCTGTCCGGTTCTGTTGCAGCAGTAAACATCAGATAGAAAATCACCACCGGAGCTACAGATATGCTGGAACATCAACAGATTGTTTGTGTTAGTTTGAATCACATCAGATTTATTTAAATTCAATTTTTGCTTCACAAGAAAAAAAAATTTAAACCATGCAAACACTGAAAATTCTTTGAGCCAGTAATGGTTTAAATGGCTAAAATGTCTTTTAACACCACTATTTTGTCAATAAAAAAAATATTTTAAAGGTTGTAATAAAGATCTTTTGATAGCTTTATATGAATAAATGTGTGGTCATTTAGAAAATCTGATGAAGGACGTAAATATTTTAAAAGTAATTTTTTGCTCCTATAATGTCTATGCTGTTGTTTTCATTGCATTAAAGGAAAAAATAAATGATCAAAGCAAGTGGTTTTGACTTCCAGCCATTGGCCAAGTAATTTCTTTAACTTCAACTGACCTAAATTTTCACAGTCGATGTATCCCTAATAGAAAGTGTTGAAATGTTTTATTCAGGACCAAACTGAAGAAACCACTAATACATTTTGTCTCTAGGGAAACCTTTTTCTGGAATTCGATTACAGCTGGGATTGATGTAAAAGCTTTTAAAGGCTGCATTTGCCTTTAAAAAGGCACAGTTTTTCTCTTTATGAGTCACAATAAAACAAACAGTTTTTCTCTTTATGACTCACAATAAAACAAACAGTTTTTCTCTTTATGTTCGTCTCTGTAATTATCTAACCCATTTCATCTCAGCACTGCTACAGATGTGTTTTTCTTGCTTCCATTCCTCAGGCGGAGATAGGGCCTGGAGCCTTGAACCTCACCGACTCGTCTGTGGGTGTGAGCGGCGGCGGCGGCAGCAGCCAGACCGGTAACACCGGCAGGGCTCCAGCTCCGTCCGCCAGCAGCGGTTCCCCCCCGACATCGGGGGGCGCCTCAGGGGGCCGCCGCCCTGCTTCCCCAGGTCCCCCTGGCTCTAGACCGGCTTCTAAAGGTTCCCCTGGGCGAGGAAAGAGCACCTGGAGGGTGGAGGACCTGGAGGGGGAACTAGAACGGAAGATAAAAATGCTGGAGAAGGAGCGGCAGGCCATGAGGAAGGAGACCCAGGGCCAACATGAGAAGATCAACAAGGGCATTGACACGGTTACCCACCGGATCACGGAGCTGGAGCACAGTGAGTGTGTGGGAGAGTAAACTGATACACACAGGAAAGTAGATAATTGCATCATGAAGCTAACGCACATATGAGCACTGAGCGAGGAGGCTAAAATGAGCTCTGTGGGTGAACTGGGTCAGCGCAGCAGTAGAGGATACACTGTAGATGAAAATAAGATGATTAATGAGGGCTGAAGGTTATGAAATGTCAAACATGGATAGGGGGTGAACAAATAATACAACTAAAATAGATTAAATTAAAATGGCGTAATCTGGAATTATTTGCTGCTTTTACTTTTGAAACCTTAATTATCATCCCTTTTTTGAGTTATTATTATGCTGCACAATATATCAGGAAAGTATCATCAGTGCAATATCATTTGGGCAATGTTAATATTGCAAATGATTGCTCAGACCGCAATAAATCATAGGCTGTTATAGTTTGAGTTCTATGCATTCGTGCTCTGCATGCTAGTTATATATTTTGGGCCAATCAGATGGACTCTTGCTGCTCTTGATGTCAGACAGAACAGACAAAAAACAATTAAGAAAAATGTTGGTTTATCACAACTCAATCTCAATCTGTTTATTTACAAAAATGATCAATAATCAGTATTTAAACAAGTCAAATGTAAATGTACCTGAGTTAGCTGCAGGGTAATTTTTGTCAGAAGTCCCTTTGCCTAAAAAAAAGAGTGTAAATAAACATTAATATACACAGAAAACATAGATATATTCAGTAAACTTCTCAAAACATAACAAAGAATAAAATGAGAAACAGCTCATGTCATTAAAGGGACTATTTAATGTTAACAGCATCGATTCTTTGTCTCCATTTTTATACTCCATTTAAATGAAAAACAGGATTAGGACTGCTGAGGTAGAGAATTCCACTGATGTGATCCTCTGAATGAAAGACGATTTGACCAAATATTGTCTTTTCCTCTGGCAGCTCCTCTTGTAGCTCTATTTGCTTCTGATTTAACATGTACAAAATCAGCCAGAGGATGAGGAGCCAAACCATGATGAATTCTATAAATCTGACAACTATATCTGTAATTTACAAAGCTTGCTGAGGAGGGCAAATTTCTTTAAAATATGACAATGATGAATGCTAAATGACTTCCTACTTTAAGTGCTTGTTTGTATAGTGGTTGTGAAGGTTTTAAAGCTGCAGGGTTAGAATGAGACCAAGTTGCCAAACAGTAACTGATATGAGGAAGAAACACTGAATGAAAATAAATCTTTGCTGTTTCACATGAAAGTGAATATCTAATAAATCTAAAGTTTACCAAACTAACTTTACTTTGAGAACACACTCTTTTGTGTGACGTTTAAAACTAACATTAAACCTAATTATTTATATTCTGGGACAACCTTTAGTCTTTTTGCTGACATAAAAACGTCTGGGTCTGCACTGTATCTCATGGAGAAGAACATGACAACTGTTTTACATACGTTCAGCTGTAAACCACATCTGTTAGGCCAGCTTGTAACCTTTCCCTTAACATCTGTTGACTGCTTGCAATCTCTAATGTGGTTTTACTAGGAGTCAAAAATACGTCATCTGAGTATCATCCTTGCAATAGTCACCAATAATATTGCAATTCCATTTTTTTCTAAACCTAGTCATATTTCATTCTTTTGCTACGGTTGACAAAAGTGGGATTTGCAAAAAACGTTTTTGAAGAAATAAAGATGAAACTCCAAAATGGTCGCCAAATGAAAGAGATTCAGGAGAAAACTTAAAGACTGTGGGGAAAAACTGTTTTGACTGTTTTTTTTTTCCTGTTTTGAGAGCGGATGTGGCCTTGAACCGCAAAGTTTAACCATTACCTACAGAACTCAGGCTCTTACCAGGCACACGTGGAATGGCATAGATTCATACAGCACTTTTTAACCGTATCTGGGTTATATAGAGTGCTTTGCTCTTTTAGCCATTTACTGATTCACACAAACACTCATGCAGAGTTTCATAATATATATTTGCACCCGATATGTGGAATAATCTTTAGTCTAGTGTCTTTTACCTCTTGCTTATTATCAGCGTTGGTTTGTATATTTCGACCAACAATATTTTGTGGGTTTGAAGGACCGCTGATCTTTGTGATCTTTGTCTCCAAAGCAATGACAGAGCCCCCGTTTCCCGACGGCTTCGTCCTCTCCTTCCCCATGCGGACCAGCTACATGTACGGCCTGATGAGAAAAGAGATCACTGAGATGTACGCCTTCACTGCCTGCGTATGGCTCAAGGCCAAGGAAGGGGGCATCGGGACCCCCTTCTCCTACTCTGTGCCGGGTCAGCCAAATGAGCTGGTGCTGCTGCAGGGAGTCCACAATCCTGTGGAGCTGCTCATCAACGACAAGGTACCGTTGCTCACACCTGGGGGCTGAGACAAAAAGGGCGGTTTTAAGTGTTGAGCTTTTTAAGCCGAAGCAAAACAGCCTGTCAAGGAAGTATATTGTAGATTATTATGACATTTCGTAAAACAGCAGAAGCTAACTGCAGGCTCATCCACTGGTCAAAGTGAGAGATGAAACTTTCTTGCAAGTGAATACATGCCCTTTTTATGAGTGGTGAGACAAACAGAAAGTGTCACAGCTCGTAAGATGTGAATCACAGCCATTAGCAGATTTTCTTTTAAGTCTACATTGTTCACAAAATGTGTTTTTGCTTAAAAAAAAGGTATGAAAAAGACAGATGGTGCCCTTGAGGACAAAGAAGAACCTTTATAATGACAAAACCTGTAAAATTTGAGAAACAAAAAAAAGTAAATAGAAAAATACAAGGAGAATAAATGCTCTGTAGCAGTCATTTGCTACAGAATAAAAGTGCTCAAAAGAAAATGTCTCTGAGTTCAGCTGTCGTACTGGGACACACAGGTCATACTTGGTATTATGGGGAGAATTTTGTTTTAAAATGTGTTTACATTTGCCCCAATGGAAAGAAGTGGATGTTTGCTGTGGTAGAAAACCACAAACAGATCTACGTTCTGTGGCTTCCTGTCAGAACGCCAGTCTGAGTGGTGAGGTAATAAACTCTAGAGCTGGGGGGTGAAATCTGTTTTGAGATGTCAAAAACGATTTTGTTAATGTTAATAATAACGTAATGGTAAGGAACACGAACGATGGAACTGAAAAGTGTGAAAGGTCAAAGCCAATCAGTCAATGGTGTGCACATAACAGACACAAGCGCAAGATGGCTGAATGAGATATATGACTGGAAGTACAATTATTGGAAGTATGCACATACTTTGCTTTAAAACTACTAAATAATAACACAAGGGGGAGAGGTGGTAGGGGATCAAAACAATTAAAATGCATTAAAAACTGTTTTTTTGTTTTTGACTGTTGCATCGCAGCCCTCTGAATGGGAATCAAATCGAGTCACGAGGTGCCTACAGATTCTCACCCCTAGTGAACTTGCGTTTGCACGGGCAGGTCTAACCGCAGCCGCTGTGACCTTTCACCTTCAGGTGGCACAGCTGCCTCTGTCCTTACTGCAAGATGAGTGGCAGCACATCTGCATCAGCTGGACCCTGAGGGACGGAGTGTGGAAGGCCTACCAGGGGGGGAAGATGAAGGGAAGGGGCGAGGGGCTGGCTGCCTGGCATCCCATCAAACCTGGGGGCGTCCTCATACTGGGACAGGAACAGGTGAGAGGGATGGATGGATGGATGGATGGGTGGATGGATGGATGGATGGGTGGATGGATGGATGGATGGATGGATGGATGGATAAATGGATAAACTACAGAACAAATGTGATCTTGATGGACAGATTAATTATAATAAATGATGAATGAACAAAAAGTCGAGTGGATCGATAAACAGTCGGTAATAGCACTTATGACCAACGAATGGATAGACATGAGATGACAGAAAGGTTAGATAGATGAATGAACTGAAGAGGAATAAACACAGCAGAACCAAAGGAACTATTTTAAGGGACTTTCATGAGCAGAAAATAGCTAATGGTGTTTATCCTTACACTGAATAGCCACTCTTCTTCATTAGTGAGTCAGCTACGTTACATAACTGTTATAAAATCTTATTTTATCCCGCCAGCCTGGTGTCAAAAGAACAAGCCAAAGCTCATTGTTCTTGCACCAGAAAGTGCAAGAACAATAAGCAGAAATAATAAGCAGAAAGCCGGATGTCCAATTCAGTAAGATGATGCATTGATGCAAAAAAAACTTGATTTAATGGATAGGTTTAAAAGAAGCCGGGGACTTTATTCATCTCTGATGCAGATGGATGATGAGTTGCTGTTGTGTGGATCTGTTGACTTAATTTTATGGGGAAAATCCCAGGATCTCCCCTACACGAGAGCACTCTGAAGTAGAATAGGCATTTTTAATCTTATTTTTGTAGGATCATCAAAACCCAGTATTTCACTGTGTGACTTAAGCTCTTGCTCCATTTTCATTATTATTTAACCAGGAAAGAGGACGTAAACCAGTTTTCCTGGTGGCAGTGTAGAGGTTTACTGTATATTGTTGTCAGTTCACTATTTGTGTTCAATTCTGGTCCTGAAACATATTTGAATTTGCAAATTTAACCCTTAGTTATGTAGATGACCTATCTGACTTGGTGGTCGTTATCAAGGGGAGTTTGTATGGACACACAACCCACACATAAAAGTCATCTGCTTGGATAAAATATTTCTTATAGTCTTTGATATATATATGTAGATAGGTACCCAAATAAGATAAAAGTCTGATAAAAGACATTCATCATACTGACAGTTTCTATAAAGGCTGAGTTTCAGGCCTAGAATTACCAGTGCTATATTGGTATAACTTTGGTAAAAGTTAATATTTAGCTTGTTAAATGTATTGAGAAAATGGATAACATCAACCACTGCCGGTGCTCTGTGGGTGTGTTCTGGTGAATTTTTTGTAGGGGCATGTAAATGTTGAGAATTATTGAGTTTCTTACTAATTTAATTTGCCAAAATCTTCTTTAAATTAACTTTTTTTTCCCCACACAATTTTTATGATGAAAGGTTATTTGATAGATGTAAATTGTTGCTAATCCAAAGGTACTGTAAAGACAATTTGAAATACTTTAAAACTGTTTTTAATTTCCCTGACGTTAAAGGATAATATTTCACGACTGTCGACCATTGATCAAATTATCATATTTATCACTAGTTATCTCAGAATTTCACAATCAGTGTTATACCACATATAGAAGTCGAACTAAGAGTGAATTTTGACACCATGAATAAAGACGTTTCTTTGATGGAGACAATGGGTGTAAAAAAAAAAACACGCCAAATACCCCAACAGAATTCCTGTAATTGAAAACTCTGCATTTTTTATTGCAGTCTTGAGGGGATATTTCTGATCTTTTGAAGTGGGGTCTTGTGGAAAAGTTCTGAAAAAATCAACATTTTACCTGTTGTAGGTGGCTGTTTGAATGACCCATTGGTATAAATAAAGATGGATGAAGTGACTTCATTAACTTCCATTGTCCAAAAATGTGGCCAGAGCTTGTTTTTTTATTTACACACCCTCCGAACTCACTAACAGGCTGTCACACTGTCAATCACAGTGTTGCATGTCACTTTTTTGAAGCTTCAAATAAATAATTGAAATTAGGCGTATAAAAAAGGCATATTTAAAAATACATTAGCAATGTAAGAACTACATCAATCAACAAAAAATGACAATTAAAAAAATCAAGAAAGTCAGGAAAATGTCCAATTTGTTGACATGGAGGGATAGAACTTAAAACTTGTACTGCAGCTAGCCCACTAGGGGGCGCTTGTCCTTTGAAGCTTCAACTTCCAGCTTCCAGTCCTGTGTCTTATAATATCTCAATGTAATGACCTCAGTTTGAAGAAATAGAGTTTATATCTGACTGGACTGACAAGCTAACAGCTGGTCCGAAGGCAGATTTATGAAGACAGGAATCCATTTTAGTCTTACGCTCATTCAGACCAGCCATTAGTTCATTAGTTGGTCAGAAATAAACTCTATTTCTCAAAATTCTGGTAAAAGCTATCTACAAAAGGCAACACAATAATTGTTCTTAACCTTAAATCTACTTCTAAAGATCTAAACTTCCTTTTTAAACTGAATAAATAATTTGATTTGACATAAAACTTTGGAAGGCTTCACCAATTCACCCATAACAACTTTTCTGCTTCTCTACCCAAGGATACACTCGGCGGGCGTTTTGATGCCTCCCAGGCCCTGGTTGGGGAGCTTTCCCAGTTCAACCTGTGGGACCGGGTACTGAAGCCCGCAGAGGTGGCCGCCCTCGCGGACTGCAGCTCCTCAGCACTGGGCAACATCGCCCCCTGGACCGACCAGGATGTAGATGTTTATGGCGGTGCCACCAAGGAGTCCCTGGACCCCTGCCACGCCGCCCAGAGATTGAACCCCTCCAGCCCCAAGCAGTGAAGGGTGACCAGAGGAAATCGGCCAACAGTGGTCCTGTTTGATCGGTCAACTTAGGAGTCAGTTAGGATGTTCAAAGGTGCATTAAATTGGAGTTTAGAGTGTGTATTTGCTTTTGGGAGGCGGAAAGCCTCCCAGTGGACTAAGAGATAGTGCAATCAAGCTGTAAAGAGTGGTGTATCTGTTTTGTTCTTTGTGTTGGTGTACACGCTCATGTGTTTACTTCTGCAGTGAGTGACTTAGTTACAGAATCACCTTTTCGAAGGCAGCGAGGTGGTTCAACTTCTGGCATAAACAGCTTTAATGGACACGCTATTATATAGAGAAATGATCGGATCAGATAAAAACGTAGCATCCTCTTCGTTTGGTGAGGATGTGTTGGACCGTTCAACCTTACAGAATCACAGAGGCAGAGTTTAACAGGTTTGTGTACGATTATGTGATGAAGCTGCATTGGTGTCAAGGTTTTTTTTTTAAGTTTACCACGCAATGACACAGAGTTCTGTTTTTTCTCATTTCTGTCAATGTGGTTGTGTTAAATGCTACAAGTGATTTCTGACATGCTCTTATGGTAGTGTTGACTTTATCACTCAGTGGGGAAAAAACAAAGTTCTGTTTGTTTTTAACTGTATTTGATTCTGTTGAGTAACGTCTGTGTGACTTTAAGTTTTTACTATATTGCATATCATAATTTGGTACAAACAGTTTTCTTATAAATGTGTAAAGCGTAATGTACTTCTGGTGATGTTGCCCGTGTCTAGTCTGCTGCCCTTGATGTAATCCTGTCACACACCTCTCAGCCCTGCAGAGAAGTTGCAACGATGTGGTTTGCAGCTGAGCGATGCAGCACTCGCTTTCGACTTTTGAAATAAACACTTTGTGTCTCTAACTGCTAATCAAATACTGGCATCATGATGTGTTTGATAAAACTGTGGTACCCTTGAATGTGAACCAGATGGAATGAGAGTATGTTTGCATGAGTGTCTAATGCAAAGCCATATTTCTTGCTGCTAAAAAAAAAAAGTCTTGCTGATGACAGTGTTGTGTTCACAAATTCCCCCACGACATGCAGATGTCTCACAAAGATGGAAGTGAATCCACGGTAACCATTTTGTACTTAACATTTTGTTTTCTGCACCTTACAGTCAGAAAAAACTTAATGAACTCGCACACGCTGTTTTCATTTAGAGCTGGATCACAGGAAAAATACCTGGATCTTCTATTATAGGTGAAAACCAACTCCAAACATGCCCATGCTTTATCAAAAAAAAGAAGCAACAAATCAAATAAATAGAAAGAAAATGTGCATTTGAAATGCAGCATCAATTTGTGTCTTATTGTGTCTGATTTTGCTTGGCTCTGCTTTCCTTTTTACTTTTCATTGCCTTGTGCACACAATTTACTTCAATAGAGGAAAAAAAAATGTAAACACTAGCTTACAATGAAGACTAAAGTATCTCTTTTGCTATGCAAAAATATTAGTTTTATTACAGCTTTTATTTAACTATGTAAAGCTATAAATGTTTAACATTGTCGTTATTGTGCCAATCTTTTGAAGTGAGCTTCTGTGGAAAGAATATGAACAAAAATATCTTACTTGTTGTACATTGCTCTTCCAACAACCTCAGCTTGTAGTAATTTGTAGTTTATTTCTGACCAGATTTATTAGTTAACAGCTAGTTTGAGCGGGGCCAAGAACACTATGAAATTTATTAAACTGTTTTAAGACAGCAGTAATCCACTTTGGTTTTGGGCCTGCTCTGACAATCCATTAACTCTCAATCTGGTCAGAATTAAACTCTGTTTCTCAAAACTGTCTATAACTCAGTCAGTTTTACAGACATTGACCTGAAATTTGGTGTGGTAGTAGCTGAGGGTCATGCCCAACTCCTACTCCAAGCACTAACTTTTTTTAAGTTGTGCTGTAATCTTTTGGAGTCATCTCTGTCTGTTAACAGAGTATCTCCTGAAGGATTTTAATGAAACTGTCAAGAAGTTATCATTAGGTGTACATCTACAAATGATTACTTTTCAGATTTAACCTAATTCAAGATGGCCGCCATATCCATATGACTTTACCTATAACTCATAATTTTACATATATTGAGAGAACATTTGGTGTGATAGTAGCTGAGCATCATCTCCAGCACATTGTGCAACTTCTTTCCTTAAAACTTTAGCATTAACTGTTTGAGTCAACACTGCCTGTCTGTTAGCAAAATATCTCATGAACCGCTGGATGTATTTTAATGAAACTCGCAGAGAATCCCTGGATGCACATCTCCAACTGATTAACTTTTGGAGTCATTTCAATTCAAGACGACAGTAGCTAATTGACCTTAACAAGCAGCAATGACTGTAACTTAGTCATACTGAGCTAAAGTTGGATGTGGTAGTAGCTGAGAGTCATCCTCAACAGATACGCTTGAGTGCTAACACATCATTCAATCTCGAATAAGATGATCTTGGCTTAAAACTCTGGCATGAAAGGTGGCGGGCAATATGCATGCCTTCAGGGAATCCTAGGCCTTTAATTTTTAAAGGTTTTATTGAACTATTTTCCAAATGTTTAGCTTTAAATACAGTTTTTATCAGTGATGTTTTATTGGGATGTTAACTCAGGCATTAAAAGGAACACAGAAATCAAAGGTAAAGCCAGCCAGACATACTGAGGGTTTAAATCTCACTTTGCTCAGCTGGACAATCTGTTCGTCACTGTGCTGCAATCTGTACTGCAGTAAGAGTACAGTCGGTGCTGTTCTTCAGCTGTTACCTCAAGCCATCAACCCCGCAGGAGGATTTTACTCCCTTGCTGTGGAGTGCCTGCAGGTCTCTCCTACCGTACAAAAAGGTTTTATGATTTGTTTGACATCATCCCCTTTCTCCTCCTTTTTTCCTCTTCTGTCTCTCTTGCCCCAGTTGTGTTTATTTGCTAGACAAATTCACATTTACACATGCACATTTAGTCATGAGAATTACATTGATTTATGTGTATAAATGCTTTGTGGAAACAGTCCAGAAAGTCTGATCTTTCATGTAGACATTAGTCATAAATCACCAAGACCACGTTGATTCGTGACTGCTGCTCTGCCCACACACAATATTTCTTGGCCTCTCAGCTGAATTGTAAGATGATGTGTAACCTCCCACAATTTTTCAGAATATTATTTGACTCACTAAAGCTCAATTTTCTCTCTTTCTTTGTACTTAATTCTGATCTTTTTAACAAATGAATAATTCACTTCTGGTGTTTCTTTTCTTAAAAATCGATTTATAAAACTAATTAATCTTACAAATTAGCTTTAGCTTTTCTTTTTTTCTACAAAGATTTTAGCCCTGGAACAGTTACCTTGATTGTCTCTTTTTGTCGTCAGCCTTTTAATCTTTGAAAGTAGAAGAAATGAGCAAGTTTAAACTTTGATTGGGTTCTCATGACCAGTTTTTTTTTACATTTTCTTTGTTTTTGGTGAAAAACTGTTTAGTTTCACTTCCCAAGCAACATTTTCCATGAAGTTATTGCTTTATCTTTTTTGCCAAAACTTTCCCAAAAAATGAATTAGTTATTCCCTGTAACCAAAGGTAAAGCAGCAATGTATGTGAATGTGTATACATGTGTGCATGCATGTGCATGTTCATTTTTACTATCTCATGTACCACTGACAGATTTTAATAAAACTCTCAGAAAGTTATAATTTGGTCTACATCTATGTCTACCTTTTGGAATTGATGTAATACAAGATGGCCACCACAAATAATTGACATCAGCCAACACAAGAGGGGCTATAAATCTGTCAATATCACCAATATTAAGCTAAAATTTACTGTGGTAGTAGCTGGAAGTCATCCTCAGCACATAATATGAGTGCTACACTTTGTGCAGCATTTTTCCTTAAACCTTTGGCATTAATTGTTCAAATTAATGCTGTGTTTTTGGTCTGTGGGAGGAAACCGGAGTACCCAGAGAAAACCCACACATGCATGGGGAGAACGTGCAAACTCGGCACAAAAATGGCTTTAACTCAGTTAATTTTGTAGATACTGAGCTGAAATCTGGTGTGGCAGTAGATGACAGTCATTTACATACACACCTCTGTGCTAACAGATTAATCAAGACCTTACAACATTGCAAGAGATTGCACATAATGTTATTTTCAAAGCTTGACCAAAATGGATATAACTCCATTATTTTCCAGCATAAGGTGATCTTAGTCTATAACTCTGACATGGAAGGTGGCAGGTGATGTGCATTCCTTCAAGGAATGCTAGGCCTTTAATTAATTAGTTATTTAATGGTATGTAATGAAAAAAAAAGATCAAATGTAATTTCTTTTGTTCTTAACTGTATTATCAAAAAGCTGATGAAATATTGTGCACACATTCCTATCACACAAGAGAAGAATTCAAAAGATGTTGGGGATCCAATATTCTATCAACTCATTCAGCCAAGAACACTTTATCCTGTGGAGAGTCACAAGAGGCTGTAAGGAGGATCCAGCTGGCATCAGTCAAAAGACCAGGCACACCCTGAACAGCTTGCCTGGTTTTTAAAAAGCGAACACATCCAGGTTGTATTTTTCTGGACAGAGGAAGCTAATTGTCCACCGAGCAGTTAGGTTTATTACTTAAAAGGCTGAGGGATCTATATGACCTTTTTACCTGAAAATGAACATAGCCCTGTGTAGAAGTTACCAACTCTGATGTTTTTTTTTAATTTTTTTTTTATGTAGGCTTAAGTGCAGATGTATTTCCAGCTTTGGGTGGAGGAAAATGATTTTATAACTGTGCTGACATCAGTTCAAGGTGAAAACTCTTCTCTTCTGTTGTTTATTAGTCAAAGACTAACTGGAACTGGGTCCTGACTAACACAAACTGAGTCCACCAGTTTACCATCAGCTGGTCACTTGGTTAGACATTCAGTCTGTCGGTGGCATTTTTTCTTCACTGCAATTTTGTTCTTCTTGGCTCCATCTCTCTGTTTATATCGCCTTTGTCACAGCTTGTTAGCAGAGTCACATGGGGTCTTCCTCTCCCCCTCCCAACAATCTGCTTCCTCTGCTGAATTATAGATACAGCCTACCTTCATTACCTCTCTCCGAGGGAGGCATTTTATTATGGAGTTCTTCAGTGACCTCCCACCCACCTATAGCATTTCAATTATTAAATTTTACTGCAAATATTAAACTCTCCCAATTCTCTTAGCTTTTTCTTTCTTTTTTAATCTTCTGCAGCATTTAAAGAGGGATGACAGTTTCTGACTACAATTCAGATGAATTGACCTCACTGCAAGCTCTAAAGTCAAGTAATTTTTACTGATTTTACATACTTTGTGTACAGTCCTGTAAATTCACTGCTGACCAAGGACATTTTGTGCGAATGCACTTGAATGTGAGATTTATTCTGTGCCTCCCATTCTGAGTTTGTCTCCTGCAGCTTGCACAAAAAGGACAGATTTTCCCCCCCCATAACATTTAGCCTACTGAAAATAGCCCCTAGTCTTTTGCTTGAATTGTAGCGAGATATACAAAACAATGACAAGGACAATATACTGCAGCAGTGTTATAGTAGAAAAGGTTACAGAGCTGGACACTAAGGAGCAACAGATTAAAAATTAGATGTTGGATATTAAGCTGTGACTGAGGGACAAACCGCAGATATGTATTAAAATAATATAGTAATATAGTCATAATAATAATAGCAGTTATAGTAATATTAGAAGTAATTTAATGCATGTCTATGGGGATAAACATATAAACTATTGTGCAAAAATATCCCAGTGTAGCATTTGATTGTTTTTGTTGTTAACTTGTTGTTCATTAAATTAAATTATTAGATAATAATTGTTAAATCAAATTATTATTGATTTGTTTTTCTTGTTAACTATACTTCAAAATTGTGTTAAAATTATTCAATTTTACAAGAAGAAAGAAAAAGAAAAAAGAGGAAAGTTCATGTTGGCCGTTGGGTGAAGGGGCGGCTTAAGATGACGTCATTTTCTCATGTTGACTGACAGAATTCTAAACCAATAGGAACAAAGGTAGGCTGAAAAGGGGGTGGGATTTTCTGGCAGTGCATTTAACTTGTTTAAAATGTCTCCTTAACAACCGATGTTAGAGTCAGTCAGAAGAAGTTTTAGCCGGACAAAAGCTTCGTAAGTAAAGTGTTTTGTGACGCTTTATATTTGAATTTGGCCTACTGCTAATTTGTTATGTTACGACAGTGGATTTGAAAATGATGTCTTTGTGCGGCAAAACATCCTTTAGCATCAGCTGTTTGCTTTAAAAACAAGCTAAGCTAATAAGCTAGCTAGTGAAACCTGATTTGGTTCGTGCTGCAGACCAGATAAAACCTTTACGAATTATCTACTGTGGCGACATTATTTAAATCTGAAACCGTACATGTTGTTGTAAACTGCGACGTCGTTAGCTGGTGGAGGCTGATGTAATCTGTTTCATTTGGGTCATGTTATAGCATGTTAGCTACAGAAGATGTGACACTAGTATTTGATTCTTCCTGCACCTCATGTCTAGTAACTAGCTGGATTTGATAAACTGAGACCAGTATGATTTGTTGCAGGAGTCGGAATGGCTGGAACTGGTGAGGGAAAGAAAGAAGAGGCCGACTACAAGAGACTGCACAGCTTTCCTCTCATCAGAGTAAGAGTGCACCATGGCTGCAGAACAGAAACATTAGCTTAAACTAGTATAAAACTATCAAAACAACCTTTTCTTTTTTGTCTCAAAATGATAGGTCACAGATCATAATAGGTATTGTTCTGATGAATGAGCAAGCTGCAACTTATTTGGAAGTTTTTAAAAAGAGTTTAGGTAAGAGTTGTAAAAAATTGCCTGCCAAAATTAGTATCAATATTTAGGAAAACTTTAAACCGGCCACTAGGGAGCACGAGCCAGTGTATCTCTTATGCTGGTCCCAAGCACGAGTAAATGGTGAGGGTTGTGTCAGGAAGAGCGTAGACGTATTATGTGTGCAAGAGACCAAGTGGAAGGGCAGCAAGGCTCGCAGCATTGGGGCAGCGTTTAAGCTGTGAAAAGAGTGTCAGATAGGGTGATGTGTCTGAAGGTAAAAGTTCAAGGTCTGATG
>JAOXNZ010000155.1:18673376-18686885 GCA_028566095.1 Kryptolebias brasiliensis
TCTTGGACTCCACCTCCTTGTCTTTGCTCTTTTTCGGCAGAAACATGACTGGCGAAGGGCGACAAGAAACATCCACATTTAATGCCAACTGATATCACATCTTTTAGAGCTTTTAAAATATTCAGTAGATGTTTATCTCCTATTTGTGTGTGATTTTATTTTCCCCAGATAAAACCAGTGTTCCTGTCAGGTCTGAAGATTATTCAGTGCTTGAATTCATCGGACCTGGAAGAGGTGCGCCACTACAGAGATCCACCTGATGGAGTGGTGAAGATGATGGATGCTTTTTGTTTGCTGTTTAATTGTCCACCAGGCTGGGAAAGTGTCAAGCAGCTATTCAGGCAACCCAACTTTTTTCAGGTGTGGGATAGAAAATGTTTTTTAGATATCTCAAAGACTGCATTGTGAGTGGTACAAGCAAGCAAGCAGGGTTCTTTTTGTTGCTGATCAATACCTCTGCAGAGGAGGTTGTTTTCAGTAGTGTTGATTGGTTTGTTTGTCTGTTTGCAAGATTACCTAAAAACAGATTTTGATTAAATTTTCAAGAAATGTGGTTGTCACAAGAAACAATTGATAAAAATTTGGTTCTGATTGGGATCACAATCACTATTTTTAAATGATGCTCTGGCCTTGGGGAAGGTTTGCGCTCTCTTGAGTGCTTCTAGTTATCAGTTTGTGTTGATTTGATTTTTTTTTTGCTAATCCTTTTTTTTCCCCCCTAGGAGATGGAATTTTTTGACCGCTCTAGTCTGACATTAGAGCAGCTGCAGCAGCTTGAAAAAATAGTTCACAGCCC
This sequence comes from Kryptolebias brasiliensis, assembly GCA_028566095.1. Taxonomy (NCBI): domain Eukaryota; kingdom Metazoa; phylum Chordata; class Actinopteri; order Cyprinodontiformes; family Rivulidae; genus Kryptolebias; species Kryptolebias brasiliensis. The sequence continues at coordinate 18,674,173 of JAOXNZ010000155.1, forward strand.
TGAGTTTGTCCCAGAGTCTGTACGAGAGGTCAGTAAGGCCTGCGAGTCCCTGTGCCGATGGGTTCAGGCTGTATACGAGTTCTGCTCAATGCAACACCAGCTTCTGGTCAAGTCGCAGTTGGAAGTTCAGGCCAGTGAGGCTCGAAGTCAACTGAACTTGGCCAAGCAGCACAAGAAGCAGGTTGACCAGCAGTTAGAAGATACTGAACTTCAGCTTCAGTTCACACAAAAGGAGCTAGATGACCTTATGCTTCAGCTATACAAAGCTGAGATTCAAGAAGAAGAAGCTACTGCATGTGCTGCGCAGTTGGAGATGCATGTCAAAAACTGGAAGGCTGCTTTTCAGGTGAGGCAGAATCTGCAAACTATATATGTGCATTAAATTTCCTTTATATTAAACATATTTTTAGACTTTAAGTGGTTTTCTCTTTTCCCTTTAGGAGGCAGAGCTGCGTTGTCAAAACATACCTGGTGACGCCCTTATTCTTGCTGCAATCATCTCATACTTAGGCCCATTTGGGCCTGACTTGCGGGCAGAGCTACTAAGCAAGTGGAAAGAGCTATGCCAAACAGGAAGCATCAATGTAAACCCCAAAGACCTCAGAACGTCCCTGTTTACACACGTAGACATTCAATCTGTTTCACCCTCTCCTGGTTTTCCCATAACTGTGACTGAGAGGCTGCAGCTACCTCTTGGTCAGTTGTTAGGGATGAACGAATGGCAGCTTAAAGACGATATGTCAGCCAGACTTGTGGTTAAGCTGTTGCTGTGGGGCTGCAGTGGTGCCATCATGCAGCGTTGGCCTCTTCTGACAGACACAGAGCAGCATTTAGAAAAAAGCTCTCAAAACTGGTTTGTTACAGGTATGTCCTTACTTCTGCTTTACCCTGTAAATATTCTTTTTAAAAGTAGGTTCAACAGAATTCCATTGTGTTTGATTGTATTAGCATTATAACTCTAAACATAAAGACAGAACATCATATCATTAAAAATTGCATACCTCCTTTTTGTCCACAAATTAAATTTTTATTTAAATAAAAATGTTTAAGTAAAATATTTACCTTTTATCTACATAATTGTTGCGAAACTACTTTAAATCAATGCATGCTATATTATTCCTGTAAAGGGGAGAAGGCAAAGGTTGAGGAGGAGATAGGGGTCAGACTGGTGGTTTGTGCCGATGATTCAGAGCTTCTGGACAAGCTGGACCATGCTGCTAAGAAAGGTGAATCAGAAATGGTTATAATGGAAAACATACCTGTTAATTACAGTAAATATTAAAATCTATTTTGTCAGCCCTATACTCATTCAGACGTTTTGTTTTTTAGGATGGAGAGTACTAGTTACTCACTTGGAACGTGCAGAACCTAGTCCTGAGTTTTTGGCAAGGTTGACACGTCCTGGTGGATGTTGGTTTCCTGGATTACAGCAGCCTCCTCAGCTGAATCATCCAGAGTTTTGCCTTTTCCTCAGCACCAATCTGCCGGTCCGATTACTTAGCAGTGGTAAAAAGCTCTGTTACAGTTGCCTTTCTTGGCTTTTTTGCACTGGTCCTATTTTTAATTCCAATAAAGTAAATGTGCAAGCATTTAATTTGAATATTGTCTAAAATTGTAGCTAATAATAGATCATATAAACAACTAGACCTTGACATGGAATAACTACAGCAAACTGGATGCTCTTGTTGAATTGACCTTTCCCTGCATATTTAAAAGTAATACTTCAAAGTTTCATTTGCTCTTGTTCCCTAGGGATCCATCCGTCCATCCTGACTCAAGTACTTGTGGTTGACCTCTCCCTGAGCGCCGAAGAGATCCAGGAACTGATGCTGACACAGCTGCTGCAGTCAGAGTGTAGAAAGCTGCTGATTCAACACAAGCGGTACCAGAATTACAATCAGTTTCTGCAGAAGAAACTGGTGTCAGAAGAGGTGACAAAGGCCAGCTTTTAGCAACATTGAAACTCATGCTGTTTGTTTCTTCTTTTTTTTTTGGTCAAATTATTTTAAGGCTGTTTTCTTGTCTTTAATAGTGTTTGATTAGTTTTGAGTTGTCATAAAAACTATCCTCTGCTGATTTTAACTTCTTGATTTCAATCTTGAAATCTAATATACAGTTTGTGTGATGTGAGAACTTCATCTTGAAATTCATAAACCATGAATTGAATTTTAAAGTTATCTAATTAATCACTGTTTCTTCATTATCTGCCCTGAGATGAAGACAGACTACAGCACAATCATGCCATGCACTAATTAACAGTTACACTGTTTTGTTTTCATAGCTGCTATACATTTATTTTATGTAAACATTCTTGTCTTAGGATGCTTTGATGGACTATATCCAGCAATCTGACACCTTGCTGCAGAAAGATACATATTTTCTTCTCCATGTGGCTGTTTGTCAGGAAGAAATGAAGGAACTGCAAGCTGAGATAAAGCACATGAGCGAAGAGCTGGAGCATCACGAGTCTTTGCTGGCTGCTCCACGACAGTTAACAAAGCTGGCTGCTGCCCTCTACCAGGCACTGCAGGCGGTAGCTCGTCTATCTCCTGCCTATTACTTTTCTCTACATGACTTCATCAAAGTGATGCAGGAAGCTTTCAGTGTAAAGTGCAGGCCGTTAGTGTCAAATACAAGTGGGAAAGCAGCAGAAAAGATGTTACCAGAAATTATGAACATGATGGTGCGCCAGCTGCTGATACAATACAAACCTCAACTCTTTAAGAGACATTTTGCTGTTCTGAAGCTACTGGTGTCCTTGGTTGTGCTTGAGCACAATCAGCTTTGCTCTGAAGCGGAGAAGATGGTTTTCCTCAGGGGCTTTGAAGACATAGAACATCATGTAAATGAAGTAAAAACATCTACTTCTTCTAAGAATAGTTCAAATTCATCCACTCACTTACCCAGCTGGATACCCACTCATATTTACTCTGAGCTTCACGTCTTGGAAAAGATTCCATCTTTCAGAGGGCTGATTACATCAATCTGCACTTCTCCCATCCAGTGGCAGGAATACCTTCATTTCACATCTTCTACTGTGACAGGAACCGTTCCCTGTTGTTCACACGCTCACCTCTCATTGCTACAGCGGGCTCTCCTCTGGAAAACCATCCTTCCACACTCCTTAGGGAAAGTGGCAGATGCTCTAGCTGACTGCCTACTTTGCCTGTCTGAAAAGTCAGCCGGGTTTTCTCATGCTGGGGACCCAAAAACTCTCTTAAGTAATGTAACCAAACATGAAGGACCAATAACTCTTGTGTTGCCCAATCCAGAAGAAGATATGCAGATAAGGATTCAGCCTCTTCATTTAATAAACCAGTTGGCCCACTCTGTAGAAGAAAAAAATGAGGTGACCACACAGTATTTACAGTTACTTTTTAGGCTTAATACATTCAGTTTTGTGATTGATGTTTTTTGCTCTTTTGCATATTTTTGGTTCAGGTAAAAGTAATTTCCTTTGGGGTACAGTGTGATTCAGGGATGATTCTTTCAATGATGGATGAAGCCTTTAGCAGTGGCCACTGGTTGGTTTTTAACAACTGCCATTTGTTGGAGCACTGGCACAATAGTGTGGTGGCTCGCCTCAGTCAGCTGGTCTGCTCCTTAAAAAGTACAGTAAGAAGCACACACCGTCAGTTTAACTTACATTTGTCACATTTGTTATCATAAATGTATTAATATTTATTGTTTCCTATTTTCCTACTTATTTCCTATTATGCCAACATCAATTTTACACAGAGGAGGAGTGCAGGATTCACCCACGCTTTCGATTGTGGTTTGTAACTCAAGAAAATGCTTTGAACCCTTTACCAGGTAACTCGAATATATATTTATTAATGCTTTATCCCCATCTTCCCTTTTAAGTCACTCACTTTACTGTAGTTACAGTTCAAAGTAGTTTTTCCACTACCCCTGTGTGCTGGTAGTAAGTTATAGATGTTCAGTGTAGAGAAACTGATCTCTTGAATTTATTGGTTATTTTCAATCTTCTAATCTTAATTAGAAATGTGGGAACTGTTTCTGGTAATCCTCTTTGTGAGTCTTTTAGGGCTGAATGGGATGGTCCCATTGATTTGGTGACCTTGCTCTTCTCACAACTTCAGCTTCATAATTGTTTTGTTTTTGTAATGAAATGTCTTAAGCTGTGTTAGTGATCAAGATGATTAAATATATAAAAAAAAACATCATTATGCTGTCTTTGTAGTAATTGTGATTTAATGATGATTATTATTTATTTTTTATAGCTGAAGTGCAAATGTGTGCCCTGTCCCTTGTCTGTGATGCTCCCTGGGATCTGAGAGAAGAGCTGAGCTGTTCGTTGCAACAGGTGGCGTTGGTCAATCAACCTCAGTCATCGTCACACGTCCCAGATGACAACGTGGAGTTGCTTCTCCGCTCTGCCATCTTCCACTCTGTTTTGTTGCAGAGACAAACTTATAAATATTTAGGTTTCGGAAGACTCTACCACTGGTGAGCAAAGCAGGATAACACTGTAAACTTTGATGACCAGTTTTTTTTTCTTATGTCAGTTATTTTCTTATTTTAAAGGAGTCATGAGGACCTCCTTGCTTTAGTAGATGCACACATTTCCATTGCCAACCTCTGCCATGATAAAACAAAAGCTTTGCAGTATATAGCAGGTGAAGCAACATGAAACAATAAAACTACCTACCTTATTTAGTCATTGCACAATTTAACCATGTTTTATTTTATGTTTTGTTCCTAGTGAATCTTGTTCATGGTGGCCATGTAATGGACTCCACAGATTCAGAGGTGGTGGAGAATCTCGCTAAGACTTGCTTTGTTACAGAGTCATCTCTTTCAGGCAGTGGGCCACACATCCTGTCAGATATTATCAGCAACTGGGGCCGTTCTGGTAATCAGCCAATTTTCACTGAAGATATCATGTATAAACCCATTCAGTCTATTGTACATTTTTACCCAAGACTTATATGAAGACAGGTTTAAGAGCACAGCAAGAACTTGAGTATAAATTCCTACCAGAATAAGTGAATGCTAATTGTATTAAAGATGTTGCACCTGTTTGTTTACTGTCTACATGTTAAGTACTGATGAGGTGTTCATTTTCTTTTCTTAGATTTAACAGCACTATTGCAGGATTTGGAGAAACGTTTTCAGGATTCAGCAATCAGTGACCCTGTAGTGCTGGGTTTCAGTGTGGATGTGGCCCCTGAGATGACCAAGCTCAACAGCCTGCACCTGAATCTGCTACTGCAGGCCTCCCAAACTCCTTCAGGAGCAGTGAGGCGTTTCAGCACCAAACAGAATCAGCTTGTCAAGCTGCCACCCTACGGTCATGCAAGAGAGAGACTGCAGGCTCTGAAGAGTTACCTCACACAGAAGAAAGACAGCTTAATTAGAAATGTGGGAACTGTTTCTCGCAGTCCCCTTTGTGACTTTCTTAGGGCTGAATGGGATGATCTCATTGATTTGGTGCCCTCACTCCTCTCACAACTTCAACAGCCTATTCAGAACATGTTGTCCTTTGCCTCCCTGATGAACTGCACTGACGTGTCTCAGTTGGAGAAGAGGGCAGAGTTGATCAGTGCTTATCTTTGGCACCACAGTACATCAGATCCACCTGGTGCCTATCGACTAGCTGCTTTTCGGAACCCCAAAGGCTTCCTGGTGGCATTGATGAGAGAAGCTGCTCAGAAAAATTACAAATATATGAGTGATATAACACTGCATTTTCAGGTACAGTACAAAATTGAATCTATTCTTCTATCGTCTTCTAAATGGAAATCTTGTAAATGAAAATAAAAACTTTCTTCTTTAACCGTTTTGGATAACTCATGGTGATAATTGTTCATGTTTTTTTCTCTCCAGGTTCTGTATAATAACACATACCCAGCCTTGCTTCCTCCAAATGACATGTATTTGTGTGGCCTGGAGCTGAGAGGAGCATCATGGGATACAGAGCTCGGTGCCCTACAGGACACTCTTTCCCCTCGGCCATTTTTAATGCCTCTTCTTTGTGTCAAGGCTCGAGTCAGGAGCACAGAGAATGTGGCAGATACTTTGTTTTGTAAAAGTTCATATTTGCTGGATTCAGGCAATCTTCAAGCAGGTGTTTCTCCTCAGACTGCCACACAGCTGTCAGTCTATCACTGTCCGCTCTATCTAGACGGAGAGCAGGAGAGTGGAAACTCTGCACTGACTGATGTTAACATTGTCACAAAAGTTCCTCTTTTTACCAAGCTACATCCTGTTTTATGTAGTTTAAGAAGGGTGAGATTAGTTAGTACACTCTGACTTTTCTGAACTACTGTCACCTGCTGTGCTGCATTTACCCCTATGAGTCAAATACTCTGATGGACATCAGAAGTCATTGTTTGGATTTATGCTATTAAATTCATGTAAACTATTAAATACATTTTCTGTTTCACTGTGCTTCTGTTTTTTTTGTAACACTTTAAAACAAGCTTTTCATTAAAATGCTTACTGTTAGACTGGCAGTTTTTTCTTGAACACACACAAACATAGACAGGAAACATAAAAACTCATGTTTCTAAACTATTTATACATGTCACTATTTTTGTTTTTAGGTAACATGGACAGGCATCACTATGAAACTTTTGAGAAGTTTGGCAACAATACTTTTCTACTCCATCTTGACAATGGGAGAGCGTGAGTACTGGAACATTTTATTGAGTTCTATGTTCAGCACATGTTGACAGTAACATGCTTGCCAAAGCTGTCTTTCTTTGACATTTGTTATGACTTTTATTATGACTCACACTGGGTCTGTTGTCTGCAGATTTGGGCGTCACTCAAAAGATGAACCCTCTATTTTAGCCCCACTAGAACAGTGCTGCAGGTACAAATAAGAGCATGACCAGATCTTGTCAATTTGTTTTTAAGTTCGTCTTTTGTTTGCTGTGGTATCTTTTATCATATGGTTTGTTTTCAGTACACTGTCTCTTAGGCAGGTTAATTTATGTGATGTACTTTCTGTTAGAAAAGCTCCTTATCATTACACAAAGAAAATCAAGAAATAACAACTAATATGGCTAAATAATGCTTTCTCTTGTTTATTTCCTCAACTTAACAAAGCTGTTAGACCTCATCCCCCACCCTTTTTTTTCCCCCTTTCCTCTTCATTCAGAATCCGTCACTCCACTTGGCTGCGTCTTCGTCTCCTCTCTTTGCCTCAGTATCATATTAGCGATGTCATGCGAGCCTCGCTGTCCCAGGATCCCCTACACAAGGTGGCTCCTCTGCTGTCCGAGCCTCACCTCGCCGCTCTCAGCCGGCGTTTGAAAATTGTGCTGGAGATTGTAACTCGTTGCCAGGAGCGACAGAAAAAGGATGGCCGTGCTGAGGATGTCATCTATGATGACCTTGCGTATTTGAAACAGAGCACAGAACAGTGAGCAGCGTCACACCTCCATCTTTTATTATTTGTATTTATACCGAGCTCCTTCAATTAATGTCAAACCAATGAGCAGATATTTTGTTACACTTCAGTTATGACCAGAGCACAGTAAAAGAGTGTAGTTATTTTACTTTAAAAGCCCTCCATGATTACTAATTGTGACACCTACTTCAATATAAGCACATTCTTTTCAGTGTGATGCATTTTTACTAAAATAGAAGGATAGCTTTTTGGAGTTCTGGCTCAATCCTAATACTGTTAACATTTTGAGATATGATCAGATATTTTTTTCCTTGTAATATGATGAAACAGTTAGCACTGACTCTGGCTGCTGCAGTTTCTTCCCATTTGACAACCTTGACAAGATTTCTGTGAAATCTGACAAAGCCCTGGATGTTCAGCCTCAATATGTCAACTTACCAAAGCTTGACTCAGTCTTTCCAGTGTAAATGATATCCTGCTGTGTGGCTGCTGACAATAACCTTTGTATTTGTTAGCACTTGTTAATGAACTAATTTTACTGTTAAAAATCCAATTTTGCATGTAAGTACATTTCAATTACAAAAAGATATATTTAGATTTTCCTTTTAAAATGTCATCCATTCGGAAGGTTAGTTGGTCCAAATCTGATGGCACAAACAATCTGTTACAGATGGATGTTTTTGTGTCTAGATGCAGGTTTTTGTTTACCTGTGTGAGTTGCAGGTTAGGTTAACTGGTGATAATGCTTATTTAGGGCAGCACGATGTCTTAGTGGTTAGCACTGTTGCCTCACAGCAAGAAGGTCCTGGGTTCAAGCCCCGGGTTGGACCTGGGGTCTTTCTGTGTGGAGTTTGCATGTTCTCCTCGTGTTTGCGTGGGTTTACTCCGGGTGCTCCGGTTTCCACCCACAATCTAAAAACATGCATGTTAGGCTGCCTTCAGGCACAGGCCTCCCTTGAAAAAGAGATCTGTGACCTCCATGGGACTTGCCTAGTTAAGTAAAGGTTAATAAATTTACAGTGGATAATAAATATTTAGAAGAAATGCTAATAGAGGGAGATGCTGAAATGTCTTTTATTTTTATTTAAATTGATCCAAAACAACCCTCATAAGGTGAGACAATACTAATAAAAACCTGACAGCAGAAACGATTTATACAATCACTGCTCATCAACACAATTGGTGCTGTCTATGATCCCAGTTCTGTTTGACCCCTATGAGAGTTAGACTGACTCAAATTCTGCAGCATGTGATAAAAAACATGTTACCAAAGTTTTAATTTAAATTTACACTGAACACTCAAATTGTAACAAACCTGGTAAAACCGATTATTTTTAGAACAGTGCCATGAATTTCACTTAAGTGTTGTTATGAAGCTGCCTTTGAAATTCTAGTTTTACCTGGAAACAAAAATAAAATTTATATTACTTTTGACTTTTACTCAATGTCTTTGAATCTTTTTTATCAGACAAGAACTGTTGGAAAATATTCCCTTCCAATCCCAGATCTTATGCTTCCCGATAAAATCCATTTGATTTGATCCATTTCCATCAAATCCATTTGATGAACTTAGAAAGTGATGATTTTAGTACAGTTGGATTTTCTTGTGGTGTTTGAATTATAAACAGCAAACGTTCTTGTTAATTTTGTCTGTCTTTGAATCCAGCTGCATTAATTACTTGACATCTATCTTTTTTTTTAAGGCAGCAGCTGCTTTCATTTTGGTTAAGATGCTCCCTCAGGTGTGAATCCAGACGTCACAGGGATGTCTGACTGTCCTCCTTTTCTTTCAGGTCATGAATCAATAATTCATCCAGTCATATCAATGCCACCTACTCCCTTTGCACATGCTTGCTCTCTCTTTCCATGAAAACAGGTGGTGACAAGACAGCAAAGGAGCTTGTTAATGGATAATTTAAAAAAGGGGGAGGGAAAGGTGTTATTGGTTTTGGATTGCAGCAGAAAGGGTGGGACTGGAGTGAAGGCGACTTTCTCTGTAGACTCTGAGAAAAGAAGGTCCTGTTGAAACCTTTTTTCAGAAATTTGAATGGGAACACAGACTTTTTATAGACATTCAATCTTTTTCTGACAGTCTTTGTCAGTTTTACTTGCCTTTTTAAATTTAACCTTGTCTTTATAATTGGTCACTATGTCGGGAGTCAGCAGTGACCAGTTGCACAAATCAACTTTAGGTGTCTACTCGGTAAGTTGAAGTCATTTTTTTTTTCTTGATTTTTGTTCACAGTTTAAAACATGGGAACTATTTTTGTGTTCATCTGAGTTTCTTTGCTGCTTGCTCTTTTTTCATGCGTGTATTTCTGTTTTATTGTAGAACCTGATGGAGCATTTCAACCCAGGTCTTCAGAAACTTGTTGCACTTGGTAACAGCTATGTGAAAGCTTTCAAAGGTGAGTGAGATAGCGATCGACTAGGGGAATGTGTGTTATAAATTAGATTTTTTTTTTCTATTGTTTGGCTTCTTCCTGTAAAGAAGACCCCATTTGGGGTCAGTAAAAATAATTTGGTTTTTGCAAATGATTTTATATATTTCCTGTTCGCACAAGGATTTTTGATAGAATTTCACACTACTGTTTAAGAATAAGTAACAAGGAGATCAGTGCAATTGCAATAATGATTGATCATTGATGATTGATTAGAAATAAAATTTTCATTCCTTGAAAACATGTCAGTTTAGACTATACTTTCTGATATTTTTTCCAGTCTTCCTCACTTTGGTAAGTGGCTGAGCTCCATGCATCATTAATGCACTGCTCGTTCTCGTAAGACAACAATATGCCATCAGTCACAGAGCAGTGTGGTAACATTAAACCCCCTGGCATGAAGCTATTCCTGGACCAGAATCACATATCAGTTGTCAGCATTGCTAAGTTGACGTTCCTAAAGAATAAAAGCCAACTGACCCAATTAAAAGCACTTTGAAAATGTGTGAGGCTATTGTAATAAAGGTAATAAAAATTTCTGGTACTCAGTATTTTAATGTTCATTTGATGAGCTGCTTTTTGCATGTGTGTTTATTCTGCAGCCTTAGCCGTCTGCAGTGAGGCCTACTTTAGTGCTGTGGCTAAGATGGGTGACCATGCCGTTCACACACTTTCATCCCATTCTCTTGGTAAGAGTGTGTCTGTGTGTGTGTGTGTGTGTTTGTATTTGTTACAGTTTATTTAATGTGTTTCAACCTGTATTCCTTAAGTTCATTAAAAATGACAATTTGTGTTTATAGAGGACCAGAGTCTTGTTCATGTCAAGCTCCATTAACGAAATGAATAGAGCTCTTATTTTGTTTACATGTTTTGTGTGTACACAGTATCATGTATACAGTATTGATATATGCTTAAGTATTCTGACCCTTGCATTAGCTTTAATTATGATCATGTTCACATGTTTTTATTAAAGGTGTAAGGCGTAGCACAACATGACAAATATTTCTCTAGGCTTTAGGATGTTCTAGGTGAGAGGGTCAGGGAGGCACAGCGTGACACAGGCCCTCTGAAGTGGAAGCCCTTGAATTATATATGAGGACACACGTTCAGCTGCACTCAGTTCAGTAGCTTGCTCACGATAGATAATAGCCAGAGGCACCCATAATATGAAAAAACTGATAACCTTCCAGCTTCTTAACAGTTTTTCTTGTTGGATCAAACAAGTCTTGATGACTTGAATGTCAAAGTTGCATACCAAATAACCAAAACTTTCTCAAAGAATTGCTTATTAGCACAAAGAGTCTGTTGCTGCTTAGGATTTATTAAAAAATGTACTCGAATTGTTTTTTTTGTTCTACTATATAATAAAAATCCTAACAAAAACATAGTTATAATTTAAAATGTACGATATCTTCAGGCCTCTGAATATATCATAATATTCAAGTTGTGTTGTTGACATTTTAGTGTGTGTGTGTTGGTCCTGTCTGGTGTTGATCAGTCAAGTCTGTTTTTGCTTTAAAAAGGGGATGTCCTGATCCAGATATCTGAAACACAGAGGAGACTCACTGCAGAGATGGAGGGAGTGGTCAGTACATGTCTTTGTTTAATGTAGATGAAGTGCATCTTAAAAATGTTAGCCAAAATTAAAAGTTGAAAATTATTTTTAAAAATCACCAAACTGTATATGCATACAATTCTTTTTGTATTTCACAAGCTTGGTGACTTAAAGTGGATTTTTAGGAATAAATATGGTTCTAGAAACTGAACATTAGACCTAAAAAGGAGCACATTTGCATATAGATTTAGTTAATCCAACTAATTTGACAATTAAGGCAATAATGTTTAAACAATGAGGCAGTTTAAGTAATGATTTGTTATGCCATAAGTGTAATTGCTTTTTTCCTGCTACAGTTTCAGTGGTTCCAGATTGAGGTGCTGCAAACAATGGAGAAGAACATAAAGTTAGATGAGGAGTACATTGAAGTGAGTTTACTTTAATACGTCTGTATGTTCACAGCTATGTTTTTGGAAACAAAGGTTTTTGTGTTTAGGTCTCCCACGTAGTTTAGGACTATGAGATTATTCTTTCTGTTTGTCTGATTTTGCTGAGATTACTCTGTACAAAACACCTAAACTAACTAACGCAGGAAAGTTTAAAATTACACCGTTAGTGCTGAAACTAATAATGTGATTCTCTAACTGAAAGTTCCTAAAATTTCATAGGAATCAGAAACTTACACTGTCAAATGCTTTCACACAGTAATCTGAGCTGTCAAGATTTTAAAATAATACACAGAGTTTCTGTCCTCACAAATTTACAGTCACAGTAGTCAAAATAGTCACTTTCTGACATCTTACACTCTTGCATTCAGAACAAGCCAAAATGCATTTAACAGCTGTTTCAAACTACAGGAGAGCTTCTAGTTCTTGTGTCAACTTGATAATTAATTAAGAATGAGTCAGCTGAACTGTGACATGCTGCACTGCTGCTTTAAAGGTAGTCAATAGGAGACAGAACAGCCCATCAGCACAAACATTACTCAGTGCACCCCCTACAAACACGTTCAGGAAAAATTGTGAGTAGAAGTGTTTGCTGTGCTGCAGGGTAGTCGCAGAGTGTATGAGCTGGAGGTGAGGAACCAGGCCGAGGCTTTGGAGAAGCAGCTCAGACGAGGAACATACAGAGACTCTCTGGTACACATACATACACAAACACTTGGTTCAGTAGTAGTGACGCTTCTGAACCTCTGAGTGTAAGTATTGTGTGCTTGTTTTTAGGAGAACAGTGAATACATGGTTTACCTGAGGCAGAGCCAGCAGGAGATCCTGAAAGAGGAGGAGAGGAGGTATCGTTTCTTGGCAGAGAAGCACTGTGGCCTCACCCAGTCACT
>JAOXNZ010000155.1:18686985-18698246 GCA_028566095.1 Kryptolebias brasiliensis
CAGCAGGAGATCCTGAAAGAGGAGGAGAGGAGGTATCGTTTCTTGGCAGAGAAGCACTGTGGCCTCACCCAGTCACTGCTGTTTCTCATAAACAAGGTATAGAAAAATTAATTTTACTCAACAGCCAACTAAAGTTAAGTGCACTGCTCCTTCATCACAGTGTGATAATCTACATTCCTCACAGCAGGAATTCTATGCAGCCTAGCTGTAGCTCTGACCATGTGCAAAACATTTGAGTTTCAAATTATCACTATAAAAACCTGCTGTAAAAGAATCATGCTGCAAAACAAGGTTGAACAAATTTAGGCAACTTTAATCAACATATAAATGGACTCTATGTTATAGTGACATATTACACAATATATTTGAAACTTCAACAGAAAGAATAATCCTCACCTCAATAATATTAATATTATATGATATATATTAAACTGTTTTTGTATTGATGTAACATTTTGTTTTGCAATTACAGCCTTGTACCAGTAGAGGGTTCTGCTTTCTCCTTAGTACCTCTGTTCCCATCTTCCTTCAGCAATTTATCCATTCAATACTTGATTTTCATTGCATTTTTTTTAGGCATGTTGCATCATTTTAATTGCCTAGTTATTTGATAAAACTGAACTCTCTGTGCATTATTGAATTTCCCGATGTGTTAATCTTGTTTCTATCTGATTGGGCTGAGTTTTAATGAGCCACTCTTGTCTCTTATCTGCTTTCAGACTGGTGCATCTCTGCAGCAAAAAGCAGATGGGTGGAAAGAGAAGCTGAATGAGACCAGAGGGTCCAGATCTCGAACTCCCAACCATTTGGATCAAGAGGTGCAGGTACTGGCGTTATGTCTGGTTTAGTTAATTATTTTCATCCATAGAGGTCATTATTCTGATATATTAGTATCCAACACTATTAACAGCCTGTAATAAAGCCATGCCTGTTTGAGCTGCCAGTGGGCCAGTGTGGGTTTAGAACCTTGATAACTTCATTTATGAAACATTTCTCACTTTTTCTTTACTCCTGTAAACTCCTAATTAGGGCTGTAGTACAGTAATGTTTTTTTTTTTAATCTGAACTTTCAGAATCCCCCCAAAAATACTTAACGGACACAGCAGTGTTTATTTTTTTATAATCTGTAATATGTGTGTGCTAAGCTCCGAGGATCAGTGAGCTCTCTGCTGCAAACTGTAGCCAGAGATGAGGATATGTCCTGGGCCAGGCGGGAGCAGCTGGCACTGGGTCGAGTGCCCTCTAGAGGTGAGAATTAGACTTACTTACTTTCATCTGCTGTATGGTAACAATTGACAAGATCTGAAGTCAAACAAGTGTAGCAATCATACACTTATACCTAAAATACTCCCATGTTCTTTCTAATTCTTACTGCTTCTTTTCTGACCCTCCAGCACCGTCTCCCCTTCCCAGCCGCTCCCGCTCCAGCTCAGTGGGTGAATCTTTGGGTTTGGGTGGAGGAAGACCCATGAGAGCCCTGGTGTCTCACCCCTCTTCGTCCAACCCAAAGCTTTTACCTTTCAGAAGAGGAGAGACGGTCATTGTGCTGGTCCAAGAGCCACGCAATGGCTGGCTGTATGGACGCACTGACAGCAGCCTGCGGTGAGTTCATTTATGAGTTTTTTCTGCTCGTTTATACAAGCGCAGAAGCTACAGTCTTATTATTGTTCACCAGAGTTTTTATTTAAATGCTGGTTCACAGCCTAATTTTGTTAATATGGCCATGGTGGCATCTACATTGTTTTTATACTTTTACTGCTGAAATATTCTGGCTTAGCCACAATATTGATCAGCTAAGACCAAACCCAAACTCATATAAGTGCATGCTGTAAGGAGGTAAAAATACATATATTAGCTGTAGTACAAAATGAATTATGCAAGACCTTTTAGCTGGCAATAGCACCAGTATCCCATGTAGTAAAATAGTAGTCAGATTTATAATAGAGATATTTTGACAAGTGACATTTTACACATCAACATATCATTTCATATCTGAAGAATACAATAATTGTTGTTAATAGTATACAGTTGTTTACAGAAATTAATATATAAATGAAGCTATTATTATGGATCGCTGTTGCCTGATCTGTTTTGTTTTATTTCTGTCAGTCAGGGCTGGTTCCCTGCTGCTTATGTGGCTTCTGATGAAGATTTCTCCAACACCTTAGCGATCAGGTGGGAGTTTCTGTCATCCTGCACAGCAGAATTTTAGGAGTGAATTTTTAGATGACAGAATGCTTATTACCCAATATATAGTTAAGTTACTTCTCAGTAAAAATAAAATAAAAACTTGAAGGAAAAGCTTTAAGATTCGTTACTGTTTGTTAAAAAAGGTTTCAGCTCCTTCTTACTTGTTGGCTCACTATTATTTTTTATATATATGATTCTTTGACCCTCACAGTGGTGGTTCTCTGAAAAGCCACAGTATGAACAGTCTGCAGGACACCGACAATTACGCCGAGCAATCAGAGGGCAAGAGTTACGGCAATATCCCTCCCCCGGTGACACCCAACCGTAGAGCATCTGTAGACGTCCGACTGATCTCTGCAGTCCCTGAGAAGACGGCAGAACCAAGAGTAGAAACTAAGTCTGCACCCCCTGCCCCACCCCCCTCACAAAGTCTGAATCCCAGAAGAGGCTCTGCAGATTCTCAACCAATCTTTCCCAACCCTGATCGGAGGAGAGACGGACCATCTGATGTCCAGGTACTTTATTTTAAAACTTAATGTTGTTTTATGTGAACAAATTCTAGTACTTTAATTTTAACTACTGGATGACAAACTTCTCCTTTCTTAGACATTATCACCACATGGGCCACCTGAAAACCCTCTGTTTCCCAGGTAATTTTTTTTTTTTCTGACAGAAAAAAAGCAAAACCAGTTTGCATTTCCCAGATTATGAATAAGCAAAATTTCAGAACCTTATTGACATTTTGTTACGAATTATCACAAGTTTATGTTGTATTGTAGAAAAAGTTTTTCTAAAGTTATGAATCATTGGGTATCAGAACTAAGAAAAGATAAAGCAAAGCTAATCTGCTCTTTGGGTTTTGGTAGATATTTTAGTTCTATTTCAGAAGCTTTTACCAGTAAGAATACAGTTTGGTTTTATCAGGTGCACAGGTTGTATGTACCTAACTGTGCTTTAGTTTCTGGTTTTTACTCAACATTTAGTGTCGGCCATGTTAACACCTAAGATGAGCTCTAATTCCTGCTCCACCTTTTCCAAACAGTAAACACTTTGAGTTGTAGAAAACTGACCTGTGAAGCATGTAGCACGCCCAAAAGTGAAAATTTAGCCTCCTCAATGGGGTGAGTGTGGTGTCAGTTTCCTAACCTGGATCAGGTGAGTGTGTTTTGGCGGAAAGCAGCTGAGCGTGTGCAGTATTGTGTAACATTTTCCATCATACTCTCGTTTCAGAGGCACAAACCCGTTTGCCACCGTAAAGCTTCGCCCCACAACGACTAATGACAGATCTGCGCCTCAGATCCACTGATCGGTCAGCGCTGATGGAGGCAGAGTTTGCGCTGCACACTGTGAGATCAACACACAGAGGCAGGATGTACCAGTTTTTAGATCACTGAAATATGAAGGTCCTTAGCCTGATGGACAGAAAAAATGTTTGAGGAGATTTTGTACGTTGAGTGAGTTAAGATGAGGGACTTTGTGTACCAAAAGGCAAAAGCAATACTTTATTACATTTAAATAATTAAAACCACAAACTGGAATGTTTATTTTAACAAACTTTGTGCAGTCATCATGACGAGTATGTTGTTTTGTGTTTGTCTCTTATGGTGAAAATATAAAAGGAAACATTTTAGAAAAATTTAGTGCTCTAAGCTGCAGCCAGCATCTGATTTGATTAGCATTAAGATTGAAAAATAATCAAATAACCAGCCACACTGTTGTCCAAAGGAAAAAGATTAATTGTTTCTTTATTTTTGTTTTTAAATATGGGCTTCATCTGACTTGTTGTTCCCCCTATTATTTATTCTCTGCTCAGTGGCTCCATCTCCAGTATGTCTACATTCTGGATATGAAATTTGTATTAATAATTTTGCTTAATCATGGTCAAACGAAGCAAATGCATTAAGCATGATTTGTGCCCATTTGATATATTTTTTAAAGTTGGATGTTTTGTGAGTTTGTTTTGTGATCTCAATGAGTAAAAATACATTTAGACACAATATTTCAAAAGTTTTTTTATTGTCATTTCTTACTGATGTCTTCTCTCTTCACAGCTCTCCTTATAAATGATATTTTTTTTCACTACATCACGTGGTCAGAGGCAGAGAGTGAGGAGGAGGAGGAGGAGGAGGAAGGGATAGAGGTGAGAGAAATAAGGTTAGGGAGGTTAGATGAGGAAGAAGAGAGGAAAGAAAGTGAACTGATATGTGAGCATCCAAAAATAATAAAAATAGTTGAGACAAAATGCACAACTGAATGTAAAACAGATGAAAAAAACTGAGATTAAAGGAGTCTTGAACATCTACACCATTCACAGCACTAGTACCACCTGTTTTTAGACTAGATCACAAACTTTCCTCATTAGTCATTAATAATAATCCTGAAATCCATACAGCATTTGTGGGTAAATGTATATAAAAAATGAAAAATTATAAATGAAACTGATGCCTTTTATGCTTCTGTGATTCCCCTCATGGTGACTCCTCATTGGCCTGTTTTTATTAGTGTTTTATGTGGAGCAGGCCTGGTCTCACTCCATTTTTTGGGGTCCGGGGAGAACAGAAGAGCTTGAAGGTGGCAGTTATAAAATGTGAATGTAGGGACGATGAGGAGGAGGAAGAAGAAGGGGGTTCAGATGCCCCCTACTCATGCACCAAGGCCTCAAACTCTGAAAATACAAAGAAAGGTACAAATTTAAAATGTGCACCAGGAGGGTCAAATACTGACCTACAATCTTATATATACTATATACTGTATATTTCATCAATACCAGCACAAACTACTGTAGTCTATTTTACAGTAAATCAGTCTAACAGTGGGCTCCTGCAGATCAAAGCTCTTAAACTTTATTAGCACTATATTTAAAGACAATTTATTGTCCAAAGGTTCTACATTTGAATGTCTTTGCAACTTTGGTTGTATCAAACTTTGCTATAATTTGCAACATTCACATAGCAACAAGAATGAAGAATCTTTATTCCGTTAGTGTTTTTTTTTCAAATGTAAAATGTATTAAGCTATGACATATTGCTCCTATCTCTCACCGTCAATGCCGATCTTTCCATCACCATCTTTGTCAGCAGCTTGGAGGAATGCTTTTGTCTCTGCGTCAGTCAGGTCCCTGCCATCTTTAGAAAATCCCTTCAGTACAAACCTGCGAACAGTCGAGGGTTTTGCAGAAAAGGATCACCCCAGAGTAACACAGAACACTGTGCGTTACATGTATTTATGCTGTGGCATATGTCTGTGTTTTTACTTTGTGTGACATTCTTACTTGAGCTCCTCCTCCTCTATAAATCCACTACCGTCCACATCCAGAACCTGGAAGACCTTCTTGACATTTTCAGCTGACATGGCCTTCATTCCCACCATTTCAAAGAACTTCTTGGGTTCAAAGGTTGACGCTACAAAGAGTTAAAGTAAAGTGTGCAGTTTGAACCACCAGAACATTAGAGGGCAAGAACCTTATCAAAGGCAATCAAAGTGTCATGCACTTTGTTTTGTTTGCTCTGCTTTCTGCTGACAATAACATATCGACGTGGAGAAAATAAAATGGTTACAGACCTGCAAAGGCATCAAGACCTTTCTTGATGTCCTCAGCTTTTAACAGATCTGTCATTACCATTCTGCCAGCTGTAGAGAGGAACAAAGAGAGCATACATGGTGCAATGTCAGAAATCATTTTAAAAAGGAGACAACATCAGATATGAACACATATAAAGGGGCAGTTACATAGAAAAAAATTACAAAAAGGAAGCCTTTAATGGACTATGTGCCTATAAATGTGTGGAGAGTTCAAGAATAAACCAGAGACCCAGACTAGACAAGAACTGATACACTTAAAAACAAGAAGAATTCAGACCCTGATGAGACTGGTAGTGAAACTATTATAACCTCAAGAAGATATTGTACATTACAAACTTTTATCACACAAAACATCATCTACAAAACATCATCATGGTGGCTGTAGTGCAGCAGTAGGGCAGCTGTCTTGGGACTGGTACATCACAAGTTTGATTACCCATCATGCCCATTTGCCGTGGTGTCCTTGAGCAAGACACCTAATCCCTAATTTCTCCCTGAGCGCCTAAAATTTCATTGTATGGGCACATACAATGATGACAACACATAGCACTTATCTAACAAAATACAAATATTACAGAGTAGAGAATTGCACCATTATATACATTATTAACTTATATTTATTAATGTATTGATCACCTTAATGAGTATAAAGTGAAGCATGTGAATGAATTACTCAAGTAAACTTTTGCTTGAGTAGCTTGAGTACTTGTGTGCCCTGCAGTAGCCTTTAAATATCACTAGGTGTCACAGTTGAGCTGAAGGATCTGTTTGCTTCCTTTTTATTTTGGCTTTGAAAAATTAGCAACAACTGTTACCAAGAAAGATGTCTGATGAATTTGGTGTATTTGCTGTGAGAGCAGTAGGATGTCTGTGTGTCACAAACACTCGGTGTTGAAGCTGATATCTGACACCTGCGGAGTCCTGGCGATCACTCATCATCTCAGTGTCTGCATGTTGCACTGTCTTGAGTCCAACAAAAAGTTTCCCCTCTCCGCCCAAAGGACAAAGTGACAGAATAAGAACAGAAATTTGCTGTCATCCTGTTTCTCTATGTCCATTCTACTTCTTCTCAACTTTCTTGACACCTATCATGTGTCTGACTTTTGGCACTAAGAGCCAATTAGTTCTTTTTGAGATGTCTAGAGATGTGCTGTTTATCCCCAGCTATTAGACACTGGCTTTAAAATAGAAAGTCATCAGATTAAGATACCTCGGTCCATCTGGTTTGGACAGGAAGTTTTGTTCAGCTAATTTTACCTTTTTGCGAACTTTTACTGACACTTCCAGCCTGTTAAGTTGTTCTGGATCTTCATGTTCTCTTGGTGGGTTTAAAGGTGAAGACACACACACACTACACCCAGAGGGCAGGGCATGTACCCCAGTCACTGACTTTAGTTATATTACAGCATCCTTAAAAAGATGTGGTGATTTTCTAACCCCTTAAAGCCTATTAGGAAATTACTTAAACACTGTCTGAATACAAATATTGAGACATATAAATATTTGTAATTTTGTAGACATTGTGATATAAATGTTTATAAAAACTTGTAAAAGAAGTTAAAGAAAAAATACACACACAGGTAAGATGAGGAAGCTATGCTGCTCACTCTTGGACCTAAATTGACAAATTACAATTTGAAATGTGGACATCATGGACATCTGTTTACTTGGCTAAAAAGGAAAAAAGACCAGTTAGCTTGTTAGGAGCAAAGGAATGTCAAAAAACATGACTTTATAGTAAGACAGACTAAACCTGGCAAATGTGTAATCTGTTTTTTTAAAGCAATCTAAAACATTTACCAATGAAAACCCAGGACAGTTAAGTAGCTGAAATCCCATATTAGACAATAATACACTCTATTTTCTAAATTACAACATCATCTTATTTCAATTTAAAATAAGTTTTTATTTACATTTTATACAGCATGGCAACTATTTTGAGGGCAGTGCTTTTCAGCCTGCACAATATTTTTCACATTACCTTCCACTTTAGCACTTACAGGGTTTTAGGTAATTGATGTTGTTAAAAATGCCCTGAAGTGAGAAAGCCAAAATCTTGTCCCAAAGATAGATGACTTTGCAATTTATCCCACAGTAAAGAATATAAGCTTTGCAATGGATTGGTGACTTTATGTTTTAGCACCAAAACGCATCAATTTATCAAGTCTTCACTGCGGATCGAAAGGCAATTCTGGCCTTGAAGTGTGCTATAAATAAACTATAGATGTCAAAACCTGTTTTCTCAGAAAAATGACCTGAGTTCTATTACAAAAGTTGTTTATTTGTTTGGGGGAGGCAGAGATAAAGCACTTAACCACTGAAAAAGAAAATCAGCAGTCCTAAAGCACACTTTTATGAAGTTTCGGTAATAGACAAACAAATGATTCATCCATCCATCTTCTACTGCTTATCTGTGGTCGGGTCGTGGAGGCAGCAAGTCCAGGAGGGAAACCCAGACATCCTTTTCCCCAGCAACACTCTTCAGCTCCTCCTGAAGGATCCCAAGGCATTTCCAGGCCAGAGAGGATACAAACAAATCAATCTCCTCTAATTGGCCGTTGTATTTTGAGGTCCTAGTATGTCTATTTTATGCATAAGGTATTTTGTATTGGGGTAGAAGATCTGAGTAAATAATAAGAATAGAACTGCTTTACTAAAAGTCATGGCTACTGTGCATTGACTCTGTATATTAACACCTGTTACTGCTGACACTTGAGCTAAGACCCATTTGATGCCCTTCTAACATTACCCTGTCATTACAATGACGGGGAGTAAAAACATTACCAAGTGGATAGAACAATCCCATTTAGACAGCCCTGCCTTAAAAACTACATTGACTTATCAGAAACATATTTGGCCTTCTCTGTTGATAAGTGATTCATTTTAGTGCTGCACACGTGTTCCCTAAAAATGAGGTATTAGTTAACTATATATTAGTAAACTGTTTTGGCCCAGACAGGCTGCATGTAATGCAAAATCTTTGCTCACTTGAAGCTGGTGACGATTGGTGTTCATATTTCTGCATTTTCAGCAGAGCGTTCAGCCAGGGGTTTAAACCAAAGCACTACTGCTACACACTCTACAAAATAATCTGTCACTGGCTGTCACTTTAACTTTATTATTCCTACAACTAGGAGTGTTATCTAATTCATTTGCAGCACTTCTGCTTGTCATGGTTCATCCAAGTGATCGTTATTGTTCAATTTTCTCTTCACAACGACCCAGAGCCCAGTCGTATAATTTGCCAGTCTCTGCTTTCTATCTGTGTGCTTACTTTCTAACAGCCGTTCTCTGCTACATCATTTGATATTGTTCTGTCTTACCTGAAAGGATGGGCGGATTACTGCAGAGGAAAGGAAAGAAAGAAGACGAGAGGAGAGGTGATGGAGGGAGACCCGAGAAGACAGAAGGTCTGGTGACTGAAGTAAGATGAGCAAGTTAAGGTAGGGGCAGAGGACACAATAAGACTTTTATAGCTGCCACCAAACACATCACTTGTCTCACGTACCCCCCCATGCACCGACCTCATCCCCACCTCTCTATTTTGAGAAGAGGGGTTTGTCAAGACGTGACGCAAACACAGTTGGCCTAATAATAATACGCTTTATCTGGCTTCCTTTGGAGCTCACCTCCACCGGGGACTTCTCTCTTTGCTCTGTCAGACACATCTGTCCTTTCTGCTATCACCTGCTAGGATTGATTCTGTCATTTTTTAAGTATGACACTTTATGGTAACCATTACCATTACTGGTAATTTACAACATTTAAAATGCAATCTAAATGATTGTTTTTCTTTGACAAGTTCAATTTCTTCCGCCTTTAAGTACAAACCATTTGAGAGAAGATAAAAACAGCTTAGTTCACAAAGTGGTGTTGTAGGGAATCAAATCTTCTTTGAAATAAAGTGTTAGGAAATTACCAATATTTCCAGTTTTGTTGTTGATAATTAAATTCAACATAAACCTGGAGAAACTCCTATATTCACAACAGGTAGCATAGCCATTCCTTAACTCTAACCCTTTCTCAGTTTTATGGGACTGCATGGTTACATTTGGATTCATCATTTGACTTCTAGGATTTTTGACATCACTGCTGAACCATTGTATTGAGTCAGTAGGTCCATCTCATCTGTTTTTTTTTCTAAAGGCTTAAAAGCTGATTGATGGCTTTTTGGCAGTCTTAACCCTGGTATTGGAGGTCCTAACTGTGTGTTTTTTTGCATCAAAAACTGGGAAACAGTCAACAATTATTATTATTTCCGTTGTTAACTGAAGCCAAAAAGACACCATTAGGAACAGATGAGTCATATTTAGTTTTCTTAGATTGTGTAAGTTAAATCAAATAAAATGTTGCCAATAAAATGCATACATTGTATGTATTCATTTTTACCCAATATAACATAATTAAGCCTTTTCTTTCTTACTGGGTTTTTCTTTTAATACTTTGATTATGGATATGAGTTTATTTGCTGAGAACATTTTCAGTGTGTGTGTTTAGTGCTGCTTATTGTGAAAGTCTGTCAGTATTTGACGTGATTCTTTTCTGGTGACAAACTAAAAAAACTTGACTTGTGTTGTTGAACTACAGATGATGAAAAATGAATCATTTTCTCTGTTCTCTCATATCCTGCACTGACCTCTTTGTCCCGTCGCAGTCTTGCCCTGAGACTTTATTAAGTTTCTCCTCGGTTGAATTACCCCTCCTCAGCACATTTCAGCTTTAAGAAAATGTGAATGGGAGGGGTGAGATGGTGAGGACAACATGCTGGAAGGACTCGTTGTTGGGGAGGGAGAGGGTCAAGAAGGGGGAAGAAAGAGCAATGTCTAAAGATATTTACAGATGGGTCGGTTTTTATGAGGCGCTGCAGTAAATTAACTAAGTTTTGACAAGTTTAAAGACACTGAAGACAAGTGAGATAATAAAGTAATGAGACTGACCCTGGAAACAGTGGAATAAATGAAGTGCAGCCTGTAGAGACACAGATATAAATAAGAAAGAGTAATCCTAAACCCTGAAGTGACAGTAAAACCGAGGAGAGCAATAATCACGTACAGTGAAGTAGATTCATACGTGAATAGAAGATGTACAGTGTGCTCCATGGATCTGACTGAAAATAGAGAGAAAGTGAGAGGGACAGTGACAGACTGAGGAGAGCGAGACAAATTAAATGTGTTTTTAATGACCAATGTGTTATTCAGCAACAGGTGGTGCATTAGGTCATGGCAAGCAGTAGCTGTGAACACACATGTGGGTGTGTGTTTGTGTGTGTGTTTCTGCAGTAGCAATGTTAAAGGGGTATCCCATGTCCACTGACCCAAAGATTAGCAGATATTGGCCCTAAAAATAAACGCAGGGGAACCCATTGTCTGTACTGATTTGGGGAGCAGAGGAATATCAGGTGTGGACTTGTAGAGTAAAAACCGAATCAACTCGATCCCTTAAGTGTATTCTTATCTGAAATCTTTACAGCATAAACTTGCATGTGGGCA
>JAOXNZ010000155.1:18801885-18817452 GCA_028566095.1 Kryptolebias brasiliensis
GTCCTGGATGACTGAGAATCTACACCAGCATATATCTTCTGCTACTATTTTCCTTAATTTATCCAAAGCTAAATAAAAAAGATATCTTAAATAAAAATGATCCTCTGCAGAAATCAGCCAGGAATAGACCTGTGAGTGCGTCAGATTGTTCGGCTGCTTCTGACTTACAGTAGACAAACTATAAATAGGCCTTCAGGCTTTCTAGGTTTCACCTGTTGGCGAGCCAAACACCATAAACTTCTACAGTGTGATATGAAATACAGCTGAAGACAGTTTCAGCAGCCTCACTTCAAAACCATAGAATTAAAGTGAAGGTTGCACACATCAGAAATTAGAGACCACTCAGTAGTGGCACCACACCAACCTCAGCACACATCAGCAGGCCCAGGATGACTCAGCACAGATGAATTCATCTTAGATATTGGTTTGGTTTTGATTGAAACATTATGTACGATGAGACCGCTGTGCACAGCTGCCATCATGTCAACCAAATCTGTGCAGACCAACATATAAACTCCTACCAAAGTACTCAAGTGGTGGTTTCTGATACAACAAGTGTATCCAGGTTTACATTTTGACACAATGCTACACACAGACTCAATAAGTGGGTCATAGACTCAACATCTGGCGCACAATCGTTGTAGAAGACTTGAATCTGTGGGAACTCAGCTGCATGTTTGTTATTAACACCTATTCAATGAAACAGCTCTGTAAGTTCACCCTTCATGAAGGTTGTTTTGGTTTACATGGTACACGCTGTACTGAGAGTAGACAAAACCTGTCACAACGAGACAAGGATCAGAATCTCAAACACCTTCCTGAGAGCTTTTAACAAATCGCCTTATGAGGGAACAAATTGTACAAAAAGGAGAGTTTGGAAGTTATTTGGCTTCTTATAAATTACATTAGAAGCACAAAACAGAGTCAGAGGAAACTGATTTGCTTTGAAGAGTTTCTCATCTAATTTTGTCAGGTGAGATCATCACATGTGACAAAAGGTTCCAAAGGTCTTTATTAAAACCTCGCTGAGCAAAAATTGATCACAGTTAAATTGTTTCTGGTTGTGCAAAAATAGCTCAGGGTATCACACAGGGCCAAAGGTGTGCAGAAAGAAAAACTTATCTATAGAAGATCCCACTGAACCAGCTTTGATTTTTTATCTCTCCTAAGGGATGTCTGAGAACTAACGTATCTACAATGAATTCCTTCAAACCATCAGACCTGAACAAGAAATGTTGCTGTCAAAAATCACTTCCTGGAAACTTGAAGGATAAAAGTATTTTATAGACTTCTCAGCCACAGTAATGAAAACATTCAAGGATTTTATAGTAAGTGGACTGAAGCTCATCTCCTCTCTGAATTCTTAAGGTGGAGAAACAAACATACACTGCGTGTCTTTTGTCTTATTTACCCACCTACAGACGCAGATCAGTTTGTTGGTTTCCACAACTAATATGACTCATCAGTCCCAGACAATTTGGGGCTTGTCAACATGCATTTTGGTGAATTCCTGTCTGGACTTTTTTGTATTTCTTTTGTCAATGGTGGAGACCTCATGGGGTTTCCTCCATGGAGCCCATTATAGTTCAGAATGTGATGTGATCAGAAAGTGCCATTCCTTGACCTTGGAATTTCAGCTTGAAGGGTTTTGGATGGTTTTCTTGGTTCTCTCTGACCAACCTGGGGTTGGAGTTCCCTTAAACCGTACTGAAACTTTTTAATACTACTGCCAGCTGTGGTCAGAGGAACATGAAGCTGCTTGGAGATGATCTTTAACATTGATACCTATGATCTTTCTGAGCTCCTCAGACTGTTTTCACCTCCTCTGCTCCATGTTCAGTGTGCAGCAAACAACTATATCAAACTACCCAGCAGCTCTTTGCTCCCTTTAAACAGGCTGAACGGCTGCTAATACTAATTAAGACTTGACTATAACGCAAGGATTAATAGTCTCTTTAAGAGAATCAATAGATTTGTTCAGACTATTTTAGCAGATTTTTGTAAAATAAACAAATAATTTCTTTTCACGGTTTCTTTTGTTTACTCGATCACATACTAAAAGTTTGCAATCACTTTTCACAGGAAATGAAGCATTTCAATAATCTGTAAGATTACCAAGCACATTTCTCTGTGTCTGCGCATTAATTCAACACACAGATTCAGTGGTCATTCATGCACATGAAGGTAATTAAGGAAAACATCTTAAGCAAATATTTTATCCTAAATTATAGTAAGTTTTAGATCACAGTTAAAGCAGAACAATATAAGATAAAATAGACAGAAACTGAAAACATATTTCTTAAAAACTCAGCAACATTTAAGACACTGAAGTCCTTACAAACAACATGCCAACACATCTGCTACAGCAGACATTTTGACTTGATATTAAAAGTTGTGAAATCGATAACGTTAAACACTGTCTAGCTTTTGAATCTGTCTATGGGAATAGATTTCTTCTAGCTGTGTTCCCATTTCCTCACAAGTCTCTGCACGCATGCTAAAGAAGCACCTCAGTTATACCATAAAAGGCAATAAATCGTCTGTTTTGTGAACAAGATTTAATTTATTTTCTCTTTCAAAATTAAGACAAGATCAAATGTCTGTAACACTTTTCTTTCACGGTGACATATGAGCTTTTGTAAGAAAGAAAAAAAAAAACTGCTTTTCTTTTAGCAGCTGATCCAAAACTATAATTTGAAGAATGAACAGAGAGAGCATTTCTTTAATTACAAACAAGATTTATTAGTTAATCATCTGTGACCTAATTATCAGAATAAAGCAGCTGTTTTTTTTTAATCACCTGCTGCCGAAGGTGGATGATGCTTTCAGCTGTTTGTCTGTTAGTAAAATATGTCATGAACCATTGGACAGACTGGACTGCTAGGCCCTTGTGCTTTTTTAAAAATCTCTACTTCTCTTTTCTTCAAGCTCATTTCCTTATCTGTGTACGGGGTTGGGGGCAAGGCCTCAATACTGAGAACTCTGCCAGACAGATGTGTGTGTGTGTGTGTGTGTGTGTGGGGTGTGTGTGTGTGTGCTTAAAGGGGGTGTTACTGCCAGGACTGCATTTACACAGCTGCTTAGCAGAAGTCTGCAAAAACTGACAAACTCTACAGGCGTTCCAAGCTTTAATTTTCTCTTTTTTTTTATCAACAGGAGGCACATGTTTAAACAGTCACTCTCACAAAAGAAAGAAAAAAGCCTAAACTAAAAAAAAACAAAACAAAGCTAACACCTGTGAACCATGTGAGAGACAAGTCTGGTTTCACATTTACAGGGACGTTCCCATAAAAAGGTCCACATCTGTTTCTCCTTTCTCGTTTCCTGACTGACAGAAGCACTTTCAGCACCGATGGGTGACACGTAACCTCGCCTCAGGTCGTTCTAATGACAGCTTTACCATATTCAACTTGTTTTATAGGTCAGGACTTAGAAATAGAACAAATCTTTCAAATTCCTTGTGCACTTATTTCTACTCATGCTTAATATTGACATTTAGTCAACAAAAACACATTGAAAATGTCATTTAACACATTAACAAACTGAGATTAGATTCCTGCTCTTTTCTACCTCATCAATCAAGTATTTTTTCTTTTTAATATCCCCTTTAGTTCCTATTGTGACCAAGCCTCTTTTCTTTTGTTTACTCCAGAGTAATCAGACAGGATCTGTAGAGCTTATGACTCAGAGTATGCAAAGTAGTACTCTGGAAAATGATTAATCTCTTTGTTAGTCTGCCTCTTCGTCCTGTCAATGATCAGAACTAAACAATTAAAGCTACTCCTTCTGACCATTTTGTCAAAATACTTGCTAGGAATCAGTGCAACTTTAAGCACTAAAGTCTACTAAAACAAGATGTTTTTTCTTATTGTTGAATGCAGTGCATTTTTAGTTTTTGAGTTGAGATTTTGCTGTTTAATAGAGGTGCGAAGATTGTTTATATTGTGGTTTAATTTGAGAATTGTTTTTTTATATTCTACTTAAAAGTTTATTAAAAAGTTTACTTCAACAAGAACCAACTTGATATTCAAATTTTAGTAACCATTTCATGCTTCACTACTTCAAAGAATAAAAACCTTTATTTTCATTCACTGATCAAACATGAAGACATTTCCTTTTTGTAAGATGAATAATCAGTCCCGAAGTCATTTGCTGACCTACTACTGAAGAAAACATTACACACTACCCGAGTACTGATATATTTATTAGAAGAAAAAAAAAGCATTTTACAAGCCAAACACCTGCACTAAAGAGACAGCGCTACAGAGGACAGTCATGACTCATCTAGCATTAAATAAAAGCCACAATCAGCAAGCAACTGAGAAGGAAAGTATTTACAATCAAAATTCATGTTGACAGTAAAAGATCACCAATTCACAAACCAGATTAGGCCCCTTTCTGGACTTCAAGCTGTTAAAGAGGAAGATCAAACTGGGGTAACAAGATTAAGAAGAAGGCAAGAAAAAGGTGGAAGTAGTTTCATACTGACACTAGTTTTACTGCTTTGAGAGGTGTGAGGGTGGTTTTGTTAGTTAAAATATACACCAACATCATTAATGACTATGACTCCCGTTTTGCATGCTTAGTCTACAAAAACACACCCTGCTCTTTTATGCTGGCGTTTTGGTTAAGTCGGGAGTACACAAAGGGATCAACAGGGGACTGAGAGACAAGCATGTACAAATGCTTCACCTGACTAACTCCCAGCCCCCGGCGTTTAATTAATCTCAGCAACTTCTATAAGCTTTCCAAATCTTTTCCCTCTTCTCATCAGGGACACATCTCACACACCAGCCTTTAATTTCTTATAACATACGGCCAATACTAGAAATGGTTTTACTTTGCAAATGTGAGCACTGAAGCAGGAATAACCACACCACATCACTCTGAAACAGAATATTGTGCCACATGAACATTTGGCTTTCTAAGTGACTGAGGGGGTCTTTCCACGCCGGTGCTTGCGAACCTCCTCCATCAGGTCCTTGAGATACTGGATCTCTCGGCTGATGGACTCTGCTTTCTCTTTCAGCTTGTGATTTTTCGTCTCCAGCTCTTCACATTCCACGTTCACCGACTCCTGCTCGACCCTCTTCTTCTGCCGGTAGCGAGTGGCAGCTGTCTTGTTCTGCTCCATCTTCTTCAACTTCTTTTCAACCACCCTGGGTGTGCCGGACACTGATTTAACCCTGGAGGCCTTGGGGGAAGGAGAGGCTGTGGGTTGTGGTTTACAGTAGGGTTTGGTTCTGGAAGAACCAGGTGTGGGGGAACTAGGGGGAGTCGAGTGACATGTGGGTGACCCAGCACCTGACTCTATGCCAGAGTCACTGTCACAGTCGCTTGATGAAAAGGTGTTCGACTGATCAGGGAGAGATATGAGGGAGGGCTCCTCTTTGTTGGCAAGAACTACTACGAAGTGACCAGTGGTGGGAATAGAGAGCACAATAGGACTGGTGGTCTGAATTATTTCAGTGGGTTCTTGGATGATAGCAGTGGTGATGGATGTGGACATTTTATCAACATCTAAAACAACTTCACTTCCCAGCTCCAATGTGTAGGCTGGAGAGGGGGGAGACGGAGAGGGGACGGGAGATGGAGGCTCAGACTTTACAACCTCCTGAACAGGAGCCACCTCCTCTGTCTTGACCTCGGGGGAAACAGGAGTTTCCATGTGGGGGGAGGGAACGTCAGGCAGCACAAGACCAACATCTGGGCTGCTGTGGTGGATGGGGGTAGTTGTGCCAAAGGAGTCTAGATCCAGGTCCATCTGGGAGTCGAGGGAGGACAGGAAACCTTCAGGGAAGCTGGGAGACTCTTCAGATGAGCAAGTACCAATGAGAGATTCCAGGTCAAATTCACTCAGGTCGATTTTTTCTGACATCCAGTCCAGGTCCTCAAAGGCATCTGCTAATAAAAAGTTTTACCATTAGCTTTAAACGAATAAGATAAGCATTTAAAAAAATAATAAATCTTTATGACGATTTGCTGGCTACTTGCAGAATATGTAGATTACAGTTGCTTAAACCAATAAATTAACTCAAATTTAATCTCTCTTTTCTGTGCCTCAAATCATACTTGTGTTTCCTTATAATTTCAGATTTCTCACCTTCGCCATTGTCTGCTCCAACGTGGGCATTAAGCAGGTCGCTGGCAGACAGCAGAGACATGGACAACAGGTCTGTTTCAGCCTTGGTCCCCAGGAATGAGGAGGATTCAGTGAGAGGAGGAGAGGGAGGTGGAGAGGAAGAAGCGAGTGGGGATAGTGGCATTGTCTGATAAGGGGAAGAGGAGGATGCATAGGAGGAGAAGGAGAGAGAGGGCGAAGCTGGCGCCTTCACCTCTAAAGAGGAGGAGGGAGAAAGAGCTTCTTCATCTTGGTCCAGAAGGGGCCCCATGGGGTCAGCCATCAGAAACGGGGACCCTATAAACAAGAAATGACAGTTTATGATTAAAATGTGTTTTATAACTGATGTTATAACATATGGTAACATATGTCAGTGAGACACCAACCTAAGTACAGGGCCTCCAAGTCCTCCAATGCCACCTGGGAGTGTGTCATGGCGGCTGCTGGTCAGTGGTAGGCTCAACAAGGTGGATAAAAGCAAAGGAAAGTCTGCTAAAAGCAAGTCGAGGGGTCGGGTACTGCTGTCGACGGCAGCAACGCTGAGGGTGGTTGCCGAGAGAGACCTGCAATACACAAACCATGTTATTGTGATAAAGTGAGCAATTACTGAATGGATGTGATATAAAAGTCTGCTTCATTCTGGAGAGTGTTAATATGCAAATTGCATTTTTAAAGTATGTCACTAAAGTGCCACTTGGTTTGTACACTACTGGTTTAACCGGCTTTTACTATGAACTCCTACATTATGTACTTCCGGAAAACAAAACACAATTCCGGACTATCAAGTTCTGGGCAAATAACGTCAACTTTTAGTGGGAACTACAAAGGGTGTTCACGGTCGTGTAGTGGGGGTGGGGAGGCTAATTCTAGCTAATCTCTACTGAAGCGTCAGTGCGTGCTGGAAGGAAACGCCCCGCCCTCCACCGGGGGATAACATTTCCTAATTTGGTCATGCTTTGGCTCGTAACTCCGCCCTCAGTTGAGAGTCACCGCGGAGAAATGGGAGGGTGACCGCCATTTTCACAACACCGAGCCAACTGTACGAGGCGGGGTAGCAGTAAAAACTAGAGCGCGCGCGCCATTTTGGCCACGCCACGTTGACAGTGTTTAATGTATACAAACATAAACTCAAACATACACCATCGCGCTACAGTTGAAAGAAAGAGGGACTTTAAAAAATATTTTAGACATGTTTTCGCTGCCCAATTAAAAAACAGCTGACACGCGTCGCACGTTATAAACGTTTTCAACCGCTAATCAAACTGACGCTGACTGGGACAGCCCCACAGCTGACAATTTGTAATTTGACACTACAACTTCAAACAAGGAAATTAACAATTTTGGTTAAACTTTACACTGTTCCTGCCAGCAGTTAGATTTTTATTATGATATACTAACATTATTCAGCTGTTAAGAGTATAGCTGACCTAGCTACGAATTACAGACACCCCAAACGTATACACGAAAAGTCATTAAAAAAAAAATACTTACGCCATTTTGCCTGAAATAGCCAGTGCACTTAGCCGTTGCACTGCCGAGTTTTTGCCGCTGCAAAGATTGCTGCCGCGCGCCTTTATACTGCCATTTTAGCCCTGTTCAGCTCCGTGCACTCGATCTAAACAACAACAGTGATACTAGAGAAGAACGGGCGGAGTCTACAACCCAAGCTTATAAAGAGTCGAAGCACCGCTGAGTGTATTCCTCCGCTGTTCCGATCCAGTGGGCGTTTCTTTTTGTAACAGTCACAGCGCGAGTGAGCGGAGTTTCCGTTTTCGTCGAGAACTTGAACATAACATGGACAGCTTCTTTCATCAGGGCACTACAGGCAGCTTAAAGAAACTCATCATTGTGAGCGTAATACCTCGCTCAGATCTAATTGGCTGATTGCTTCACGTCTCCATCTGACATTATATAGATCCACGTAGAGTTTTGAAACAGAACTTATGTCAAATGTAGGTCAAATATAAAATGTAAACAATACCTCAGTGCACACTTTAGTACTATTCAAAGCCCATTACATTGTATATAAATTTAATATATTGTCCCCTTTTACAGTTTTACAAACGTTCACGTATCAGTTGTCAACTCTAGTTTTGCAATATGGTTGTACTTTAAATTATCGTGTGAAACATTTGTATCGTGTTTTTAAAAAACAAAGTCAGATTGTTGTGACCTTTGATTCGTGATCAGTTGAGTTTTATTTCCCCACATATGCAAGTAATCTTTTTCTTTTATATGACTGTGGAGGTGTGAATTTGTGAGAATGTACTTTTACTGAGCAGTTTATGTTTGAGCTTAGTTTATGTGGTTAGAGTTAATAAATTTGGTTTTAAAACGTTATTTCAACCCAGCAGTTGCCAGTGAAAGGTACTCGAGTGAATCTGGTGCAGACAGGTAAATGAGAGGTGTGAGTTTGGAAATTGGCTGCCCCCTGGTGGTTAACTACAGCTGTTTTTTTATGGTTTTAATGACTAATGTGCAAGAAAAAGTACAAGTAGTAACAAAAGGACAACATTTTTAAAGGTTGGCAAATAGTCTCACTTTAATAGTGTATATTATTCCATAAAAGCAGTGTACACATTTAAAACAGTTTTTAATAATGGTCGCATATTTACTCTCCTAGAAATACTCCAGAGTAAAACTACAGGCTGCACTAAATCTAAAAGCACATGATCAGACAAAGAATGATGGGTCTTCATCAAGCTCACTGAACACATCCTTTATTTTCATGAGCTCACTCAGTCCTTTATCAAAGTCCTCTGCTAGGTTGCAGAGTTTTTTTGCAAGGTTTAACTCAGGACTCGTCCTCAGCCTAGTTTTGCCATCAGTAAAGTAAAAATCCATGCCAACTGCAAGTGAGGTCACATCACTAGCATTTCCTGTAGCCAGCGCCACTATGTTTGCCACCCTCTTTGAACTCCGTGCAGTTTTCTTCAGGACAGACAGACCGTGTTGCTTCAGTAACTCCATGCCGACGCTGATGAACTTCAACCAGCCTAGAATATTCTTATAACAATCATCAAAGGCTTGTAAAGTTTGGTCAATTTTCTTCTTGTCTTTTGCTAAGTTTGCCTAGAGAAACAAATGAAACAAAGTTAGAAAGAAGCTTTAAAACAGATGACTGTGCACTGTGTGTTTATATGATCATTTTATACTTGATCTAAAAATGTGCTTTAAAGTCTTGACTGGAAAAACTGATATTTTTACACAGTTGAAATGTGTGCTTAAAAGAACTCTACTTTGAACATACATAACTTAATACATAGTCGACTCTGCAAAAAATATGTGCATGATTCATGTAAAAAAAAAAAAATATATAGCTGGTGACTGTTTGTGTCTTGAAGTTTGGTCACCATCAGTTTACCTGGTTTGCGACGGTAGCTGACACACGAGTGATGCCTCCGGCTGCAGCCACCCCGACACCGACAGCAGTAAAGACTGCCAGCGAGGCTCCTGCTGTGACCGGACTCAGAATCACAGCAGCAGCTGTAGCTGCCACGCCTCCTGCCATTGTTGTTGCTGCTCCGGTGAGGCCAGCAATCTTTGTGCCCATTGAAACCTTTTTTTAAAAAATTAAATAAAAAAATGGAATCCAGTCAATATTTTATTTTTCAGTTCTGCAGAAAACACATTCAAAATGTTTCATAGGAATTTATTTTGAGGTGGCGCACAAAAACCAAAACAATTTCAAGAGTTCTATTACGCTGTTGTATTATTATGGCCATTCAAATAATACTGCATTGTGGTAGTTGGAGAATTACCTTCTGATATACAATAATCTTTTTTTAATTTATAAACTTTACAGTTGATAGCACTGAGAACAGCTCAGTCACTGCTCAACTCATTGAAGCTCATCTTCATTTCTTAAATTCAGATTCATAAACAAAACTAGCACTCCTTGTAAGAATGCGTAATTCCTACTGCCAAAACATCCCAGTCGATCCATTATTGCTCTGAGAATGTGTTGGGGATGACTCTCAGCTTCTTTGACAAAAGGTTTTAGCTCAATATCTGTAAAATTGACAGTTATATCCCTCTTTGTGTTGGCTAAGGTTGATTAGCTGCATTTTTTGTTTGTTTTTTTTTTTTTTTAAACCAGTCAAAACCAAAAGTTGATCCAGTTGTACATTCACCAATTACTTTCTGTGAGTTTCATAAAATCCGTCCTCTGGTTCATGAGATATTTTTCAGACAGACAGATTATGTAAGTAAGATAATCTGGGGCAGAGATGCCAGTAGGGGGATCCAGCAAAGTCATAAGAGAGGGGCATTGACCCCCTGGCCTCCTCTTGGTGGTGTCTCTGCCAAAAAAAAATCCTTTCACTAAAAAAAAAACAAAACAAAAAAAAAACCCACAACCCAGAAGTCTATACATTTTGGACTTGTTTGCATCCCTTGGATTTGTACTCACCTGATGTCAATAATTACCTTGTCTAAGTTGTCAGCAATGCTGTGCAGCTCAGTAATGAATTCTTTGAGTTTCCCTCCATGTTCAGTCATCAGCTGGTTAAACAGTTGGATTGCTTTGTAGAGAAGTTCAGCTTTTACGTCAATGACCCTGAAATATTATGAACATTTGTAGTAATTTATTACACTTTGGCCTACATGCCTCTGGTCAGTATAGCACAGATCAGTTTATCAGATGTAGGTACACACAATATATTGAAAAACACTATTAAAATAGTTATAGCTTATAGTTTTGGGACATAAAACCAACAAAACTGTCTTAAAATCATCAGTATTCAAGTCTGCTGAGGTAACAAGTGTACCCTATGGGGTATAGGTTATAGCAGACAAGTATAAGATTAACTGATTTAATAGATGTTGTGGTCAAGCAAACATGAAATCATGATTAAGATCTTAGAGTGCTCCCCAAAAAAATGATAACATACACAACAACCACAGCAGTAGTGTTGAGTTCAACAGTTTAGAAACATTTAGCCTGCCAGGACACAAAACCCAAGATGTTGACATACATCTGCTTCACAGGATCAGTTTTATTGATTCACAGACACACAAGACATAATAACCAACTTACACTGCCTCTGGTGACTCTTTCAGTTTGAGAATCCTGCACACATCACTCCAGGCTGTAAAGCAATAAAACAGCAGTTCAGCAACAAGAAGCTTTCATCAGAGAGGATATATTTAAAACTTATCCGCTCACGTGTCATTGTCTCGTAGGATTCTGATAAAGATGTGGAATCCTGGGGAAAGACAAGACAAAAATCATTTAATCTGGTTTTACTGTAAAGTTTATTCAGTCATTTTCAACTGCTCACTTCTCAGTTTCAGACCTCTCTTTGATTTGTTCATAGTGCAATGTACTGATAAACCAATTGTTACTAGAATTTTATTTGTTTATTTTTTGCAGTTGAAATCACTGAACAATAAGTTTAAATTTGTGGAAACCTCTGCTCTGATGTTAGCTAGAAAAAAAAATTCAAGTGAGAAATTCGGACATTTTTGGTCACTAAATAAAACTCTAGAGTTATAAGCTAAACGCTTTAAAGCCTTGGAAATGAAAAGAAATCAAAACACTGATACCTTTATAATCTCCTCATATTCATGGATGGTTTCATGTTGTTCTGAGTCCTGTTTTACCCACTTCCTGGGTAAGAGTGGGGGTGGAGTTGAGCTCAGGTCATTCTGGAGTTTAAGAAATTGGGGGAAAATAAAAAATAAAAATATCAAGCAAATAGAAATAAATGAATTCAACATACAAAAATGTGTTTTGAGCAATGTCTCAAGCATTATAGTTTGAGGTCACAGGTTAAATCTAATCTGATTTACCAGACTCACCTCTGAATAATATGTGGGAAACGGAGGAGAGTTATATTTCAGCAGCTTCTCATCTAAAGTTTTTACTATTTGATCAACTTTACCTGAAGAAAAAACAGGAGGCTTTGACTGCAGAAAAGAATAAATATATTAATGACAGCATCTGGAGGCCCCCATTTAAACACATTATAAAGATTTCAACCACAATCTTCAATGTTAAAAAAACAAAAAAAAACAAAAACAAAAAAAACACTTGAACTCAGCTCATATAAGCCACTAATTTGAATATGAATTTACAGAATTCCCTAAATCAGTTTATTGGTGCGTTTTCTTTTATAAAATCTGCAGATAAGTGATTATGTATAAAAACACAACAAGGGTTATTGTTTAGCCAACTCAACTGGTGTTTCATTTTACTCCACAAACACAATCTGCCAAATTACTTTTTAGGAAACTGAGTCATTAGGAAAATTATTTCATCTGTACGCAGCATTAGAATATTATTGGAAGGATGTTAAAAAGCTGAAGTAGTTTAGTGCGGGGAAGCTGTCATTTCAGCAAACAGTAGTTTTAATGTCTGGTTATGAATACTTCAATGACTGATCAAAGGTAAGCTCTAAAAAGTTGTTAAAATGTCTCATGCTGCAGGTTTATATATAAAAAAATTTCACCGTCCCTATAAAACTGACATTTTAAGGCTTGCTAATTTAAAAACTAAGTGTCTTTTTGCATGAAACTCCTGCCACAATGCAAAAGAGATTAGCTGATTCAGGGCTGTTTTAAGTGACATTAAACTCCAAAATCTGTTGAAGACGAGCATCTTGGGAATCCGACAATGATAACATCCCGATGAAAGAAAGTACAACTCATGAGTCGCTGTATTGCTTGGATTCCTTTGTTGTGGATAGGTGCAGCGCGGGATCACGTGGTTGGTAGTGATTATAGATCACCTGTTGCTCACCTGGTGAATTGTTGGCGAGTAGGTGATGGGGGAAGTCTACTTTTGCTGACCGCTTTAAGCGTGTTTGGATTTTGTCTTTGATCACTGTTTAAACCGGCGGATCCGTTTTAATGATGCTTTCGGACACGGATGTTTGTAATTCACTGACGTTCTGCATGGAAATAAAACCACGTGGATGTAAGATCTGATCATCTGGCGCATCAACAAATGATTCCCCTATTCAGCGACTCTGTTTGACAGTCGCTAAAACATCCTTTAAGATTAAAAGCGCAATAAGAGATGTAAAATATTTACCAAGGTTTCAGTCACGTCAAGCTTTATTGGCACTGGAGGTTGTTGCGCCTTAACTGGTTCATCCTCCTTATGGCAAAAAAGAAAAACACTAAAAACAAAATGATTTTACAGAAAAATCATAAAGTCTATCAAATCTTTGATACAGTATGTACAGGTGTTTCAAATAATGACTTTAATAAGCTCCAAACTAGAGTCCAAATAACAGTTTGTTTCCTTTATTAGAATTCAGAAGTCACACTTCTTACTATATGACTTGTTCACGGCGCTCTAGAATGATACACCAGTTGTTATCGCAGGAATTTTGTTGCTTTTTGCAGTTGAAGTTTATTAAATATTCAAAAACGTTTAAGTGGAATTTTGAACATTTGTGGTCATTAAAAAACAAAAACTTGACAGCTAGAAGGTAAACCTTGAAAATAAAAATCTGTAAATAAACTCTGATACCTTTATAATTTCCAGATATTCACGGCCAGTTTCATGTTGTTCCGATTCCGGTTTTACCCACGTTCTTGGCAACACTGGGGCTGAAGTTGAGCGCTTTAGTTCATTCTGAGTTTGTAGGATCTGAAAGAAAGTTAAATTATTAAAAGCATTTTTTGAGCAATGTCTCAGGCATATTAGTTTGAAGTCACAGGTTTGATCTAAGCTGTATTACCAGACTCACCTTTGAACGATATGTTGGATACTGAGGAGGAAAGTTGTATTTCAGCAGCTTCTCATCTAAAGCTTTTACTATTTGATCAACTCTCTCTGAAGGAGAAACAGGATGTATTGGCTGCATAAAAGACATGTTTTAATGTGAGCATGTTAAAAGCAGTTTATGTGCAGTCAGATGACAATAAGGCTTGCTAACTGAAAGAATAAGAGTCAAATGTTGTTTAGACTGTATGTTTAGCATTCAACATTTTAATTTTCTGCTCTAATTTTACAAATTGATTGTGTGAAACTCCGGTCAATGCAAAAATGATCAGCTGAAAGAGAATATATTAAGCACAATAAGGAAGAGATTTAAATATTTACCAGGGTTTCAGATGTGTCATCAAGTTCCCTTTTTGGTGGTTTAATCGGCAGCGGAGGAGGTCGTGCCTTAATTGGTTTATCCTTCTTAGGACAAAAAAAGTGGGAGATGTGGGCATTTTTGGTCACTAAAGAAAACTTTAACAGAGTCAGAAGGAAAATGCTTCAAAGCCTTAAAAATGAACGGCTGTCAATATATCACAACACTCCAATACCTTCATCATTTCAACATATTCATTATCAGTTTCATTTTCTTCCGAAGCCCATTTAGCCAGCTTCCTTGGTGGTGGAGTGGAGCTCCTCAGTTCTCTCTGAGAATCATAATCACCAAACCAATCAAAAGAATCCGAGTTCAACAACATTTTGAGCAACGATTTGCCCATCTGAGTGTGAACTCAGGTCAAATCTAATCTGTATTACCCGACTCATCTCTGAGCCATATGTGGGAGACTGAGGAGGAGTTATATTTCAGCAGCTTCTCATCTAAAGCTTTTACTATTTGATCAACTCTCTCTGAAGGAGAAACTGGACGTTTTGGCTGCAGAAAACACTATATTGTGAGCATCTGAAGGCCAATCTGCAACACGTTATAACTATTTCAGCCATTCACAGAAATGTATAAAGAAATAACAGGATCAGCTAAAAAAAAAAAACTGAGTTAAATTTGTATGTATAGATGTGCAGTCAGTGAAATGACAATTGACATTTAAGGCTAGCTAACTCAAAGAACAAGTATCAGGTAGCTTTTGACACATTAAAGTT
The DNA here is from genome assembly GCA_028566095.1 of Kryptolebias brasiliensis. Lineage (NCBI taxonomy): Eukaryota > Metazoa > Chordata > Actinopteri > Cyprinodontiformes > Rivulidae > Kryptolebias > Kryptolebias brasiliensis. Next base: position 18,816,822 of record JAOXNZ010000155.1, read on the forward strand.
GTTCACCTTGATTTTACAAATTCAATATGAAACTCTTGTCAATGAAATGGATGAGAATTGTGGTTTATTATGATGATGGGAGATTTTAACACATCAAAAGCAGCACACTGATTTGCACAACTTTTTTTAACTTTAGCTAACAAAACTTCAAAGTAAGACTTTTGAAGGTTAGTTTCAGAGATAAGACTTTAAAAATAAATAGGGTTAAATCAACACCCGCCTCCCCCCCTCCAAAAATGCTTTAATGAGTATCAAAAGCAAAATAAATGTGTGCTTTTGATAAGATTTTGCATTCATCAAAACAGAAATCCGTGGCTTCAAAGTTTCTATTTTCTTAAAGTAAATAAAACTAATCTTCTTACCCGTGACATGGTGAAAACCTTTACTTTCCTGTTTTACTTTTCTTGATGTTTATCTTCTCTACTCTGGTTCAAACTTTTGTCTTTTTGCTTCACTCATTATAATTCCCGGCAGCTGGCAGCCTTGTTGAACCATTAGTTTGCAGCGATGCAGGTGTGAGGTCTTATTTGAACTCGAGTAGAAAAAGGAGAATGAGTTCCAGTATAGTTTTACGGTTCCACAGTCACCAATTCCACCATGGTTATTTGTCACTCCAGAAGTTGATCTTCAA
>JAOXNZ010000155.1:18873557-18883627 GCA_028566095.1 Kryptolebias brasiliensis
TATATATTTAAGGTTCTCAAACTGGATACTGATTGTTGAATTAAACATTCTTTAATGACATTTCCTCCGTCATTACACAGTGAAAACAGTATTTTAGAAGGCAGGGTAGATAAGCACTGGCCCATATGAGAAGAACATGCACTGATAACACTTGTTTCCCCTCATATAGAACCTTAAAAATGATTACAATTACAATTACAATTTTTAGATTTTCTGAACAATTTCTTAACATTTAATTGTACATAATGTCAACATGCCTTTACAGTTGGATGAAAACGTGATGAAATGGGTGATTTTCAACTTGTAAAAGTTTGATTAAATAGTTGTACATTTAAACACACAGTTGCAAATGTGACAAAGTGTGTGTGTTGTGTGTGTGTTCAGACTGCGGCCTGAGACAGTTCTCCAGTCGTATAGTTGGGGGAACCGACGCCTCAGAGGGAGAATGGCCGTGGCAGGCCAGTCTGCAGGTGCGGGGCAACCACATCTGTGGAGGTGCCCTGATCTCCAGTCAGTGGGTGGTGTCTGCCGCTCACTGCTTTTATGATGATCAGTAAGTGCACCAATCAGAAAAGGAGGAAGTTTGACTGAGACACTTTGTTGTTCAGATGTAAAAATATCATTGAAGTTTGTTGTTTAATGTCTGAGTCTCTCTTTTAAAACATAAATTAGGATTATCTTTCTGTTTCTTCTTAATCTTCGTCAGTCCCGTTGAAGGGTTGGGCTTTAGCTGTGACAACTGTCTGATTCAGAGTCAGTCTGTATTTATGTTCTTATCTGCAGCTGTCTTACTGTGGCCAAAAAATATAGCTGCAACATTCTGCAGAGGATTAACAGTTCTACCTAATGTTTCCTGCTTGGTGATTAAAGGTTTTTGGCACGTTCACTGACTCTCTGCATTTCAAAGGATGAAGAGGATTAAAAAGGGAAAAAATAAACAGTTACTTAAACTTTTGTTGTGTTGATAGGAAAAATATGTGCTTAGAGCCTCTGTAAAGTACCTGTTTTTCTTGCGCTCCTGCTGCAGACTTTATTCCCCCTCAGTGTGGACAGTTTATCTTGGTAAACTGCTGCTCAACCGGAACAGCCCAACAGAGGAGGTGGCACGAGTTCAACACATCCATCTTCACCAGTACTATGACGATGAGTCTCACGACTACGACCTGGCCCTGTTGAAGCTGGACCGCCCAGCATATACACTGCTGATGGGACACGCTCGGCCCGCCTGTTTGCCACCGCCCACCCACCAGCTGGAGCCGGGCCTGCTCTGCTGGGTCACCGGTTGGGGAGCCCTGCGAGAAGGAGGTGAGCTGCAAGGGTTTAAAAGATCTTGGGAAGAAAAGAACGCAGTGTTTGGCATTAAAGTGGTGCGTTCTATGAGAAATGGGTTTTGGTTTTAAAAGAAGGTTATAGCTTTGGTCAATAATAATAATAATTAAGCCATTCCAGCTTCCTGTTTTCACAGGCTATATGTTTTATAAAAACACTTATTGACAAATTTTGTTTTGTGGCCTGCTACACAGTAAACGGAGAAAAATGAAGAGTAGGAATGGGTTGTGACTCAGGTTTATAAATCTGTAGGTTTGTGTCCTTATTCTCACAACTCTCAGGTGAGCCACTTCCCATTTACCTTGGAGTTTGGAACTTGGGAAGGTGTTTCAGTTTCAAGCCAGAAACTATTTGGATTTGCTAATTGTTGAGCTCAGTATTCAAGCTTATAGTTATTAGTGATAACAAGCTGATAACAATGTAAGTATAAGGATTGTGTGTGAGTAAAAATAAAGTTTATTAATGCAGTTACTTCCATTTTTCATGTGTGAGGCAGAGATATTGGATTTAGGAGGTATCCCAGTAATTTTCTTCCTGATTATAATTTGGATGTTACTCATTATTGTGATCAATTAAACACACTGCTGTAATATTTTTAAGCTCTACATCTTGTTATTGTTACTGATTTTCTTGTGATTTTTAAGAGTGTGGAGGCCAGGGAAGCTAAAATGTTTAATCAAGTAAGAACAAACAAATTAAGTACATCAAAATTTGATCAGTTAAGATGCCAGTTTAAGCTTTATGATGTTTTCACAAGCAGAGCATCAACAGCTTAGAAAAATCATTTTAAAAGTCTGACTACATCTTAGAAATCCACTTTGTGTGTTCTGTTTTTGTACATAAGAAAATAATGAAAGAATAGTGATGTGTCAACAATTGCTGCTTGACATTAACCCTCTGACCTCCTCCAGGCAGTGCCAGTAACGTGCTTCAGAAGGTGGATGTTCGCCTGGTCAGCGAGGAAGACTGCGTTCGCTCCTATGGCTACCTGGTCACTCCCAGAATGCTTTGTGCTGGTTATCGCATCGGAGAGAAAGACGCCTGTCAGGTACAAAAAAACATTAACAAACAAGGTGTTTATTTCATAATTTAATTCAGATTTCTTTCTGCTATTTTGTAATCAAGAAAGGATTATATATGTCAGAACACAGGTTGTTAATTAAGAAACTCTATAGTATATTTTTGTCTTTTGAAATCTTAATTTATTTATTGTTTTTACAAGACTTTGGTTTTAAAGTCTGCAGCATCATGTTGACTCAGTTTCCCCCCCCAAAAAAATTGAACTTACATTTAATAAGAGGACAGAAACAAAACTTGTTTAAAAAGACATATCAGTCAGCCATAACATTATGACTTAGGACAAATTAGTGCAGTGAAACAGCTGATATTGTGTTCTGTAAGGGAAACCTTTAACCTTTCTTTTCCATAAATGTCACTTTGATATTTACACAAACCTAAACATTTTATAGATCAGTTTCCTTCTACCCCCACTTCCACACACACCTCCACAACATGGCAAGGACCTTCCGCTTGTCCAGAGAAACCTATTCAGTGTTAAGTGGTTGGTCATAATGTTATGGCTGGCTGGTTTATTCCCTTTTTTTCTTGTTGATGATTATAGTTATGTTGTCTTGTAAAAATGTTGAAGTCTAACCGCTGATTCCTAAGTGTTACTTGTCTCTGTCAGGGAGATTCTGGTGGTCCGTTGGTTTGCCAGGAGCCATCAGGACGCTGGTTTCTGGCCGGGGTGGTGAGCTGGGGCAAAGGCTGCGGCCGACCAGACTTCTATGGCGTCTACACTCGCATCACCAGACTCACTGACTGGATCAAGCAGGTCATCAGCAACCCCTGAGTCACTGAGGCTCATTCACACTGGGACAAAAGTTCTGGCAGATGGATTATGATTGCTTTAACCAAACAACCCAATGGTAACATGCAAAAAAGATTAGGTTCAAATAATTAAAGTTTATGTTAATATTTATGCTGCATCTTTCAAAACGGATATGAAGTCTTTGCAAACTGTGTCCAGTGTTGTTGTTTAATAATTGGACAAACTGACAGTTTCTTTCCAAATAAAACAATAACTTTCACCATGTTTACTTGTCTGGATAAAAGTAAATATTACATTTGATGGGACCTGCACAAAACTAAAAGATGAATGTTATTATCAATAGGTCCAACAGAATAAACATTGAGGATTTCACAGAGGAGTCAAGCAATTGATCTGCCATTTTTTGGGAGACTTTACAATGAATAAATCCACTTAAAACCTAGAAAGTGGTTTTCTATTATGCAAGAACCTTTGCTAGATTTACAGGGAAACACTTAAAAGTCTATTACCAAGTACAAGATTTGTGGGCAAATAAGGCACAGTGAAAGCTTTTAATGTTTCTTCTGTGCTATAAGAAATCTTTGCACACTTACTTGCAACAAACTGACAAAGAAATGCAGAATATTTGGTGGAGCTGGAGAGAGTAATGTAGCTGGAGGAAGATTTCATCATCTGTTACTCTTGAAAGCAATCCCACCTGAATACAAACAGTCTGAAGTATGATGAAAGCAAACAGCTTGGGGCATGGATGCTGAAATCATCCATATCCAAGATGTCAACGAAAAAAAAAAAAAATGCATCATTTACACAGTTTATGGGACAGTGGAAATTTATGCAACTGCAGCCATGATAATAATTTATTTATGTTTTCTGTCATCTGATTTTCTAAGATACAGTGCAGGTGTGAGGTGTAAGACGTGTGTGAAAGCTTCCGTCACTTCGGCTTGTTGTTCATGAATTATTGTTTTTTTCATTCCAACCTGGAATGAAAAAGCTTTTGTTTCCAGAAGATATATTTGATTCTAGGCAGAGTGTACTCATCTATCTCCTCCTTTCTTTCTTTGTGGAAATGAGTCGGTATCCTCGGGGGATGTTTCAGTGTTCTGAAGTTCCCATTTTCAGTGCAGTTGATCTTTTATTAGGCCGCAAACCATGGTTGCAGTTCTGCTCTATGAAGCATAACTACAGGTCTAAAACTGGACTCTGGCGCCCACAGAGACAATCCATCTCTCCAGTTGGCCTATACAGTTATGTTCAGTACTTTTTAAATTTCCTTTTGAATATGGTTTAAAGGCTCAGATGTGTTTCTTTAACAAATCAAGGCTCAAAACTATGTATTTAAAAGTGAGTAGGATGCGACTACAAATCTGTTATGAAAGAAAATGGGACTTAAACCCACAATCCACAGACTGAACTGCTTTTAATCCGTTTTCAAAAGTAAGAAATTCAAAATGCTGCATCGTCCCATGTTGACTTCTGCAACTGAAACTTACAACATGAAGGTAAACAAAAAAAAATTGTTTTTATCTTTAATTGGATTTTCAACAGCTACCAGAAACTAGACCAACTGAGGAGTGAGAGGTCAATGAACCGTCACAAAACTCGCAGCATTGCAGAAAACATTCCGCATTATAAGATTCTGCTACAAAGTTCTTCTATTTTTACTCCTAAAAATGTGTTTTGGGGTTATTTGTTCTCCTCTATAATCAGCCGCATCAGACTCAGCCTCTGAATATTTTCAGGTCATTGATCGACAACTGTAGGAGGGGTGTCAGACATAAAAAGTAAACAGACAACTGACTAAAAGTGGAGCAGAAGCTCTCTTAATATACTCCAGTACTGTACTATGCTGCTGGACTTAATGTAACTTGGTTGCATTTCAAAGATGCAGTAAAAAGCTACAAAGTGTTTTATTACAAACAACAATATTTTACATGGTCCACACTCATATAACACATTTCTAACCTCATCTAACTGCAACCAAGTGTTTTACAATCTCTTGCATTCACACTGTTATATTTGTGATGCTTTTAACCCTAGATGTTGAGAGGAATGGAGAATTGCATGTTCAGCGTCAATTCGTATCAATCTCTAACCATAATATTTTTGAGTTGAAGTCTTGTGTCTGGCTGAGTGTTTGTGTGGTAATAACCTTATTTCCATCTAGTGGTTTGCTTGCTATCCGAAAGGCTGCTGTATTAAAACATGTCCGCTTGACTCTCTTTGTGGAAACACTGGCTTTGTTCTGACTGGGATGCACAAATCAAGTTTTTAGGGCTAGAGAAAAATTGAGTATGTCACTGAATGCAGACAAACAAATGCATTTAGGCTATCATCTTAACTAGGATATAAAAAGCAACAAACACATCCAGGAGCATGAAAGAAAGTGACTTTCTTGCAGAGAGGAAAACACAGTTATGTTAAAAGGGCGTATATTTTTCTTTCAGCATGAAGGTTTCTTTATATATCAGTTGCATGTATAATATTTATCCAGCTGCATTTAATTCAGCTTTCAGACGTTATTCAGATGCTGCTACTTACTTACATACCTGGAAGGACTGCATGTCGCCTGCTGTCTTGCATGCTAAAATGTTCAACAAAGACCTTGCACAGTCTGTTAGTGTTCAAAGTATGTGTTGTTGACGACTCTCAGCTATGACCACACCACATTTTAGCTCAATATTTGTAAAAATAATAATCATTTTTGTGTTGGCTAATACAGATAAGTTTGGGTGGCCATCTTGAATCGGGTTGACTCCAAAAGTTTATCATTTGTAGCTGTACATCAAATCTTTACTTTCTTAGAGTTTAATTAGAATCCAGTTGTTCATTAGATAATTTGCTAACAGACAAAGAGATAAACAAACACACAGGCAATTACATGATCACCCATCTTTCGTGGCGGCTGGCTATAACTATGTCTCTCTAATGGAGATGGTAAAGGAGGTACACAGAGAGTTCCTTTAAGTGTTAATACAAGGCCTTTATTAAAAACTGATATTAAAGTTCAAGCAATAGACACAAATATCTAGTTGAAAGACTGTATTACACAGTCCTCCAGGTTATATCATGGATTTATGTTGTTGAAGCAGAGCTTCTGAAAAATACACTTTTACAACCATCTTTAATGACCTGCTGTGATGTGGTGTGTTTTGTCTTTTTTGTTTTACTGTCTCAGATTTCACAGTAATAAATCTCTGTTTCATTTTACATTTGATCCCCAACAAAATACTCTCAGTCAGACGTTTTTTTTAACATTCTGTTTATTCAAGCCCAAAGGCAGGTCGTGGTTTTATGAGAGCTTTCCTGCTTCTGTGATCCTTTTCATGATAATGTTTACCTTTTTTTAAGAGTCCCGAACCCATGAGGTGGTTCAACCTTTCTGCAGTGTGTGATGTATCATTGCACATTTTAATGCTCTCTAGAGCCATACTGGATAAACAGCTACCTGCCTCTCTGTCTGGATGACAAACTTTAATGGATCCTTCAAAACCAGACAGGAGAAAAACTCTCTTTCTGGTGGCACTTTGTCATGAATACTCACAGTCTGCTAACAAACGATTCACTGGAAAGCATTATTCAAAGTCAATCCTGTGGAAAGCAGCTGCAAAAAAATAAAAATAAAAAATAGATCAACCTGATGCTCAAATCTGACAATGGAGGACTTTCTTAAATTTTTTTTTTTTAGATAAAAATGTGACATGAGCAGTGGCTGAGACTTAAATTGTGAAATACTATAACCAACAACACTACCCAGGGGTATAGCCCCAGGACTATCCCACTTCCCAATCTTTACAAAAAGGCTGCGCCAGGTCAGGGCAATAAAGAGAGGTGGATTATTAGTCTTAAAACAAGTTATTTATTTCCACAAAAGTTACACCCAACAAAGTTGCTGGAGGATGGCACTCTCAAAACACCTTCCCTGGTCCGATTGTATGCGGCTTGGCACTCCAACCTTATAAAACCACTCCTGGGTGGTCACTTGGGCAACAGTGGAAGCCCGTTGATCACGGGTGGGAACAGCAATGGTGTACTTAGTGAACACATCTGTCATGACCAGGACATTCTCAGTCCCATTAAGAGTTGGCTCAAGCAAAGTAAAACCAATAGCCAGTATCTCGTTGGGCTGGGAGCCAATCAATAATTGAGTTTAACTTTGTAGTTTTTTAACACTGTAGCTTTCATGTCAGCACCGGGTTCAATAAGTTTACTGTAAGACTGTTACACAATGAAACTGCCTTTGACTTAACGCAATGCAGAAAGCAAGAGCCAAGTCATTTTTTTGCACTTTTTTCTGCAACCTTTTTATTCCTCTTCTTGTATTCTTCTCTCCACTGCTCCCCTGGGCTCCTCTCCCTGCAGTGATGAGTTCAACAGCTGAGGGCTGTGCGTGTTTTCAGAGTGGTTTAGGTTTATCTTGAGAGCAGTGGTTAGAACCGAGGAGAAGGAGGACGTGGGAGGAGGGTGTTCAGCGTCTGTGGAGGTTCAGGAAGAAATATGAGGAGAGAAGAGACAAAAAGAATTTGTAACGGGAGAAAAACAAAGAAAGGGGCATGCAGAACTTTTGAAGAACTTATTTTCTATACTATGCATCTTTAATATTGTAAAGTAAATTGCTGCATCCTGTACTTCTACCCTCCAGATTTCTGTAACTAAATAGATTTTTATGTATTATTTTTCAAACAACTGACTTCCTATTCATTTATAAAAGTCCGCTAAAACATCTAAAACCATATTACAGCTTAAATAAACTCCACATGTAAAGTATCTAACACCTTCAATTATCTGTATCAGTATTTTCCTGAGTCTCTCTGGAGTAGGGAGAGTTCAAAAACAAGGGGAACATTTCTCAGCTTAAAAGTTGTTGTTTTTTTTCTATAAAGAGATGCAGAAAACCAAAGTAAACACTTGGTTTCATTTCCTGAGATGTAGAACGGTGCTGATATTGGAAGAGATGAAAGGGGTTGGCTGTAAAATGATCAATTTCAAATAAAGAAAGTAAAAGAACAGTCATACAAGTCAGGGAAATCCATAAAATATGGTGCCGTGACAAAGCAAAACAGTGACAGCAGACGTGACGTATGAGAGAGGGAAAGAAGAGTTTCTGAAAGAAGTGAGAGCAAAAGACTGAGGGACAAAAATTCAAAGTTAATTCAAAAAATGACAAAAAAAGAAGAAGGCAGGAGGAGGTTTTTGGGGGCGGAAGCAGAAAGAAAATGGCCCAAAATCTATACAGGCTGGAAAACCTCATGAAGCCAAGTTTGAATCAAATAGACAGCATGACAAGAAGATGAAAAGAATGACAGAAAGTGAGGCTGTGGAGGTGGTGAGCTATGAGCGTAAGAGATAACACAAAGAAGAAAGATGGGAAAACTGGAAAGAGTGAAAAAAAAAAACAGGGTGAGGAGGGAAAAGTGATGGGTTCAGAACGACAAAGAGTGAAGGAAAAGAACTGAGTGTTTGAGTGTCTCGTGCAGGAACATTTAATAAAAACTCTGAATAGTATTAAAACATAGAAAATGCTTTTTGGCCACATTCTTGTCAGTCAGACTCCAGAATCTCTCATAGGCTAGTCATTCACTGTAAAGCAAATGATTAGATTACATTGACCATCAAAGGTAAATAATAAATATATTCAACAAACAAACAAAGAAAGGAACGTGTAATTTGGATCAATACAGAAAATGCAAGGTATTTTCCACTCTTATGAAAGAAAAGCAATGGAGCGCTTGCCTTGTAGTTATGTGATTTAGGAGAAACCTTAGGAAGTCTGGCAAACACATTTTTCTTCACAATTCAGTGAAGTCAGTTGTATAAAGGTCATTTAACTTTGGTCTTTTATAAAGTGACTGTTTAACTTAGAGTATCAGTTTTTCTTGTTAACAATACAAAATAAACGTCAGGGTGAGGGAGAAGGTGACCGTGTTATCGGTTAACTGGAATTTATTAATGAGAGGAAGTTCATTTAAAGAGCATTTGCTGATGATGTGTTGTCTCTTCTATCTGGACAAACAAAGAAGTTCATTAAATGCATAACATTAGGTGGAAAGCCAAGTTTAAATGATATGGTTTTTCACTTAAAGGAACATGCTTTGCTGGCGTCACATGTTTTGGGGGGCAGTTTCATAGAAGTTGAAAAAAATAATAAAGTAAGGCTTTTCCGTCTTTGTGTGTTTGTGTGTGTGTGTGTGTGTCGGGGGCAGGGGTCCAAATTACTAATATGGAAACATTTACCTTGTGCAATTCACTGTGGGCTGAAGAAAGGCTGGGTCAACCAGAACCCCCTCGGTCAAAGTTTCAGGCGTGTTTGCTGCCTTTACAGTCAGCTCCATCTGGAAGAGGATGAATCATTCCTCACATAAAGCAGCAGTGAAGACAGAAGCCCCAACTTCAACATGCACAATAAAGGAATCCTGTCAGAGCCTGGGGGTGGGGGAAATTTATTTTCACTTCATCCTTCACCTCTCTGACCAAGTTATCTTGACAGTACAACAGTTTTTTTGTTTGTTTGTTTGTTTTGCACAAAGAGACCAAGGATCTAACGAGTGAATGAAAAGGATGGCGGAGTATGCAACTAGAGAAACTGCAATTTTTTTTGTAAAAATGCAGGGTGAATGTTGTGTCCCCCGAATGACTTTGCTAAAATTTGCTGAAGAAGCTGAAATGGACTGGTTAACACTGGGGCTGACAGGTGCAAACGCACAGCAGACAGTTCAACTGGATGGATTAGCTGTTGATGGTCCCCAACCGAACCACCGTGTTTAGGAGGAGGGAGCAAACAGAGGTGAGCTGACCGAAAACTTCCCTGCCAGCACCGGGTCAAATGCCAGGAAATGTCAGGTTTTGGGTTTTTGTAATGTCTCTGTTTTTGTTCCATGCCTCTGTCCACTATTCACTTCTCCTCAGCCTT
>JAOXNZ010000155.1:18884921-18895798 GCA_028566095.1 Kryptolebias brasiliensis
ATGAACAGTAAAATAACGGTAAAATGCTGTTGTCTCATCTAACAGTAATTTACTGTTATTTTACAGTGAAATCCTTTACAGTGTAGGAAAATAGACGATGGATGGAGAGATATGCTGTGTTATATCCTGTGTGTGTAGACAGAGCGGGAGGGAGTGTGTGTGTGTGTAGTAGGGGGGAGTTAAAGGGAGAAAAAGTTTCCTCTCAGTGGTTCCACCTCTCAATCTGACAGCAGCAGCCCGTTGTTTCCTCCACGACTGCAGAGAAAAAAAAAATCCACCAGGTAAGACAAGCGACCACACACTCTCACACAATGTGACGGCGACCTGGACGACAGTCTGTCCGCATCACTCTGCAGGGTAATTCTCTGCAGACAGAAACGGGAAGTGGGGGAGGATTGATGTCAAAGAAAAAAAGCGAGGAAGGAGGAAAGAAAGAGGAAGAAACACCCGGCGGCGCGTTTGTGTGCTTGCAGAGACGTGCAGGATTATAGAAGTTATTCTCAAATCGCCAACTCAGCAGAAGTTTTTTTTTTTTTTAATTTTATTTTTTTTTATGTCAAAGTCAGGTTACAGTAACTCCGCCGTGCACGTCCTCGCGCACTCCCCGGCCTTGTGTGTGTCTGTGTGTAGTTTATCCGGACTGCAGCTGCGTGCCAAATTGATGCTCAGGCGCTGTTGTAGACGTGGCTCCTTCACCATCCTGACTGCTGGCTGTGAGCTGCGGCTCCTGCAGCGTGGGCTCATTTTATTAGGCTGTTGGATTCAAGGGACACATGTTGGAAACTTTTTAGCCACAAGCTGACAAACCTTCCTGCAGGTTTTTGGCTGTGCGAAAGTTGTAAACCATTTTTTTTAAACAAATCTGTTTCTTCTGTTTTGGTAATCTTTTAAAGTTCTTCAGACTCTGAAAGTCTGGCAGAGTTTTTTTTATTTTTTAATTTTTAATTTTTTTTCAGACTTTGGCTGCTTTTTCACTCTATTTCACTATCTGACCATGGCAACCCATTATGCAGTGCGACCCTAAAATGAGAGGTATAGACAAGAGGAAGGCAAAACAAAAGGTGTCAGGGCTAAAAATCGATGTAAAGGAGACGGATGGCACCTGAATGTTATGTCTTTACAAAATAAGGGGCAAGACTCTTGCAAAGACCTGCCACAGGACCTGAGAAATGCATCATCCTTCAGTTAATCATCAACTGTGTGTCAGGTTTTCAGCATATAGCCTTTTGGGAATCTTATTTGTGCTAAAAAAAAAAGCAATTTTATGTTTGTTAAACAATGTTATCTTTAGTGTTTTTTTTATTTTTATAGATTCAACCAATGAAATTGGAACAACTTGTGTGTTTGTAACCAGCTGCTGATCACAACAAGCCAAGGAGCCTATCTAAAATAGATTTTTTTGCTAAGTTGTCTGTTATGTGTCGACACAACACAGGATTATTCCTTGAGTTCAGGAGCCTTTCTATACCTGAATGGGGACGCTCAAAACTAAATGGCTTTTTTGGCAGTGACATGAGACACCCAAGTATCTGCTCTTAAGCACAGAAAAGCTGTTTAAAATATGTCATCTGAATGAAAATATCCTTGAAACTCATTGCTCCTGTAAGGTGTTGAACCAGCTAGTTACAGTTCTTTTCTGTCTGAGGTCAGTTAACCTTTGTTTTGTTTTATTGATCTTTTTTCTGTTCCAAAGCAAGGCAAATGCTGGGCCTAATCACAAATGGGCTGGTATCAGTTTTTGTCTGCAGTTTCAATCAATGCAGGAAAAAATGTGATTTTGTAGATATATGTAAATATAGGGCCAATGTGCTGTGTCACCATACACTGGATGTTGAAGATCTTATTATTTTAAAAGTCTGTAATGTATTTTCATTTTTAATTTGGATTAAAAATCCTGCACAGGACTATTATACCACAGTCTTTAAAGTAACCATCTCTGCTAATACATTTTTTTTAACTAAACCCTCTTAAAAGGGAACTCTTATTGGCAGAAAAAATCAAAAGATTTTTAGGTCTGTTTAAACAGTTCGTAGGGCAGATGCCTCGCCAAACATCAGCATCAGTTGCCAAAAAGGTTCAGCCGCACATGTTAGGGTTTCACAAGTTATATCTCACATATATCACCAGGGACCATGAATGTCTGAACAAAATCTATAAAATAAGCCTCTCAACACTTCTACATCAATCTTCTGTTTTCAGTTTAGCAGGTGATCATCTCTGATTGGGCTAAAATTTAAACAAATGTGGTGCAGACAGGTTCATATAATGCTTCCTGTCACCCCAGGGGTTGGCATTCTTTAATTTATAATAATCTCTGACACCACTTCTTTGTGATTCACTGCTTACATCTGCATCTCTTTTTCATACATGAACACTGTATGTTTTTATTCTCTGTGTGCTGCTTTTATAGGACAATCTATTAAACTACCCTGCTGACTTGAACTATTGTAACCACAGTGAAAATATACAAAAGTGTAGTTGAAAGTCCTAAAATTTTACTGTCAGTGCAAAAACAGAGAAAAATAAAAATCCAAGTAATCTCCTAGATTTTCAAAGCAGTTCAATATGTCAGCGCTTCAAAGCTGCATCATGTTGGCTTTTTGGTTTTTCTTTCTCAAAAATGCAGCTTGAAGGAAATCAAAACCCCTCACATGTTGGAATCACAGTAAATTATCAGGAAAATAAGGATTTGAAATGACAAAAATAAAACCGACCGTGATAAATCTAAAGTCATTTTAAAAACTCATCGCAGAAGTGTGTCCTCTGACATCTGGCTGACTGGAACAGAGATACACATCCTGATAATAACTCTCATGGTTATATTTTAGTGGTTGTAGTCAGATAAAATGTGGAGGCATGGATCCAATGTTTTTTTCATTGTCTCACCGTTAAGCACCATCCATCATCTAAAATCCTGTTAACATTCATTCATCACTATAAAAACCCCAGTGAATCTTCCTGGTGTTTTTCTCTGTCTTATCTGTGTTTATTTTATTTCCACTGTTTTCTCTAAGTTTTGTTTTTATGTTTTTTCTCCCCCACTTCCTTTTCAGAGGGTTGGTGGTACTGTACATGTAAGTCTCGTAGATGAAGAGTGTGGATGGGTGGTAAGGAGTAAATGGGGGGAAAAAAAAAGAAACAGAGATTCAAAGGTGTGACTAAAATGTGCCAAACACAAAAGAGAAAACAGGAAAGGAGCAAATACAACACACAGCACCATTAAAAAAAAACATCTTATTTGTTGATTTTGGTTGCAACCTTCCCATCTCATCAGCTTTGTTCAATCACATAATGCCATGAAATATCTGGCAAACGAAGTCAAAGGGGTAGTTCTGATCTTTTGAAGGGTTGGGTTCTATAGAAAGGCTTTAAACAATTAACATCTTACCTGTCATGGAAAACATTTTGAATGACCTCAGTTTGGAGAAACTGATTTGAATTCTGACAGGATTGGAGCTAATGGCTAGTCTTAGTGGGGCCAAGGCCAAAGTGGAGTCCTGCCACTTTGAAACAGCTCTGGTCTTAAAACAATTCATAGCATTTTATGCAAACAATATTTTACAAACCTTTACATCACCATCAATTATACATTTCATTGTTATTCAGGCAGATATATTATGATATTCCTACAGGAGGTGTCCCAGGCTGAATTGGAAGTGCTACAGTTAGCTGCTGCTGCCCCCTCTATATGTAAATAATATATAACTATGTGACGAGAAATCAACAGCTAAAGATATACACTCCTATGAGCCACAATGAAATGATTGAGGTACGAGTTGTTTTAAAATGACAGCAGTTCACTCAGACAAACCCTAACTCCTCAACCTGATCAGAGTTAAACTCTGTTTTTCCAAACTGAGGTTCTTCAAAGAGCTACTTCCAAAAATACCCTAAAAAAACTCTTTAAAATATCTGAACTAGGGCATCACTTTAATGAATGAGAGATCTTTTTATCGAGTGTGAATAAAACAAAAGTTACAGACAAATATAAACCAAAACAAATGACCCATTTTGGAAAACTGCCCTATATTTGGACCATGAGTCCGTTTTTCCATCAAGTTCTGAACAACCAAAGAAAGAAACCGTGTCATGTATCACATTTTAGGTTCATGATGAGTGCAGTCTATGTATGGTGTTGTAAGGGTTGCTGCTGCCATCTGTGTGTACATCTTCTGTAACCATGAGGTGTAGAGCAAAGCCAAACACACTTACATAATGTTCCTGTTAAGAAGAGCCTTAACCAGGCTTACATTAGGCTTTGTAAGAAGAAGTCTTTATTCAGGCTTAAGGGCTAATTTCTTTACTAAAGAGTAGTTCTATGAAAAACCATAATGCATTTTAAATGTGGAAGCAAACAATTGGCTTTGTTTCTGGAAGGAGAAGTTTCCATTGAATGTTTTTAAACACATTTGCTTGTTCCATGTCGAAAATCAGCCGGGATACGCTCCAGCTTCCTCAAACTCTGAACCACATAGAGCTGGCACTGAAATCAAATAGAACAACTGTCATTTAATGTTTTGCAATGTTTTCATTGCTTTATATTTAGATGGTTTGTGAAACATTGACATTTCTGTCAGGCATAAAATGCTCTGCAAAAACATTTAGACTTGGAATTAGAAGCCCAAAGTTTTTATTATCAGACAAGATTTTATTCTTAAGTAAAAATCAAAGTTTTGTGAGAGATTTAGGTTTGATTCCTTTTGTTCTCTTTTGTCTGACTTGTGGTTATTAAATATATTATTATATTATTATGAAAGCATATGAAATGATCAAACTTTTACTGAACTTCCGTGTATATTTTTGCGTGAGTATGTCTGTTTGTACAAGTGACTGCATGAACTCAATGCTTTTTCTTTTAGTTTATAACTTATTTCTAAAACCTCTAAATGTCAAATAATAATGTCTGAAGTTTTGATCTTCAAAGCCTTGACTTTATGATTCAAAGCATAAAACATTGAGTAAAACAGTTCACTTAGGTCTTGTATCTTTTGTTTGGGATTTTCAGAGGGTTTCAGGAATTGTTATGGAGAAGTTTATAAAGTCAGCCAGTGAAGCCTGACAATTACTGTCAGCAGATGATATTGTGTAAAAAAAAAAACAGCTTGTTGGTCGACCAGTAATCCACAGGAATGTGAAAAATATGGTGCATAAAAAGCAAAAAAAACTGACCAAAAAATGTCGGTTTTAGGTTTTATTTGAGTGGGTTGGATGTTTTAGGAGTTCATCTGGGGAAAGGGGACAAAATCTATTAAAAAAAAAGAATATTTTGGTTTTCCCCCAAAACAAAGAAATCAAGAAATATTATTTTGTGATGCAAATCATGAAGTAAAACAACATGCATTGCTTTTATTCCTTCCTTCGTCAGGTTGTGGCAGCCATGTTGACGGCGTGTTTGAGGCTGCTGTTGTTCCTGCCTTTGGTTTGCTGTGTCCCCTCCTCCTCCAGATCTTCATCCAGACAATGCAGGCGATGCTGCGACCAACTCGATCCTCCAGCAGCCACAGCTCATTATCAAATGCCTGAAGTCAAGACTGTTATCAACATGACCATCCTGAAAGGTACCAGTTGTTTGGAGACTGTGTTTAGTTAAAGAAATATAAAATCAGGCATTTAGCATTTGTATTATTCACGATGAATTTAACACCATCAATCCACCTCTCCCATTTGTTTTTATCACCCTTAGACTGCATTTAGAAAAGAATACAGTGTTTGCAGAAGGTTTACTCAGTAATTTAGCTCAACCTTTGATCCTTAAATGTGTGTGACGTTCTCCTTTCTCTGAGCCACGTTTCTTTAATCGCTGCTTCTGTTTAACAAGATGGCTGTGTGCTTAATCAGAGGTGTAATCATGCTGGAGCAGCGCTGCCAAGTATACCTATTCATGCTTAAGTGGACAAGAGAGAGACACACCGCTGAAAAGGAAATTAGACACTTCAGTGATATAAACAACCTGGAACCACTTTAAAAATCAACGTCTGTTCAACACTTTGTGAAAAATCAGGCTGGCAAGTGCTGGTAGCCTTTAGCGTGTTAGACAGTTTCTACCATGGGAAATACATCAGTTACACTCTTGTGAACCATTAGGTGAATTTAAGAAAGAATAACATTTCACTTAAACAAGTCTATCATGAAATGGATAAAAGCGCAAATGAGCCCATTTTGTCTGTTTACAAATTTGTCAGTCAATATGTCTGAGTCTCCATCTAAAGTCCCTAAGACATGTTAAACAGGCCTTTGTGTGCTCAGGATTTCATGTCGGATTTGGAATAGACTCAACATAAAACTTACATAAATAGTCATTTTCAAGCACGTTTGAGTAGGACTAAACCCAAACACTGGAGCATTTCTTTTTTTGTTTTGGTGGATAAGTAACTTGGGTTGAAATTGTGGAGTTATATTAGTTTGTGTGCTTTACATCAGCCTCGTTCACAGCAGTCAGCATCACTCTTTTGGTCACCTCACTGAAGACAAAAACAGTTTTTACAAAACTGTTTTCAGACATAGCCACGAAGATGAGCTCCTCTGACCCCACTGAATTCAACAATGAAGCCAGCCTCGTCCCTCGATGATTTGAGCTTTCACAAATGAAGCCAACATCATAAAACCAGCAGAGGTCTGGAATGGTACTGATATGGAGTGTTGAAAGTGACTGACATCCCCCCTTTCTAAATCCTATGCTGGTCTCACAGGCCGTCTGTCTTTACTACAATACACCTTTGAGCTGTGATGCAGGCTTACTCCCTCACATGTTGACAGTCATGGCTCTGTCACAATACTTTGTTTGGTGGATCAGAGGCATAACAGCGGCAGATTGACTTGAACCCCCCATGCTGACTCAGTTCTTCCATAAACCTTGCCCCAAGATGGGTTGAAGACATCTCAGTTCCAGTTTGAAATGTTTTTGTGAAAGGGGCTATTGCAACTAGTTGATGAATTTAGCAACATTTCAGGCCCTTTAAGTGACCATGTTTCCAAAAATGTGCGTCCAACACAACAGCCACGGCAACAACCCAGTAAAAACTCTAAATCCAGAGGTTTTGGAATTTAGTATTTGTTATAAACTATTAGTTTATTATTTAGTTACTGTAAATTTGCAATGTGATTTAGACTGGCCACCTGATTCCATTATGTAACATAAATGTAAAAGGTATTAAATTTGCCTCCACCTTATTGGTTTTAGTATATCTCAAGACTTTTTTTAATTGCACGTATCTTTGTATGTTCCTTCAATAAATAAATGGATTATAAAATACAGACAGGATTAACTTTAGCAAAGCTGGGTTAGTTAATCCAAGTGTGACCACACCAAACAGCCTTTAAAAGGTGCAGTATTAACCTGCTATATTCTAATCTAAAGCCTGGTGTTATTAAATAAAACACAACTAGTCAAATCTTTTTAAAAAAAGTATAGACTCAGTCCTTCCTAATTCCTCAATTGGTTCTCCTAGAAACTGTTGGGACCTGTAAAGATGTCTACTTTTTACACTTGGCTGGTTTAGCTGTGGTAAGCCCTGCAGTTGTTGGACGTTATGTTGCTGATCAGGCTGCAACAAAGCCCAACAGAGAAGAAGTGGGTGGCTCTGAATTTAAAGTGTTTGTACGTATGAAGCATTATTTGGATTTGTAAGGCGTGTAAAAGCCTGCAGAGGAGAGATAAAGAAGTGTAACTGGAGAAAGGAATTAAAAAGACAGGAATTTTCTAATGCAGGAAACACACAATCACAGCCAGAGGGGGATTTGGTAGAACATATGTATCCAATATCAGATGTTTAGAGCAGCCAACTAAACCAGAGCAGCTTTAACAGTGTGTCGTCACTCTGTGGTTTAATATGTTGGTCCTTTGATAAGAGAACATCTAGTCTGTTCTGACCCACAATCAACCGCCAACCAAATCTTTATAGCAAAGTTCATATTATTTTGTACTCAATGATTCACTTGTACTCAGCTGTATCAAATGTCACCAACCATCTAAGTCAAATTTCAGATTTATATAATGGACAAAATCCAAAAACTCAATTCAAATGACTTCAAAGATAGAGTTCATTATGAACAAATTTTACAAGATTTACTTCAATATTCACAAGCATCATATTCACATTTTTATGCATTCACAAGCATAAAAACGTATTTTTCCTTTGAACAATTTAGTGCAGATTATGCTATGTATAAATATGAGAAATCTGTGTATTCTGTTCATTAATATATGCAACCTAGATAACTCCAATAAAGTTGGCATAAGTGGATTTAGTTAGTGTAACTCCCAAAGGTTTTGATAGTTAATCTCTATCTGACAGAGAAGCCAGCCAACGGGAACCAGAACCCCGAATCAACCGAGACGGTTCTGTAAAAGTGGAGGAGCTGCAGAACAGCTGAGAATGAATGATGATGAATGAATGAATAAATATGGTTATCTAGGGACAATGTCCTAATACAGCAGGTGTTTTATACTAAAGTCAGTCAGCTGATAGTAGAAGAGCAGCTCAAGATGGTAATCAGCATCTGGAACCGGAGTCAGAGTGACACAGTTTCCAGACGTAAGAGAAAGAAAAAGAGATCAAGGGCTGGGGCAGAGAATGGAGGCTGGAGCTACTTGGCAGGACAGAAGCAGAGGTCTGGAAGTAGTTACAGAGCAGGAGGAAAGCCCTCAGAGTTAGAGAGAGGGGAAAAGGTTTCACTGTAAGTAATTACTAAACGTTAGAAAGGCTGGATACAGTGTTTCTGGCTGAGTGAGGTATGTGTTTTGACTTTGTAAAGACTCGCATTTCTGGCACAATGATTTGGAGCTTGAAAAAAAAAAAGAATGTGAATAATTTAGTCAATTTAAATAAGTTTTTCATTCTGTTAAAGAAATCTGCCTGAGAATTACATGTTTTTTGCATGGGTAGAACAAATGATTTATTTGTAAAAAATATTTTATTTCCCACTGGGACAGACTTCAGCCCCTGCAACCCAGTGCAGAATAAAGAGGGGTTGGAAAATACAGTAAATGAATGAACGAGTACAAATCTTTCCTACAGGCACAGCACTGCTTTTATGCTCATGCAAGAACTTGAATTTCCAAGATTGATTTACTTCACAGGATGACAAGGTGGCTTTACAACTCTGACCTCTGTAATTATTCATGAACATTAATGTACAAGCTTAGAATAATAAGGGATCTTATTTGAGCTCACATGTATGTAACAGGACAAATATAAAGATCTAGCCTTGTGTAGATGCCATCAAAGCCCTTGATCCCTAAACCAACATAGAATTTCATGGTCTTATGACTACATCTCCACTTTTATGTTCTTTTAATGCAGTACATTCTCATAAATACTAAGGGTTTCCCCTCTCCTTTTGGAGTACTAAATTAGACCATGTTTAAATTTCAAATGACAACGTCTATACTGTTTTTTTTTCACCAAAATAAATACAGTTTAATTCATGCATCTCAAAATCGATTTTGGATTGTAGAAAAGCTAAATCAGAATCTGAAACCTTCACTTTTTAAAACAACTTATATTTGTCAGAGACACCTCATTTATTTCTATTTGAACATTTTGTCTCAAATTCTGTTGTTTAAAAGCATCGGGAGTATTATCCCTAAGAGTTACAGTTGATGTTTCTTTAATGAAAAACAAAATGCATTAACATCTTTTATTTTGTGTCATTTTTCACTGAAATGATAAATATTAAGCTTGGATTTCTATTTCTTGTTTTCAGGTGATAAAGGGGACAAAGGAGACAAAGGCACTCCTGGCAAACCAGGATTGGAGGGCCCTTCTGGCTATCGAGGACCCATAGGACCTAAGGGCGGCAAAGGCCAGGCAGGTGCCCCAGGAGATGCTTGTAAGATCCCTCACTCTTCTTTCTCTGTGGGGCGTCGCAAGGCCCTGCACAGCGTGGACTACTACCAGGCACTGATCTTTGACACAGTATTCGTCAACCTGCTTGAGCACTTTAACATGTTCAAAGGCAAGTTCTACTGCTACGTACCTGGGATCTACTTCTTCAACGTCAACATCCACACCTGGAACTTCAAGGAGACCTACCTCCACCTGATGCATAATGACAAGGAGCAGGTGATCCTTTACGCTCAGCCAAGCGAGAGGTCCATCATGCAGAGCCAGAGTGTCATGCTGGATCTGGCTCTGAATGATGAAGTCTGGGTCCGGCTGTACAAAAGGGAGCGGGAGAATGCCATTTACAGCGATGATGTGGATGTTTATATCACCTTTAACGGATACCTGGTGGCACCAAGCATCCAGTAAAAATATGAGAGTGGGTATTAACGAAGGGTTGGCGGAACATGCATCCATGTTGAAATATTCCCTTTTTTGCCACGGATATTGTCGTGTGTCAGTAAAATCACTTCAAATAAGATTCAAGAAATGACAGGTGCATATTAAGTATTTCTTTCAACTTGGAGACAAATGTGCCGTTTTTTAAAGGAGGGCTGGCCAGAATGGATAAATAAAAGGAAGATTACAAAAGAGAAGGCAGCACAACATTAGGGGGTAAAAATATAATACTTTTTTTGCACTAAAATTACATTTTTGTACAAAGTAAACCTTTTTACTTTTGAGAGAAAAAAAACACCAGTTACATTATTTTTTTTGGGGGGGTGGATCATGAATCTGAGTCAGACTTTAGTCATTCAGTCTCACACAGTAGAACCAAATGAACTGACCATAAAAAGCCATCATATCCAAATGAATATTAAATGTGCTGCATTTTCCAATGCACACCAAAATCAGGGTTTGACAATCAAATGTCATGTATTTTTACAATGCAGACTACAAACTGCAGCGCAGTTTATGTAAATAATTGTATATTAACTGTCTTTAATGGCTTTCAGAATTGTTACCACTAATTCTGTTGGTGCTAAAAACAAT
>JAOXNZ010000155.1:18908567-18927114 GCA_028566095.1 Kryptolebias brasiliensis
ACTAAAATAAACTGAGGAAAACCAAACTAAGATATTATAAGCTAAAACTAAACTACGATTTAAGAACCTCAGCTGAAGAGATTAAGATAAACTACACCATTGCTAATGCTAATTCAACTAAAGTTTCAGCCAATTCAACTATGCTAATGCTGGTTCAGTTACAGGTTAAGCTAATTCAACTATGCTAATGAGACAAAGTGGGAGGGAGGAAGGGAGGAAACAACATTAAACATCGAAGGAGGAGGGAGGGATGGAACGGGGGTGTGTGGAGGGAGTGAGCGAGGGAGGAAACGAGAGAGTGAGAGTAATGGTGGCGGAACGCCCATGGATATTGTTCCAGATAGGCCTCCGTTTGCCATAGTCCTGATAGTGATAGAAAGTTTTATCAGCCGGCCTCGGGGCATAGCTGTCACAGATCCACAGATGTCCTGGAGGAGAAGAGCATCAAGTTTACATAACATCCAGGAGAATTTTTTAGATAGCCAGCCTTCTAAGGCCGACTCAGTGGAGCCAGATTCAGATATCAGAATTGTTTAGGACAGACCGGTGCCGTTAATTTCAAGCCGGCCTTAAGAGTTTCACTGGTACATCTAAGTGGCGAATTCAAACAACCAAATTAATGTGGTCATACATGCCGGGCCGAGACAGTAACTTCTCCAAGGTCGATTCCATTCGGCCAGCGAGTTCTAAGGTCCACAGCTGATCCTGTTATCAAAAATCCAATAATGTACACATCTTCAATATCCTCGACCGACATTATAGATAAAACACAATCTTCCACTTTCCCCAGGAATCCATCGTGTATCTGGCTGGAAATGTCCCGTCGGGGCAAGAAGGCTCTCCTGTGCCCAGCCTTCTCGTCGAGAAAATTTGATCTATTGCGTTGAGAGACCAGCTGACCAGATCCATAATAATTTAATTTGGAAATTATGTAAAGCGGAGAGAGAAGAAAAAAGCGTCCACCCTCGCCGAGTGCAGAAAAAACAAAAAACAAACTGTGCATGTTAGGTGAAAATTTGATGTGGTAGTAGCTGGAAGTTATTCACAACACATCCCCTCGCTGTGAAATCTTGTGATATTGCATGAGATTGTGCATAATGTTGTCTTGAAGGTTTCACCAAAACAGCTACAACTCTATCATATGAGATAATATTAACCTAAAACTCTGGCTTCAAAAGTGCCACACAATATGCATTCCTTCAAGAAATGTTAGGCCTTAAATTACTGTAGTTTTAACCTGATTTATATTCTTAAATTCTGCAAGATCCACTATTCACTACTGTAATGAAAAATTACATGTAACAAGGTCAAATTGTTTATTATTTCTCCTCTTCAGTTTTTTATATTTGTTTTCGGTCATATGTTAAATCCCTGCAAAGTTCCACAACCCAGAGTCCACACCAGACCTGTTATTATGTTTCACAGAACAAATCACTCCTAAAATGAATTGCCTGTTGCACAGACGTCTTTGTTCTTAATGTCATAACATCGTCATGAAAGACATTTGCATACTGAATTCCTGGTGGCTTATCAGGCACACCTCAAGCGTGGAATGAGAAGCTGCATTGCACTCTGACATTTCAGAATAATAAACCAGCAACTCAGAAAAGACTCTCAGTTTTTGAAACTGCAGTCTTAAAAAGAAATCCCAAACAGACAAAAAATAAAACTATGAACATGTCAATGACTATTATGATAAAAAAAAAAAACTCTTCAAACTTCTGTCACTACACCTGGCATCTGCTGTTCCTTTACCATTTCCTTTTTTCTCTTAAATATAAGGAAACTTACAGGTTGTTTACTTTTCTACAACATCAATTTCAAACATCTATTTGGTGCCACACTCCATAAAGTCAAATTTAGCATGGCTTTTTTTTCCTAAGTGTTTGAATAGAAAGCAGCTAAACATTCTTTTCAAGGTTCTTGAAGGCTTTTCCACTCTCACCTGAATTCTTGCTAACTGGAGAATTTCAGGCTTGGAAGCTTTTGTAGAACCATTAACACCCTGAGAGTCCTTGAAGTTCAACGTAATGATAAAACATCCAGACACAAGCTGTGTTACATGGCAGATTCAATGCAGGAAGGGGGAGCACAGATTTATACAATGGAAACTAGACAATCACTTTTAAACACACGACACAAAACACAGAAGAGTCAGCTGGTTAGGTCAGGACTCTGTTGTTCTGGATAAAGATAACCTTTTTGATGACCATAATGTTCAGATTTTAGACAGGGAGGGATAAACGATTTGAAGGAAGGTATATATTGTATGGTAAACAATGACAGATAAAACAATGAAACCGAGTAGCGGCTCTCATTTCTTATCTACCCAACACCTACAATTTATCCATGACTCCTTCTTGAAACATGTGAACACAACCATTTACCTGTTGGTCTGAAATGTGGGTCTCCCCCATTCCACTTCATAACACTGAAACCCTCCACGAGTCAAATAGATTTGAAGGAGTGTTTTGGAGAGATGAAAGATAATCAACAACCAAGAAAAGAAGTCCTGCTGCATTCAGTTTAAGCACTTATTCAACAAATACAGAAAAGGCAACCAGCTACCACTGTAGCACCACTAGACCATAATGTAATTCCACCTACACGTACAAAATGTCCATCCCTGGACACAGACAGCAGCCTTCCATTTTAACTTTATTAAAGCCAGCGTTAATGCAGTATGGTGTGATATCTACTTTAGTTTTGATATTTTTTAGGAATAAGTGGATAACCATCAGCAGACGCTTCAAAGTGAGAAGAAAAAACAAAAAACAAAGACAGTGAAAATTTTAAAATTAATTTAATTATATGTCTGTCATAGATCTCATTACTTTTTGTTCATGGTTAACATACAGTCATTCGTATAGAGAACAAATAAGCTTCTTTTACTAATTTTCAATTAACTTAGAAATTTACACTCTTCTCTGCGACCCCACAGAGGAGAAAAATACCCTTTACTCAAAAGTATCTCTCGTTTGTGTTTTTGTCCCCCAGCAGAAAAAAAAAGAAAAGAAGTCATTTTCCTGTTTCTCCTTCACATCTGCTGGGTTATTTTTTTGTGGATCAGTGGATGTCGAGGCATGAAGGAAACACCTGAACACATCGGCACGACAATGAACTGAGGAGACACTGTTATTGTTTTAGGCGGCGAACACTAAACAGCACACACAGCCTCATTCTTTTCATTCACGCGAGCAACGCAAACGCTCTGTCGCACAGATATTAACAGTTTCCCCACAAAGATCCATCAAGCATAAAATAAAATGAAAAAATAACACGAGTAAAAGAAAAAACCAACAGTTACGTAAAAAAATAAAACTATGCAACTATCTTCCATTACGCTCAGTGCATGGGGACAAAGCAGATTTATTCTACATCATCTCAAGATGCGGAAAGAAATAAAACTTGTGTTTCTTGTTGAAGGAGCAACAGTTTTTGCAAGTTACCTGTGAGTAGTTGTGATAAATCTGAACAGGTATGAATATAACTTGTGTTTATTTTAGACCAAACAGACAAAAAAAGGGAGTAAAAAGAAAAAAAAAAAAAACAGCAAAGTGCAACAACCTCAGTTTCACCTGTATTTTAGCCAACATCTCAACAAAGTTATATGGAAGGAGGGTTAATTCTGGTAAATCAGCAGGAGGAAGGAGAGGATTAGGACCTGGCTGTGATGTTCATGTGTGTGTGTGTGTGTTTTTTTTTTCAGTGTCATTTGTTCACTTTAAAGGACAAGCTGGATGGAAGGAGGAGAAAATGTTTGTTGTTCAGGAAGGAACACGCAGCGCCTCCTGGTGGTCACTGTGCCAAAACAGCCAGAGTGATCAATGTGATGCAAATGTCTTTATGTGCAGCTGATGGGAAAAAAATAACCAGGCATAATATTCTGTATGACAAACAGAAAACAGAATTTCTATGTAGACTTTTCAGCTATAAATAGCGATTTTATCAAATCATGAAAAATGTCTGAGTTTACTTGCTGCGTACTGATTATTTTAGGCCTGAAACACCAGCAGTAAAAGCTCAGACATTTACTTAAAAGTTGCTTTTTTAGATTTCAAACCAGAACCATAACTGAGTTCTGGACACATCAGTTGATAAAGTCTGTTGGTAATTTTTGCCACTGCTTTGAGAGACATGAAGCACCTGTGACTGAAGGATAAAAACTGGCAATAATGAGCACACAGTCATGAAATAAGAGCCCTGTTTAAGACACATATTGTACATTGTCTGGCTAGCAACAGGGACATAATCCTTAACCAAAATAATGCAACAAAACAGCCTATTACCTCCATATTTAACTATGTATGTAAACTAATACAAAACCTTCCAATAAGGTGCAATTTATAATTTTGCAGGCAGTGTACTGTAACTGTTGGCATGCAAATAATAATAAAAAAAGGTTTTTGATATTTTCATTTATTTAGTGGGAAAGAACGCAACTTTGCATGAACATGAACATTTTTTTTTAATCTGTTATCTAGGTTAATCTTTGACAGTAAAAAAAAAAAAAAAAAGGGCAAGGCAAGCCTTCATTCCGATCACGTAACAAAGGAAGCACAAATCGAGTGCCTGCAGTAGTCTGGCTGTTAGACCGGCAGAGGACGTGGCCACAAACGCACCGCGGCTAAAAACAGGAACTTTTCTGTTTGGGTGTGTTTCTGAGTGTAGATTCGTGTTCACCTGCTATATGTGAGGGTGGGGAAAACAAACAACAACAAAAAAGAAAACACAACATATTCAAAACAAAGAAAACTAAATGACTAAGTGGTTAGCTGTTTTAATCACATGATAGAATGATGTCATCAGAAACTTAAAAAAAACAAAAAAGGTCCCAAAAAGTAAACAAAGATGGACGCAACTTTACAACATCACGGGAGGTACAAGATCTGTGAGGTGGAGCAGAAGTTTACTGCAGCAGTAGGATGAGACAGTGCATACAAACATTTAATTTAATCACAACACACACACACTTAAATTAGTTTTAAAAAAAAGACATTAACAATGAAGCTGCCAATTGGATGGAGTTGCAAACAAAAGTACAAAATCAGAAAAACACAAACATGTATCACTCTTCCACCCTGTGTCCCAGATTTCTGACAGAAACCATGTTTGTTTGTTTTTTTATCTACACTTCTATTAAAAAAAAAAAGAAGTTCAGAATGTAAAACTGAACTCACATAAAGCATATAAGTGCAAACTGAAACAGAAAGAGTCAGAAATGAGGAAATGTTATTGTAAGGAACCATCTCTCCCTCCCTTTAACTCTCTCCATCTCTGCTTGTGTTTCTATTTCTGATTGTGGGGAATTCAAACCCCTCTGGAGGCTCACACACTTCCCCCTCAGTCTCCCCTCCCCTTCATTTGGCTTTTTCCTAACCCTGCCACCCCACCCTCCCCTCTCGGCTGCCTCCGTCTCTCCGTGCGGGTCCGGATGCTACAGGAAGGACAAGTTGCTGAGAACTGCGTGGAGGCTCAGGTTACAGCATGAGAATGCAGGCATTCAGTCATTTTGTGTTGGGTGTGACTCTAAAAACGTTGAGAACGTGACGTCGTTTCCCACCAAGTCGGGGCAAACCTTTCAACAAGCTAGAAGACACAACTTGATCCACATTCAATGTGAATGATATGTACCAAAATCAGTTCAAATACATTACTTCAAGTTTGGACGCTGACACTGTCTGTATTTTAACCAGTATGAGATACGGCCTAGTGTCAGTCCAACCTGATTACAGGATATGAACTGGCTAATTACAACTGAGAGTACTGACAATTTTGACTAAATTGATCTGATTTATGTAGATGCCCAGAAGATTTTTCTCTCTATTTTTGGAGTTTTTGTTGCTTAAAAGGAGCAGGACCAATTCAGCATTTATTTAAAGGCCTAGCATTCCTTAACAGAATGCATATCGCCCGCCGCCTTTCAGGCCAGAGTTTTAAGCTAACATCTTATGTTGAGAAGTGACGAAGTTGTGGCCGTTTTGGGGAAACCTTGAAAATAACATTAGGCTTGGAGTTTTGTTTGCTTTGCAATAATACAAACAAACTGACACATGGGCACAAACACAGACACGGGCAAAAACATCATCACCCAATCACCTTTGGTGGCGTGGGCGCTAAAAATACCTGACAATTGGCAAATTGGGTCAAGCAAAGCAACACCCTAATAGTACTGTTTTAAAGGGTTTTCTTTTTGATTCTGAATGTCTTGTTTAATGTCAGAGGCTTTAGAATATGTCACAGAAGAGGCGAATACCATGAATGAAAAACCCTCAACCAAAACAGAAGCGCCTGTACGCCTCTGCCCTCGCATCTCTCCAGTCAAACACCAACACAAACACAAGCCCTCCTCCCTCCCCTCCGGTTTCTGGTGGCATCTGATCTGCAGCCAGGTGTCGGCCCGTCTGCCTGCCCACCTTCTCAGCCACGCACGTGTCACCGCGTCCATCTGTCTCTGGTGTGCGACTCTGACTTTCATCTTTTTCATCTGCTGCGACACAACATATGGACTCCTGGACCAAGATCCGTTTTAATACCCACCCCAAAGCCTGCACAATCTGTCCTGGAACACATTCAGACGTTTTATGACTAATAAACACGTACCACAAACTCCAGACGCACTCGGCCGGTGAAACCCGACATGTTCACAGAGATGGAGCTTCCCAATCATGATTATCGTTACAAATTCAACACTGGTTCTTCTAAACTGCTGCTTTATTCAGCGTATTTCTTTGTTAATGAGACACGTCTTCCTCTAATAGAACAAACAACTTCCTGTTTACATCAGGTTTTCTGAAGAGAAACTGACTTTTACTCATTAAGACTGGAAACATAGAGGTTTAGCTTCAGCTCGAGACACAATTTCATAGTTTTTAAAAAAAACTTGTATGCAAATTTCCTTTCTCACCTCTTATGGCATTTAATCATTATGTTTTTATTAGTCATTAAGAGTTGAGAAATCAGTATCAACACAAAACTTAAGTGAAAAGTACAAACATCTTTAATATTGCAATGCCTCTCAGTGTCTCTGGAAATTCATTACCCTATTTCTTTCCAAGGGGAAATTAACTTACGCCCAATATGTTTTTAACATCAATCCTAAATAAAGAGGGGAGCAATCAATACAGAAAAACGTGAGCATTTACAACCTCAGAAATGTATATATGTTTCGTTTTTAATGGTTTCCAGCAATGATTTGTGTATTGCTAAATAAAAGTCTGAAGAACTAGCTATGTACATAAAATGAAAAAGAAGGCTTGTTCAGATCTAGTTTTTATAATGTAAGCCAAATGCCTTTTGGCTTAAAGGCTTTTTGTGAGAATGAATATAATTACCCTCTGTTTGTCTTTTTTTTCCCCCCTACAAAGTTTCAAAAAGCAAATAAAAACAAGTAAATGTTAAGATGACAACTTGGTAACAGGCCCACGCTTCAAAATACCTTTAATTTGCAGCTTGTTACGCGCAGTTTCTTAGAAAACAATAAAAGCAATAATGTGAAGTGGGACACTGAAAATGGGACCTCCACGCCCTTCCTTATAGAACTGCTGGTCTGCTAGCTGCCAACGCTTCTTAGAAAAGATCAATTGGTGGAAGCCACAAGGCTGGAGGGGGTCCAGAAACAATGAAGGCTTGTAGGCACAGTACACAGGCAGCTACTCTCTGAGCACAAGAACAGATGTGGTGTAACATGATGGGGGATGGGGGGGGGGTTAACGCAGCCCAACATCTGTACAGGATACACACACACACACACGTGCTGAATGCTAAAAACAGAATGTTTGGAATGTTATCAATAATAGAGATGTGTATCTTAAGGAACGTGCGTTTCTTATTTTTTGTATGACTGAAAAAGTTGAGATTTTGTTTAATGTTTTGTCAAATCTTTTCTATAAACACCTCCCCGAGAGGCTACACTCATAATTATGCCACATAAAATGCTGTTGCGTGAACAGTTGAGGGAAGAATTGGCTAAAACCCAAGTTCTGATCAAGAGCTGAAATGAGAAGTTCTGTAAATGCACGCAGAATCTAAACCCACTTTTTATGTTCCAAGTTTAGACCAGTCACTGTAAAAATGGTAATATCC
Source organism: Kryptolebias brasiliensis (assembly GCA_028566095.1). NCBI lineage: Eukaryota > Metazoa > Chordata > Actinopteri > Cyprinodontiformes > Rivulidae > Kryptolebias > Kryptolebias brasiliensis. The sequence continues at coordinate 18,916,653 of JAOXNZ010000155.1, forward strand.
TTTCTGCTAAATATCAATGACTTTAAGCAATTAAAGCTTGCACGGAGCTGTTTCCATAGCAACACAACTCTAAACGGGTCTGCAGCAGAATCTCTTCTCAGTTTGTGCTGAATATGTTCCTCTGGTTCAACTAGCTAAAGCAGGCGGCCATGTTTACAGCTGATTTCCTGCTGCGCCGCCCCAAATACCAGGAAAAAATAAATAAATAAGACATGCTTATCTTTAGTTAAAAACAAATATTTATTACTAATGCTGAGAAATTCTTATGACTGAAGGAAGGTGTGGTTTTAGCTTGCAGCTTTTTCCTTTTCTACACATTCCTACCAGGGCTCCAGTAAATATCCTCTAAACAGTGTAGAAAGACGGCTCATTGTCATTCTATACATTTGACATGCTTATCTCTGCAGGGTTCGATTATATATTTAGTTGGATTTAAATAAAAGTGTCAATAGTCAGACATCAGGGTTATTTTCTTAAAATGTGACGGTTTCATTCCACTCTTTAGACCCTTCTCTCCTCATCCCTTGCACAATGTTTAGTCACAATTCAATTCAATTCAAAAATACTTTATTAATCCCAAAGGGAAATTAAATGTTGTTGTAGCTCATAATCCTGGTTTCGTTAAAGAGTTGTTATAGATGCTAATGGCTGTGGGCAGGAAGGATCTCTTGTTGAGGTCTGTCTCGATGTGTCCTCTGTCCTGGTGTCCTCAAAGAGCCCCACCAGGTACGCCTCGCTGGCCTCCTGCAGAGCCACGACGGCCGAGCTCTGGAAGCACAGGTCGGTCTGAATGATGGTCCTGAATCATGTTTAGAGGCATGAACTCAAGCTCTAAATTTTTTTGGGGTTTTTTTTTCTTCTAAACTACAAAGCAGCAAGAGGGCAGATAAGTTCAAGAATTATGAAATAAGTAAAAGGTTTCCTGCTTTGTGGTCTTTTATTTGACAGATTACAATTTGTGACCACTATGTCAAGCATTTTTCCTCCGAACTCTGATTCATTTCTCCATGAAATTGGTTTTTGCAGAGCTCAACATCAGCTTCACCACAAATATGTGCATTAGTTTTCAATCGTATATGACACAAGGAGAAAAACTGCAGGAGCATAGGAATCAATGCCTTGCTCTAGTAAGATATGTTTGTTAAAACGCTGAGTAACAGCTGTAAAAACGCTGCAGGAATTTGAGATATGTTTAAACATGAACTCACATTTAACGCCCGCTTAAGCACTACGAACAGATTTTGGGGATTTGATTATAATTTAAAAAAAATGACAATTATTAAGAGCTGTGGTTAGACGGTCCACTAACAAAAGTGTCCGTGCTTTTAACGTTTGCTGAGTGGCCACAGAGTTTAAAATGTGAGTGAGCCGGACCCTCCAATTGGGGAATCATCCGTTTTAAAAAGGGATTTTAGAAACACTGAGGCGACACAGAAAATCACAGCTCTATCCTGACTGAAACAGTCTCTGGATTATAGATTTTCTTTTATACGGATGCTGTGCTGTCACTACCCGAAGTCAAAAATCTGTGACTCGATTTTGTATTAAAAGGTCTGCTTCTGCTTCTCTTGTTTATGCTTTGTCAAAAGGTTTTCATTTCCCTTTTATTTATATATCATGCTACATAGATGTGTCACCGCTCTACCTTGGCTGCTTTTCATACACATTAGCACACCGTCATTAATTAAACTGTAGAAAAAGAGGAGGCGTGTGTGCGTCACTCTTATTAGCTTTGTAAACTGTGACATTTGCTAAAAATGACAGTGTTGCGAGAAGTTTAGCCTTTTTTTTTTTTTGACTTGAGCTAAATATTGTAAGTGGAATTAAGTGGAAAAATGGTCCTTGACTTCTCAGTTTGCCCTCAGCACTCCCTCACCTCTCCAACTTCGGCCTGCAATCTTGGTGAATGACCTCAGGCTGTAACAGATCTCAGGATCTCGTTAAGGGGATTGTTGCCATGACAATAAGGCAACAGGCTGAGTAAAAACCCCGATTTGTCTTTCAGCAACAGCCCTACAAAGGTTGAGCCACAACGCTGCTAAACGCACACAAAGCCTCTCAAGAAACATGCAGATATGCAAACATGCGTGCTGTTCACCACATGTGCAGCCTGACTTCATCAAGTTGGGTGTTAACTAGAAATAATCTCTTCCTGGCAGGGTGTAAACACAAATAACCCGTTCCAGTCCTTTACAGGACCTCCTTGTGGTTAAATTTCTGAGACAGAGTTAAGCTGCTAACACACACACACACTCATTCTTTTTTGCAAACACTAGTATGTAAATGTGAGGATGGACAGAAAGACAGCACAGACCCACATGACTGCAGTTTTGAGAGCACAAACTCAGGGGGAAGGAAGCCCATTTCATTTGTTTAGCGTATAAAAAATTATAGATCATTTGGTGAGTTTTATGTTAACGGTAGACAACAGAGGACACAATTGGTATTTTCCAAGAAAACCCCAAGGAGTTGGTCCATAAATTCATTAACTCATTAGTAAGCGTACGCCCGGTTGGATAATTGCCACAAAACCTTCCAAAAAAAAAAAAAAAAAGAGCTTACAAATGAAAATGTGAATCTCTACCAAATTCTCCTCTGAAACCAGTCAGATCAGCTCGTTCAAATGTTCTCATAACAAAGAATACTTCCACTTACAACCGTTTGTTTTTTTGTTTTTTTTGCAACCTCCTTGAATTTAGGTGGCATTTTGCCTCTTGGTACCAACACCAAACACTGGCTGCTGCTAACCATGCTGCCATCGAAGCAGCAGCGCAGACTAAAAACAACCGTCGGTAGCCTTCTGGCTGATCTCATTTTCCTCCCAACAGGAGCTTATAGCTTTGAAAAGTGAGTCTGTACTGAAATGATCCGTGCCAAAGTTTTGTTTTTAAATTCAATCAAAGCTTCAACATCAAACTTTTGCCTATCGAGGGCGTGAAACAGTTCCAGTTTTAATTTCCTCCCTCAGCCACTCATCAAGTTTCCTCCCCTCTTTCCACCTTGAGAAAGGCACCTAGCTTAAAGCCGACGTAAATAGTTTCGGTAAAGCCCAAGGACTGAAGAAACAGATGGTACACATCTGCATGGCAAAGAAAAATGATTGTATATTGTTTCTTGAGCTGTGTTTGTCTGTTCCTTGTAAAGCTTTTCCTCTCTGCAGCAGTGTAAACACTGCTGCTATGATTTGCTTCCCCTTGACAAGAACAAACCCAAATGCGCCCCTTGTCATCAACACACATCCACAGGCAATACTATCAACTATATTCCCCCAAACTATCTGGGGAGGAGATTCAGAAATCTAGCCGCTCTGACAACTGTTTGTAGCAGAGAAAAGGTCACGATGCGTGAGCACTCATGCCTCGACAGTCTAATGTTAGTGATCTCGGGGGATTGCCATGGGACAGCTATCATGACCTTTCAGGACAGAGGGAGAAATGAGACAGACAAGATAAAACACTAAAATAGGACTTTCTTGCGAGGATTACTAGAAAATAAACTCTTGCAGTAAGAAACAGGTTAAACGATGAACATGTGAGTGACAGAAAATTCCAGGATGAGTTGGCAATTTCATGCTGATTTAATACAAAGGCAGAAGGATGAGTAAGGAAGCAAAGGACACAGCAATGCAAAAACGTTTGTCCTTCACGAGCTTACATTACTCTCATGATCTTGTCCTCCCCCTGCAAAGCCTCCCAAACCACACAACAGAGACAGCTCCCGCACACGATTCACAAACACAGACGGGCCTAAGGTGCATGTACATGAATGGATCTGTATGAGCAAAAACCTCTCCACTGAGCTGATCCTGTCATTTGGCTGGAGGTTAAACTTTAAAGAAGCATTATCTGTTTTTTATTTTATTTTTTTTTTGTTTTTGTTTTATCTTTTGAGACCCAAGAATAATATATTTTCTGAACACAAGTCTGGTTCTGGAAGGAGATCACCAAAACTGAAGGAGGCAGGAAGACATCTGTGGGTGAAGAGTGAAGCAGAAACATCAGACAGTCTGTAAACTTCAGTAAAAGCAAAGAGAAACAGAAACGCTCTTCACTTCCAGGGTTTTCATCTTGACGTGCCTGTAAAATATACCTGGCTTTTTGTTTTGTTCCTAAAGCTGCCCATTTATCACAGGTGTGTCAGGTGGCAGATGAAGAAACCAAAAAGATGGGTAAGGAGAGATAGCTTGGCCTCTCGAAGGTAAAAAAAAAAGGAAAGGGTAAATGGGAAATCATATTGTTTATCCAGTGGTTGTATCCTCTCCATGCTCTTCTTGTAAATCCATTATGAATGTGATTTAGTGTTCCCTTTTTTACCCAAAATACAATTTTAAATCCCTGCAACATTATTGTTGCTGAGCGGAGGTACATTTAGCTCAGCTGAAAAGATTTAGTTCATCAGTACCATTCCACCTTCAAACCTCAGTGCTGGGGCCTCCGACGGGCTCTACTAGTTGGCATATTTTCCACCTATTTTAGATCTCACTCTGTCTAGGAGTTTGTTTATAAGGGTTTTCCAAGAGGTAGCAATACCTGTTGTAGTGCTCCAGCATGTATTTAGGGGCATACATATGCTCTTTGGGGTCCACAGATGGATATTCCTGTACAGAGCCATCAAACCAGCCCCCTGTCCGGATCAGTTCCCGGATATAGTTGAGGTCGCGCTTGTCCTCGTAATCGCCCCACCGGGGGAAGTCTCCATTCTGCGCCGACACCAGCTTGAAGAAGATGCCCTCAGGTGTGAAGCACCAGGAACAGTGCCACCCAGCGTAATGGAAGGGGCTCCCCACCGACCACTGCACCAGGATGTGGCCGGTGCTGTTCTCGTACTTTCGGAAACCGGGCATGGTGTAATACTCCCGACGTCGCAGCTTGATGCCGTCATTATCGTAGACACTGTGGAGCATCCCCAGGGTGCAGCCAGATATCACCTCTAGAGACCCAAACTGCTTCCAGAAAAAGCCGTACAACGACTGGACACAGAGAGAACAAGACAACTAAATTACAAACAACCTGATAATTACCTGTGGCGAAGATAATTCATGCGTTTGACTGTTTCTCTTAAAGGGATAAAAAAAAAAAAAAAAGTAAAACAGTAACTATATATGCATCATACATTGCTCCATGTTTTCGCTACCTTGCGCATGTGTATGGCGAAAGGTTCTGTCCAGCCATCAAACAGCTTGAGGAAAAGGAGGCCCTCTTGCGCTGGGATTTCATCTGCATCGTTGATGACGAAGACATCATCGGCCCTTGCCCCCCTCACCCTGGACATGCCGTTGCGCGTCAGGAAGGTTCGCAGATAGTCATCGGCGATCCATCCATCCTGCCGACCACCATCCGGGAAGTGGTTAAGGAACACGTACAGGATCTTATGACGCACGTAGTCATACGTACCATTTAGAAGAAGGCGCAGAAAACTACAGAGAGAAACGCAAGAAAATACAACTCAAGTTCACTATATTTTTATGTAAATTTGGGGATTTTCTCTACAGTGGTTAACTTCCTTTACAGCAAAGCCAGACTCAAACAGTTTTTTGACATGTAAAATTGTCACTTGGTAATTATTAAAACCTCATGTACACATTAGGATAATCTGGTAAGTGGTGATGTTTTTTTTTTTTTCAGCCCCAACTAGAGACATTACGGGAAGCAAACTGATTTACATTTTTTTTTTTTTTTTTCATTTTATGCTTTACTGTACATTGGAGGTCTCACACACAAACTTAAAAGAGAATGTGATAAACATAACCCACATTTGTGCTGAGTTTCTTCCTTTGGCCAAGGTTGACATTTTGGGACTGAAGCAAAACATAGTGGTGAAATAAACTTTTCACCATTTCAATTTTTGCTTTGAACCTTGCTGGAAACCTTTCCCCACATTCGTTGGATTTATAAAATCCAGACATTATTTGCTGTTATAAAACAACAACTATAAAACACATCCTCTAAACAGGATTTTCAGCTGCTACAAAATGGAAACCAGCACCTATGAGGAATAGAAAATGGTTTGAAAAACACAGACATTTGAATAAGAAACTATCAAATTGCAGAAGAGACATAAGTCACGTCACTTGTTTGACAAATGACACCTTTCAGCACAGAAACCCACTCATCGCGCGCCACCTTTACTGAACGAACAACCCAATTAACCTGTTGATATGCACAGCTAAAGACGATAGTCACTGAATGAAGTGGCTTTCATGCTGTGTCACATCCTGTGATCGAACACACTAATCTCTTCCTTCAAGGCGGCACGCAGAGTCAATCATGTTGTTCGTCACAGTTTTCTGTAAAATTGCTTTCAAGGCATTTCATGTTGTTGCCAAAAGAACCTGATTGCAGTTGTTACTCAGAACACTGAATCTCAAGAGGCATGAAGGCGGGTGTAAACAAAGAACGTAAGCAGTAAATAACTGTTCAAAGTAACAGCAGGGTTAATTGTGCCTAATTTTGAATGCCTGAATTAAAGAAATAGATCTTTAACTGGGCCTCTTGTGTGTATGAGCTTAACTCAGTAAAATTGGATGTAACATGCAAACACTTGCTCAGTGCATTGTGCGCTGTCACACAAACGTTAGCAGCAGTGCAGCAAAAAATTGATGCCGCATTCAGTGGTCAAACCTCATCTTTGGAATCTTGCATTAGCCGATTTCAGTTTATTTGATATTGCCTTTCAGACATTTATCTCAAAGCTGTATTATCTTTGATAAAATATCACTGACACCCACAAATAACTTCAAGTCCTCGGCTCTACAAGAGAAAAGTCATATAGATTGAGAAAAATGAAGAGTGGGCTCATATTCCTTAATTTCACCAAATAATGAAGAAAAGATCGCAAAACATTGACTTAATGCCATATAAATATACTCTGGCGTTACTGCATTGCCCCATCTTAAACTTTACTAAGCATGTATTCTTGTTCTAATGCTATATTCTCTCACAAAAAGTGGTCATCTACTGGCTAAGAAATGTCCATTCACTTTAAAACAAGTGGGTAAGTTGTTTTTTTTTTTGAATGTGGACATGCAAACCCCTCCACAAAAAAGAAAAATATTAAAAAATAAAACTCCATACCTTAAAGGCCGTTTCTCTCCGTAGGCAGTAAAGTTAGATTCACACACAATAAATAAATCTACGGCCTGTGCAAGCTCACGAAAGCGTACGTGCAGCAGGTCAAACTCATGATTGACGTTGATGGCATTTATCACCCTCCTTGGGGTCTTCCTGGGTGTCAGCCGCTCCTTGGTTGGCAGGTTGGAGTGGTACACCATGGTGGGAACCCCACAGTAAGGTCCATGCCATCCGGGCCGACATACACACTTGACCAGCCGCTTCCCGCTGCCCTTGGCTCGCGCTTTAGCCTTTGGAGCCATGGAGGGCTGCAGCTGAAGCTCCAGGGGTTTCCGTTGCGCGGCTTGACCCACTTTTTCGACTTCATTAGCTCCAATCCGCTCAGCCTCTCCTATTTTTACAGCGTATTCCTTTGGGGTAGCCACCTCTGTTCCCTGTCTGAAACAAAGAGCCCCAGCTTTTGTATGGACAAAATAAGGTGTTTTGTCATCTTGGAGTTCATGAATACGGGTATGGATGTCACCCATTGATACTGAGGGGTCCAATTTCTCATTCCTTTGGAACACTATATTGAGTTCTTTTCCTCCTATTGGTGCTTCTGGGAGTTTTGGCCCAAAAGGCAGAACATGATGATTTTCATGTCCTCTCTGGAGAAAAAAAAAAAAAAAGACAAGAATTAGAAATGAGTTTAATAAGTTAGGGTCAAATAAATACCCAGCTTTTGAACATCGAAGTATTACAGATTATTTCAAGTGCATACCAACAAATACACTGGCATGAACTGTTTACATATGGGTACATTTGGGGGGTATTGAACCTGCAATCTCAGGACTACAAGACTGCAGCACTGAGCACTGAGCTATTGCGGCCCCCGTCAAATAATGTACTTTAAAACTATGTCACTTTTGTAACTCATTCTTAAAATTACAAAAGAAGAAAGAAAAAAAGGAGACATTTTAACACTTTGAGGACGTTTTGTCTTCTGAAGGTTGCTTTAAAACCCATTGGTGATCGTACAATCTTGAGACCAATTTCAAAAGATGACTTTTTATTGTTTTTTTTTTTAACATGCACCAATTGAACCTGCACATACAGTACAATATATATGTCATAGCCTGAAGCAGGTATAAAATTAGCCCTTGTAACTGTTTTATTGCATTGTCATATTCGCTCTAGTAGTGACCAGCATAATGGATCTATGTTAGTCAGGGCAATAATGTCTCAGAGAGTTCTGCAACACTGACAATTTGTGCTTGTAGCCTGGCAACAGCTGAGCTGATAACATTGTATGTAATTTCAGCATTTATTCAAATAAAACACATTTCACTCTCCTGGATGATGATATGAACAAAAGCTCTTAGCTGAAAGTTGAATATCTGAGGTACAGCAACATGTCTAAGAGAACAGTCTCTGTTTAACATGTTCAGCTCTCCATCTATATTTGGGTTAAACAAATACAGAAGTATATTCTCTAAATTATTGCTTTGTTCATGTCAGGAATACAAGATTGACAAGGATCCCAATTTTACTATTGGAAGTGAGGAAATAAATTGGTAAAACTTCCTGATTCTTTCTCTCAGTTTCATTGCACAAAGGTAACTTCTCCTTTTTAACTAGTTAGTGATTTGAGGTTTTGTATACTCGGTTATGATGCCACCTCATGTAAAACAAACAAACAAACAAAAACAAAAAAGACGGAAGGAAGCAGATTGCCAGAAGTAGCAGAACTCACAGAGTTCGCAAACAAACAATCTGCACTTATTTCTAAGAAATACACACCAATACTAGTGCAGCCACTGTAATGTTCTGCCAATAACAAATGCCATGTTACAACATCGGTTTGCAAGATATTGTTTCTTTAAAAACAAAAGTCAATATGGATTCATTTTACAGCCTCTTGCAGAAAATAAATGAACCACTGTGTGCCCTCTCACAGGTGACAAATGGCCTTTTGGTAGGCTGTTGTTGTGATGGTTTACATTTTATATACATTTCTGATGTTATTTCTTAAGGTAACCAATAATACTATCAATTATTAGATATCTTGCCTCTTTTTGTAGGTCTCCAGTCTCATTTTCTTCTTGATTTTCCCAGTGATAGCCAGGATTGCCAGGTCTTTCAATCAGGACACGCTCCACATCCAGGCCTCGCCCGCCACCTCCTCCAAGTTTGGGGTCCAAATGGCGGAGAACAGGTTCTTCTTCAGGAGAGGCAGGACTGAGCGGAGTGGCAGCCAGACCCTTCTCCTTCCAGAAGAATCCAGAGACCATGATGAAGGATTTTATGTTGGGATACGGAGCGGAGAGCTCGCGCAGCAGGGACACGTAATGGAGGGCCTTGTAGTAGTGGAGGAAGGAGATGACGCACAGACCCACCGTGCACAGCAAGAACACTCTGTGCCGTCGCATTTTCATCCTGAAAGCAAAGAAACAGAATGATTTTTTTTTTCCCCTTCCAATTTGAAATTGACATTTGGAAATAAATCTTTAACTTTATCCATACTTTTTAAATACAATTTAGGCACTGCAGTAATTGTAAAAACAACAGTCAGGGGGTTTTTAAAACAAAGACAGCAAATTTGCCAGTGACCTCCCAGCACTGCACCACATGATTCTAAAGTAGCTTGATCAGCACTCAGCCCCCCTACAGTATGTGAAACAAGTGAGGCTGGGAGGAGCAATGGCCGAGGTTTGAATAAGAGCCTAGAAGAGCAAATGTCAGGACAGAAATAATGAGGGAGGAAAGAACTTCTCTACCTTTATCAAATTATTCAGTGTCACTCCCACAAAATGTCAACATTAGTAATAGTCAAGGCAGGTCAGGTCAGGTCCCAAGCCAAATTCAACTCAATCCCACTCTGTCTAAATTTTAAAGTTAGAACATAGATCCAGCCCAGTGTTTTTCAGAAAAGCAGCAAAAGTGCTTCACCGAAGTGCTTCTGACTGCTTGTAGCAAACGGTCCGACAAGGTTTAGATTTTACCTGCTTTTTTCTACCTCAAATGGCAGCGCGCAACAAACGGATGTGCCCATTGTGAGGAGAGGTTTCGTGTCATTTTGACTTTAATTTGTAAAGTGCTGTGTGAATGATGTGTGGTAAAACAGAGAGAACAGTGAAAAAAAAAAAATCTGAAAGCAAGTTTGTTTCTACCAGAATATGAACAATTGAGTATACCTAAAACCATCAATGCAAATTTAACAAAAATTAAAAAAATATATATCTTCAAAGTAAAGCAGAATAGGTTTAGACTGTGCAGATATGTTTGTGCATAAATAACATACTTCCTGTATGACTTCTTCAGGTACCTTTCTAGCTGTATAGTGGTAACTCTTTCTCAACGGTGACACCTATTGTTAAGGAGAAGGACTGCAGGGACTGTAGTGCATCTCAAAC
>JAOXNZ010000155.1:18948594-18964930 GCA_028566095.1 Kryptolebias brasiliensis
GAACAGTAGGAGTCTTGTCTCCAAATTCATGCCTCGGGGCTAATTCTTTAAGAGGAAAATATGGATATTCAAATGTAACACACTTTCACATGGACACACACACACACACACAGTTCCTGTTTCACACCGAGTATTTCTTTTAAAAAATAAATAGCAAAAACAGCTCTATAGATGTTTTCAGGACGATGTCCATCAAACTACAGCTCACAACTTTTCATTTAACTGCCAAAAAATTAACCACAGGTCTGCACAGCTCTGAATATGAGCAAAAATCTATTATTACAGAGCCAAAAACAGCTGTTGTTGAATAAAGTTTCTTGAGTGAGGTTCATTGAAGAAGCAAAGGTGCATCAACTGAGGAGTAAAAAAAAATAATTAAATGCCTGTATATGAACATCCTAAAACCATGAGAGAATATTGCATGATCGTTGCTAATAATGAACAGGGGACTTTCAAAATAATAAATAAAATGTCTTTGATATACTTTTGGAGCCACATCTTTGATGTTTAGTGCTTACAATAGAGAGATCCTCCCAAATTCCCAACAACCATGTATTAGTCATTCTGTGTGGGCTGTTCAGGGACATGTTTCCTTCAGATGGTTTGATCGTCAAAAACTGAAATAAAATGATGAGTTCCATGACACCTAACAAAACTGAAGTGAAAAGGCTGATTTACAAATCATCAACTGCCAAGTCAGAACGAGTAAGCAGGTAGTGAGGCCTCAGATGATGAGGAAGTTACAACACACTGGGCTGCATTTCTTTGCACCCCACCAACAGAGCATTGCTCAAGATAACAAACTGCAGAATACGTTTGTAATTTATCTGTGTTGATACAGTCAGCAGGAAGACGTTTAGGCTATTATCTCCTTTTGGCTGGTTCATTTATATTCAAGTGGTATTTTGCTGTGTTGTATATCTACTAAGAATGCTATATGGTACTAAAGAGCGAAAAATTAGCTTTTGGGTTTTTATGTGTGTGAGAGAGAGAGAGGTACGAAAACAGAACTACAACAGGATGTTTGAATCTGCATCAGCAAAAAATCCATGCAAGAAAAATATGCAATTGTACCTACGTCCCGTTGATTTCAGTTACCAAAGCATCTGTTTCTTTCAGTATTGCAGTTTGCATCTACTCAAGTTTTTGAGACACAGTAATAGTTTTACATAAATTTGTTCTAAAGCAGAGCGAAGTTTGCACATCTAATGTGACTTTTTGGCGAATCATCAACAAGATTTAACACTACCCGCACAGTAAGAACATTTCCTCACAAGCTCTACTGATGTGTCTTTACCACAAGAAGAGAGATTTCAGGTCATTTTAGCTCACAGAACGAACAAATGTATATATCTTTGGTTGTAGCCAACACTCTGATGACTTATAATAACTATTAAACTTACAAACATTGTGACAAGTTCAAATTTTTCCTTAGACCTTCTAACCATCTTTTTGGCCACCGTCTGTGGTGACCAAAAATGGATAAGAATCAAGCTACTAGCCAAAGTTGATGTAATGACTTATAAAATGAACTTTTATTTCATTCATGTAATCCTTCAGAATCTATCTTAACATACAACAAAAAACAACATCAAAAGAAGCAAATATCTTGTGACACCCATTATGCACCTGTGTTACTGAAAATATAATCTTTTATTGCTTATAGGCACTCTGCAGCACATATAAAAAGATTAAATGTCCTAACTCTTCTGAAATTGCTTTCTTTTTGGTCCTCTAATCAGAAGGACTACAACTGGGGTCAAAAAGAGAAAAACAAAAACAAAAGCCAGTAACCCAGCACTAAAAGCAGTGTCAGAGTGCTTTAAAAGACCAGTAGATGACAAAAAACGTTGTTTGCTCAAGACTGCTTAATTCTGAACTGGAGCAGACTATTTTATGCACCTCATTACTGGGTGAGAAGCAACACAGCTTGAAATTAGAGCCACTCGGTCATCTACAGGCTAAAGCGCTTTACTAACTTACAATGGTACTGGTTTGGGATTTTTATTAGGTGTGGTTATGTTAATTTTTGTGTGAGATGGATTGATTTTAAGTCTGTTATTGCTGTAAGCTATTGTGTATGTGTAATGAGACATTTCTCACCAAGGCAGTGCTGCTGGAAAACAATCAAGTCCATTCAACCCAGTGCCCACTTCCTGTGTCTACAGTAGTGCTGTATCATGTCTTCTGATGGGGCGGGACCACGAGCTAAACACAAACTAATCTTCAGTAAGACCATCTTAGAAAGTTCATAACCTTGATCTGATACTTCTGGGAGCAAATGTGACACAGTGACGACATGTCAACCATTTAACTTCATTGGCTAAAAAACAATCATTGTGTAATTTAAGTGCACATTCCACTCAAAATGCAACTTATACCACCCTCCCCCCACACACACATACACACTTCTAGGTATAATGCTCCATTTTGTAAAATCTGTAGGTTGAAGTAGGTCTTAGTCAATAAAAAAACTCTTTAAAAGAAGAAGTACACTGCACAACATATCACTGTTAACACTTTTTACAGTTGCAGTGTTTTTCCAACTATTAGATGAGTTGCTTTGAAACATCTCTCAGACATTAATGCCCCCCCCCGAAGGCTAAACTCAACTACATTTAACTAAACTGTGTGCAATTAGTTTAATTGTCTGTGACCAAATACCTGAAACACTAACATGTCTGTCAGCTGCAGCTGTATTTGATGTTTGCTGCTTATATGAAAATGTTAAAATGATAAAAAAGTAAGCAGTAAAAGCTGTACAAATATTAAGTATTATCAAATTAACAAAAAAAAAAAAGATTACTTGTTAAACCAGTATCAATATACACAAAATTATTTGTTTTGTGAGATGTACTGTCTTTCTAGCATGTTTTTTTTTTTTGTGGTAATCTGACCCTTAAATTTCAAGTGCCACCTTGACCCCTAAATAAAAGTCACAAGGGGTAGTAATTAAAATATGCAATTATAAAATGGGACAACTCTTCATGATGTCATCAGCTATCGACACTTTCCTTTGACATAAACAGACATGTTTTGTTGGAGTTCCATCATGCTGAGTAACATCATGTAGCAACAGACGTCAGCATACAATGCTAGCTTTTATATATGTTTAGAAAGGTTGACCATGATATCAAGCATAATACACTGAAATACACATAACATTACATATTAATGATTTCATAACTATGAAATAAGAGGAGAAAATACTTACATTATTGAGTTTCTATAATGTAATACTCTTAATATTCCATTTGAAGCTTGCCCCTGAAAAATCTCTGCTTGTAAGACCAGATAGTCCAGTCACTTTGGTTCTCCTAAATCGCACACAAAAAAACAAATTGGGACACCCCTAGCATATAACATGAAAGCACAGAATACATAGGGTTAAATGGTAGGGGCAAGAGGTGAAATTGGATTCACCCCAAGGCCCAAAAAAACCTGATCTCTCACACAAGCCTTCCTCCTGATCTGTCAGCATCTAAGCCGAATAATAGAATTTCAGCTGTCGGTTGCCTCCCAGGAATCTTCACCTGAGATTTAGCAGCAGATATGGTGGTGTTCACTTACATAGTCTTTACAAAACAATGCACATGCAGCTGGGTGAAACCTCGAAACAGAAACACAATATGATCTTTAGTTGACAATGAGGAAGGACGAAGAGGAAGTTGTGCTGTTACTAAAGGAGGGGTATTTTTATGTTGGAAACACAAGGAGAATGTTGACAGGCCAAAGTTCAAACGGCATTTTCTCACATACGAGAACAACAGAACTGAATACAGAACAGGGTCTAAATCTGATCAAAGATAAGATTAACTCTAGTTTTATGTTTATTGCAAAATGTTGACTACTGTATGTGCTTCTAACTCGGGCATTTAATTTCTGTGTGGTGATGCAGTGAAAAATTAAGCGATGCAGTGTCTCAAGACTACATATTTAATTGTAAAATGGTTATTTTCAATGTAAATTTAAACTCTGGTGTGCATAAACTATATTTGAATTTTGAGATGTGCTCTGCCCAGTTCTGCATTATCAATTCTAAGTGGTAAAAACTGTTTAAGTTCATCTGTTGGACTACTCTTTAGTTGAGTAGTCTTCGTTAGTTGAATTCGCAGAAAACGCCCCTGATAGCATGTTTGACATATACACCCTAAATCGACAACAACCTTTATGCATCTGTCCTTAAGTCTTGAGCGATGTGTAACTACACATGTGGAATACAAAGCCTCGAGCAGCTAGTCAGGCTGTCCTCCTGGCTGCCTGCTGCTGGTGGGCTGGGGCTTGGGGATACGCAAAGAATAAACAGTGTAATCAAGTGGGAGGAATTCCAGTGAGATTCAACAAAGAGAGCAGAAAAAAAAAAAAAGCCAACACACAGACACATACACACAATTTCAAAGCAGTATACAGTAAGAACTGGTAGCAGTGTCTTTTTTGGGACAGAGGTTGTTCCAGAAAAGAGCTTAAAAACTGTCTGTTTCTGCATCCTCACGAGGCAGCATGCTTACGCTGTGCGTTCGGTAAGCACTGGGCTACTATCCCAAATGACATTCTACGCTGCAGGATAATCCTGATGAATATGTCTTTCATCTTCCGCTCACTCTCAATCTCCATTTCGCCATCAGTCAGTCCATCCGCACACAAACAGTCGCTCTTCCTCTCCCACCTTTCTTCACTTCCCTCATCCTATTAGTAGCAGCCTGCTCATGTGCAACTCTCAGCAGCCAAAAAAAAGAGAGAAAAAATAGACAAGTAATGTGATAACAGTGTGTCACCATTGTTCGTACCAAGCCTAATGGCCGTGCTGCAATTTTGTTGTTCAAAATAAATCATGATTGCGCCTCTCGAACTGCCTCTTTCATCTCTTATCTGCAGCTTTTACCGTGGCACCCTAATGATTTGTTCAGATTTTTCTTTTATATATGTTTTATTTATTCTGGCAAAAAAGTATTGGGTTAAGAAATAAAGTTACAGCTTGGCAATGCTAAGGTTAACAACATATCTGCATTTGCCAATTAAAAGAAAATGAAATGGCAAAGCATCTATAACCGCTTTATATTTTTCTTGCCTCATATCAAATGTCTATCTACACATTAAGCCTCAGTGCCTCCATTTTTGCGGAGATAAAAATAGCTCTGTCAGTGTTTCAGCCAAAGCAGTCTATTAGTATGATGATGTCTTTTGATACAGGAAAAGAAGAATAAAAAAACAATGACAAAAAATAACGCTCTCCAGTCCAAAAAGATGAACATTACCTTAGTAACATTGGTTGACCTCAGTGATAGTAGTCTTCAATTTTGCCAGTAGCAGTTTATGTTTTACTTGAGGGAAAAAAAAACAGCAGCATTTTCAAATTAATTTTAGTTGCCATCTTAGTTTCACAATTTCTTCTCAAAGATTATACTTGGGTTTGTATATTTTCTCTATGAATAAAAGATTATTTGTTGTTTAAATTGGTATTTTTATGCCATCCTTTAACCATATAAGTCAAAAAATAAATGATCATAAAATGTCAACAACATCAAATATTGTAATTCATTTTTGCACAATGGTTTGCTCAAACCAAGGCAATTGTCACGACAAGCCTAAGTGTTTCTCTAGACTTCAGACATCAATCAAAGGCTTAGCCGAACACAAACAGACACTGCGAGTGCATCTATTGCTGTCTAGCCCACAGCTAACATCTGCACTATTAATAAACTGGCTGACTGGGGCAAATAAATGGCTTTATAGGATAACCTGCAGTAAAATTCACATTCCATTCACTATCTGTCTGAAAACACCTTTGATTTGAAGAAAAGAAAATGTGTTCAAAATGTTTTACCAGTTCTTCCATTTGTGTGATCAACATCATTTGGATTTATTATTGCTAAAAGTAAATTTAAAAAATTGTTCTCAATGCTGGAAACAGTTCTTTCTTAATGAAAAAATAAATGAATTTAGGAATATGAGAAATTTGGCTTTTGTTGAAATAAGGGGACAGAGGACGTTTGTGAAATCCCAGCAATATCTGCACTGTATGTGTAAATAAAGAGGTTCAGAGAAAGTTAGTAATGAACTGGCAGATTTTTCAGATCTGAATTGCACTTATTTTTCAGTCAAAGACAGCATAGTTTTCACCAATATGTATAAATGCCTCTAAAGCTGCAAGCTCAGCTTAATGAGCAGTAAATTGGGATATAAACTGAAGTGTTTCAGCGCATTCTTCTTAAGTTTTTAGTTCCAAATGGCAAACACAAACCATCTGGTGCACCACCAAGACAGATCTGCATATTGATCTTTGACCCAGTCATGACTTGTGCTGCATTTCCAACTGGAACCAGACACCTCCTATGACTTGTGCAGCAGAGAAAAACTCCAGCACCGCAGCCTCCGTAAACACACATGCTGGGTTGAGAACAGGTCAGGAGCATTTTCTCTCCCAGGCAGGTCTTTTAAGGTCTCTCAGTGAATCCATAACTGTAACAAGATACTAAGATGACCAGTGGGATAAATGAGGGTGCCTGAAAGAAAAGGAGAGACATTTCCCTAAAGGACAGACGAGTTCTATTTTGGCTCAGTGGTAAAGTCAGCGTTCTGACAACAGCACAATGCGCTGTGTGTCTATGTGGGTGTGAGGGAGTGGGGGAGGAGGGACTGCACAAAACCATAACAATCTCAGTTAGAAAAGGAAAACACGCTGTAAAAATAGTAAGAAAAGATGAGCAAAAGGGGGCCAGGAAGCAAGTGTAACAAGAAAACAAGTTGCAGTGGTAAATGGTTGGATTGTTGATTCTGTCCTTAATAAACAGCAGGATTGTGTCAAGCTATTTTTAATCCATACAAACCCCAGCCATAGTCCCATTCACCTGCTAGACTGGAATACCATACTGTACCATTACACAACTGCCCCTCAAGACCCTTCTGTAGAGACAGAGTACTTGTGTTTGACTACAGAGTCATAACAAAGTTCTCCTTTTCAACCAAAGCAGTTTCAGTAAGATCATTAAATACATTGGGTTGGGTCAGGGTTGATGCTGGAGCCAGATCTTCACTGGTTGTACAAAGTACCAAAGAAAAACTTGCTTTTGAAAAAAAAAATCATTTTTACATAAAGATCAGACACAATCATTTGCGTGTTTACAGCGCGTTTCACAGTTTGCGGCGCATTTAGCTGTTTGCTGCACGTTTGCATCTGTCGACCACCGTAGGATGTAATGTAGTGATGACAGAGAGTCAGTGTGATCACACCGTGAGATTTGAATAGTAGTGCTCAACATTACCTACACTGAGTTATACAACATGCCTCCTAAAGTTCAGCATGCTGGCTTTATTGTGTAAGCACGACCGACTAAATCGGTGCATTTGTAAACAGCCAAAGAGGCTTAAAAAAGGGCTTGTCATTGCAGCTATATTTTGTGAAAAGGACCCATGGATCATAATAGTGACCGTAAGAAGTAGTTTTATTTGTAAGGCTCTAAAAATGTCACAAAGTAATTTTTCAATGTATTTTCAGTACATACTAAATCAATAGTGTTTAGATTAAATAGGTGCAGTTTCCCATGTTCAGAGCTAATTGTCCCATTCCAGAGCGGTTTACTTCCTGGTTGCACCTTCAGATTAAGATGACTGGCTCAAAGATCCCAAACAAAAGGTTATTTAAGTATAAATTAAAACGTAAAATTTTTGGTACAAATGATCGTTATCTTGTCTAGTAGTAATATTTTCCTTTGCAAATACTCAAATTTGTTTGGTGTGTTTGCATGAGTAAAAATGTTAATGGGACAACACGTGGCATCTAGGTAGGTGCCACAAGCAGACTTTTTGTTGTATCAAATTTTCTACTGTTTTCATTCTTTTAGATTCACTTTGGGTAAAGTTGTTGATATTTCTGACTTCTCTTTGGTGAAATATGTCTTTTTTACTGGTGCTTCCACTTCACATCCATGAAGAAAAACCTGCATTTGCTGATCTGCCTCAACAGCATTTTCACAGATATGAAAAATAAATAGTCAGGACAACAGTAATAATGCAAACGTGGACGCCAATCACTTTTTATGACAAAATCTAGAGATACCTTGAGTACACTTTGCACAGAACTTGCTATACTATCTCTGAATTGCATCCCATGCTCAATGACACACCTCACATACAAAAAAAAACTGGTATACCAGCCTCACAGCGGAACACAATGATGCTAGCTTTAATATGGTGTACGATACGTTTTATCTGCACAGCTTTGTAGGTGGCAGCAGGTTAGTGACTGGGAAACTTTGAGCTGTTCATGCATGGAGCCATCAAACATTCTCTGACTGACTAATAAGGGCTGTGAACACCAAGGCAGAAGAGATAGGTTGAAACCTTTCCTGTCTTTTTTTTTAACTTCATTCTTCTGCAAGCTGTCTTTAAACACAATGTAAGAGTTGCAGAATATGTGGGCAGGAGATGGTTATAATGCATGTATGTGTAGGAGATTCAATATGCATTTACAAGAGGCGTAGGCAGAAAAAAAAAAGCATTGGAGAGCTACATTGGCAGATAAATAAGTTGACTGAAATGGAAGCATGAAGCAGATGTCAGAAAGAAAGAGATGTTATGTGTCTGCTTCTCTCTCTCTCTCTCTCTCGCTCTTTCTCCAAGAATAAGAAGGAGCCTTCCAGTGTGCATTTCCATGACTCTGTGTGTGTGTGTGTGTGTCCACAGATGCCAGATCAGAGGTCGAACACAGCTTAATTCCCCAAGCAGCAGCAGGCTGTGCTCAGCTGAACATAACCTGTTAGCATGGAGCTGTCTGGGCATCTTGGAGCCTGAGTCGACCCCCGTGAACAGCAGAGATTACTCACAGGGTGTAATAATGCACGCAGAGATTGCTTCTACTAAAAGATCCAGGTCAATGAAAAAAAATACAGGTGACAGGATTTATAAGACAAAGACGAAATTTAAAACTGAGCACTCAGCTTGTGTTAACATTTTCCCATGCTGTTAAGCAGTTCCTTTTGTCCCCACGCTCAACCAAGCTGTGTCTTGTAATTGCTTTAAAGTCAGAATGTGCCAGTACATTAGCTAGTGTCCAGAACTGGACGATTTTAGGTTTGACTGGCACCCAGTCTACTAAACACTCAAAAACACACCGTCACTATGTAGCTACTTTGCACTAAATATGACACGTTTTCTCTGAGGAACTTTTTACTGAGTGAAGAAGACTGAGTTATCTAAGTGTTTAAAAATAAAGTCAAGGGGAAGCACAGGGTGTGTAAGAGATTACCAAAAAAAAAAAGATTTTCTACAGAGATATGTTTCATGATCAGTTTACTCCTCAGGCTGTTGGTTTTCTTTATAGTGCCAGCTGAAACATAAACTGTTGACACATCCCAGTCCAGCTTTGTTTGCGACATCTATGATTACTTTACCTATTGTTACAATAACTAAAGAATTTAACAGTCTAAAACATTTACCAGTATATATTTTTTCTTGCACAATACTTTATTTCATTGTCAGTTCTCACTAAAAAGATATGCATTTAGGCCTTGTACTTGTGGTCCTGTGCCACTGTAGATGACCCAGCTCTGACAATTAAAGTCACGCCAATGATTTTGGTCATGAAATTTAGTCCTCGTTCTTTAAATGATGCAGTGAATGGACAGTGATGGTGGCAGCTAATAACGCTGCAGTGCCAACAGCAATTCCTCGGGATCTGAGCAGCTGTTCTGCAGTCTATATTGGCCTGTTCTTCAAGTGGAGAGAAAAAAAGAGCAACCTAGATGAGAATTTTGTGCTTCAGTGGCTATTGAAAGATGAGGCAATAAACTGCTAAACTTGAGTAATCACACAGTCCCTCAGGAATTTCTCAAATGGGGATGGTCAAAAACCTTGAAATTTGAGCCCCACGCACACAACCCAAGCTTTAACATTTGATGAGATTCATTATTGTATAGAGCTGAATACAAGTGTCTTTGATTACAGAGCCCACCATTATAAGTTCCTACCAGTGTGCATTTCCATGCTAGAAAGTCAATGGGATTAAAATCTCAATTCATTCCAGTCAATTCTCCAGCAACAAGATTTCATTAAAAGCAGGCAGAGAGGAAAATGGACTCAAAAGCATGGAAACAGCTGGACTATAAATTATAAAGATGTGCTATCTGCTAACTGAACACACCTTTAGCTTGCAGATGCATCATTATTTAATGTTCAGAGGAGTTGGTATTATGTAAATTGGGGTCTTCTATTCTCTTCAGCCCCCTTTTCGATGCCAGGTACTTCCAAACCTAGCAAAGGCAGAGATTATGCAAAGCAATTAACATATGAAAATAACGTATTAATATACTGTCTCTGAACTGTATCCAATCAGTTCCTTTTCACTGGCGTGTGTACAAAACAATTAAAATTAAATTTATACTGCTCTTCCTTAACATATTCTGCAGAAAATGGAATCAGTGAGCAAATGCTGATAAAAGTTTACAGGCCTGTGTTTTTCCTTAAAGGCACACTGACTTGAAGAATATTTATAAGAAGCCGTGCTAATAAATTCCAGTCTTTGTTTCTCCCTAATGATGTGTGCATCTGAGACAAAGCACTGAAATCCATAGCGGTAGCCAGGTGCTAATGAATGGCTTACATTATGCTGTCCACTAATTACTACTGCACCATAAATAAAACACAAGACAATCAATTAGTGGTAGGCGTGTGTTTGTTAGTCGCGGGCAGCAAGATCCTCCAGGCCAAGGCTTTGCAACAAACCAGCCTCTTCAGGGTGTAATTCTAAAACAGATAGGGTTCAGATAAATCACTTTTTGAATGTTGTTGAGCCCACATCAGGCAATTTGCTTGTACAAATTACACATAAATTAATATCAACTGATAGATGAGTAAAATGTTAAATGCACATGAAGCAAAATGCCCCTTCATCTGACAAAAGAAATCCAAAGGACATCTGTCATCTTTCTGCCTTTTTAACAAGAATCTCCAAAAATGGCTTTCTTCTTCACCTCATAGAAAACTCCTTTAGTTTTCCAGACCCCAACCGGTTGACGTATCGCCCTTTATTTGAACCAGAGCAGGAAAAATCAGAGTGCATTTACACTGCATGTAGAAGGCACTAACTGAATTATCCCAGCATTATGTGGCCTCTGGTCCAGCCTATCTGCGTAGTAGGATGCATAATTTGAGCGTTAATGTAATTTACATTTTAACACAGTCCTAAAAGTAAACCGATTAGTTGATAGTTATCTACTAATGTGCCAAGAGAACCCACATGTTACTTGCATCCAGAGAGAGGGACAGGATTACACATGACAAGGTTGGCCTTGCAGGAACATAGACAAAGAAATGATGCCTGCCAGAAAGACAGACAACAGAGAAAGCGACCGCGCACACACAAAAGCACACAAGAGTCTCCAGCACAAAATCCTTTGAGCTAAATGGTTGTCGTTCAGGTTTGGTAGCGTAGCAGTTCTCTCAAACAGGATCCATTTTTCTTCTTTATTTTCAAGGACCTTTAAAAATATCATACCAATAAGGAGTGAGAACCATAACAATAAATCTGGAAGATATAACAGTAGGTTCTCTGATGTATTTCCAGTCTTTAGACTATTTGGCAACATCAACAAATCCATGTTTGTGAAATGTTTTAAAGGCAGCTGACTTGAAATGCATGGAATTAATCAATTTAAAATTCAAATCAAAAACCATAAAGTGTTTCTGGGACATTAAATGTCTTTTTATCTCTATCCCAGCAGAGTTTCATCTTTTCATGGGACAAAATATTGTCCCCGTAGATGATAGAAGTGCTTTTTTCTTCTTTAAAAAAAAACAAAAAAACAGTGCGACAGAGTTGCAGTCCCATGATGCAACGCTCCCAGTGGTTACATCTGCTCCATTCTTTCATCTTTCTCCATTGTTAGGTGGGAGCTGTCACATTAGGAGGAGAATCGTGGCTCCTTCCCACCCCCAAGTACCCCCTTTTTCCCATTCCAGCAGTTGGCAGGGTGGCAGGCCTATACAAAGGAGCATGCACCAGGAGCACAGAGGGGAGCACCGTTAGAGGAAAAACAGTTTGGGAATTAAGGTCATTAATTTTCCACTTTCAAGGGCTGCCACACAGACGGAGATAAAGTCAGCATAAATATTCTGCCGAAGTTTCTCCTGTTTTTCTCCTCTCCCCATTTTCATCGGCAGCCCATTTATCTCCATGCTGTCAATTAGAGGCAAAAGCAAAGAACTAATTAGGAACTGTGCAATTTTAATTAGCTGTTTTGATAATTAAACTAATTGGTTCCCTTGTGTTTCTGCAATGTGTGCTGAGAACTTTTTGATATCTGGGCAGCAGATTTTCTATCCGCTGGTTAATTAGTCACTTTTGCATTAAAAAGGAGCCTTCCTTAATAGCCTTAATTTGCAGTTGAAAAGAGAATCTACCATCAATAATTTGTGTAATTGGTAACCGTTTGATTGTAATTTAGAGGCACGGCCGGACAGCTCGGCATGTCTAATTCCTAATGACTAGGATTAAAGTTGGATTAGCTATTTGGGAAAGGGATTCACTCTCCCCTCTTCCCTACCCACCAAGTGACACCTTGTCTACATTTGATTGGTCATGAAATTCAAATTGACTAGGTGAACAGCAGGGCTTAAACTGGTTTTATTACTTTCTATATGCTGAGCCTGTCAGGTCACATCAAAAAGATTGCGATGATTCGTTTTTTCCGCCCACCCGGCGAGGAGCTCCATGAAGAAGAGAATGAAAAGTGGTTACAATTTATTATGTGATGTGTTAAACCTCTTCTATCAAAGCCATTTGTGTACATCTCTAAGGGGAAATGTAGCCAAGTTCAACCACTAGGAGGAGCAGATCCTTAAGTCTTAGTGTACATCATGTCTTACTGTTACATGAAAGTACTTTATTTCTTTTTGAGATTTTAGCATAAAATCACAAGGAATAACTAAATGTCTGCCTGTAAGCTACATATATGATAACCTCTAGGTATATACTGATGAAATGTTTTGCACACTGACTTTCTTCAATAGCAAAAACATGTGAAGGAAGAAACGCTGGTGCTTACAGGTGTCAGCATGATACCAAAATGCATGTGAATATAGGTGGAACCTGGAAGGCCTGGATATCATTCAGCATCTTAGCTATCAGGGGCCGACTCTATACTTTTACAACATTCAGCCACGTCAGTAGTCTGATTAAAAAGCACCATTCATCCCACTTAGGCAGAATACAATTAAGGGACATGGCTTTAAAAGCCCAGCCCTGAAGCCTCTCCCCCATTCCACATAAAAGGAGCACTCTCCACCAAGGCTTGCCTGTAAATATCATGTTTGATATGAGGTTTTAATCTGCTTAGCCATTCTGAACTATAGAATGGGCTCATCGTCTCCCTGAAACCTCTGTCCAACGGCTGTGCGCCTGAGGACGAACAGGAACACAACACAAGTGTGCTATCTGATTAGGTGGGGTTAATTACAGTGCACTGTTTTGTAGTGGCTGCATTTGAGAGCCGCCCATAAATAGATGGGCATGGCTAATGCATGCTCAGAAATGAATTCTAATTAACTGTGAATCAGAAAGGCCCGCTCAGGGGCCTGTTTCTAGTATTCACTGACCCAGGTGTTGGATGTGGAGTGGGAAAGGGTAGCCACCTAAAACACTTTGAGGGGGCTTAGATGTACATCCTGACCCACAAAAACACAAGTTGTGACTTACCTCACAGGTGATTTGTGTTGATGAGAAGTTCTTTATTAAGAGCCTCTGTGAAACTTGTTCATGCTCTCATTTAATTATTATTGCCTGCCACCATGAAAGGCAGGCAATCAAGTAATTGTGTGTCTGTTTTTAGTTGTCTGGTTGTTAGAAAAATATCTCATGAACCAGTGGATAGATTTTAATGAGACTCTCAGAAAGTAATTATTAAATGTACATCTACAACTGATTAACTTTTGGATTAATTCCAATTCAAGATAGCCACCAGAGTTAATCAACCTTAACAAACACAAAAATGGCAATAACTCTGCCAGTTAAAGTGATACTGAGCTCATAGTTGGCATGCTAGTTGCTGAGAGTCATCTTCTGAGAGCTAACAGATCACAAAATATCTCTGTTTAAAATCAGCATGCACAGCAGCAGGCAATATACATTCCTTCAAGGAAGTTTCATTATTTAAGCAGTCCAACTGAGGTACAAATACAGGTAACAGTTTGATGCACACAAAACTTTATTAACTAAACTTATACGTTGCATGGTGTACCAGTGATGTCATTGTTGTAAATTCACAACTCCTCATACAAACCCAATTTACAGGCCCTCATTGAATGATCTCCAGATTTAAATGTTAAACGGCTATTTGAAGTAGAGCCCTGATGATACCAAACAGTTCTCCATCCTTTTTTTTCTTCAGTTTTTTGTGTGATTGGATTAATTATGTGTCACTCACTCAGTTCTATAGGTCAGCATACATACATTCTTGGTCATAAGTCATCAATCCATGTGACCGTGGAGACGAAAAGTCAAGCATGTCAGCCAGAACGCTGGATGGAAAGGGATCAGACCATTGATTTCAGGGCCAACCCAATCTTACCGCAGCCTGCTGCCTTGAGAACTGAAATTACCCCTATGGGCAGCATGCAGCAAGCTTTTATATGTTAGATTTGTGGCACGTGATCAATTTAGAGGGACCAGTAAAGTGTTTATTTTAAATGCAGAGAAGGATAATTATTAAACGGCAAGGCATATGTAGTTCATACACTGAAGTTAAAACAGAATCCATAAAAACACAGCAGTGTGGTTTAACTCAAAATAGTCACACTTATATGCTAGAGTTCTAATCTATTTTTAACCTACACCCCATTAGAGAAATATAGTTCACAGATGTGGTTCTAGCACTAAAAACGGTTTTATGCAAGTCCTAAAGATTTTGAGCACTCATATAACTTTAACTTATCACAGTTGTTTGGTTATAGAGAATCAGTGAGGGTAATGTGCTTAAAGGATGTAATATGTGGTGCAAAATGTAACAGAAGGCAGGGACAGACTGAGCAAGCTCACACCACAGACAGCCTGCTGGCCGTTGACAAACCAGCATTATTGTAGCTGTACTCCACTCCACTCTCCTAAATGGCTAATCTTTGTTGGATCTCACCCTTAATTGGTTAACAGTCTCCGCAGGGCAAGTGAAAGTGGTGCTATTTAAGGCTCCACCATGAAACAGCAACACTTTCATCTTGGCAATAACAGGCAACAATTATATTACCAGATTTGAAGCTGAACCTTCTATCTACCCACTAATCAAAAACGCGGCCCATCTGTTCTGCTCGACTCTTTTGAAACCGACTGTTTATCTGCAGCCTGTATGATAACTGTGTCTGGACACTAATTAACAGCTAAATAGGCCGCAATTAGATGGTTTCAATTCTGCAGAGGAAAAGTAAGTAGAGGAAGAAAACAACAAGCGCGTTTTATGTTTACTCAAAGTCTACCCGGCACCGACGGAGCAGCATCACTCTCCCTCAACGTCTCTCCCTCAGTGCGTGCGCACGCGTCAATACAACCCCACGTGCGCGCGCTCTCCCGCTCGCGCACGCTCAGACTGGCAGGCAGCCTCGTACGCACGCGCGCGCGCACACACACTCACTTTCCCTTAGCTGTGCTTTTGTGTTTTGTCAGAATTAATGAGAAAAGTTCCCTTGCCCTAGGGGTAATTAGTGTCCTTGGAGTTAAATAAGCTAATACTTAGACACCTCTGGCACAAGCAATTATGTTTGTGTATTGAATAATTGATTCAAAGAGGGGGGGAAGGGCTGCTAATCAGATCTGAGCATAATGAATTGATTTAATTAACAGGGGAATCCGAGGGTCTCTGGAAACTGCGCGCATTTATTCAGCAGCGGCAGAGAGACGAGCGCGGCACACAAAACTGGAAGCAAGAGGAGAAGAGGCGGCGCGACTTTGCTTTTAGCAGTTGACAGATTTGCAATTGGATTTGTTTGAATTTAGTTGCCGTTTCGGAGCAAATGAGAGCGCGAAAGGGAGAGCATTAACAGCGAGGAGAGAGGAGAGCTCAGCCGTTCAGTCCGAGCGTCTCATCCGGTGTGTGTGCGCTCTTTCCCCGCATAGATTTAACCCGCTTTTGATTGTTTTTCTCCCCCCTTTTTTACCCCTTCTTCTTCTTTCTCGCATGGAATTTATCAAAGGCAACAAACGCTGTGTGATCGCGATTCATTTGCGTTCCAGTTCAGCCCGGAAAGGGGGTTTTCGTCGTGTTTATCGCCGCATTCCGTGTATGAATTATTATTGATAATAGAAGGAAGGAAAAACGTGCAGAAAACAATCCATATTTCCAGGGGGGGGGTCTTT
>JAOXNZ010000155.1:18983638-18994730 GCA_028566095.1 Kryptolebias brasiliensis
ACAGTTGTGTTTGGCCAAGATAAATATAGATTAAAAAAAACTTTTTCAGCTGTAACTGATAAGCCAAGTCTTTCGGAAAAGTAACTGTAATATGCTACATGGAGGAAAACAAAGCACAACTACAGGGAAGTGAAAACTATGCTTAAACATAAATAAACACAGCAGTGGAGGAACGCAGGTGAGTGAAAAATCAAGCTTACCTAAAATAAACACAGGAGGGAGGAATGAGAAGCTTAACCTTGCTTATTCAAAATACAGTCAAAATAAACTTAACAACAGGGGAGAAGAGTGGGGAGACAGAACAAAGCTCACACTGAGTACCAACCCAACAGCAATTTAATGAAATTGGCCAAAAAAACGCCAAAAAAGAAAATGATTAAGAAGATGCCAAGCAGGACAAAGGAGAAAATCCTAGAGCCAGCAGGGACAAAAATAATCCTAAGCTTACCCTGGTGTGGGGGTGCCTTCCTCCAGGGTGGAGGCGGTGTTGGTTCCATTGGTGAGGGTGTTTTGGGAGGGCATTACCAGCGAGAGGGTGACACTTGTCTTACTGGTGCTCTGGCTGTTGGAGTATGGCACCGACACGGGATAGATACGACCACCTAAAACAGGAACAGGCCACATACAAAGTTTTGATTTTCACATTTCCCCCCCAAGTAAGAAATGCTGCTGAGCTGTTTTGATCTAAAAATGTATAGGGTACTTCATTCGTTCATTGTTATATATGTACAACTTAACCTTCCTGAAGCCCTCAAAAGAGAGAGAGAGACAAAGAGAGGTAGAGAAGTCCTTGTAACTTCAGGTCAATTTGACCCAAAAGCCATGGGAGGGTTAAGGTAAAAAAGGGTTTGAAGTAAAACTAGCATCACTGGAATGCAAACAAAACCCTTTGATTTTGACATTAAATAAAATTCTTGAATTCATCTCTGCTTACGCTTTGAAAATAATAACCAACAATTAACATAATGATGTTAAATTAAGTCCTTATTCTCTACCTTGATTAGTAGGTATAAATTCATTGACAGAGTTAATTAGAAAACCCTGATGGAGTCTGACAGTTCAGACAGTACAGGACACAACGTAGAAACAAAACATCAGGCGTCCACCTCCTCTCCTGGAAGCTGACCGTAGCCTCGGCGTATTATAGCTTTAAAGTCTGCCAACTGAAACAGAAATACACTTAAAGTGCTAACCACATTGCAGTCTATGCTAACAAGGCAAGAATTTGTGCCACCATCTTGGTAAATGCTACATGACATCTTTAGTTGCTACCAGCATGGCAGAAGACCATAAATAATTGAGGAAAAAAACAAACAAACAGAAAAACTCAGCCAAGAAGCCCAGTGTTCTGCCAAAAGTTGTTACAGTTATTGGAACCGGTACTTTAAGGAACGAGGTATTACATTTATCTTTTTTTTTTTGGAAATACTAGTCTAATACACTGTAATATTATACTAGAGGCCGTTGTTTTCCTCTAGAGGCTTAAATATTTCCAGAATTATAAGGACAAAGACAAAATTACATAGGTTTAAGTTGTGAGTCTAAGAGCAATCAATTACAGACAGTAGTAGCAGAACTTCGGTTAGACTAAATAAACATCTAACGTTCTTAATTACTTAAAGAGCTGTCATGTACTGGTCTAATTAGAATGATTACAGGACTTGGTCATTTTTTTCATGGCCCGCTGAATCAGCTTTGTGGCCGCTGCTGACGCTTTTAACAGGCTTGGTGGGAGGCTCATTACAGAATGTTTTCACAATATGCATCATATATGTTTATAATATACAATAAGGCTATTTCTATGCGTATTTAGACTGCTGAGACAGCATCCAGAATTCAGAAAGGCATTACCAATGCTTGGTTTTGACATGTAAACAGTAGAGACAGACAAGTGCAGCACCTAGCGAGATGCTGTCCACAAATCTTGCCCAGAATTGTCAGGGGCTATTCCAGTGTATTTCTATTTTAGCGCTCTTGCCGCTCACATGCTCATAGACCAAGTCATTTTTAAAATGGTTTCTTAGGTAAATCTTCATTGCTTACACTTTTAGTAAATAACTAGCTTTATTTTGTGTCTAAAAAGCAACTATTTTCTAAAATTCAAATAATATTATCATATTGTAATGTGAGTTTATTTCTTTACAGTTTAAATCAGGTTTAATTAGATGTAGTTTCTCTTGCCCCTGAGATCAACACAAAGTACATGCAGGCTGCAGTGTAATACTTAGCTAAATTGTTACCAATCAACCAACCGCAGACAAAAAGTCTTGAAAACCTAATTTTTTGTACTGCATCTGTCCAAACTTTCCATCATTACGAGAAAAAAGATCTTAGAAGAAAACACAAAAACATGCAACCTTGAGTTGATTTTGGTTTTCAAAGGTTTCAACCAAAAAATAAATAAATAAAACTACTGGTTTAAACTACATTTGACAGGAATTTCTAATTGTACATAAAAAAAGCAAAAAACAAACAGAAAAACATTGAACCAGGATCGTTGTGGTGGTGTAGCCATTCCAGAAGTTATTTCCCTGAAACAGGCTTTCTCAGAGTGAAATTTCTTACCCTGCGTGGGCGTGAGCGCCGCATCAGCCAGCGGGTAATTGAGTGTACGGATGAGCAGGGTCATGTCCTCGTGCCGAGAACAGTAGGTCGCCCTCTGACGACCGGACACGTAGACGTCGTGGTGAAGCCTTTTGACCCGCTCCACCACAGACTGAGCCACTGCTTCTAGACTGGTCTGCTGGGCCAGCTCTGCTGCTACCATGGCAACAATTTCCTATAGAAAAGAGCAGAGGTGGGGGGGGGGGGAGGTCAGAGGAGAAAATATTGATGTTACAGTAGAAGAAGGGAGAAAGATAAATAAAAACAATAAGGAGGAGCAAAACTGAGTATCAGAAAACAGAATAAGACTGGTAATGTAAACAGCAGCAAATATTTGAATTTAAAAGATAGAGAAAACTACACTTGAACAACATAGATAAATAAAATAAAAAAAACAACAGTGATACAAACCAGTGACAGAAAAAGGTAGAGGAAGATGAAAGGAAGGCACAAAACGGGTGAAAAAATTATATTTACAGAAAAAATGCAGATGGAAAAGGTTAGAAAACAAGGGAAGCTAAAGATTTCCTGTGAGAGCGCAACACCAGAGGGGAAAATAAAAACTAATCAGTACAGCTGCTAACCTGATTAACCTGTTCAGGGCCGTGGGCAGATTCAAGTGCATTTATTAGACCCTCTGACATCAGCAACAAGAAGCCTGTCACGCCATCCAAAGAGTGGCTGCCATGAATCTCTGGCTCAGGGATGATGGGCCTGGTTTTGGCTGCACTAAAAGTGGAAAAAAGACATGAGAGTGCAGGCACGTCAGTGACAAAAGATGGGACAAGAAAGGACAGGGAGGGCAAAAACAGCAACGATGAATAACAAAAACAAACTGTGACACTGAGAGAAAAGGAAAGACAGTTAAGAGTCAGAACCTGAGATTAAAAAAAGGCATTTACTGTAAGTGCAGCTGGTCTACAGAAAACATATCTGGCTACACTTATTGATCTAAAAATCATTCACATTTTGTCTGAATTCTATTAGATTTTCTGCACTCTCTTTGATAGCATCATGGAGAGAATTCTGTAAACATTTCTTTATGTCTGATGGAGAGTTATAACTGGTAGTTTGCTCTGTCTGGACATTTGACGAGTACTGGAAATGAGCCTGCAAACAGAGCAATTTAAAGAGGCTCAAATGTGATAAGAATGAAGCTAAAACATTCTAATATGATAACAATGAGACAGCCATCACTGACCAGTCGGAGCTGAGTACAGATGCTGATGAAAAGCTAAAATAGGTTGCTACTGCTAAATGTTTTATTAGATAACACAGAAGAAAGAAAACTGCCTCTTAGATCGATAAAAGTCTGGATCCCAACTCAGAACAGAAACAGATATTTTCCTGTTTTCATTGTCCAGCAGCCGATGGAGACCTGAGACAGTTACTGCCTCTGGCCATGAAACAAATCTAGTACATACACCAATTTAATAAATTATTAGAAATATTTGCTGACTTTTTGTCATGTTTTGTTTTAAAACGATTTATGCTAAAGAGGCAGAAAATGAGAGTACAAAAAAAAAAAAGAAGGGACAAAAAGGTTCTTCAGATTCATTGATCTACTGTAAAATCATAATTATTTCTGGTCTTTTAGGGAATTAAAATAAATGTTTGAGTTTGATTAATAAACAAACGTCATCAAAGTGGCAAAACATGTAAGCATCCAAAAAAAAAACAACAACAAAAAGACGATTGTGAACTTCACAGTCAAGAGTCAAAATAACAACCACCAGTGTCACCTGAGCAGATCGATTTCATTGTAGTTAAATTTGACTCTGTAGTCTCCAAGCCTCCTTGTGCTGCTCTGTCCTGCTATCTGTCCTGCTTGTCTCACGCGAGCTGCATCCACACCTGCAGAACAGGAAAGGCATGAGAGACATGGTGAGGTCATGTGCAAGGTGAGTTTTAGAAGACCAAAAGGTGGAACAAGACATTTTTTTGAGGGGAAGGGAAGTGAAAATCAATAAATAGAAGCAGGAAGGTGGGTTTGGAGGAGGAGTGTTTACAGGTGCATGAAAATATGGGGTGAGGTGACCTTGGCCTAGCTTAATGGAATGGCTGCTGTTTCTTCTGAATCATTCAGAGAAGGACCTGAACAACAGAATAATCACAGGACTTCCATCTGAGAGCGTTGAAACGCAGCAAGAAAACAAAGAGAAATCTTTAAAGATCCAGTGTGAGATGCTTAAAAAAAAAAAGTGCTTAATTTCCCATTATATCCATATGCTTCTTCTGCACAGCTTGTTGTCATGAATGTATTTTCTGTTACATTTACAGCCCTCATTACCAAACCATTAGCTGGGCTGTTCTCCATGGATCAATGACTCCAAGTGTGTCTGTGAAACAGTTAAGGCACTAATGGCTACACTACACACATAAAACAGAAGGAGAAAGGTAAGGCACATCTGTTTCCACACTAAAATGTGCAAGTTAAATTTATTTCTATTTGTTCATCAAGACCAAAGCAATACCCTTACAAGTCCACGAATAAATTTATTTAGAGAACAGGTTTATAAAATGCAACATTTTATTTTATTGATGTAAACATTGCAGTTAGTTTTGTGCAAAATAATTGTAAATGTTCCTCTCTACACATAACCTCACACATGTTTTCAAAGGTCTCTTATGAACTGATGACTATTAGGATTTTTGTAGATAGTTCCTAACATACTGTTTAATGATTACAGTCTCACAAAGTAAGGTAAGGCTTCTGAAATATTTGATCAAACTGTTTTATTTTTTTTGTTTTGTTAGGCTCCACGAAAGCTCGTGAGTGCCAAATATATTCTTGATTGGACCATTGCTGGACTTATTACACGTTCCTTGAACAATGACATCATACTGATCTAGATAAGAGGGTCTGTGTTGGTCTGTTTAGACCCCCAGCACTTCCTGCTTTAACATGACACTATCTTCATATCATGCCACTGTGAAATCTTTTGAAAATTACATAAACTGTGCAAAAATTAACGTTATTTACTCTGTTAAAGAATTTAAATATACCTCACTTTGGAAGCAACTACCAAGATTGAATCCCATTTCACTCAATTTTTGTATTGTCTAGTACTACCCCAAGTCACGCTGAGGGAGAAGTTGCATCTGTTTAAGTAAAGGAAACTGCAAAAACAGATTATGTATCAACGTTTTGAAGAGGTATCACATATTGTAGTGAAATATTTCAAACCCTACTCTTTGCAACATCAAATTAAGGGGTAGGTGTTGGTATGCATTTAGATTATGGGTAATGCTAAGAAACAGAATTCAGAGTTTATTTTACAGTGAAGACTACAAAAGAAAGCTATTTTGGATATCACCAAATCTATTTTCCATTTTTGTCATCTCTGGACAGCTGTGAACACATCTGTGCATCTCACCCAGTGCAGCCAGTCTCTGCAGCTCCTCCTCGTTGTCTGTGCTGTGTGGTCGACCGATCTGAAGAACCTGGTTCTGGCCATCAATGCTTGACTTACACAGCAGGACTCGATTGGTACCTGAAGCCAGAGACATTTTTAAGAACAAAACAAAAACTATTAAGATATACAGTAAATCTAATTTCTTCAATGAAAAGAAACACAATGCAATGATACCATCAACTATGGCTCATTTTCATTTGATGCCAAATACACAACACAGCATTTTCAACACAGATAGTTTTATAGCAGATAAAGGAGAGGCATCATAACTGTTTAAATTCAAACAGACCTGAATAACACTGTAAGCATAGAATCGAAATATGACAATAGTCATCATGCGTTCAATAAATCTTTCAACTTGGTTAAAAAAGTCTAAAACTGAAACTTGCTTGTGTGATGTTTTCAAAGTTAAAAATTAATTATTTGTTAATGAAACCAAACAAAAGCTGACCAAAGACGGATCAATGATTAATTAGCTTTTACAGTTAAACTTTTAGCTTATTGAGCAGAAGGCTGATGCAGTCCCAGACTAAGTGGTCTTAGTTTTATGATCGCAAAGTGCCTGAAGCTGTGTGTTGAGCTGCTTATCTAATCAGCAGGACAACTGGCCTTTTCACAACGTTAGTCAGGTTTGGTCTAGAAAACTGATACCATGGTCACAAAAACGATCTAATCATTTGGATTTTCAATGGTTTTATATTCGAATGTGCTAAAATAAGGTGCTTATGTTCATGTTCTGATGCTGAATGTTTACCTATCCCCTCCTTACCCATCTCTCACCCCCACACACACACACCGACACCCACACACACACACCGACACCCACACACACACCCACAACTCAAATATTTTTAACATCCACAAACAGCTGGAAGCTATTTAACATGCACACTTACTCTGAAGTTCAAACATCCCAAGGATTTTGTCAACTTTGAACTTCTGACCCAGCCCTATGGCTGTTCCCACTTGTAGACAAACATCCCCATCCCCCCATTTTTCTCTGATGAATGCCATATTCTTGATGAAAAAAAAAAAATCTTTTGAACCAAAGATGTAAACAGAAACACAAAAACACCTAAAATGACTCATATGAGGAGTTTATTAGGCAAAATATTCTGAATCTGTCTAGATTAACAGCACTGATGACTAAATAAAAAACAAGAATCCTAAACCCTATACCTTGGCATTCATAACAGTTTTTTGAAAGCTTTTCGAAGGACACATTGTGGCTTCATATTCTGTATATGTGGTTTCTGTGCGTGAATAATTGTGTTCTTCCTCAGAGTTACAAATCTAAAATAGCCAATGGGATTTTCTGATAAAATATTAATGACAGACATTTCTTTTTTGCTCTACAGCTGAAAGAGACGAGAATCTGCTAATACAAAAATCACAAAAACAGATAAGCACACATTGACAACAAAGAGGACATGCTGCTTTGGTAACAGCAATAACACGGATAAAACATTTAGCCTCCGTGTAGGTGTTAATTAAAGAGTAAAGAACAGTCCAACATCTTCTCGAAGGTCGCAGAAAACACCACACACAGGACCTATTCATATCTGTAAATCTTTACTCCCACATCTTTTTTTCTTATGCCTTTCAGAGAGATAGTGAATATTATGTGTAACTCCAGTTTGACATGTGTTTCTCACAATTGCAGATAAAATCTTTTTGCGCAAATTATTGTGTTGGTAATATTGCTAACAAAAATTTAGGGGAGCATATTATGTACCCTTTTCACAAATTAACACAGACATTTGCTGAGCTCTTAAATGAATATCAATGACATTTTTGGTCAAAATACTACAAACCTAAAGTACTGCAGCACTTCTCTACCTACTTATCGGTGCTCCATTCTTTGCAACCTTATTTAGGGTTATGGGGGAAAATAATGACTGCAATTGAAATTATTTGATCATTTATTGGTGTTTTAAGTTTTCAGAAGCCAACATTCATAATTGTTGCCTAAATTGATTGATTTAGAACCATGTTTACAGTTTATTTTCATAATACCACTATGTGCTCATAAGCTGATGATGCATTAATTGAAAACAGAAATTTAAATTTGAACATTTGGCTGGAACCCCCCCCCCCCCACCAATAGCAAGACAGGTTTGTAAATTGGGAAGTAAAATGTTTAAAATAAATAAATAAGGATGCACTGATCTCAATTTTCTAGACTGATTGGGAGTTTTGATATTTGTAAAGCTCCAAGCTGCCAATTCCAGTTTTATTCTAATTTTAATTTTAATTTACCCATAAGTAAGAAACGGTCCAGACTTGGGTTTTACTGTGCTGGTTATCAGACACTGTCAGTATTTCATTACCTAAAGTAATCTTTTTAAACACTGAATTAAAATCTGAGTCGAGTCTGACATCTGCTGGTGTGAAGCAGACTGAACCGACTGTTACCTATAACAGACATCTGTTTCAATTAAATTAAAAATGTCACACTGAAAATTAGAAATCATTCAAGAGAACTCGAGCTCATTTAAAGACATGTGTCCATACCAACATTGGCGATGTAGAGCTTGTTATTGAGGATCAGCGCCACCACAGCTGTAGCGCCTCCTGACACCTCCTGCTCCAACGCCTTCAGACGCTCCTGCACCTTCTGACTCTGAGGAGAGAGCTGATGGAATGACACATTCTGACCAGCCGGAAGGCACACAGAGACAGAAGAGATGAAGAGGGAGGAGATAATATTGTGGGTAAGAAGGAATATTAGGAATGGATGAAATGAAACAGAGAACAGTCAGTAGAACTAGGCTCCACGACTGTCATGTGACAAGACATGAGATAAGTGAAAATGAGAAAAGAAATGGAGGAGGAAACATAGAAGCATAGCTATGAAAACACAGGGAATCTCAGTAAAAAAAAAAAAAGTAGGTATGGGGTGATAAGGTAACAAAAAGCAGGCAGAACTAGATCCAGTGAAGGAGTGCTGAGACAGATTTATCCAACAAAACACACTGTTGAGAGCATTCGGAAAATAAGCTTGTTATCTTAAGGCTGAGCATTATCTCACAATAATGCCTAAGACTGAAGTTGCTATGGAAACACACTTTGAAATTTTCACCATAATTTGTCAAAATGCTCAGCACTATGTGTGTGTGTTTACCTCGTTGTGTGGCAGGACATAGTTGGACAGGTTAGCTTTCTCAGCCAGAGCATCATCTATTGTTTTAAAGTAGCTCTTCTCCACCACATCAAAAGCCTGCAACAATCCAGTGCAAAGATTTTCCACCATTTACTCAATTTGTAATGTGGGAAATAAACCAGATATCATCAAAAGAAAAAAAACACGCTATAAGAATAAGAAAACTACAAGAGCATGTTCTACAACCGCTACTCCTGTTTTGCAGCTGACAAAACCAAATGACTTTTGGTTGCTGTTGTTCCAATGTGACTAACAATCATAAAGAATCTTTAAAACTGCAAATGCACAAAAACATCCAACATATTGCAAAACACCTAAAATAACAAGTAAAGCCAGAGTGTTTTTGTTACGATCTCTGAGGAAAAACCAGATTGTGAGCTGAAGTGACACACTCTGAGACCTACAGTAAGATTTGAATGAGATTTTCTTAATCCGCCTTTGGGTATAAGCAGCAGAATTTTTATTTGTGCATCTTTTGCTCTTACATCAGGTGAGTATGGAATTTTAGTGTGACACTTCAGGCATTTTGCGTAGCTGGCAAAATCTTCCAGATGAGTAAGTATTAATGCAGCCCACCTGAACATATTTCCAGGAATATTATTCAATATTGTTAAATCAGTATTGCCAGTGGCATGAAAAACAAAGACATATCCACAAATGTATTGCAAGATGTGCTGATTTACATCCCAGAGAGTGTGCTTGGCTGACTTTGAATAGGTTGTCTCAAAGAGGCTAAACAAAAAATTAGCATTTTCAGTTGCTTTCACTTGGTCCTAATTTAGGCATTTATTAGAAGTATGCAACACAGCAGCTGTTGCAATAACTTTAATGTAACTGTCTCTTTAAATAATGCAGTTTGAGTGTAAGAAAGTGACAATGCTGTGGTACAGTAAGTTAAATTTCATCCTCACATAAACAAAATCATAAAAACGAAAAGGTGCATTGCTAATTTTGAATTAAGGACAATAGAGATGAAATATATTAAGTGTAAATGAACAGGCGGACAGACACAGACCTGTGTAAGGATCCTGCGGATGTCGTTGTCTGTGTGACTGGAGTTTAGTTGCCCAAGTAAGAGTTCAGCTGTCAGATACTGCGCAGCAAAGTTGGCCACTCTGCTGCCATCATAACCATTGAAAACCCCGTACAGGAAACAGCCGTCCTCAAATCTGATTGGTTGACAAATCAGAAGAAACATAAAGTTATTGCTTCACTTATCGAGAGGAAAAAAAAATGAACAAACGAAGATTCTTTATTTATTTAGATACAAAACATTTAGTGGAAATGGAACTGTAAGAGTCAAGAAAGATATTAGGAGATTTGTCTTTCTGGTTTCAAGCTGAGTGGACAAAAACCTTTCAGATATGATGCTTGGTTTCCTTCTGTACCTTTTTCCTGGTCTAACTCACCTCAACCTGAGGTGCCCATCCTCCATGGGGTGGCTCTGAGCTCCTTTACCATCTGGGCTGTACACACAGTTGGGAGCTGTCCCGACCCCACACATCTGACACAGAGGCAGGTCATCTGTCCAGCTCTGATGCTGCAAAGATTTAAGGAGGCGTCATAATAAGAAGCTACATTAGATGCCTGTAATGTGTTTCTGTTGTTTGTTTTGTTGTGTTTACTGCATGTGTGAAGTAGAGTCCAGACAGTTTGTGGATTTGCGTGGTTTGTAATGCTGCTAATATGCTTTGGCCTCTATTTGCTCTTATTTATTCTACCAAATTATTATTATTTCTTTTTATTTGACAATAATTAAAAGGGGTGGCACAGCGACGTAGTGGTTAGAGCTGTTGCCTCCCAGCAAGAAGGTTGCAGGTTCGAAACCCGGGCTGGGGCCTTTCTGGGTGGAGTTTACATGTTCTCCCTGTGCACACGTGGGTTTACTCCGGGTACTCCAGTTTCCTCC
>JAOXNZ010000155.1:19004571-19025011 GCA_028566095.1 Kryptolebias brasiliensis
CGTCCTGAGCCTGGTTCTGCTGGAGGTTTCTTCCTGTTAAAAGGGAGTTTTTCCTTTCCACTGTTGCCAATGTGCTGTTCAGGGTGTGAGACTGCGACAAAGTGAAGATTCAACGCAGTTTGCTGGCTTCCTTAGATAGATAACGTTTACTAATTGGCTTTTTGTAATGTGTGTGCATGTTTCTGTACAGTGCCCTGAGACAACTTTTGTTGTGACTTGGGCTATTTAAATAAACTGAATTGAATTGAATTGAAAAATATACATATGTGTGAGTAATTTTTAAATCTACATTAAGCATGTATTTTATTGTATTGTCAAGAAATAGAATATGAAGATTGTGAGTAGGTTTACCTGACACCCCAACATCAGCAAGGACAGCCTTTTTGCGGTCTTTGACGCTGCTGATCTGAGGGAAGTAGACATCCAGAGCCAGAAATGCAACACAGCAGAGGAAGGCCATCGAGCCCATAAAGACGCCATAATTACAGGCATTCTGGTTCCGGTTGAAGATGCAGTACTCCTCCACTTCCTTGGGGCGATTGATGTAGCCTTCGTTGGCGATGCAGCCGAAGATCACAATGGAAAAGAGCTGGAGAGGAAAATTCAAATGAAAAAAAGAGATATAAATGTCAGAATAAAAAGATTCTGTATGAGACTTAAAGGACAAAAGCAGGAACTACCAACAGGATACAGACAGCATGGAGAGAAGTCTAGTTACAGTCAGTTATATTGATAAAAGCACAAATTTACAGTATCCTCTGATGTTTTGCAACAACTGACTGCCAAAAATGAACAGTTTTAGTACGTTTGAAATAACCCTCAGGCTACTACTACAGGTATCTAAAATCTGAATGCTGCTACTAAAGTAAACCCATCAATATTAGTGGGTAAAACCTAAATATCACAGCAGTTCTGCACTTTTACAATCACATTAATAATTTAACTTCTGGACACTTGATTTATTTAGCTCATTGACAAAAATGAGAAGTCAAAGTACTCAAGCTGACAAAGTCTTGTTACGTTACTATAAGTGACATAAAACTTAATGAACTGAAGTTACTTTTTCTGAAACTGACACAATATTTAGGTCTGACAACAGGGATCAGTTTGGGAGAGATTCTCCTGCTGATGATAGAAAAGCTATTCCTGACAGCATCACTTGTAAATCTCTGCCTGATGAAGCAAAACTAAAGCAACAACAACAAAAAATACAATTGCCCTGCATTAAATGATTTAAACAAGGATTTCCTAAATCACAAATTTTGTCTAACTAGATATAAGTTTTATATTTTAATACATTGTTTGACAATCCATCCAACAACTTGTAATAAAAAAAAACAACAATTTCTGTTTCTGCATATTTTATGAGTATTTCATCAAAATCTTTAACAGTCCAAAAAACTCCCACCTGCTGGGGTCAGATGGAATATTTAGACCGCCTGAATAATTCATAAATAAGAAGTCACTTTATGATGCTGCCAGCTCATAATGTCAAGACAACCCTGCAGAGGAGTTTCAATGAATAATACTTTGCATCTTTTTTTAAATGGATTGCTCAACGGGCCTCTGGGTTTTTTTCTTGACACATGTAGTTCGACAGCAGAACAGGTTGCCTTTTCCAGCAAATCTTCAATTTCGTCTGACTGGCTGTTGAACACGCAAATTCTAATTTATAGGTTCACATATATTATGAGACGTGCGCTTATCAGGACCTACAATGTTAAAGCCTAACAGCTTTCAGTGTAATATTCAGGCCTCAGCCAACAAGCAGATTTAAATCAAAAACCTTCTTTCAGTGAGGTGACAGTGCTAACCAGCATGCTAATCTGCTGCCTAACTAATCAGTTATGTTAATCAATGAAAGGTGCTTCTATTATGCTTGAAACAGAGGACAGAATAAATGGGAAGATTTGATGGAATCTATTCAATTCCTTTGGTAGATCCAGTCAAAGTGTGTTTAGTGTATATGCTGATGATATAGTCTTTCTACAGAGGAACCCTCTCTGGGTAACTCTGCTGCTCTTTTGCAAGAAGCTTCTCAGTCCCTACAGACAGCTGTTAAAACTAAAACTAGTTCTGAATTTGAAGATTTATTTAATCTGTCATAATTCCAGCTGTCCTCGTTGATTCTAAGAAAAGTTTTGTATTATCTGAACGTAACCAACTGAAATGGTTGTGGAGTTGATCCTCTTCTGTTACAGCTGATATTATTAATGTTTCAAAAATGTGAGCAAGTTTTTTTAAATTCTGCACCTGTAGAAAGACAAAAAGGCTTACAAGCAAATAAAGCATATCCACCTTTTAATGTAATGTTCTCCTAATGCTAATAGGACAGTTTGTTCCATAGCATGTCTGCAACAGCAAGCCACAGTGAGGTAGTGTTGCTTGACTTTTTGTTTAATGCTGAAGATGTTTTCTTCCTTTTATTCCTGGACTAGTGAAGCCAATGACAGAACAATGATTATGTTATAGCATCTAATCCCCCCTCTCCTCTGCACTGTTTTACTTTCATCCTTCCTCCTATGTTTTTGTAAAATCAATATTATCATTATCTTCTCTCCTTCGGAAGAGAAAACACAACAGCCCATACAAAATGAAGTCAATAACAAGGGCAGGTTACTAAGATACCATCTTGTCTGTCTCTCCTCATCTCTACAATATGGCATCACAGAAACACCCTTCACAAGGCTGTAAAAATGAGACCACACATACAAGCACCCACAGTGTTTAGTAGTCAACTTTGTGCTTCTGTTGTTAAAAGCAAATCAAACTGCTCCATCCAGCTGACAAATCCTCTGATCAAACCTCTAGGGAGCTATTTCTGTCTGATTATCGGGGCTGGGCCAGTTTATGTTTGTCGGCAGATTTTGCTGAGGTGAGTGATGGACTCTGAGTGTGTCTGTGTATGTAACCGGGAGAATAAAGCAGAGACAGAAAGTTACTAGTGAAGCTCAGGTTATGGGATAGTTTACTCAGCTGTTGTGTGTGTGTGTTTGTGCACTAAATGGCATTGATAGAAGGAGAAGACACAATAGACTACAGTTTCACTAACAGGCCTGATCATAAAGGCCAGAAACCAGGTTTGGGATGGGCATGCCACTCACAAATACAGCTCAGTTTCTCTTCACAGGGCTGTCTGCGCTTGGGAGAACACAGTTTCAGCAGTGGAACTGGGAACTCAACTCAGCAACTCTTGTGCTAGCTGGAAGAAACGCTTGTTAGAGTTTAGCTTTTCAAAACTAACCACTAGCATGACCATTGTTTTTATTCAGGGAGGGATAGTAACTTAAAATCTAATCACTTTGCATTGATCATTTCTAGCTAACTGCACAGTATTTCTAATGAAGAGGGCGAGAAGTCTTCAAAACAGCAACAAAAAACGAACAAGTTAGCTTTCACAGTGTTATTATTAGGACACAATTTGATTTGTACTGAAATATCATAACAGCTTGTTGTGTTCTAGTATTTTTAAAATTTGGTATGTTTATTTTTTTAATTCAGCTTTTTGTGAGTTTGTATTTTATGGTTTGTTTTTTATGTTTTGAATCTATTTCATAGATGATTTTACTCTCTGCTTTTCTAAATCAGCACACTCGGTTCATTAGCTTCTTCAGCTCTCAGTTTTCATTTGTCCTTTGTTTCATTAAGTATCCAGTCATTTTGCATGTTACAGTGTCTTTAATATGTGTTGTACAACAACAGAAGCATTGATTAACACCAGCAGCTTGCTGAATTTTTCAATAATGAATGTTTAGTAGTGTGGAAGGAAACTGAAGTATCTGGAGAAAACCATTACAGCTTCAGGCAGAACATATAAACTTCACCCAGGAAGGCCCCAGCTGGGATTAGAATCCAGGACCTTCGTGCTGTGAGGAAACAGTGCTAATCATCACACCACCGTGCCACCCCGAGACCTGATCATGTAAATGTCTTATGTGACACTAGAGACAACTCTTCTGATGTTACTGAAGTTGTAGACAGTCTTTAAACTCTCATTCATATCCAGAGTTGTGTTGACATATGAAAATCGCCGTATAAAACCTTCATTCAGCTGTATTTTCAACATTAAATGAGAAAGGAATGAAACACAATGTGGCATCTGGAGATGCTTTCCTCACACACTCCTCTCTTTAAATGAGAGGTGCACGGAGAACGATTGTGGCCTCCAAATCCCATCCATCTACATAAAGTATTTTCCATTAGGGGTTAGAGATTAAGAAGAAAATTGCAAAAGGTATGGAGGGACTGTGGAGGCAGAAGGAACATGGAGGCGGTGCTATTTTTAGCCCGCCTGCATCATAGCTCCCTCCCTCCCCCTCATCTTCTCCCATCTCCCCTTGTTACTGGCCTCGCCTCTGCCCACAAGCATTCTTGAGAAGAATGAACGTGCTTCGTCACTCACATTGAGCTACATACAGCTAAACCGAATGCATAAGAGTGCCCACAGCATCACATGACTGGCTTCAAATTCAGGTCAGGAAGACACAGACTCACAAGCACATATGAGACCTCCTCATTGTGGTCGGCCAGTCACATGATGTCAGGAGGAT
The DNA here is from genome assembly GCA_028566095.1 of Kryptolebias brasiliensis. NCBI lineage: Eukaryota > Metazoa > Chordata > Actinopteri > Cyprinodontiformes > Rivulidae > Kryptolebias > Kryptolebias brasiliensis. Next base: position 19,009,122 of record JAOXNZ010000155.1, read on the forward strand.
GCAGGAACACTCAGAAGAGTCACATTATAAACATACATATTGTTTACTGATAAACTATCTAGTTTATGGAATGGCTTTGAAGATTTCACATTTCACAAATTATAGCAATAATAAACTCTGAAAGAACTTGCATACAATCACTTAAAAGTACTCTCCTCTAAAGAAAATAATTGTTTGATGAATTTAAAAACATTATTTTTTATGAATTACTGGACATGACCTGATTTTAAGTGCTTAATACTTGTGACTTATCATCATTACATCTAAGGATAAAACAAATAATAATAAATTGATTTGGTTTACCAAAGACAGGAACTATTCATATTAAACTCATGTTAAATGATTTAGACAACAATTTACAGCCATCAAACTGTAATACTGACATAAAAATGAAAAAGTCTTTTAAATGTTTTTGTACCTTTCTGAGCTCAGAAGCACACTTAGCCTTGAAGGAAGATAAATTTTTCTACTTAGCAGACTTTTTCACTAAGCTCTTCTCCAATGAAGGAAACCTTAGGTTTTATCACAAGACCCTGGAGTGGCCCCAAGTCATCTGAGGACTGAAAAAAAAAACAAAAAGAAACCACCATCTACCAAGACCATTCATCAAAAGCAAGAAATATTTTTCAACAGAAGCAGAGTTTATGATCCTCTCCTCATAAATGCCATGATGTTACTGCATGACTTTTTTTTTTTATCTGTGAGGTCACATGATGATGAAGGCTACTTGTTTCTTTCTGAACAAAGCCAGAAAAGGTGATAAATAGCTAAAAAAAATTAAGTTTCATGCAAAACGCTTTTACGTCTCCATTCAGTTTTCCTCAACGGTCCCATATCTCTACAATTACAAAGTCTGTAGAACATGTAGATAAATGGCTCTCACTGTTCTTTATGTGGATGTTAAAAGGAGTTTGTCATTTTCTGTAACAAGGACAGTTGGACCTGCAGGGCCACTGGTGACGTGACATACTTTGGATTTCTGACGTTCCCCTGAGAAATTCCAGTGGGAAATGAACCTACCATATCACCAGGGACTCCCTGTCTCTAACTTCCTAACTTGTTTCCCCTCTACCTGCTACAGTGACACAAGCACAAAACACACAAAAAATCTGCGTTCAAACAAAGACGGGTTTTGGCTTGGCCTAGAAACTGAAAAACAGACACTGTCTTCAGAGCCACAATTAGTATTTGCTATTACATGGCGGATGGAGATTAAGTTACCAAGCTTTTTTTCTCCCTGCAGCTGCGTGCAGTTGGTTTTGTGAAAGTGGGAGCTGACGAATGAAGCCTTTTAAACAAAAACACTGAATCACACACACAAAAAACAGAATTTTTTTTTTTTTTTTGGCTGCACCTTAAAATTCTTCATCTGATTAGATGTCATTAAAAACGGGAGCATGTCTGCGAGCGTGTGATGGTTTCCCCACCTCTCTGATCTGCAGACACATCACAAGGTTTCTGAAGGTGCTGAAAGCAGGCACTGTGAAGAATGCCACGTGGGTCTCTGATCTTGTGACCACCCGAGGGTCACTCACAAATTGCACATGAGAAATCCTGATTGCTTCAAATGTGTATGCATGCATGAATGCATGTCCTCCCTCTAGAATCTCTCCTTTTCTAGTGTGCTCTTTAGCCTTCTTTTACTCTCTAGTTTTTGTCTTAGTCTAAATTTACATCAGTATTTTTTAAAAGAAAAAATAAATGTAGGAACAAAGATATAAATCTGCCTTTTGAAAATATGAGCAGGTCAAGTTTTTTTCCTCTATATGATCTATTGATTTTTAAGTTTCAATTGTACAATTTCCTCAAATTGAAATGTTTGTATTTGGTTGTTTAGGCCTACAGGTGAAAGTGTTTTTGAGCTTTCTGTCACTGCAGGAAACAAATATCTGTGATGTTGACACAACAAGTAAGAAAGTGTTCAGTTTCTTTGTTCATTTTTACTCATCACTTTATGGAGATAAAATGTCAATAAATAGGTAAATAAATAATGGTGAAAAATGTGTAAACCAAAGTCGTAAATACTGCAAAGTGAAGCTCAGCCTTAGTCAGCACTGGGTTACTGAAGACATTGAAAGAGTTGGTGTTCTCTGTACATGTGTGTGTGTGTGAGGGTGTTTGCGGGTTTAGTGAATGCTGCAGAGCGTCGTTCTGGGCTGGGAATACCTGCTGTCACCATGGCAGCAGCTGCTCGTGTAATGAGAGTGAGAGTGAGAAAGACAGGAGGTCTTCGCAAAACATAATTCAAGGAGAGCCACTGCAGTACCAAGGGTACGCAATGAGACAGAAGGGCAAAACCACAAGTCCAGGACACAGCAGCCCTCAGAACCTCAGTTACTCATTTGCTCTGCACACTTCAAGTTCCACAGAATGCCTACCCCCTGTTGTTTTTTTTTACTATTGCTTTAATATTTCCTTCTCTTTAATTAAGGTAGTAGAACACAATCAGATGAGTCCAAAATCTACAAGTGCAAAGGAACAGATGGTTCCTCAATCTTGCAAAGCCAAGTCGTAACAGAATCAAGAGTAGAGTTACACTCTGCACTGGCGTTCGATCAAGTACGAATATGTTTTTTAAATTGAAAGTCACTTTTATGTTCAGTCAGTCGTAAACATTTTGGGCAGACCTGAACGCAGCAGTAATCTCTGGTGCGTGACTGTAACTCCATATGACCACAAGTTCATCTTAAAGCAGCCGAGTTGGGGGTAAATATCAGTGAGGCCCAAACTCTGCAGGTTCACTTTACAGAACTCTTGTTGAGTTTGGAAAAAAAAAAAAAAAACCTCTCAGGTGCAAACACACATCAAATGATGTCTGAGAATACAGACATCAGAGCTCTTTTAGACATATATTAAACAATGAATCATGCAGTGAGTGTGATGTGTGTGGATAAGTGAAATAACAATTTTCATTTAATGATCTGGACAAAATGAATTCAAAGTTTCAAATCCTGTTAACATGCTCATACAGGTAACGCTGTGTGATATATCTCATTCAATCAATCAATGCAGTCTTTGTCATTTCAAACAGTGAGTAAAGCTGTACTCAGAGTCCCTAAGTGTACTTGAATTGTGTAAACCATCAATCAATCACACCAGCCACTGGTGACAAAAAGAAAACATTAGTTTACATTTACAACAAGCACCTTTGCTGTTAAAATGTTGTTGAGCAACGTTTTTGGGTTCTATCTTTCCTTCACAATTCCTCACGTTAAAACAATAAAACATTATCTGTGAAGAACATCCTCTTCCGCTTGACTTCATCAGCCTTTCCTCGCTGCAAAGTGTTTCTGTTTACAGTCTGATAACGAAACGTCCTAACTGACGGATCACAACTGCACTTTAAACTGTTTGAGTCACATCACTTAATCCTCGTGAGTTACAGGGAATCTGTTGGGAGGGACTTTTATGAAAATGTGAAACGTAAAGATGTCACTTCAATCACATGGAATACGGTATGCTTTGAGATCATCGAGGTGTGTTAAGAGTTTAAATTAATGCAGTGTCTTGAACTCTGATGTTGATAAAAAATGACTGACATCGGTGTGAACTACAAACAAAAGCGAGGTTCAAAAGCCTGTAAGGAAATTAAACCACCTTGAGAGGGAAATCAAAAATGATTACCTTGTGAAGTCAGATAATTAAGAAGCTACACTATTGAAGTTTGCATGTGTTAAGGATTCCAACAAAAAATAATAATAACCACATAAAGTACGCACAGCAATCAGTCAGGACTTTAGGGTGTTATTGAAATGTTCAGAAAACCCTCAGCTTTCACTCCCTGCATTCTTTGCTTATATCAAGTGGGATAATTTTCAAACTTTAGTTTCTAGTGAAAACATAGTTTTTCCAAAACTGTCTTTTAATTTGTCATTTCTACAAAAATTCTTGTAAACACAATACCGTTTCTAGAAATGTCTCCATCCACATGGAAAAAAGCTGTAGGAACTATAAACAAGAAATAAGGTATGTAGGATTGTGCATAATGCTTGCACCCTGGGTGTGAAATGTAAACAGAAGAAGAAGAAGAAGATGATGTCCGCGGGTCATAGGTTAGATTAGAGGTGAGGTTATGACATCATTGTTTTCAAAAGGTTGCGTTTTGGCTGTCAACACAAAGATGTAAGGATGACATTTCAAGATTTCTTTTCACTCCGAAACCAGTAACAAAAACACTGTTTTGCAGCTTCTAAAACACCACGTCCACATGGATGCAAAGCTGAAACAACAAAAAAACAACTTTTGAGTAATCAGAAAAACTGTTCCTGTGTGGACGACCCCCACGTTCAAACAAGCCTAATAAAAGCAGAGAAAGAACGACGTGTCTACACACACAACACACAACTTCCATTAAATATAGAGTTCAGAATGTGTTTGAATTCTGACATGTAGGTGTGTGTGTGCGTATGTGCAAGTGTGCTTCTGTTTAACACGCACCTGACAAAACACCCTTTCCAAAGAACACCACTTCGAAAGCTCTGAACTACTGCTTTAAGGTGAATTTTCTTGAACTTTGGACATTTTCTGTGCAAAGTTGTGTGTTCAGAGTTTGGTTTTCTAAGCTTGTCTAAATTTTTTTGGAATGGTTTTCAGCAGTACGCAGAGTTTATGGCATTGCGACTTCAGTATAATATATGGGTATAATAAGCAAGTGAAAAAAAAAGTAATGTGTAGAAAATCCTCCAGTGACGTAAAACCATCATTTGATGAATGCATCTAATCCCTAAGTGCACAATGGTGGCAGTTGCAAAAAAAACAACCCAGTGCGCTATTGTTTCTCTTAGCCATAATTAGCTTTTAAACAAAATCACACATGCACAAAAAAAAAAAACCAAAACACACACTTAACTATTTTTTTGTGCTGGTAGATGGAAATGCTTCGTTTGACATGTTAACTCCTGAAACGCTTCACTAACACAGCAAAACTAAACAGCTCATTTATGTGTACAACGATTTGTTCCCCTGGCAGGAACCTAAATCCTCAAGCAGGGGCAGAATATTAAGAACTCTGCTCAAAAAAAGACGAAAAAAGAAAACATAGATCAAAGCAGAACCACAGGCAAAAGATGTGATCTAAAGTAAGCAAGGCTGACTGCTTAGTTTAATGTAATAAATAAATTTTGTTGTTATTTCTTCTTCATTTAGACTGTGATCATACAGGAGATGATCTCTTTCCATCTGTCACTGTGTTTACTGCTCCTCTCCTCCGCCGTACATCATCACATACATGCAGGACTGACTCCCAGAGGCTGAAACACACACACACACACACACACATACACCAATTATCACCTCCACACTCAGCCCCACATATGTCACAAGAACTGGGACACAGAGAAAACCCTGGACCACCCATTCATCAATCTGCTCCCGCTTGGTGTCAAGGATCCAGAGAGATGTTCAGAAGCGCAGACAGTTTCCTCCCACACAAACGGCTGGGGACTGAGTATTAACACCACCACACAAAACATCGCAACTCCGCCTGTGGCTGTTACTATGGAGACCTGTTGTTGCTCTGGTGACACTGCAGGGCGGGGCATTGGATGACAGACCATACAGACTCCTCATACCTGGATGTTGAGTAAAACATTTGCTCCAGCTCGTCAAAAATAACAATCAGCAGGATGAAAACATGCTCAGCTCACAGCTTGTCCACTTGAAAACAACACTTTTTATTACTTTATTGTGATAAGAAAGGTGCAAATTTTTAGATTTGAACACTTGGTTGCTTCAACATGATTTTTTTCCTTGGGTCATCTTGAACTTCACAGGAAAATATGAGGATTTTTTTAAAATAATTTGCAAGTTAAGTGCATCCTTTTCAGCTCTTTTGCACACTAATAATTTGTTTAATTTTTGTTGCAACCTTGGAAATTATTTTACAAAGGTAACTATTCAGTTAGCTCATTTATTTGAAAACGGACCTACAGCGTTTCAAAAGGCTGTCTTGTCAAATGCTGCAAAGCTCTTAATCTCTGCTACTTTTGTTATTATTTGGATCGTAACAAACTGACATAATAAGTCACCAAGTTTGATTCACGTGTTTCCAAACCGCTTAATAATATTCTTTCATCAGCCGGACCGAATAGGAAGTGTCAGGCTGTGAGTATGGACTTCAGGGAGTGTCGACCACATTCTACTGTAAAAGAAAGAAGTGATCCATTCTCTCATGTCAGACACTCTCAAAACGTAGCCTAATGAGGCAAGAAATCGTTTAATTTCAGTTACTGTGTTGTAAGTCAAATCAGTTAATATACGTTTTATTTAAGCTAAGCAATTATTGTTATATTTTGTTGTTAATGGTCACCTCACTTTGTTTATTAAGCAGTATATTTAATCATATTTGCACCTCTCCACCCATACACTCAGACTGTAGTTAGCAAATATCCAGGTAAGATTATATCTCTTCGATGAAACGTTGTCTATTTTGTTTAAAAAGAAAATATAATAAAATAAAAGTGGACGAAGGAGGGAGTGGATGAGGGTCTGCTTGATTTATTTCCTTATAAAAAGAAAATGACAGTATGTCTGCCTCTCTGAGAGTGAAACTTGATTAAAGAAGTGGAATCCCAGGTTGAAACCTTCACTGTGAAGACCCCTATCCCCTAAAATGATACTAAGAGCAACTTTTAGAGGCTTTCCAGCTGTTAAAATGTCCCCTTCGAGTTTGCCAACTGTTGCTTTCTGTCTCATTAGTCCTCAGTGGGAGAGTGGCTGGTTACTATGAAGGAACTCTATTAAAGCTTCCCAGAACGCCCTTTTTTTCCTCACTCTGCTTATTAAAATCATTCAGAGCTTCTAATGGAGCTCCTAATTGTGAACCATACCTGTGTCAGGCCTCCACAGTGGCTCTGCACCAACAGCAGCTCATATAAGCACACAGTGATAACAATAAAGAAACAAAAGGAAACAAAAGCCTCACATTAGATTTATATGCAATCCCTATAAGAGTCTAACAATAGCTCTGACTGAAAGGGCGGCTTTTCTATTAACAAAACAAGTGGACTCCACACTTTAGGCCCTCAGAAGTCAAATGTCCTGCTAAAAATTCTAACAACGCAACAACAAACACACCTATTTCTGTTTACTCGCGTCGGTGAGTGGAGCGGTTCTTACCCAAGACACTATGCGGAGGATGGTCTGAGGCTGCTGGAGGAAGGTGACGGGGTCGAAGGCTCCTCCGGCTTTCCCCGCTCCGTATGCCTGCATCCCCTCCATTGTCCTCCTCCTCTCTGGACGGGCGCCTCTCAGCTGCCCCTCTCCTTCCCCGCCGCTGCTTCAAAGGCACGGGGTGTGTGTTGAGCGCCGGACACACACACACACACACACACACACACAAAGAATAAATACAAAAAGGAAAGAAATCCCGGATTCTGCTCCTGCCACTACGACCGCTGCCTCCGCACGGATGGATGCGCGCCTGACCCACGCACAGGCTCCCCGACTTGACGCACCACCTCCCCCCCCCCGTGCTGTTCTCGCTCGCCGCTGTGTTAAATTTAACCTCTAAAGCGCCCCGCTGTCGCTCAAATGTCAGGACGGAGGCGCGTGACAGTGTTTTGATGGTGTTTCTCCGTCTCTGCCAGCAGCCGCGAGAGCGCGCCTCCGCTGTCACGCCTCGGACCCGAACGTGTGCGCGTGTGCGTCTTTCGCGCAGCTCATCCCCGGTCAAAAAATAAGTAAATTAAAATAAAATAACACGCGGCGAGCACGCTAATGTTTATGGGCTGTGGGACGGGGCACGCGCCTGTGTTCACGGGATTGCAAGGAGGGAGTCACGCGCTTTTAAGTTGACTGAATCAAAGCGCGTCCTTCTCAGAGATGACGTTCAAAACAAACAGAGTCTTGCATCATGAAAATTAAATAATAATAAAAAAAAACAAGGCAGTAAATTAGAACCACAGCGTTAACAAAACGCTTACAAGTCAAATAGATTAATATAATATTTACGCCCTCTAGCGGTCAAATGAGGTCCTTTCCAGTACCTACTCGAATAAGATCACTTTTAAAAAGCTCTCGTGCTCAAACGTTGCTTTTGCGTCTGTTTAGTGCTCCTGTAAAAAAAAAGTGCAAACCGAGACAAACACAATAACACGAGTGTTCTTTGGGAACTTTTTTATTTTCTCTTTGCTTAGGCAAACAGACCTTCCCGGGGGGAAAAAATTCCCACGTTAACAGAAACAGCCAATGAGAGGATAAGCTAGCCAGTTACGTAGTCGCGGGGTGGACCAATGAGACACACCGGAGGAAGGTTGCTAGGAAACGAGTTGTGTTCATGTTGCTGTGTTGAGGTGGAAGAGTAGCTAGTAGCATAAAGCGGAGGCTAAAAACAGAAATACTCAAGTCTAATGAACAAAACCTGACATTTTACTCACAGCGTCACGAAGGTCTCCGTCGTAATGGTGAAGTTGAGGGCAAGATGTCTGCTTGTCGGTAAGGTTTTGTAGGTTTAGCTCTTTCTGACACGTTTTGTTATGTTAACGGTCCAGGAGCTAAAGCTAATCGGCTAAATCCCTGCTCTGTTCAAGCACTGAAGCGCTGGCGTTAAAAGACCAGTGATCCAAACATCTCCAATACTTACTCAACCCCCACATAAGTAATTGTTTATATGTACATAATGAGATGACTTAATACATTTATCTGACACATATAAGTTCTAACAATAAATTTAGTGGTCTCGGTCTAGTTGACCAGATACATGTACTGTAATTTGTAATCCATTTTACAGGACTTAAGTTATTGAATTGGCAGATAACAGATAACATTAATAATCCTAACCAAAAAGCTACAATGAAACCCTCAACTTTGTTTATTTTGAGTTTTTCTTTTTATCCCTGTGTGTGCAGGAGATGCTGCGGTGGGCAAAAGTTCTCTTTCTCATATATTCTACAGCGATGGTACTCTCTTCCAGAAGAACTATAGCATGGTGAGAGCTTTACACATTTCTCAGTCAGAGGTTGACAGTGTAATATTGTCCAGAGCTGAAGGCTTTGCAGATCTAAATATGTTGGTGTAAATGTGGTAGTATGCAGACCAAATCCAATAATGTGTTAAATTTACTTTACATTAAACTATTAAAGCATAAGAATCATTTATCAGTGATCTAACTGTATGGATAAAAAAAAAACACAAAACAAGTCTGATACGAGTGTTATGAAAAGCTGCAATATTTATTTCCTGGTTTATGATACAATAATGTATAAGTTTCAACTAATAAAGAAGCATTGGCACCTGATTAAACTTTTTTTTTTCAGAGACCTACCTAGATCTTATGTGCTAGGATTTACTGAAGTACAAAGCAGGCTAATGTGCCAGTTAATGCTGATGCAGAGATGGCCAATCTGCATTATTTATGCTTATCTTCATGAGAGAATGAACCGCGTCATTAACCTGACTGTAACTGTCGCTGCTGCTCACCGCTTTCCTCAGCCAGCGTTCCAAACGCTTCAGACTAAATACACACACTGCAAATACAGGTGACTTAAATTCTGATTACACGAGTATAACTTGCACACCTTAATTTCTTTAAAACTTACAAACTGTTTGCTCAGTTTAGCCCTAAGCTTCACAGGTCGATAAAGTACTGAACAGGTTGGTGAAAAATACTGGACCAAAGCCAAGTGTGTGCTTGTGTTTGTTCTGGTCTCGCTGCTTCAGCAGTATTGGGGTTCCGAGGTGACAGGAATGTCGATAATTAATACAGCAGGATTCTGGAAAGCTACTAGAACAGGTACTTAACAAGGAAACACACAGTGCAGACTTTCTCAATACTATACCTACTTGTTTGTGATACTTCCTAATTGTGCAAAAGTATTCATGCATTTCAAAGGGAGGAAAATAAAATGCAATATATTACATGCAATGGTAGGAAAATCTACTACCATATAAGGCTGAAGCACATAAAGAAACACTTTTGGGAGTGCTCTTTAATGCATGAATATAACTGGACTGACTATTAAAAGTACTGATTTCTTTGAACTATCTAATATTGTCTTAAACCATCTAACCAAACAGTTGCAATTTCAGCCACATTTATGATTAAGAATTACACAATACTAATGAGACTGTCTGATTAGTCAAAAATAGGTGTTTAAAAGGTGTTTAGATGATGCTAGATATTTTTACTTACATTTGTGTGGTCTGAACTTAAAGTAAATGAACCTCTATAAGTGGATATTATAGAGGTTCCTTAGTTTAAATTAGCCTAGAAACCAAAACCATATAGAAGCATCTAATAAATTACCTGGAAGTTAATATTTCCCTAAAAACATGAAATTATCTGAACAGTTGTCATTAAATATGTTTAAACGGCAGTAGCCAGTAAGTATCAAGCATCGTGTATCGGCCAAGAGATCTGAGCCAACATAAATTAAGCAGCATACTGCTGTACATCACTAAACCAGGAGTGCAGTACAAGGAGGTACTTTTATCATCACAATTCTACAGTAAGCTGCTTAAAACAGCTGCTCATGTCCTCCTTTGAAAATGTCAGACGGGCTGGTAGCAATATTCTGAGCTTATTTGTTGCTAATAGGCCCTCATTGACATTCCAGTGAGAAGCTTCCTATGCATCACACCGGCTCATTAGACCACCCTCTAGTGGGACTGCAGCATGTTCTGTATGTATGTGTGTGTGAGCGTGAGCGCCGAATGCTTGTTATGAACTGTGACTGTGTATAAATGAGCTAAATGTTGATCTGAAGTTTGTGTATCTGTGTTTCACAGAGGCACTGAGTGTGAAAAGCTGTGTGTGTGTGTTTGTAGAATTTCAGTCTCTTGCATTTGACATGGTTAATTAACTACGAGGTCTCGAGATCAGATCAATTTAGAGTTAGATGCTGATGTGAAAAACCCTAACTTACTTCCCCAAGGTCACTACTTATCTCAAATCAATGAATTCATAGAGAGAAATGGAGCCTGCAGCTATCTCTACTCAGGGCCTCTTTAGTTCTCCTGGATGCTACGTTGCAAATCTGACAAGAGCAAAGATAAATCCATAAGTGGCTAAAAGTCTAAGTGCCTGTATTTTATTTCTTTTCATACTTTCTTTAATCCTTACTCCCCCTTTTTGTCTGTTTCTTAGTGTTGCTTAACTTTTGTATTTATTTTTTTATTTTCTTTTAACTTTTTTGCAACAAAATCTGAATCCTTGCAGTATCTTGCAGTATCTCCAGAAGAAAGATAAAAGTAAATGAAATTCCACCAAAAGTTTGACTTTTTTTGGTCTAATAAAACATTCGCAGACATACTTTTTTTGCACCTTTTCCAATTCATACACCATGTTTTGTATTTTAATTTTGTGTCTGATGAAATGACAGATGTCTTACTGCTTTGGTGAGAAAACCTCTAACTGAGTTCATAGAGAATGGTGGGTGCTACCCGCTTCAGTGGGATAAAACCACCATGCAGGACAGTGACGCTTGCGCTTGCTTTGTGTTTTTACAGTAAACATGTGAAAATGAGGAAGTAGCAGCATTTACTGGGTATTTTACTTCTTTTCTGATTAGTTCATACAGTTCAATAACAATTTAAGCAACAAACATATACATTTTTCTCTGTAATTTGAAGTTCTAAATATGCATTTCTAAAGAGATACAGTAATACTACATCGTATCTACACTCTTTGGTAGGAAAGATTACAGACGTGACTCTCTAACAAGAACCAGATCGCTGTATCAGCTTGCAGCAAGTGTCATATTTGGATTTATGTAAACCTTCACCCTTAGGTTTTTCATTAAATGAGGATGAGGAGTTTCACCTTGTCTTAATGCTTTCCACTGCAGTGCTATTAAACACAGAGCTGGTTGTCCTCTCCCTGTGCATTTATCCTTATTGAGACAATCCGATTTAAAGTAATGGAGAGGCAGCATAAAAGGTCTAAAAGGAATCTGAGCATCACAACTGGGAATCTGCATTCAAGACAAAGAGAGCTGCAAATTAGTCATGTCTTTGTTTTTGCATTAACCGTAAATCACAACAGACAGTTCGCTGTGATACTGTCTGCAAAGACAACTCACCGACTCTCTGCTGTTCTCCTCTCTTCTCTCCTTTTTTGTATCTATACAAAAGAGAGTTGAATCAATTAAATGTGTTTAGACAGACTGACTCACAATGTGACAGAGAGACAATATGCTTCATATTGTTTAGCATTTAATTACGCAATTGCTTTCTAATGTACTTTTTTTTTTAAATATTTGCTCGTCAGACAACGGGAGTGGAGCTGCTGACGAAGTCTATTAACATCCCAGAGACCAGTGACACAGTGGTAAGCTATTAAAAGTTTGGCGTTTCTTTGGCGTTTGCTACCTTTCACTCAAAACTCAAATTTATTTGTTACAAATGTAGTTAAACTAGCCAAAATTTAGACCCTTTTTGGTCTAAATTTTTAAAACCTGTTGTCAAAGGCAGTTTGAAAGTTCAGCTCAAAACAATGACTGTGATTGCTGCTTTGCGTGCCATATTGAACAGTGTTCACAAATGCCAACGGGTGATATAATCTAAGTAACACACTGTGTTACAATCTGAAACCTGGAGCTCTGTCTGCTGAAAGCCTACTTGGTACCTAAACCTCTATTTTAAGTCTGTATATCACAGGGGCTGAACGCTGAGAATTCGAAACTATCACTCACTGTGAAAGAAGTTTTCACAGACATGTACCATTGTTAGTTTCTTATCTGTAGTCATTAAGCAATATAGCAGAATTGTTGGGGAAGATTAATGTCCCTGCTGTAGAGAAAAGGGAATTTAAATCAGGTAGTTTGACTGACTCTCCGTGGTTAACATCATTGCCTTCCTTTTTTGTCTCTTTTCTTCAGGAACTCTACATCTTAGACACTCCAGGGAAAGATACTTTAGTGGATGGCTGTGAGAAAATGGTTTGTTCTTTTGATTTTTTTTTTTTGAAATTTGCATGAAACTAATAAAAAAAACTTCTCATCCAAAGTTGCACAGCTCCTCGGGATGGGAAAAATACGGGAGAGCTTTAGTGTTTTTTGTTTTATCAAAACTGTAGATAAAATGAAGCTAATCTGACACCAGTGAGGCATCTCTGACATGTTTCCCATTCGCTTCCCTTTTCTAAAACTCATTGCCACCCATCAACGTCTCGCCTATAGTGGGGTGAACCTTCCTTGCTGTGCCTGGTGTTTGATTTGACCAATGAGCAATCTTTTGTCAACTGCAGTGGTTGGATGGAGAGAGTTCGTGCTCACTGCCAAGGTCTCCATGTTCCAGGTAAAAATCTGTAAAGAACAAAAATGAAATACCAACATGCAAAGAAATGGTCTAAAAAAAAAAAAGAAAATCTTTCATGATAGCTTGCTCACAAGTTTACATTTAGAAACACATTCATAGGGTCATTCTGAACGCTCTGACAAAAGCAGAGAGTCAGTAGTTTAGTTCATCCATCTGTTTACTTTTACCGTCTTTTTTATACAGGGGTGCCTATTTCCAGCAGTCACTGTGTGATGGGTGGGGGAGACACCCATGACAGGTCGCAAGTCCATAACAGGGCCACATAGAGACAAACGAGACAGACAACCATTCATGCTGGCAATCACACCTAGAGACAATCTAGAGTTGACAATTAACCTAACTTTTTGGGAAGAAACCAGAGTGCCTGGAGAAAACCCATGCATGTACAGGAAGAACATGCAAACTACACACAGAAATGCCCCAGCTCAGACTGTAGTTTAGTGTTTAACTTTATTTGTACAACTTAAAATAACACAACTCTTACTGTGCTTTCTCAGAAACATACCTTATGTAAAGAAATTTTATAAACTTTCACTTTTAGACAATTAGACTGAAACCTTTTGAAGTTATATATTAAACAATGTGGCTCTCGCTTATTTAAACCAATCAAAATCAGTCTTAAAAATGAATTTGAACTTTGTATTAGGTCAAATGACACAACCTTTTAATGGGTTGCCTAAAGAGAAATGTTGTACAAGTTTCTCAGCATCACTGACAACATTACGCACCTCTACACAGTTTATTGGTTGACAATAGACTTTGTTTTTCTTTCTTTCTTTCTTTCTTTCTTTCTTTCTTTCTTTCTTTCTTTCTTTCTTTCTTTCTTTCTTTCTTTCTTTCGTTCTTTCTTTCTTTCTTTCTTTCTTTCTTTCTTTCTTTCGTTCTTTCTTTCTTTCTTAGACAGAAGAGCTTAGAAGCCTCTGGCTGACTGGTTCGTAGCCTCCGATTGTTATTTGATCAGCATGTTTCAGTAAAGTTGTGTACTGTTTTCTGTTATGTTGAGCAACTTGTGCAACTTTTTTTCCCCCCACATGCATCTCTGATGTTGATCCAAATAGTGCTGCAAAAAAGGTTACACTTTCCAGTACAAATCTGCAGACGGTACTGAACATTGTGTTCAAATTTCTGCAGTCTCTCACCACCTCCATCTTTTCTTCCTGGCTGCAAATAGTCTCCAGCTTATTTCTGGTCCTTAAATCCACCATTGTGTACTTTTGTTTTGTTCGTTTTCAAGAAGAGGCGCTCAATCCCACACCATCCTACACAACCCTGTAACAGCTCCCTGTGCTCCGCCTCCTGTCCAACGCTGACACACCTCTCTACTGTGGAGTCGTTCAAATATTTCTGTCGCTGACATTTGTGTTCAGGTTGCCACGTGCATGTGTTTGCTTTGTAGGTGTGCTTGTAGGTAACAAGTCAGATCTGTCTGCTAGAAGAGAAGTACAAGCATCCGTAGCCCAAGAATGGGCTCAGAGCCAGGGACTGGAGTATCATGAGACATCAGCTGTGAGTGCAGCTGAGAATGTACAAAATACTTTGTGCTGTCAATATTGTGAATTTTAATAGCTCCCACGTTAATGCAGCAGTGGCATTTCTTTGCAGTAACTGTGATCATGTTGGTTTCTTTCAGAAAGAGATGGAAAACTGTGACGCGCCGCTCCTTAGTTTAGCCCAGGCCTTCCACGCTCTCTACCAAGAGCACCGTGAGAACATCCAAAACCTTAGTCCAGGCTAGACCCCTTTACAGTTCCCACAGTCACAAACCTTCGGCTTCTAGTCAAGGGGTTTCATTGGCTGTGTGCTACTGAAGCTGAAGTTAATTTGGATGATGTATGTGAAAACACATTTTTTTTTTATTGTACTGTATAACCTAAAAAATTACAAATATTTCAATGAGACCACTAATAAAGACATTTTTTTTGTGATGATCAGCTGCTAACTGTGTTTGTTTCCTCTTTGTTTTCGTCTCTTTGCACAGATAATAGGATTTGCTTTCACACTGATAATAATTACCAAAACCACAATGAGACTCCAACTCATTTTGTAGGAAGCAGCTTATATTTCCCCTCCTTCCCTCTGCTCTCCGCTTGTCATTTATCCATGGCTGTTTTTGATTTTAACCTAGAAAAAAAGGATTGACCTCTCTGTTGTTTTCTGCCTTTGTACTTGTTTTATTTCTATCAGATAAAGAAAAAAGAAACTCATCTTTCTCGTGTCGTCTCCTAGTTGGGTTTGCTTTGGTGGCTTTTTAAAGAAACCCTTAATTGCTGTCACCTTTCTTTTGTGTCTTGAATGTTTTTCACCATTGCTCTGTGTCTACCTTGCTCCATGCTCGGTGCAGCTCTAACAACCAGTAATCACCATTCTAATTAGCCCTCTCCAATTCAAAGCAGGTCACAGCAGAGTCCTTGTTGTCTCCCTGCCTCTCAGACCAGCTGCCACCACTCAAATGAGGGCATGCTAGTTCAAGTCAGACACAATGGTTTTTAGCACATTATGCACCGCATGCAGTGTACTGGCTGTTTGTGTAATAATGATGACACAGCCTCTGTCTGGAGAAAGCAAACTCCAAAAGCTGCCCCTGAATATGATCTTTGTTTCCTTTTATTTTTTTCAATTTATCTAAAAGCCTACAA
>JAOXNZ010000155.1:19062294-19075239 GCA_028566095.1 Kryptolebias brasiliensis
GGGGAGGGGAGGGTGGGTGCAGCAAGCACGAGACAAACTGTGCTGGAAGGGGAAAGTGGCTATAAGAAGGTTTGTTAGGTGATCAAAGGTGTGGTTGAAGTGTGGCCCTGCTCCTAAACCTCAGTTAACATATTATTTATATTAATACACAACAAGCACATTTTCATTAAAATAGTTTAATATATGACATAAAAAAGCTGGTCATAGTTGGTCACATATTAGGCCACACTAATATGTATTCATGCTACAGTGAAAAATACAGGAGTAAAATGGGTCAGAATCAGTTATTAACTCATGAATGTAGACTGGCTGAACCATGAGACCAGGCAGAATAGAGTGGGTCACTGACCGATGAAAAGGAAGCTCTCATTCTCTGCTTTTACTTTTACCCCCTTCACGTTTCTCATGTTGTCCCCCCCCCCCACACACACAAACACCCATGCCCCCCAGTGTGTCTGTGATGGTGGTTGCGTAACATTACTAAAGAAACAGCACACGCTGCTGAGCAGCATCAGAGAGGGTTGGGAAGCATGGCGAGGGAGGAAGAGAGGGAGGGGTTGGGGGGAGAGGGAAGGATGCTGAGCAGGAAGCACTGACCCAGTATCTAATGAAAGAGCAGGAAGATGAAGAACGGGTAGAGGAGAAAGAAATGATGCAAAATAAATAAATAAATAAATAAAAAGCTAGATGGGGTGAAGAGGGCGAAGTGACGGCAAGAATAAAAAAGGTAGAAACGAGGGCAATGTGGAGGTTTGGTGCTGGGAACTGAGAAGGAGAGGGAGAAAGAGAGGGAGAGAGAGGCTAAAGGGTGAGGGGTGGGGGAGTAGGGGAGACGGAGAGGGCAGACAATGAATTCAGGCAAAAAAAAAAAAAAAGAGCTTGGGCATTTAAACTATAAATAACCACAATACTAGCAGCAGCACTGGGCTTCGTTTTTCTCCCGCTTTGTGGTTCTTTTCTATTATTCTTCTTTTTTGCCAACATTCTAACTTCCCTTTCCTTATTTATACTTATGTTGTAAGTAAACACATGATTTTAATTTAGTAATGTGCTTCAAAGTAACAGTTTCATCTGGCGGAGATTAATTTTAGCATTTCATGTTGTGCCTCATTGTACCTGAAAAAGCTGACTTTGTGTGTTCACACATGGAGACTAGTTATTCTGATTCACAGTCAACCTGTGACAGTGAAACTCAGCTGTGTAATGCTTTTAGGTTAAACTCTGGGTTCAAAGGTGGTTCTTATCAGAAGGTGTTTCCATGGCAACATTTTCTGCTCTAGAGCAGTTTATATACTGCAAGAAGTCAACACACAATAAAGACCCACTTCTATTATTAATTTGGACAATAAAAACAGCTTTTTCCTGTGGACAGCTGTTTTGCTTTGGGCTGCTCCCTTCTACAGGGGTCACCACAGCAAACAAACTTGGACGAGAGATTTGGCAAGTGTTTTACACCGGATTCCCTTCCTGATGCAACCTGGGCTCAAACCTGCAGCCTCAGGATTACAAGACCGTGGCGCACACCACCACTCATTTTCATGCAAACAGTGTTTTTAATGACGAGTGTTGTGTCTTTTTTGAAGAGTATTAGACATTCTTCAGCTTGAAAAGAATGCTCTTTATACAGAGGGAAATGCTCCGATTATTCTGAAGCTGACTACATTTTCTTCACCGTTTCCTCAGACTCCTGCAGCTTTACAGCGTCTCTGCCAAATTCCTTCAAACTACACAAAAATGGCTAATTTCTCAAACATTAAACAAAATGATAGGGATTGCTTAAAATTACGATAAAAACAAACATATAGTAAGCATGAATTTAAATTTGTGGCACAAAAACTGTCTTAAATCCAGAAAAAAGCCACCCACAAAACATAAAGCATGTTATATTTTGCAAATACATTTTTTTGGGGGATAACATAAGACTCTATGTGTGATTTAACAGTGACACATCAGTATATTCTTTCAAATGATGATCATGTAGTCCACAAAGAAGTCAAAACCTGTAATGTTAATTTTCAGGCCCAGTTTCTCTTTTATTCTCATTAACAGCTTCTCACCTGACTTCTTCACTGCCCTCAGATTTTAGGGTAATAACTTCAAGCATGGCAGAAAATATTGGATCGGGGAGCATGAGTGTGTTGACTTTGTGTGTTAATGATGGTTCAATATGAATTTTATGTTTTAGGAGTGAAAGTTGTTTTGAGGAAGAAAAATCCGATCATTATCAACATCAGAGAGCTGACTGATTATTTCCAACTGTCATGCAGCTCTTCATTTAGTTAGGCACATTATTAGATAAACTGTGGGTCGTCAGCAAGCAGCAACAAAGTTAAGTGCTTACCACAATTGCCAGTTCAGTCAAGTTTAATGAGCAACAAAATATGGTAACAGGAGCACGCACATACTGTACATGTAAAAATAATACGGTGGATGCTTGTTTGGATGAATCTTTTAGTGCATCATTTATTGCACGCACCTGCATGTGTGAATATGTGTGCCCACTTTAAATCTATTATATATGAGCTGTATGTGTGTGCAGCAGTGATATACATGGGGTCATTCAAGTGTGTGTGTTGTGCTGTGTGCTGGTATATGCATGTCTAATAGCTGAGGTGTGCATACATGCATATGAAAATGAGCCATTAACTGTTATCCGCGGGGGAAGACATGTTAACAGGTTTGACTGCCACTAAGAGGATTTGTAAGAACCAACAAGGCGCCGTGTGTGTCTGTGGGGATGTTTGGCCACGCGAATGCATGTGTACGCTGAACTGCATGGGTTTAAGTGTGTGAAGTCCAACTGAGTCAGTGGAAGGGAAACAGGGGGTATGAGTGTGAGGGGTGGGGGCTATGACTCATCTACTGCATGGGCCTCTGGCTCTTGCTTGCTGGCTTTCCTTGCATAGCAACCGTGTTGCAAAACCTGAACCTCAAACACAACAAAAACGTGTCACAAGGACGCAGACAATCACCCATCTATGTGCTCCAAATGGCTTGCATGGACATTTTTACAAGGATCAAGAAGACATAAATGAACATAAGAGACAAATAAGGTTGATTTTAGGTTTCTGCAGAATAAATGCATTCATTCGAAGGCAAGTTTTTACTTAAGGCCTATAAGAAAAACAGGAGAAGAAAGTAAAAAAAGGTTGTCCGGATGATTTATCTTAATATTTTCAGCTTCTAAAGGAAAATGTGCCAGGAAAAAAAAAAAAAAGAGAACCCCCACCATCTTCCATTCACCTCATAAATCCCATAATCAGGTTCCTTAGTGAATACAGCATTCTGAACATTTTCCCACAGTTACCTCCCAGGTTGTCTCCTCTGCTCTTGCCTGCAACCCTCCTGTCTCCAGCATGGCTGGAAACCTTTCTTGCTCCCTGGGCGTGAAATGTTGTTGTTTTGTCAAAAAAACCCTGACATCTCTGAGATTCACACAGGGGGGTTCCTAGGCACCCTGATGAACTGCCTGCTGCAATCTTACACTCTGACAGCAGAAGCTTCAATATCTACAAATCTTTAATAGGTGCACTTAAAAATCCACTTGTAGTTAGTCAGGTTTAGGCAATAAGATTTCCTTTCCAAAAAATATCTATCTAAATAGGTTTAGGGGAGATTTATGGATTAGTTATCTACATTTATAATGTTAATGAAGAAAAAAAAGGTAGAAATACAATGTTTCACTGTGTTTATCAACTGCAGTGTAATACTTGGGATCAAATCTGATGCCAGAAACTTTCATTTGTATTGATATCTGAAACCAAGGAGCTCAAATAAAATCTTACTGATGTTCCTAGTCTCACTGGAAAATAGGAACAAACATGAATGGGAAATTACTGTTTGTGCTACCAATATGCAATACTTTGGGGGCTTTTTTCTTAAGTTACAGGTTTTGTCACCTTAAAGAGCTGAAAAAAAGGAGATATTTGTAACTGTGTGAACTACTTGCGCCGGCAATGAATGTGCAACCATAAAACTCCCAGACAAAGAAAACCAGGAGTCAAACCACAAGGAGAGGAAGAAAGACAAGAAGAATTCTTGTTTTTAGAAAAAAACTTTGTCGCTCTTTAGATATTTTAATACTCAGAACAATACAAAAACGATGTCAAAGTCCTGGTGAGAAATCACTTTTCTAATTGTTGCTTTTTGAATCAACAGCTGACAAACTAGTGCATCGCTGCCTCTAATTGGAGCAGATTCAAAAGCAGTACACAAGTGCATACATTACGGCAAGGTCTCAACGACTTGTACGCATGAATGCAGAGAAGAATACTGATTTCCTTACAGGACAACACTTTGAATATTTTCTCCAGTTTTTTTTTTTTCTCTCTAAATGCTTTTGTTCATTGTTGCTGCCCTCCCTGTGCCAGAGCCTGTTTCCAGAATAGAAAATCTGACAAATTTTAAAAGGAAACAATATACAGACACAATCACACCTAGTCACACACAAACACACACATGCAAATTATCACCACACTTTGTTACACGTAAACTTTAGAACATGGTAGCTAGGCAATTGTTGTGGCATTCTTCTTATATATGACCATAAGAACTCATTGCTGTTTTCTGATTTGTGGACTTTGCACACTTTCACAGAGGCTTTATTCTCAGTTGACCTTTTTCTTATATGTACCGTAACATACATTGTTTGCAAAACACTTCAAAACTTAGCTGAACAAAATCCAAAAAGATCTAACTCTAAATCATCCAGAAGAATCCTGTGTTCAAACTTAAAAATCAAGATTTTGCAAATTGAGCTATTTCAGACAAACTATCTTATCTTGCTGCTCACTTGTAGTGACCAGTATTTTTTTACGTTTATGGGTATGTTTAGGCACCAGCAGCACTTACTTACATTGACTCAAAAAAAGTTTTTACTGAAACACTTTCCAGCCAGTAATTGTATAGGCATCTAAATGTAATTGGAAAAAGAATTTATTTGCACATAAAAACACTTTCTAAGAGACTGAGCATTACAGTCCTACTGTTCAGTGGACAGTAATTGCCAGTTGATTGCTGTTGTAGCTGAAGTACCCGTAGTGTAAATGGTCATAGATGGGACAAATAGCAAAGCTTGTACAGTAATGGATGGTGTTTTTAAAAAAATCTCAACTGGAGTTTTTTTCCCCCCTAAATAAGTAGAGCAGTTAAAACCTTAAGGGTTTTTGGTCATTTTTATTTGATGTTTTATGTTGTGGAATCTTCTTCTTCAGCTTACTTGCTGTGCCAACCAATGAGCAGGAACTACCCAAAGCAGCATCAGTCATCACCTTAGCATTTCTATTTCCCTTGCCTCACCTCTTTTCTTCCTGTATCATTCCAGATGTTGATCTCAGTACAGATGTTGTTTGGGTCCTTTTCTCCCATACACATCTACAGCTACTGCTCCCTCCCATCACAGATGTTGTTTAGCTCCCACCCATCCCACCCATGTCTTCCTCTGCTCCTCTGCCTCTTCTGCCTGCCTCTCCCCCAACTCATCTCTCACTTTGCGCCCTCTGTTCCTCCCTCTCCAGATTGTTTGTCTTTCCATCTGCTCTTTCCACAGTATTTTTCCTTCATATCTCCATCATTTGTCCCTTCCTCTATGTCCTGTTTTCACCTCTTCTCATATCAAACGGCTCAAACTCTCAATATCTGCTCTTTCTATCTTTGGTTGTTTACCCAATTTACTTTACATCCATCCTCATTTTAATGTGTCATCTCAGCTCACAATAAAATCTGTCCAATGGACACAAATGATCCCATCTAACAAACCCAAAAATCTTATGCGACAAAGGAAGAATTGGTGGTTTGGTTTGGGTGTGATGATCACAGTAATGTGCTCGTGTCCTGTCTAAAGAAGGTAACATATAATGTCACGAGAGCTCAGAAAATGTGCTTTTGTTAATGTTGTATAAATTGCATGGGTATATTTTAACCCTACAGTCAACTTAATCATGGCTTCTGTTTAATTTGCTGCTGACTGAGGTTCAGATCCAAACACAACAACCACAGAAGACAACAAGGAGGCGACCATCCTCCCTTAGTATTGAAGAGGCAGTGCTATTTCTTAAAGCTAAATCATATTTAATCACTATGAAAAAATAAATATATCAGTTTACTCTATATGTTTGTAGAGAGTCCTGTCTGTATTTAGGATTTCTACAAAAAAAATAGTAATGATTTGAGGGGTTGAGTTTAATGTAGTCTGAAAGAAGATTATGTTTTAAGAATGTTGATGTTCTGACTGTCTGTGTTGATGAGACAAAATGATTTAATCATCAGACGTCTAAACATCATCCACATTTCTGATGAAGGAATAACACAGGCACTTTATGTTTCAATGTTGACATGATACATACAGTACTGTAATCTAAAAAACAAAAAGTAGAACTTTATTTTCATCAGCTTGACTATATTTATTGTTATTGATGTGTTCACTATTAGGGTTTCAAGAAAGTTTCAGCTGATGTCCGACAGAAAATAAATAATAATAACAGGACCAAATCTGAAAACTTTGCATCAGGCAGATCAAAATCACTCAGGAATTATAACTGATTTGTTGTCAATTTTTAAATATTTATTGTTTCTGCTGCTCAGAATGAACAAACAAGATGTCATGATGGACTTTTGAAGACATGGGATGAAGAAATTTGTCACTGTGTTGAACAATACCTGGATTGAATGTTTTTGTAATTGTCAGACTGTAAAATGGGAACGTTATTAGAAGAAAGAAAAAACTGAAAACACTAAAGCTATGATAGAACTTCTTCACAGTGTGATTCATATTATTCTGTGTATTATTTCTTGAAATAAAATACTAAAGAAGTCAACTTTTACTTTATTTTCAGAATGACAATAATTTCTCGCTGATGATTTTCCAAACCAAGGAAGACAATTTTCCTCCTTGAAATGGATCTAACAGGGGCAACACAACTATCACCATGACAACAATGATTACTCATCCCCAAACAAGTGAAACAACAATGAATATCATCTAATCAGGCTCAGGCGCACGGAAGGTGCGATTATGCACACTGATGCTGCTTCGCTGCTTTATGCAAATCATCTCTGTGTCTCTGTGTTTCTCAAAGTGCTCTGGGCAGAATGATTAATTTGCGACTATTGATTCCTTGAGAATGTGGGAGGGATTGAAAGAGAGCGAGGGAGGGGAGGAGGGAGCATCCAGTATTCTCAGTAGCGCCTCGCTGCAGCTCTCGCCTCCAGTGTTTCATTTAAGATAAAAAAAGGAGAAGAAGAAAGCTAAGCGCAGAGCTTGGATCCACAAAATCACCTCCATCCATCGCTTTCTCATTTTCTTCCATCTTCTTTGTACAACTTATCTTTTCATCCTCTGTTTTTTTGTGTCCTTTTCCTTTTTTTTTCCTATTTCCCTTCTACCACTGACTCCTCTGCTAATTTATCTGTGAATATGCAATAAATGCCTGAACCTTCAGCAACGCGCAGAGAAAAACCGCAAGCAGAAGGAGAGAGGGAAGGAGGTGAAGTGCTTAGAAAACAGAACTAAAAATATTAGCCTCCTGTATTCATACGCTATTAATAAACTTAAAAATAAACCCCCCACCTTTTAGTTGTAGCGCTTCAGAACAAAAATTTACAGCATCTGAACATTGTGTCAATTATGCTGCATTTGATTTCATGCCACCTTGTGTTAAAAATTCAAAGTTAGTTGTGTCAACAAAAAGGTTTAAAAATATTATCTGATTATTTACCAACAATTCTTCGTAAATGACTCTTAGACATCTCACCTCACTGTTTGAGAACCACTGTTCTAAATCAAAAGCAATGTCCTCAAGTTTAAGTTTGTCACATTTAGGTAAAAAAAATTATATTATATTTATGTCTAGACATTATGTCAATATGTTATCCCATCATGTTTTAGAGTAACCCAAAGTAGGCAAACCAAACACATAAAATCTTTTTCAGGAGTCGTAAAAAAGGATCTTTTGGGACCTTCACGGGTTCATAACTTTCATAGTTAGCTTTTTTTTTTTCATACGAGAAATGAAGTCAGGATTGGCGCCCGTACAACAAAGGCTGAAAGGTGGAAGTAATTCAGTTGGTTGGAAACTGCAAATTTGCCTGTGGATGTAAAAATCCTACGCACAAGATCTAGAAGAGTCCCTCCAAAATGTCTTCACACTATCCAAAAAATTATTGCGAGTTATGCAGGTTTATGTTTAGTGTTCCAAAGACAGTGTACTTCATCAAGGTTCAATATTAATGTTAATGTTATTTAAGGAAGTTACATGATAAAGACTTATGAATAAACATAATTTAATTTGTCACTGCACTATAAATGTCACAGAAGGCAAAACAAAACAAAACAAAAAACAAACAAACTAATGTTGCAGTATATTCAGTATTAAACTTTCAGTTTACATAAAAAAACATATATTTAATGGTTACATTTTAAGATGTATCTAACTACTTTCAACCTTTTTTTTTTAGTATTTTTCTGTTTGTTTTTTATTTACTCAAGCTGTCCAATCTTAATACTGCACTTTCTGTAATATTTGTGCATATGTTTATATTTTGTATTCAGGTTTTTCTCTGTCAAACACTGATTACTGTATATTCTTACCTAAGAACACGTAACTTATGTCACAGTGGTGTTTAACAATAACTTCCATGCTTGAATGTAAAATGTATTTATTATACACAGACATCAACTGTTCCTCTGAATCTGCACACATCAACTGCTGGTCAGCACGTTAAAGCAGAGTTACAAAACACCAAACAAGCAGAGTGACTGGAGGCCATTTTGTGTCCACATGCTCATGTCACTGCACTGACTTGAACTCTGAAGAGGCTTCGGGAAACCGCTGGATCGTTTAGCTTATTCTGACTCAGCTCATGTACCGCAGTACCTGCTATCCAGAAAAGGCTCCATCTTTCTTTCAAACAATGCAGTCAAGTCAAGAGTTTATACCTGTCTATTTCACGAACAGCCTTACATCAAGGATGAACCATCAACACCAAGACTTGGGCTCTTAGGGTGGATTTATTACATTTTGTTTTAGAATATTATCACTTAAGCCAATAGTTCTGTGAAGTGGGGTTTTGTAGAAATGTTATAAACAATCAATATCCTATCTGTTACCTGAAAAAAGCTTTTTGAACTGCCTCAGATTGTAGAAACAGTATAATTCTGACTGGACTGACAAGCTAATAGCTAGTCAGAGTGGGGCCAAGGCCAAAGTAGATTGCTGTCTTCTCAAATCAACTCTAGTCTCAAACATTTTATGGTTTGAGGTTCTATAAAATCTAAAGAATTTCATAGATATTTGCAAGCACAAATAGAGGCAGCAGCAGCTAGCTGTAGTGCTTCTGGTGCAGTCTGGGACACTTCAGGCAAAAATATCATAATAGTTTTCTGGAATAAGTGTGTAATGCAAAGTTTACAGCAGTGTAAAGGTTTATAAAATAGTGTTTGTATGCATCCCTATGACACTGAAATTGTAGCTGCTTTAAGACAGAAGCAATCCACTTGGCCCCGCTCAGTGTAGCCATTAGCTTGATTGACAAGCTAATGAGGTCTTTAAAAAAACTAGCTACCACAGGTAAGATATTTAGTGTTTATAACCTGTCCACAGAACCACACTTTTAATAATAAAAAACAAACAAACAAAAAATAATGATTCAAAACATGTATTTTAAAAACCCATACAGGTGTATTATTGTTAGAAAGGTTTTCACAATAGAAAAAAAATATGCAGAATGAGCCCACCTGGCTAAGCAGAACACATTCCATCGTTCCATTTTATCACCATTACACAGTCCCCCTGCCCAAATCAACCCGAGTCTTTTACTGGCTCATTTAGCAACTGCAGTTCATCAATGAGCAGTTAAACGTCTCAGTAACTGATTCACTTACTGTATGTCTCTCTGAGACTCTCTGAGTCAGTCCCGCAGGACTGCAGCTGCAGAACTGAACCCCAACTCATCCTAACTTTGTAGTCAAGTTAATTTGTTGATTGCAACAAATGAACTATCAGTTGTTGTGTATTAAAATGGTATAGAATCAAAAAATATTTAATTTAGACTGCTTTGCTTTGAGTTTAGGACATCAGGATTTGTTGTTTTTTGCATTAATTTTCTAATCTTATTAAATGAGTCCACCTGAGTACACTGGAGAGGATAAGTCAGAATAACATTTTTTTTTTTTTAAGAACACCCTAAAGCTAATCAGTGAACTGATTTAAATTTAAATTAGATCTTTTTGGGCTCAGGTTCCCTTTAATTCTGTTCACATGCAGAAGCTTTTGGGTGCAGCATAACAATCAAAATGGTTCATCGATCAATCATGGAAAATACTCAACTGCTAATTATGGTAATTACCAATCTACTCACCCTGGTTAAGGGTTAAGACAGATCATTTCACCATGCTGAGAGCTAAAACACTTGGCAAAGAAAAAAAATATTCAGCACAATTAGATCTGAATTCTGATTCATGTATTGCAAGGTTGGCAGATGAGTTTCAGGTTTGGTTTGTGGATAAGGACTGATTCACAACTCTGCCAGTTCAAAATGACAACTTTCAGGCAGCAAAAATAAAAAAAAATACATATATATTTGCAAGATCCTGTTTAAAAAAGAAGTGTTGGAAAAGTCCTGGAGAACTTATTTGATCTGCTGCACAATACACTGAGCTGTATAAATGTTTAAATGTATTTAATACAATATTTATTGAAAATGTTGTGAGATTTATGTCGGTTTAGATGGTTATATTTTACTTTCCTGTTGTCCCTGTCCTGAGTAGCTGTTATGTCACTCTGCCAGGAGAATTCCTCCTTTATTCTCCAAACTGAGAATGCTCTGTCTGTTGCAGGTAAGATAATGACTAGTCATAAGTTCTTTGCAAAGCTCTCTTTCAAATCAAACCAAACTACCCCAATAATGAAGAAGTCATTAGTTGGTAAATATTTTAACAGACTTGTTACTTATTACTATGCAAGCAAAAAAAAAACAAAAAAACAAAACAAAAACCCAAAAAGCTGTAGCTCACATTAAATTCAAAAGAGCAATGGTTCTTAGCCTGTCTTTACTTGCTGAATTACTCCAATGAACTCTAATGAAGTAGTCACAGGTTTTACAATATAACTCTGTATTTAGTTTCTGAGATAGTATGTACACAGGTAAATGAGTATAAGTAAAGTGTTACTGGTTTGTTGAACTAGTGCAAACAAATATGCAATGTAGCTGCGAACTAGTAGGCAAGAATGACACATGGTGTTAGAGCTATAGAATAAATACACAAATGGCTTGCCATAAACCTGCCTTTTCTGGTTCACAACAGTTTTTTATTTGATAACAATGAAACTTTACAATAGACAATCTATGTAGGTTGAGTTTCTTTGTTTGTAAAATGTCTTGGAATGCATATATGTTGATGTGCTGCTGAGGTCTGTTTATTTTACTCCCTGTCTACTGCATATCAGTTCAGCTATGAGCAAATGTTTGTGTGCAGACAGACATATAAGACACACACACACACAAATACAGACACTCAGAAGCACTATGAGTCATGTGGTTTTACAGATGACAGCATTGTTACTCTATCAGTTTGGCCATATGTTACTACTAACACAAACTCCATAGCAGCTTTACCCAGTGTTCACACAAAAAGCAGCTCAGCTGATTTGTCACTCTACTTTGACTGATTGTCGGCAGAGCTGGGAGCTGATGACATTTATCTGGCTATCAGCAGGAAACCCTTTACACACACATGCACCCCATACACACACAGAAACAAACAAACAAAAACAAACAAACATGTATTTACTTCTACTAAAAGGAGCTTTTTCTTCATTTTGTGGTATTAAAAATGCTTAACAGACACAAACAGCTTATTGCGTCTTTGATGACTTTTCCTCATGCTGCTCATACACACACATACTGTACATAACAACACATTGAGTTTCCTGGTCATTTCTTTTTGGCTCTCGATATCTGTAGGATTACGGCACCGTCGGCCTGTCAGCACCTCTCCCACCAGGCGTTAAAGAGGCTGTGTGGAGGTGCCAACAGCTCCCCATGAAACACCTCAAAACCTACTATACTGTAATACGACGAGCATGTTATTGTTACTACTGTACTGTAGGATGTTGGGCCTTTTGGTATTGGTAAGAGGTGATGGGTAAAGAACCTATGTGAGCAGGAGCCTTGTAGGTGGGTCCATTGCTGTCCTCAAAAGACACCAAGCTTTTATTCAAACCTATGTGTCCCTCAGATGAAGGACACAAGGTCTGAAACAGGGCGTTACTGTGCAACCAAGCACATAATACACCATTCTGTGTAACAGAGAACATACCACATTTCCTATTTAAAAAAAAAAATCAATCCAGATGAGAAGAAGAAATTTTACACAAAAGTGCTGAAAAACCCATGCCACACCACTAAGTGGCAGCAAGGCTGACTTTAAAGACATCAGAATACAAAGGAAGAACATCCAAAAAATGATTAGTTTATCCAAAGCAGTTGTCGCTTTCTTTTGCCATTTTTCATCATTTCCTCTTGATAATAAACTTTTTAATACAGCTAAAATTTATTGGCTGCACAATTAGCTAAAATGAGCCAGAATTAGAAAAAAATGGTAAAACCATTTCCATTGTTGTGGTTATTAGGTATGCACACAACATAAAGCAAAAGTAGTCCTGTGCATTTCGCAATGTGATCATTTTGCCAAAATGTTTATTTGTAAAGTACATATGAGTTTTTAAGAATTTCCAATATGGAAAGCGTTTGTAAATGTTTTGTTTGCATTTGAATGAGAGGTGCAAACATAGCAGGAAGGTTCTTTTTGGATAATATTTATGTTAGTATAAACAAAACCTTTTAATATTTTGTAAATCTATATTTATTTTCATCCATCCATCCATTTTCTTTAGCCGCTTCTCCATTCCGGGTCGCAGGCAGCCGGTGCCTATCTCCAGCAGTCAC
>JAOXNZ010000155.1:19135760-19145887 GCA_028566095.1 Kryptolebias brasiliensis
CCATAACTGGGGAACTTGCATTGCGAATAATTAGTGAGATATGAGTAAAGATTCACATATTTTATTAGTGAAATATATTACCATACTCCCTTTAATGTCATCCCTTAATCTCTCTTGATCTAAGAACAGGATTTTTTGAGTTTTCAAGGACCTACACAAACCATCTCAACTCCGTTGACAGCAACATCAAGTTCACCTGAGAGGATGCGAACGACAACAAGCTGCCTTTTTTGGACTGTCTGGTGCAGATGGAAAGAGACGAAAGCCTCAACATTTAGGTCTACAGGAAACTGACCCACGCAGATCAGTGCCTTCTGTTTGACTCTCATCACCCGCTGGTTCACAAATTGTCTGTCATCAGAACTCTACAGCATCGGGCCAAACACGTCCCCACGAAGACCAAAGGGAAGGAAACATGTGGATATCTTCTAAAAAAAAGTCTACACCAGCATACAGACCTACACAAGGTTCTACAGTCATTTCCATTCAGATCTAGATAAGAGAGACATTTTGACATTGAACATGTTATTTGAACCTCTGAGCTTTAGTGACTCATTTATACTCTTACACACACTGAGACTCAGACAAATAATGACCATTTTGTTCCAGCTGCTGATGAGATAGCTGTAACTGCATTTACACCATTAATCAGGTTGCCACTGGTAATGGCCCCAAATTAGTCAGATTGATGTCTTTGCCACAGTGTCTTGCCCTTCAGGAAAGCAAAGTGAGAAAGATGGTGGTCAGAACAGATGGCAAAAATGCCATCAGATACATCAACATTATCTCAGACAGACTCTGCTCATTCCTGCTGTGAACATGGAAATCACGACACATATCTGGTGCTGAAATTTGACAAATGAAATAAAGATTTTTAATACTTCTCTTTTACAGGTAAAGTTTATTATTTCATTTCGATACCACAGTAAATAATACTCTTGTTTCAAACTTTATTCAAAAGACATTTTAACTCCTTGATTTTGTATATTTGCCATTCATACCAGCATGTTTTCTCAGCGACACATCATGAACAAGTCTTATGGAAACACTGCGTGTTCTCAGCAAGAATTATTATTATCACATGTTTGCAGCATGTTTTTTTTTACATTGTTGTTGAAGGAGTCGTACATGGAGCTAACATACATCTTTTAAGACAACAGGGTGAATCCAGAATGTGCAAACTGGGGCAGTTTTATTGATGAATTGCCTTTTTTTTTGTCGATTTTCAAAGAAACAAAACATGTTGCTGCATCTCAACCTGAATACAATTGACATGAGTAGGTGGCACATAAGGTTTGCCACTCTTTAATTCGGGTATATCAGGCAAAGTATATATCTATTTTAAATTAGTGGAAAAAAAAAAAAGTTCAAATCTTCTTTTTGCTCTTGCAGGGAGAGCAGTCTGAATGTCTTCCACTCCTCTGGTCCTAAAAGAGTTTAAATCAACAACATAAATCACAGATTAAATAGGAACGCACAAAGAACATCCAAGAAGCCTAACTTTTTCTTCATTGTTTTGAACAAATGTCTTTTATTTCTTTTATTAGCAAAATGACTCATCACTCCATATTCAACAAAACAAAACAGCAAAAAAAGTCATTTCTTTTAATCCTTTTCACATATTAAGGTATTACTGTAGAATAAGTAAAAGTAACATGGTCATCCCAGAAAACTCCAGAAACTGTCTTTGTTGTATTACATACTAGTGTAGATCCTCTGGAAAACAGCTCACAGTGTTGTCCATGATGTTTTTGTCTTTATTTGAGGTCTAGTGCATTATGTGTCTGTACTCCTGTTAGCGAAATGGAAAACGGCCCTGAAACCTGTAAACATAATTATATTTTGTGTTGCTCTGATAGGAGATTTGATTTTACAAATTTAATGAAACATTAATGAAATCATACGGCCTGAATCTGCTTTGATTCTCTGTGTTTTATCAGGATTCTGTCCTGCAGTATGTCTTTTTAAACTAGTCACTTTTATCCTTTTTATCTGTTTGGTAAAACTTGGAAAAAACGGGTGAGATCCAAAAAAGGGACCATGACTCCTCACTGCTCTGTCTCTCCATTATGTCACCTCCATTTGATCTCTCCCATCTTCTCCCCTCCTCTCCCCACCAGTGTTGACTTCAGTCTTACCTTTTACAGCATCACGCAGCCCTTCTTCTTGACCTTGACGGGCTGGGGGCAGAGCACAGCCCGGATGGCTTCATCAAACACTGTTTTCAGGCCACGCTGAGTCAAAGCGGAGCACTCCAGGTACTTTACAGCATCTATACCAACAGAACAGCAAAGCACCCACATACATGAATGTGCATATTGTACTTATTTCATATTGTAGGACTTCTGATAACAAACATAATTTCTTTCATATTTTTGTCTGCATTTTGTAACTTGCTATGTCAACTCAGGTCATCAGAAAGGACAGTGACCTGAATAAAAGCCCTGAGAGAACACAATGAGTTTGACTGACCTATCTCCTTAGCCAGAGCAAGGCCCTGAGGATAGGTGATCGGTGCCAGCTTCTTCTCCTTCAGCTTCTCAATGGTCTCCTTCTCGTCTCTCAGATCCAGCTTGGTGCCCACCAGGATGATGGGTGTGGAGGGGCAGTGGTGGCGAACCTCCGGGTACCACTGAGGATGTAGAAAATAACAGGAAGTGAAGAGAGATGAGAGGAGCCATCGAGTAGGGAAACATCAATCAAGTACATTTACATGGTAAGTCCTAAAATACACATTGAACACACCTGTGTTTGACTGCTTAAATCTTTTTAATCATTTAAGACAAAGCACAAATCTGAAATTTAATTTCAGACCATTTTTTTTTATTTTATTATCTTCCCCTCATTGTTCCCTTGGTCATTTCCTTGTTTGCTTTATTTCCATCCTAAATTCTATCCTAATATTTTTTTGTTCCTTCTGTTTGTGTCCCTGTTATTCTTGCTATATCGTTTCTTCTCCGAGATTTGTTTATTTTTCAGTGATTGTTGTAGGATTTGAATGACAAATCCAGCCTACTTAGTGGCTCACATGTAAGCCCTCTGACTGGCGTGAGGAGATTAAGGGAATTAAGCACTTATGCAGTTTTAACTTTTAATTGTTTTGTTAAGGCAACAAATTAAATCAATATTAACTTGCATATTTAGTGTTATTATCCATGGACTGAATGTGGCAGGAGCAGTTTAGGGACTGGTTTTGTTTAATCTCAGAAAATTAAAGAAATGAAAAGTTTCTTTGGCTGATTGGTATTTGTTGACTTGGTAAAGTCTAAAGAAGCTTGAGGAGTTGCTTGGTGAAGGTCTGTGCATCAACCTGACAAAATGGATGACTTGAATTTTGAGAATTCAAAATTGGACTCTCTCATTTCCACAGCTGGAGTCTAAAAATCATTTTTTTTGATACTAGTGACATGAGTTTACAGAGCATATCATTAACTAAGATGCAACATGACACTTGCTCTGTAGGATTTCATATTTTCCTGTATTTGATCAAAATGGACTGAATCTAAAACACTGAAATAACCAATCAAATTGTTAAATATTTCAGATACTGAGAAACTAAACTCAAGTAGACAGCAGTGTAGGCCATTCTGGATCCTTTTAACTTTTCTCATTTTTCAATGTTTATTTATTAGTGAAACTCTTTTGTTTTTAATCTACCTTTGTCTTTTTGCTATTTCCTCAGTATTTTTTTTCATCTGCTGAGGAGACTTGAAAATAGTCTTTGACTTCCACATTCAGTAAAACAATGTTTCACTCAAGTGTGTAAGAACTGAATGAATCTAAAGAGAGGAACCTTTATGAAACGTGGTGTTTGAATCAGAATTCTTCCCTCAATAAATCCCCTATAATCTATATTTCAGTGCGCACAGTTGTTTTAAACAGTGCAAAAAAAAAACATAAAGCCCCCTAATCATTCATTATATTGGTGTATGTTTAATTTAGACTCTAAATACTTTGGGAAAAGACATAACCTCCTCTTCAGTTTATTATATTCACAGCTTTGCTCCCCCTCCACCTGCTGTTTCAGTTTAATTTACCTTCGTGTCAGTTTCTTAAGCAACAAACTCCAGTTTCTTCTTAACACAAGAATTTATTTTGCTCCTCTTTAAAACAGCAATACGACAAAATAAAGGGTGTGAGATGAATTCCTAATGTAATTCTTTTTGCTGGCAGTTCTTATGATGCGTGAGGAGACATTTATAGAGCCGAGGAGGAGTGAGTGGATTAAAGTGTATATATAAAAAAGATTGGATTTTGTGTTACAGCTGCCTAATTTGTTCAGACAGGTGACAGGTGATGACTGACAGACAGATGGGACCCACCTTAGCTCTGACGTTCTCATAGGAGGCCGGGCTCACCAGGGAAAAACAGATCAGGAAAACATCCTGGATGGAGAAAAAAGGAAAAGCAATGGAGCAACAGTTTTAGCATGTTTGTGTGGTTTTACAGAATATCATTTTATTAGCTACTATGAGTAACTATAACAATAATACTTTTTGATTTTACCACAAAGGGCAGTAAAATAAGAAGTATTATTGTGTCATGTTGGTAAATCACACATAAATGAAACTATCATTTCTTGCATCCCGGGTCGTGTGCAGTCTGTTAGTGCTCAGAGTATGATTTGGAGATGACTCTCAGCGACTACCACACCAAATTTTAGTTCAATATCTGTGAAGTTGATTGCGTTATAGTCATTTTTGTCTTTGCCAATGTTAGCTGTGGCAGCCATCTTGAATCAGATTGACAGTTGAGGATGGACCTCCAGTGATTGCTTCCCGAGAGTTTCATTAAAATATATCCACTGCTTCATAAAATATTTTGCTAACAGACAAGTCCACACATGCAAGGATGCAATTACATGATCATGAAAGCATGCAGCAATAAATACTTGACTTGAAGTGCAGTTTAGGTGAAAATGGCTAATAAACCAAAGCCAAAAACAGCTATGTAAGTTAACTATGTAGAGCGTTCTAAAATAAAACAAAAGTTAAAGTTTATGTTTAGGCTATTGCTGATTTCTGGTATGCACCGGAATATATTCAGCCACATATGTTTCTTATGTTTTAGAATAAGTTAAAAAGTAAAAGCTACTGATGTTTAAGTGATATTAAGGCTTTTTGGGTGATCAAACTGCTGGTTCAGTTCAGTTGTAGGACCAATCAAATGTTGATCAAATCTAAAAGAGAACAAAATGTCTCCTCTGGATTTGTTCGTCTTTCACATTTTGGTATGCATTGTTTTCCAAACTTGCTACTCAATTACAGATATTATACACCTGATTTCCTTTTCCTGCCTGCACCTTCCTAAAGAACATTTCCCTTTAAGTTTTGTTCCTGTCATTTAAATTAACGAGGATGCAGTTCAGTCCGCAGCGCTGTGGATTTGACAGCTGCAATTTAAACTCTCTCATTTCCACAGCTGGGGTCTAAACTGATTTGGTATTTGGATCAGACGTCTGAGTGTGGAAATGATTGTTCTACCGTCTGTGGGTAGGACAGTGGACGAAGCCTGTCATAATCTTCCTGTCCTGCTGTATCCCAGAGGCCCAGGTTCACCGGCTTGCTGTCCACCATCACATTAGCTGAATAGTTGTCAAATCTGTCAGGAGCACAAAAGGTCAGTCATTAGTCAATGAACCACTGAGCGAGTGTTTAATTTAAGCAATCAATCACATGATTAATGAGCGACACACACATGCCATCACAGCAAGTTCAAATTATGGATCATGAGTCATCTGAGATCTGAAAGAAGTTTGATCCTACAGAAAACATGAAGG
This sequence comes from Kryptolebias brasiliensis, assembly GCA_028566095.1. Taxonomy (NCBI): domain Eukaryota; kingdom Metazoa; phylum Chordata; class Actinopteri; order Cyprinodontiformes; family Rivulidae; genus Kryptolebias; species Kryptolebias brasiliensis. Next base: position 19,141,540 of record JAOXNZ010000155.1, read on the forward strand.
TTAGAGAAAAATGACTTTAGAACGAGAAGAAAATATAGCTTTGTTTTTACAACAGCTTATTTAAAAAAAGAAAAAGAAAAAGTTAAGCTATAACATTAATGAACAATTAAACTGACTATCTAAAGCTCACAGTTTGAATGTAAAGGTTAGAAGCATTTCGTTGTTATTGTTCACTCAAAAAACAAACACAAAAACACTCACATCTTCTATAACACTACAGGCATGAAGCAACACTGCCACCTGGTGGTGACAGTGAAACACTGCAACACTGCTACCACATCTCTGAGTGAGTTTGATACTTGAGCTTTTATTTTCAGCACCAAAATGTACTGTTGTTGCCGTAAAAAAGGCTTTAATTAAACTAATAAAAAATAATGTTTTGTTGTTTAATGGTAGGTGAATGTTTGTTACAAGAAACAATGAAAAACTGACATGATAATTAAAAAAACCCAGAATTTTTATTTGTTCTACTTGCATTATTTTAGTATTTTTGTTGTTCTTTTATATAACTTTAACTAACACACTTAACTTTGGTTTAGCAAAACGTACTCTTTTGATCCGACATTATTTGCTCACATTTGTTCTTCTGGTCAGATCAAAACCAGGTGTTTGAGACTGTGATGTGTGATTTTATTACCTGCTCTTTTACTAACTACAGCTATACTAATATTAGCGTTGATGACATCTTACTGTGATTTTGGTACCTTTTTGGTTGTTGCAATTGTCTACAGTATTTCTAGCTCGTGAACTGAGCACAGTTTTATTTGCTCAGTTTTTATTACCAGAAAACTAATAACCCAGAGAAAAATCTATACATTGAAAACAACTTGTGGCTAAACCTGCCAATAAATATTGCAAATCAGAGAAAAAAATCATTTTGTAACAAAGCAAATTGGACATATAAAGTGGTGTATATCTAAACATTCAGCTCATTCAGGATAAGGGTCTTGTGACTTTTGGTTTGTGTAAATTTGATACTTTTCAAAATATCTTGCCCATAGAAATACATTGAGATTGTTTGAATGCCTTAATCTCTTCAAAATCTGCATCAGTGTACTTGCTATATTTTTTTCTTTTCTTCTGCTACTTTTATTTTTTACCTACCATTCTGCTATGTTTAGCTTTTAGCTAGCCTTTTGCTACTTTTATCTTTTAGCTACTGTTTTACTACTTTTAGCTTTAGGAACTCAGTTTTAGCTTCTTTAGTAAATTTCAGCAAAGTCTTTTAAAACTCAGCATTTAAACTGCATTTTCACTGTAATTTGATTTCTCTATTGTTTTTGTGTTTTTCTTTTCTTTTATATGTGGTTTTGTGAAAATAAAGCCAGAGGAGTGTGTGTGCGTGCGTGTGTGGGGGTGTGTGTGTGTGTGTGTGTGTGTGTGTGTGTGTGTGTTATACTCACACAGTGGGGATGTACTCCCCGGGGAAGGCATTGGTTGTGTAGCTGATGAGGAGACATGTTTTACCCACAGCTCTGAAACACACAACAAATCAGATAAAGTGAGACTTTAAGACACTCATTTCAGCCAACAGGTGACTGTACTTCCATAAACATACTTTACAGCAGTGCTGTGTTCACACCATTGTCACCATCTGTCAGATTTGGGCAAAACTGACATATTTCAATATCTTGTCCTTGAAAAGAGATGATGCAACATTCACGCTGACTGAAAAAAAGTCTCTCTGCAACTGTGACCTATTTGTTCCTGACATGGTTTTAGAGCATTGCCTGATAGTCAGTCGGTCACAATTTTAACCTAATTTTCATGTAAAATTCATTGAGTGACGAAAACCATCTGCTGCTAGATCTAAAGTGTAAAAAGGAACTCGTTTCCAGTCAGCAGAAAGGATATCACTGCAGGCTACGAACTGAGACACTATTATTGGACTCATTACAGGAGCTCAGCGAGCGCCTCGCTCCAACAACCGCACTGACAAAACTGCAAGGCTGCATGTGAGAGATGATCCAACAAGTATCAACTAGCCTGCTTCTGTTTTTGTTCGCGTGAGGAATGTTTTCACGTGCTGCTTTCACCAAACCGAGGTTCCCAAAAGGAAAACTGAACTACCTGAAGCTTGAAGTTTAAAAGGCCCAAATGTTTTATCTGAAGTTTTTCCTGTAAGGATGCTGTTCAGGTCCAGGCTCAGTATTCTGACAAACCTGTGAAGTATCAGCTTTTTTGCTTAAGTAGCACCTATCAACAAGTATAACTCTGCGAAGAATAGATGCACACAGACTGCAGGGAGCCAATAATTTCATGTTATAATTTTTTTTTTTAATTCTGTTTTCAGCACTAAAACAGAGTTTCTGTTCAAATCCCATGTCAGGACCTTATTGTTTAGGTATGTAGATAGAAAAATGTCTGGAAATAGGAGATTATTTAACTTTTAGTCTATCTGAAAAATACAATAATATTAATATTTAGCTTGGACAATAAAAAACAAAAAGGGAACACCACGTGAAATAAAAAAATGTCCATTTTGCACTCAAACATATTTTAGAAATAAAAGCTAAACATACAATAGCATTAAAAAGTAACACCACTGCAGGAGACAGTGAGGCTCCTTCTCTCCTCCCAGTCTGCATTATTAGTTCAAACAAGACCCAACAGATAATTCAGTTTTTTCTTATTTCAGACAAAACCCAGCCAACCCTCAACGCTCTAAAAGTTGTAGGTCTTTATTTTAACCACCTTCTATATCATAACACCATATGACAGAAGATGTCTGTTCTTGTTACTCTTTATTTTCTTATTTAATTCCAGTCTGAATTTAATACCAGACATCACTGTCAATCAAATCTGAGCAAATTATCCAGCAAACGCAATTCAAGCAGATCTGACGGCACCTTTGGCTGCCGTAAATAAACATAAATTAAAGATGAAAACTAATTAAATCTGCCTGGTTGGTGCTGACGTGCTCAAACGATCACATGCCGGTGGACATATCTGAGGGGGAGACCGTGGTACTGGTCAGCATTTGGTTCTGTTATTCATCACTAACTAATTCCTTTATGACAAACAAGGAAACCATATGAGGCTTGGATCAGATTTATAAAGAACTGAAACCTAAAGAGCCTAACCTAAGATCTTTTTTTAGTGATTTTTTAAACTGTCACTTCACTTTTGAGCCTGGGTTCCGGCTTTTCCGAGTTTAATGCTTAAAGCGCCGTTCAAAATGTTTCAAATAAAGCAATGTTTTATTCTTTGTATTTTATTTTGTCACGTTTAGACTCACTTCAGATTAGATTTAAAAGAAAGGCTGAAGGGTCGATTGAGATGAGATGAGAGCAATAAATGGTGGCCTGGAAATTCAGCATAAAGCTTCAAAAGTCACAGATCTGGTGCGCAGAAAGAAAAACTGTTACTGTAATACCTCAACCTGTTTGTGATTCAGAGAAAAAAAATGGTTTGAACAGGGTGGAGATGTGTGTCTGGGCGGATGTGTGACAGGTGCCATGGTGAGATGCTCTGGACATGTGGTGAGGACAGATATTGGACAAAGGATGTCAGAGATGGAGCTGCCAGGCAGGAGGAGGAGACGAGGAAGACCTTAGGGAAGATTCATGGGTGTAGCGGAGGACGACGTGAAGATGGCTGGTGTAGCGGTGAAGATAGGATGGGGTGGAGGCAGACGAGCCCTGAAGGCGGAGAAGACTGGGACAAGAGGCTCTATGTTCATGTGCTTCCAAAAGATGAAGAAATAAATAATTAAAAATCAAAAAAAGGGATATTGCATGAATGCCACCGGATGTAATTTGTTTCCCTGAGAAGTGAAGCTGTTGTGACTCTCACTGAGAAAACCTGGGAATTGACCCGCTCTCTTAAGAAGTCAGAACACTAAAAACACTGACTCAGAAACAAATAAAATCCCTTTTTTTGTGCGTTGTTTTTAATCAAACGATTTGCGTCAGATAAGCTGAGGTTCTGACAAAGTAAATATCTTTCATACAGCCACGTTGACTGACCAAAAGCTCTGCTGAGACCCGGTCTCCTTGGTAACAGGATCATACCATTTGATTTATCAGAAATTAAAATGTTCAATATACAGACAAATCTATTATTAGCTAGTTCGGAGAAATTCAGTCAGCTAACATATATGAGCAATTTTAGAACTACAGTCAAATTATTTTACTGCTGTTATTTATTCAAAACATTATTTTATTAACATGTTTTTATTTATTTTAGTAAAGTAGACCAGTAGACAGCTGTAAATGATTACGAACAGCACCGGGGTGTGCGAGGGTAGCTGGTTCTGTTCTTGACAGGACCAGTAGAAGTTTTCTAAAACTAGGCTCCAAATCACTTCTGCAGTTTGCCCTTTGCTGTTCCGATGAGGTTCAGGTGA
>JAOXNZ010000155.1:19151992-19165475 GCA_028566095.1 Kryptolebias brasiliensis
GTTTAGTTTTAGACTTCTAACTGTGTCCTTGTTCCATTTTCTGTGACATAAAAACACACTAAACTGAATCCCATAGTCTCTGATCTGACCTACGTACGTGTGCCATGTGAAACAGCTAGTGTTTAAATATAAGTTATGGGTAAAAGTATTTATCATCTGGCACTGTCAGCACATTTGGCTAAGCCACAAAAAGGGCATGCAGACTGATTGTTAGGCAAAATGGAGAAGAGACACTCAGTGTCTCTCACAGGACTGTGCATCACTGATAATAATATAACAACAACAACACACACAAAAAACAGAAGTTCCTATGTTTGGTTAAAAGTCTAAATAATCCATTTTTGAATTTACAGCTCAAAGTTACTGGAGTTGCTTTGTGTTTGACACTTTATTTTTCTTCTCTGTCATTTTAAAGCCATGACCTTAATCGTGCTGTGTGATGACACATGCGTGTAAAAGTTTGGTTTCTCAAGATGAGTAAAGGAAGGGTGGAGAAGTGGAAGTCTTGTTGACGACTCGGTACCGAGAAACAAGTCACACATCTCGCAGGAAGTGCAGACAGTTCTTTAAATTTATATATAAAATGCTGCTCATCGTGATAGTGTCTATTCTGATAAATAATTATTTAACTTTTCTTATGAAAGATTTGCTAGAATCTAGCCCTGTACTTCTTACTGCTAATAGTTACAGATGATTACCCAAGTGTGACGCCAGCATGACAAGAGTTGAGGTGAGGTAAAGTTTTCACACAAAATCCAAAAGGGCACAAAGTTCTTCTAACTTATTCTGCATGAAGGTAGGTTTGTTGTGAGACAGCGCAGCATCAGTGAGATGAGCATTAACTGCAAAGCATTTGTGCATTGACAAGATCTGAAGGGCAATAAATAAACTGCATGACAAACACCATCCATGGAAAATAGACATTGTATTCATTTTTCTAAATTAAAGGCCTGGTCCTTTTTGAAGGAATGCATATCACCTACCGCCTTTCATGCCAGAGTTTGGGACTAAGATCATTTTATGATGACAAGGGATGGAGTCATCATAAGATGACGTTATGAGTGATCTCATGTTATATTGCGAGGGCTTGCCTGATCAGTTAGAGCTTGAAGTATGTGTGTTGAGGATTATTGTCCACCACTATCCCACAAGGTTTAGCTAAATATCTGCAAACATTCTAGCCATTTTTGTGTTGGCCAAGGTTGATCAGCTGTGGAAGCCATCATGAGGCGGTGACTCAAAAAGTTCCTCACTTGTAGACGTACATTTCATTAAAATCTGTTCAGTGGTTCATGCGATATTTTGATAACAGACACGCAGAGTTGGCTGTAATAGTTGAAAGCAAAGTTTTAGGAACTGGTCTTGCACAGTTTAGCGGATGTGTTGGAACGGTGACTCTCAGCTACCACCACACCAAGTTGTACGTCAATATCTGTAAAACTGACTGAGTTACAGACATTTCTGTCTTTAAGTTTGTTGTGGTGGTCATCTTGAATTTGGGTTGACTTTAAAAGATAATCAGTTGATTACAATGATTACATTCTGAGAGTTTCATTAAAATCTGTCAGGTAAGATATTTTGTTGAGAGGCTCTCATACACATTATAGGCTCTCGCCTTCAACAGCAGGCGATAAAAAGCTTTTAGAGTGTTGTTAACTGGTTTTCTTACCTGGTTAATGCAGGTAAACTGAAAGATCAGTAAGAAAAAACAGCAATAACTGAAAAAGAAGTACAAAGACTTAGTTTTGAACATTTGCCAAGTTAAACAAGAAGATCTGCTCTGTATCATCTCCTCACAGCTTCTGACTGCAGTGAGAGATCCTGTAACAACATGAGAAGTATCAAGGCATTTTAAAGCAAAACTGTTTTCTTGTGTGTTATTTTAAAACCTGATTTAGCCTAACCGTAGCTCAATATTTTTAAATCCGGAAATTTGTCAAAATTTCTCCAAGCTAAAATGTGAATTCTTTGAATAAATCAAGATTTTTGTTGAGAAATGCAGTCCAACAATTCCTAGCGCTTCAGTCAGACTGCTGATGTTTTTAAATGTTCTACTGGAGAATACAAATTTGGTTTCTGGGCTCTGAGTTCGTTCACCCTCACAGATCTGTTTCCAAGAACACACAGAAAGGGATGAGAGAATCCCCACCCTGGTGGATGTTGCAGGCGGGTGTTGGGGTGGTGGGGGGGCTGAGAAGGTAAACAGCGAGCAGCAAAGCAACAGTTTGGATGTACAGATAGATGGATTTTTTTTTTTTTACGAAGAAGGCTGTGGGAAGCGAGGGTGTGGAGGGTGCTGCAGCCCTCCTTGATGGATGCCAGAGAGCATCCAGGTCCACTGCATGGTTAAAGAATTAATCCAAAAAAGAATGTGTAAAGGCTGAGAAGCTAAGAAGGTGTGAAGGTTTGACTGAATGGAAAAATAACAAAGACTTTTAGACGCCTGCTTTTAAAATAGGCATTTCAATCTTTTTGCGTTTCTGTTATCATTAAGAAGTGTATTTATAAGGTGTTAGTCACAAGGAAACCACAACAGCTGTCCTGCTTAGCTTCCAGAGAAAAATGTTGTGGTTTTTAAATAAAGAAGTTCCTTAAGGTAGTATTTCAAATGAACGTGCTGCCATGTGGAATATTGTGTAAAAAAAAACCTGGACTCTGACTGATTTATTTACATTTTGGTTTTAAATCTTTGTGTAGTTTCCTCAGATTTCACGGCAGACGAGAGAATGGAGATCGAGAGCATCAAAATGTACAAGAAAGACCTTCTGGATGACATCCAGGTAACATTTACACACAGATGTTATACCAGCTGCAAGATCAAGTTATTTTAGTGCATTCGAGTTTGAACTTTCTTTGCATTTTTAATTTTACAAAAATAAATGTTAAAGGTGTCCATTTTTCTTCACTGTCCAGAAGTTAAAGATGGAAATAGACAATGTCATGGCGGAAATCCTCAGTTTTGAGTCTTCAGAAGAAAGGTGAGTTTTAGACTGGGGAAAAACCCTGCTCTCTTCTTTTACAAACCACATTTTCCTTTTATATAAGTCACCTCAGAATATTCAACAGATGCTCCTGTAGAAATGTCACGATTGTTTCAGTTTCGTGGTGGCCTTCCAGCAATTTAACCCCTCTTTCAGGTTAGTGTTTTTACAGCAGGAAAAAAACATCCTTATCCAAGATTATCAGTCTGAAAAGTGGAAATCTGCTCCTAAAATCAACAGCAATTGTTAAAAGGAATGCATAGCTCTAAAAACTGAATCTTCAACTCAAAGTTACAAATGTAACAATAGCTTTAAAATGTACTTTTAGCAGGTATTAACCAAATAAGCTACAAGAAGTAGATGAGCTCTTCAGCAGGTTCACAGAGTACGTTTGGGAGTCTATTTTTAATGTTTACAGGACATTATATTTTACAGAAAGTTGGGGAGGCATGTGATGTCACCTCCTGTCTAAAAACAAAACAAAACAAAAACAGATTTGCTGTGTATACGGTCAGCTGAGTGGTCAGAAATGCTGTTTTCTTTTTTTTTTTATCTACGGGAAACCAAACTGGCCACTTGCGGCCAATATGCAAATATATTTCGCAATAAATATATGAGGGGAAAAAAAAACAAACAAACAGCTGGACTACAAATGAGAGGCTGAAGTCTTTTAACAAACAGTGTCTTCTTTGGTGAGAATAACCTTTGGTGTAAACTGTAACACTGCAGACTTTTCCCATGCACACAGAAAACTAAAGCTGTATTTCAAACTCAACTGAAAAAGTATAAGCAGACATTAATAAAGTGCTAATAAACACTTCAGTTGGACAAGCTAAAGGCTATGTAACTCTGCAAAGCTAAGTTAACTTCCTTATAGTTTTTGTTTCATACATAATGAGAAAAATTGTTTCGTTTTTCTTTCAAATCAGTTCGTGTAGACATTAAATTTACAATGAAAAGCACATATTTTTTTTAGAGTTTTTTGTATCAGCTAGTTTTTTGGTTTTTTTACACGTATAAAGATTCTATATTTGTTGCCTTTGGTATATGTTGCTCCATCACATTATGTCACAAATTAGCTGAAAATGTGAGCAAGGGTTTTTCCCAACTCTGAATTCACCCTGACAGAATACAGGAGGCTTAATGTTTCTCAGAATTGTTTAACTAAACTCTCTGTAATCGATCGTTTTCTTCAATTATGCTCTGCAGCAAAACCTTACAGAAGAACAAACAATTTTGTATCGGGAAGAAGAAATTTAACATGGACCCCAAAAAGGTGAGCCAGGACGTCTATTTCTGTGTGTCTCTGTGGGCTGATGGTTTACTGAGACACAGATGTCCAAATAAAACCAGTTTTCTCTTAAAATACAAAGCAAGAAGTTGCATTTTACATCTCAGTGTTTTACCTGAGCACCTTCAGGATTTATCACTGTGTTGTGTCACTTCTTCTAAAGTTGTTGCTGTGAGTCTGTGAACCGTCGCTGACAGAGGCCCACAGCGACGTTTCAGTGGTTTTACTTGCAAGTTAATTGTATCACTAGGCTTATTTTCTGTTCACTTTATGCTTGTGATGGGTTCAAGAGTTGAGTATATGTATATAACTTTTGGACTTCACGATCATCTTTCAGCCAATATGGAAGTGTTAAAAGTCCAGACAGTGGAAATGTTGCACATTAGAGCTTAAAAGAATGAGGGGTAGAAGGTATAAAGTGATTTATGTGAATAAAAGCAAGTGTATTTTTAAACTCAGACCTTCTTTTCAAAATCCTGTGTTGCGACAGAAAGAGGAAGAGAAATTCGTTTTAAGGAATTGAGATTACGGAAGTTGCACACTTTGTTTTAGTAACTTCAGATGAGATCATTGTGAACCCAACATGTACCACTGAGGGCAGTGTTTGGAAAACTGCAAGCTTGGTGTCAGGGTTGTTCAAAGTTTTTTCATCATTTCAACACTAATGTGAAAATTCCCAAGGGCCAATGGTCCCTTCTGACTTTATACCACAAAAGTAACCAAAATGTGCTGCCCATAGTGGGTCAGAATTCACCTGCTAGCTGTATTTGAACCCAGGTCTGATATTTGAATGTGTGCTCTATGTCCTAAACCTAAAAAGCACCTTTTTTTTTTACATGTGCAATAATGTGAAATAGACTTCCTGCTAACAATAAACCTTTTTGCAGGGTGTCAAATACCTGGTGGAGAACAAACTGCTTAATGAGAGTGCTCAGTCCATCGCTGACTTTCTCTACAAGGAGGAGGGACTCAACAAGACAGCCATCGGAGAATTCCTCGGAGAAAGGTGATACAGAGGGGAGAGTGGACACACTGGAGGGGGGGGGGAGGGGGAGATGGATGACAAAGCACTGATACAGGAGAGAATACAAAAGGAAGATGGGGTTTAGAAAAGACGAAGAATATTAGGAATAATGAACTGAACTAAAGGGAGCTACGAAATCTATATTATGTTTATATATGAAATTTGTTGTAGAGTAAAATTGAGAAAATGTGATAGATTTCAAAACCAAAACAGCTGTTAGAAGAAGAAAATAAGAAGGTGAGACTGACTCTTATGGTTTCTTTCTCCTCACAGGGAAGAGCTCCATCTTCAGACCTTAAAGGCCTTTGTGGAGCTGCACGAGTTCTCCAACCTCAGCCTGGTTCAGGCTCTCCGGTTAGTCCTCTTCTGTCTCTACTCATGTCCCAGTATATTTAACTGATATCGGAAAAAATAATTTCAAACCAAGTTGTGTTATTTCAACCAAAACCAGACTCAGAAGAAGAAAATGTCCTTCAGGTACACACAGTATATGATGAGTTAGACTCTAAATCCAAAAAGATGCAGGACTTATGAAATATACAGACCTTTTAATCTGTCCAGTTCACTACTCAGCTTCTTGCTGTCATCAATCAGCTGCCTAGTAAACTTTTTTTGATTGTTTCAGTCTGTGAAGCATAGAAGCCCTGAAAGGCACATACAACAACAACAAAATCTACAGTAAATTTCTATGCCTGACCAAATTTCCTCTTTACTGGAACTTATGATGTCTTATTGCACCCATCAGAACGAAGAAGTCCATGAAATAGTTCACCGAAAGTAAGAAACGAGAATAATGCTACATGACTGTCTGTCTAACCACATATAATATGTTTAGAGTGTATGAAGACATTTAAAACATCAACTCCTTTGATTCTATAAACACATTATAGTGGTTTACTTGGTTCAGATGTTTGATCGTCCAACTTAGTCAGCTAGTTGTCTGTCAAGGACAGTGGTTCACGTCAACCCCTTCAAAGGCAGAAAAGAATAGCACAGAAACAAAAGCTCACAGACATAAATGCACAGAAAAATGAGCAGTACATTTCTGTTTTATTGCAGAAAAAAATAAGCATAATAAACATAAAGAAAAGTTTATGTCCAAAAACATTGTTCACAGTCCATAAAGTCAAAAGGAAAAGCAATTTTGGACTACAAGAATAGATTATTTTCCACTTGCCTTTCATGGTTTCTACAGAATGTAAAAGGTCAATATATGGACTTTTGTTTCTTTTGCAATTTAATTTTATCGCACTTCATATTTTAATAGCAAGTTCCCTTCCAGCACAAAAAAGATAATAAAGCAATTAGAAAAAAAATATATTGTCTAAGACACATAATAAAACAAAAACAGACAAAATAATTGTAACTAATATACAACTAACTATTTTACAAAATTGATACAAGATCCAGATTTGTGTAATTTTAATTACTTTTGAATACAATTTTCACCAGCCCATAAGAGGAGCCACAAATGGGTATGGGAGTGGTGACTTTAAAATGCCACCTTCAGCAGAACATCACAACCAGCTTGTTGTCAAGGTTTCTGAATGATGCCTATTTTCTAATGAGTTGGATGCTTTGCACAACCAGCCAATCTCTTGGTATAAAGTTCAAAACCATCTACACAATATTGTCATTGCTAAAACCTGACAATTTTCAGGAGATTTTGGGGTGAGCAAGATTATAATGGCAGCTTTCTCTTTTTTCTATCAGCCTGTAAGTTATTTTGTTGTCGTACTTTGCCGTATATTGTGGAGCTTTAGCCTCTTCTACCATGATCAGTGTGCTGCAAACAAGAGCTTGCGATGCTCACAATGCATTTCTTTTGCTTTGTTTGGCTTCCTTTATGCCCCAGCCAGACATTAATTCTGAGTTTATCTTATTATCTAATGTCTAATGTCAATACCAGCAGACCTGATTCTGTAGAAATTAGCGGTTTCTGTTGTCTTTTTCAGTTGGGTTTATTTGTATGAAGCCAATTTACAAAAAAAGTAATCTCAGGGCACTGTACAAAACTATTCACATACATTATAAAATGCCAGTTAGTGAAAGTTATCTATCCAAGGAAGCCAGCTGATTGCGTCAAATTTTCACTTCGTCACAATCTCCCAACCTGAGCAGCACATTGGTGACAGTGGAAAGGAATGACTCCCTTCTAACAAGAAGAAACCACCAGCAGAAGTGTCAAAAACAAGACATAACGATGTAAAAAAAAATGGTTCTGGCTTGCTTTAAACAGAAAGGACACTTCACTGTGAGTATGGCTTCACTTGTAGCAGGAGTAATGACTCATTCTGCCAAGCATTTGATCTAAATTGCAGCGTTGACAACTGTATGACTTCCATGTTGGTGTCATCGTGGCTGTCTTTTTTCATTTTTATCATTTAAATGAAGTCATGAAAAAGGCTTTGAAGTTTGTACGATGTCAATGCTTTCTAAAACTTGAGCTAAGTTACCATACTTGCATAAGATTGTGATCATGGTAATAAATTAACATGGTATAGCATCTTAAACTCCATCAAGCCAACCAACTTCATATACTATATACTAATTATCAAGACTGTTCCTTGTTCCTATAACATCCTATTGTACATGTAACTATAGCAGTATACTGTGACATAAAATATGGCCTACACTCTCTCTTATCTAGTGAATAATCTAAATGCTGCATCAAAGAATGTTTAAAGTCTGACTCAGAAGTAGAATTGTACACAGAGCTGTGGTATAGTCAGAGTTTACATGCTGACCACAGTGCTACTTGAACATAACAAGTTTGTGTAAAGTCTGCTGTTGTGTTCATGTGACAGACAGTTCCTGTGGAGTTTCCGTCTGCCTGGTGAAGCTCAGAAAATTGACCGAATGATGGAGGCCTTCGCCACACGCTACTGTGAATGCAACACTAATGTCTTCCAGTCCACAGGTTAGCATCACCAAATGGGCCTACTTGTCGTCTAGACTGCAATAATGTGGGCGAAAAGTGTGTGTTTGAACAAGAGGAGATATTTTTAAATGACTGTTTCACCACAGTGCCTTTTTGCTTTATGACTTAATTAGTTTCCTTTTCACTTTTTTTTTTCTTAAAGTGATAGTTCAGATATATTCAAGTGGGGTTTGTTCTGTGGAGTTTGGTAAAACAACCATTCACACTCTCACTCACACCAAGGGACAATTTAGAGTTACCAGTCAACCTAGCAGGCATGTTTCTGGTCTGTAGAAGGAAACTGAAGTACCCAGAGAAAACCCATGCATGCCAGGGGAGAACAAATCCAAACTTAAGCGCGAATGGTGATGGCATCAGCTAGTTGTAGCACTTCCAGTGTCGCATGTGGCACTTCCAGAAGGAATATCATAATATTTCTAATAAAATAATCGTGTAATAAGAAACTGACAGCAGTGTTTAGGTTTAAAAACTGCTTAGAAATTCTGAGCATCGAATTGTTTTAGACAATTCGCTTTGGTCTGGACTCCGGTCAAAATAGCTGTTAGCTCGTCAACTCTATTCTACAAACTAAGGGTATTAAATAACTGAGATTAATTGTTCAGCAACCCATGTCACAAGATCTGATCTGAACTATTGCTTTAAACCTATCTTTTTGTGATTTACAGTATTCGTCATACTTCCTTGATTAATATGAATTTTGCCTGATTTTTGTTTTCCACAGACACATGCTACATTCTGTCTTTTGCTGTCATCATGTTGAACACCAGCCTCCACAACCCCAACGTGAAGGACAAAACCACTCTGGAGCGCTTTATATCCATGAACAGAGGCATCAACAACGGAGAGGATCTGCCTAATGAACTGCTCTCGGTGAGAACTTTCAGCTAATTACAGCATGTATGCTATAGTAGACACAAGGAAGCAATGATCCAAGAGGATGATCAAGCTGACTTTTTAGCTTAACATTTATTTTTCATATAAACCTATGCCTAGTAGCCCTGTAAATTTTATTGGTTTAATTTTCTTATTTGACAATATGAAGATGTGAATAAAAGATGTGTGGTGAGGCTTCTTGTGTGTTAATTGTATTTGTTGAAGGGGCACATTATGTTTTGTTTTGCAATACATCCCCTAGATTTAGCCTTTAGTAACTTGATATAGACTGATAGAACTCTTACTTTTATATACAATTTGTCAGTCTCGGATTCATTCATGTTTTGGACTACTTGCCACATTAGGCCATAGTTTAATTGTTCAACTTCTTTGCTCTTAGAAATTGTATGAGAGCATACGCAACGAGCCTTTCAAAATCCCAGAAGATGACGGAAATGATCTGACTCACACATTCTTCAACCCTGACAGAGAAGGCTGGCTCCTCAAACTTGGTAAATTTCCTCTTTTAAGTGTTTAATTACATTAAACATAATAAAATTATTATTTGTATTTCTGTAGCACATTAAATCTGACCAATCTGCCACATGTATGTAAATGCAGGAAGGTAGAGAGGAAGTGCTAATAATTCAGTATTGGAAGGGACTCTTTTGTGGTTGCATGCAAACAAGACATCCGTTGTCAGTTGCAAAAGTTTTATATATTTACTCAAACGGCAGTCTTCTTTTTTTGTTGCTGGGGACTTTCAGAGATTTGTAAATCTCCAGTAACAACTAACAACACAACAAATAATATTTTTGCTGGACCTCTGTCTTTCAGGAGGTCGTGTTAAGACGTGGAAGAGACGATGGTTCATCCTGACTGACAGCTGCCTTTACTACTTTGAGTTCACCACTGTAAGGCTTCCACATTACTCCTCACATATCACCATCACTGCACTACAATGTTCATTTTTTTTAAGATATGTGAATTTGGAGAGTTTTGAAATTCTGTAATCTAAAGCAGAGGATTTCAAATTCAAGAGTTCGACCAACAAAATAATAGTTGTTTAGACCCAGTAATCACTAACTGTAGTATTCTAACAGTACTACTAAAGTGCTGGTGGAAGTTCTCAGTCATCCTGGGCACAGTAATCCCAATAAGACCAAGAGGGCAACTGGATTTCAGTTTGACTTTTGAAGATATTTAGCTGATCATTGAAGGAGCATTTCTCAATTCCAATTGAAACCCATTCTTTTGAACCCATTTCCAGGATAAAGAACCCAGAGGAATCATCCCTCTAGAGAATCTTTGTGTGAGAGAAGTGGGGTATGCTCGAAAACCAGTAAGTTTATCTCAGCTGTTCGACTCAAACATCTTCTAAAAGCTAATCCAGTTAAACTGAATACATAAGGGATGTGTCAGTAGATGTTTTGAGTTAGTTGTCTGTTGTCCTCTAGTATTGTCTGGAGCTGTACAACCCCAACAGTCGAGGACAGAAGATCAAGGCATGTAAAACAGAGACAGACGGCCGGGTGGTGGAGGGGAAACACCAGTCTTATACCATTTGTGCCTCCACCGCTGAAGAGAGAGACTCCTGGATTGAGGCCATCAGGTCAGAATACAAACATATCTACACCAACAAAGACAAAATAAATTGTGTTAAACTGTACATTAACTTTACAACAGCTACATTTGTATTGTGCTGTTATAAAGCAGGATAGTTCTCCAACAATGCCAGGTCAGATGCATCTCAACATCATGTAAACGGAGACCCCATCATTCCTGATATGTACTTTGATGCAGGAATGGGATGCAAAACAAAGGCACATCTGACATGACAGTGTGAAAAGTCTCACTTTGAAGCATAAAGTATGCAGTTGTTCACATACAAAGACCCATATAGTCAAGTGCAAATACGATTTCTTAAGAAATACATTGTTGGTAATGTTAACAGGATATGGGCCCATACGGGCTCTAACTAAGTACATGAGCTACAGTTTTTCCACCTAACAGTGGTTAAACAAGCAGTAGTGAGGAAAGTCAAACCCAGGTAAAGGTTTTTTAAGAAGCTGATAAAACACTTGTTATTATAGATGGAATAAAAACCCTGAAGTTATGAAGTCAGTGAGTTTTTGGAAAACAAAGCTTTCAGTTGTTCTCAGTATATTTTACACAACCACATTGCGTGTTAACTTTGCTGCGACTCTGCAATAATTTTCAACATGTTAAAAGAGAATTGGTTCAAGTGATTTGCTACAATTCTAAGAAACTCAAAACCCTTTTCATGGTTTCATGTAAGAAAAACACAAATACACTGTGGTGTTTACATTCCTGATGATGTAGTGTTAAAAATACCTCATTGTATTGACATGCACTCTGGCCAGTGCAGCGCTGAAGTGTGGTTAACAACGTCATTTCACAGCAGGGTTTCGCTTTGAACCGTGGCGTTGCAACTCTTTGTGTGCAGTTTTTTAAATTTGCCTTGTGTCTTTAGCTTCCTCCTACAGTTTAAAAACATGCATACTAGATTAAATATTCATTCTAAACTGATTATAGAAATAATTGTGTGTGCTAGCAAGGTTATCTTGTGTGTCTCTATGTATTCAATCTCAAGTGACATGAACTAAGAAAACAGATTTGTGTGCTTGTAATTTAACCCCCCCTGAAGCCCTCGAGATAGAGAGAGGTAGAGCGAGGTAGAGAAGCCCTTGTAACTTTGGGTCAATTTCCCCCGAAGCCCATAGGAGGGTTAAGAAATATAAACACATTTGTTGTTCTACTGCCTAACTAAAATGATCTTTTCTTCAAACAGAGCAAGTATATCAAAGGATCCGTTCTATGACTTGGTCGCAGTGCGGAAGAAGAAAGTGATAAACCAAACCCCTCAGGACTGAGCAGTGAGGCTTCCAACTTCGTAGACACTTATATTACAGCATTACAGAGTGATTCTGCCGGCAGTCTATCCTCCTTAAAGCCATCTCAAAATACCTCACAACTTATGAAAATATGGACATGCGAGGCTGAATGCACTGACAGTGATGACTTCTCTTTTTGAAGACTAAGAAAATTGTGTCAAAGATGAAGAAAAAAAAAAACCCCTTCAATGACTCAGTATTAGCCTAACAAAGACATGAAGGATCTCTCAGGCCTCTCTTGGGGTTTTGTGCACTGAAATTCCTTGTTTACAGCATTTTTGTTAGAGTGGCTGGATATTAACTGTACATTTTTCCTCTGTCTTGTAAAATAGGTTTTTAGAGCTTTGTCTGACTTAGTTTTTTAACTCTGAGAGACAAACTGAGCATGGAATATCTGAACAGCTCCATAAATGCAGTAAAGAGGCGAGACACACAATACATGTCAGCTTTCTAACAGTTCTCGTTTAGGGCTTTGACATGTGAAGCCATGGTAGGTTTTATTATAAGAGCTTTAAAGTGTGAACTGAATTTCCCAATGAACTGTTTTTATTTGTATAGAAATAATTTCAAGAATGTTTATGTGTTTCTGTTTTTTAAATCACCTTGTTTATATGTATTTTATGGTGGTAAAGGATGTATCATAAACAGAAAAATCTTGTATATTTCTAACATTGCTTGATTTGAAAGCATAGTGCAATAAGTATTAAAAAATGTTTTATCAACTATGTAATGAGGTGAATGTGTATAATGTAATATTTGAATCATTTACTTGTGTCTTGTGTTGTGTGTCATATTCCATGTAGAATTTGCAGTTATTGCATTTGTCCTGTTCATAAGAAATAATTATTTAATTAAAAGTGTGTTGACATACAGGAGTTGCTTCCTTTTTACGGCTCAAGAAGCATACTGACAGCTGTGTTTTCAGATGAATGCTCTTTGAATGTATTTGACCACATTCAACTTCCTCATGTTTACCGTTTCTGTGCTTCTTTCTTATACTGTCAGGTACTTCTTTAGGTGAAGCATCTAACCCTTATTTGTGGTTTGTTGTGAAGTTTTTAACCAAATATTGATATTGTATGTGATACTATTTCATCAAACAAGCACTTTAAATTTCTTGACCTTATAGTTTTGACAAATTTGCAAACTAAATTTGGTTGAATTGGAAAGTATGATTTTAGACAGCATTTCAGTGTGCTGGATATCCTGCATATTTTATGTCATGCAGTTAAGGTTATTAGAGGAGGCACATATTTTTTTTACCTGACTTTTTACACATTTTTTGATGGTTTTGATTTACTAAATTTACTTGTTTCTGTGTTATGGACACAAGATCAACAGGTTTTGTTTATGGTTTATTGTTATGAGGTTCAGCTGTTCGCCTACACCTCAAGGATAAGGGACACTCTTTTGAGGACCAAAATGTTCATATTTTGGACCGAGAAGACAGATGGTTTG
>JAOXNZ010000155.1:19171614-19181963 GCA_028566095.1 Kryptolebias brasiliensis
GATGGACTTGCGACCTGTCCAGGGTGTCCCCTGCCTCTCGCACAGTGACTGCTGGAGATAGACACCGGCTGCCTGCGCGCCGGAATGGAGAAGCGGCTAAAGAAAATGGATGGATGGATAATAAGCATACACATAATCTTACCTGTAGGAGCCAAAGACAACTTTGTCTCCATCCACCAGCATGTATTTATTACAGAGTGAACCAGGGAGTCTGCCGAAAGACAAATTGAAGCCAACTCCTTGAAGTGTTCTAACTCTAATGTTCTGAAACACAAAACGGGTCACAGTCAGAGCAAAGCAAGACAGTCAACAAGATGACGTGACCTGTACTAAAGTTGTAGGTAAAATACCAGTTAGTTTCCCTTTTAAAACAATGCAGCTTACCCAAACATTCTACTACGTACTTGTGGGAAAATGGTTTTCAATTAGCAGCTCAGAAGCATTACCTACTGCAGGTTGAAGATATCAATCAAAACAGATGATAATTTTCTAGCTTCAAATGTCTAAATTACAAAAACAAACATTATCAGCCAGCAGCTTTTAGGTTTTTATAATGCGAGAGAACAAGCTTTGTGCCCTATGCCCATTAGCTTCCTGGCTCAAAGGGCGACTAAGGGAAAAACAAACAGAAGACACATACCTCAGTAAATTTTCCTTCTGCCTGACGACAACTTCTATATCTTGCCTGTCTTTGTCTGCTTTCAGTCTCCATCAAAATGTCTTTTTTTTTTTTTTTTTTTTTAATTTAACTTCAGATACTCTTAACATGCTGAAATCAATATTTTCCCTTCTAGGACTGAAAGTTTAAACAAGTATTTCTTTATGACGTCACAAGTTATTTCAGCCTATTTGTGTCGAATACTTTTACCGGTTCATCATCAAAATTTGATTTAATCAGCAACAAAGTCATTCAGACAAAATTTATTTGCAGGTTGTGATATGGTGCTTGTTTAAGTGAATTAATTTCCCCAGAAATACCTACAAATTATTAGTTAAAAAAAAAAGAAAATCTACACAGAACTTGATTTATTCACTGGAAACAATCTGGGCCAATTTTAATTCCTTTGCACAACCTTTTTATTTTGTTTGTAATACCACACTGTTCTTTTTCAAAGGGGGTCAAGAGTTTGTGCTCATCTAGGTGTTTAGATAGTCCAACACGCACCAGTTAGGATGGTCCATTCTTACCCGAAGGTGCTGTGAGCCAATTTGAAGCCTGGAACACATATCCAGGAAGTGTGGCACACCGTGGTTATCCAACAAGATGTAAACGGGCACGGATCGACGCGAAGCCGCATCCATCAAGTCCTGCAAGATGTGGACATCTGTGATCATGTCCATCACTATGGCTATCACCTACAACAGAGTCAGATAAATAGTTTTTGTTAAGTTTCTTTAGTGCAACAACTTTTTACCAGAAATCTGAAAAAGAATCGGTTGGTGTGACGTACTGACAAGTCAAATTCAAATACTGCAAGTCTGCAAATGAAGAACAATGGAGTTTTATTCTATTTGATGTGCTCAAACAAACTAAAAGTGCAAAACCTAACAAACTAGCAGAGAAAATAAATGTGTTGCGGCATGAAAAAACTTGAGACTCAAGTTTGACTCAATCCTTCGGTTCACATTTAATCCTTTTAATACCTTTTGACTGCCAAGACAAGCAAAATCTACACAGCGGTTAAGCAAAAATGTCTCTAATGGTCAAAAAAAAGAAGGTGAAATTAAAAGTTTCTAATCCAGTATTATCTAATCCTTTACATGTTCCTCTGCTTCAGCACATCTGATTTTTTTGGTTGAATTACATTGTTAGCATGTCTTCTTTTTTTTATTTTTTATTTTTATAAAAGCCTGTTCTTCATCCATTCATTCAAATCAAATTAAAAATGTGCAGGACAGTGACCCTCAAGGACCAGGATTGGACATGGCTGTCCTAAACAAAGCGCTTCAACATCTACAAACACACTTACAATTTCTTACATTGCTACCAAGGTTAAAGGCTTTTGCAGCTGGTTTTATGCGAGTGCAAAGAGACAACGAACATTCATCCTGCTGCTGCTGCATTCCTGTCCGACAGACAGACAGATTATACAGATAAACTTCATAACAACAAAGAGGACTTAAATCTACCTCCTGTCTGGAGAAATGCCCCAGTGAAGCTGTTGCTTTCTGCTCTGTTAGAAATGCTGGGATTAGTAGAAATTTACAGTTTTGCTTTTACTAAAGGAAAGCATTTCAATTCCTAAAACAAACAAACAAAAAAAAAATAGAAACAAATACCTTCAGATAATCGTTTGCAGACCAAGGTTTCCTCATCTAATTTTACTAATCCTGTCTTCTTCATAATGTTGTTAAAACGTGGTGTTAATATTGCATCCTAACACGCACCAACATGTTCACTGAGAGCTTTTAGAAACCGGTTGAAAAATGGGTTCCGTGTCATCGCTCCAATTTTCTTTCGAGGATGAAAT
The DNA here is from genome assembly GCA_028566095.1 of Kryptolebias brasiliensis. Classification (NCBI taxonomy): domain Eukaryota; kingdom Metazoa; phylum Chordata; class Actinopteri; order Cyprinodontiformes; family Rivulidae; genus Kryptolebias; species Kryptolebias brasiliensis. Next base: position 19,174,086 of record JAOXNZ010000155.1, read on the forward strand.
GATGCCTCCTTACATTTCCTATAAGCTCTCCTCTGTTAGTCAGTCCTGTTGTGTTTCCACAGAAAGAGAGAGAAAAAAAAAATCTAAGAAGGTTTTAACAAACAGAGCTAAAAGTTAAGACTTGTTGACTCAATGCAGGATTCTCATCTTCTGCAGGCAAAATAAAAAAGGAAGCCGTTTTCATATGTGAATGTAAAGGTAAAAATGCGTGTTCCTGAATGTTTATCTTGTTTTTTTTTTCCCCTCAGACTTTCCTTACTAATATCAAAAAGCAATGCGAAGAAGTAAACAAAACAATAAATTACCTCGAAGGCGGGCAAAAGAAGGTATAAACTGACGGGCTTACTATAAATCATTGCCTTCATTCGTTTTAACATTTGCAAAGTATTTTGTAACCAGGATGAACAGAAGGAGCACGCATAAGAATGTGAACCGGCAAGAAAAAGAGCAATGAGGCACAAATTAAAGGGAACGCAAAATGCGAGCTCCAAACAAAAGAAAGAAAGTCAAGTGAAACCAAGACGGAAGACAAGGGAAAGAAAAGGGATTTCCAATAGAAGTGCTCAGAAAAGTTGTACCATAAACCAAACTTTTAAGACTTTTGAGCGATTGACATGTGCTCCTGTAGTCCTGACTCAGTTTTAAAGAGGCGAACTGAGGCAGGCTGAGCCAAAGGGAACATGCCACTGCACTGCTGAGAGGGAGGAACAGATGACTCAGCTTGGCTCCAGCTGTCTGTGAGGAAAAATCCCAAGTGGCTCTTCATGTTCGCAGACTCATTTCAGGTACTAAGTTACCAGTTAACAAAGTTGTATTCATTCAAGCAGAGAAGCAAAGGGATAAAACTGCACAAACTATAAACTAAACAAAAACAACACGGTTTCATAGACGGAGGGAAATATTTACAAACTGCAACAACACTCTTTTTTTTTCTTATAAATATGGCAGAGTTACTTTCATCTTACTAAAAGCAGGGAAATCTCGACTGTGAGCTTTTGCTCCCAACACAAACACTCAGCTGTTGAAAATTAATTGGCAAAACCTCCTGCAAGTTCCAAAATCTAAGAGACATGACATGTTCTGGTTCCAGGCTTGTTCTGGGTTTCCTCTGTCTCTGAAAGTTTCAGTACTCCCCCCCCCATCCCCCCCGTCCCCCTTAATCCATCACTCTTATTTAAATGAGTCCTGGTGTTGATTGGATTAAAAGCCATATTATCTTAAATAATTCATATTTAAACTTCCCCCTTGTCTTTGTTATTTGAAAAGTCGTGCACAAGCTTTGATGTTATATTCCTGGCACTCCAACAAACACACCGCTTTAGCCTTTGAACCCAATGACTACCACCTTACTGAGGGAGAGGGAACTCCGAAAGGTCTTGGAACTTCCTGGAAGTGGCTCACACACAAATTCCCCCATGACGCTGTTTTTTTTCTTACTCAATGTGTTTGTGTGCGTCTGTTGTGGTCAAGAAAGCATGTTTTTTGTTATTTTTTTTTTCTTCCGCAAATATTCTCCCGATACTCCCTCTTTTATATTTGCATAAACGTGTGTGCCAGAAGCAGGTATGCAAGCTGTCATGTAGCCTAGTTTTAGAATTTTAACTTAAGTTGCGCACTTTATGGCACGGCCTTATAAAGACATTAACTTGCTGTAGAAGTTTGGTTATTGATAAGATAATAATCATAATAACCAGTCTAGGTCCCTACTCACCTTGCTGGCCTCCTGGATCAGCCTCCGTACGACCTCCTTGATGTGAGGTCCGTTGTCTTTAGGCGGGTGAGTATGCACCGCCACCCGGGTCATCCCTTTGAACAAACCCCCGCTGGGCCAGCCGATATCCAGCGACGGCACCTCTGTGTCCGACATCTGGGGCCAGTAGGTGGAATGGACTCCTGAATCCGCGTCGGTTCGGGAGGCTCCCTGTTCCGGCCTGTTGCTGCTGCTGCTGTCGCCCTCGTGACAGGAGTCATACTGTTTGAAAGTGTTCAACAGGAGTTTGACCTCACGCGCAGACAGAAAGTCTTTCATGTTCTCGTCTTTGAGTCGGGTCTTGAAGGCGCCGTCGCCATTCTTCAGCAGCTCCTCGACTGCCGCGCGCTGCTCTTCGCTGTAGTAAAACTCCGGTTTGGACTCCGGGACTTTGGCTCCGATGTGGCCGTCCTCCATGCACACGAGCTGGGATTCGGCCATGGTCGCGTTGAACGTTACCCGCCTGGAGCAAAGACACTGCTGGAACAACCCGCTGGGTGACGAGACCCGTGACAACTCAGTGGAATTAAGCCGGGGAAGTTTTCTTACCTGACGGGATAAGGCAGAGGTGGGGCGCGTGGTGCGTTCAAGTGCCAACGGAACAAAGACCACTACTGTATTGGCAACGTTACATGTGACTTGTTTTGGCCATAATCCACTGCATCAACTATTAATCTTAATGAGACAGTGCTTTGGGTAAATTGGACAAGGAAAAAAAAATTGAGAAATTTATTACTTACAAGTAAAAAGTAAGAATCTTAGTCAGAATGAGAATGTACAGATTGTACTTAGAGTAACCAGAAAATCAGCGCTGTAATTTTGTTTCTCTTCGTTTCTTTTCAAGCTACTGGTGTTAGGCAACAAACTGAGCAAACTGAATACAAGTAGGCCAGAGTCTGCATCATATGACTTCATCTAGTTAGAGTAAACTATAAGTCTATAATTAAACTCACTGTACTCTGCACAATACAAAGTACATTCTAAAGTCCAAATAAATATGCCTGTGTTAATCCATGCAGGGTTGAATGTGCAAATTTCGCTCTTAAACAACAGCTTGAGTTAGAAACAAAAGGTACAATCCATGAATCTTTAACTTTTAAAAGTTTCCTTACTCCTTCTCAAATATGTTCAATATAAATATAACTGTATAACACAACAAACATGCAAGTACTTGTGTCTGTTGGAGTGTTTTGTAATATTAAGTTTAAGAAGCATTTCAAAGTTGTCAGGGTGTGTTGCTATGTAATATTCTAGATATTTTACAAAAAAGCTACTGATTGTACAACTAATCTGAACAAAAAGTGGTGGTATTTTTCTATTATTATTACTTTAAAACAATATTTCCTGCTGTTGTGAAAAACTATTTGATAGTAGTAAAATCTGAGTATACTATGACTGTATACTTTTATGTTTTTAGCCTATAAGAACAACTACAAACAAACAAAAACACACACACACACAGATAATGATAGCTATAAATTGCCCCTTCACCACAAATTGTTGTGCACATCACTTTTTTTTTTTTACTGGGACAAAAAATACATAAATAAACAAATATTTTACTACCATCCAGTTCTACTACAGTGTGTTCAATGGGGCATTGATGGCCTGCTTGCCATGGTGAGAGTATGAGCACCTCAACTAGCTTTTCTTTTCTTTTTATTTCTTTCTTTAAAACTAAAAACCCTAAGCTTTCTATCAAATAAAGAGAAATGCTTCTGAAGTATTGTTAGTTTATGGTTTAGGTGCTAGATTTAGGACCATACATGGCTAATTTACCCTTTTTTTTAAATAAAAAAAAAAAGGTGTCCCTGCATGTGTTTCTCCTAAATAGATTAACTGAAAGTGAACTGGTTTGCTCTTCCCCCTGTCCACTAGACTTAAGGAGAGAGCTTATATTGCTAACATTAAAGTTCAGCTCTTTTCCCTCCTCCATTTGGAAACTGTAAAAAGCTTTTGTCTTGCATTGTGAATGGGGCTTTGTACTAAACACAAGAAAAACCACACACAATGGAATGCAGAGGACTCAGTGCATGAAGATTTGACCTTTAAAGGATTTGCCAAAAACACTTTTACAGATCTTAAAGACTCAAAATGTATTGTAACATATTTTCCCATGTGAAAACATGATAAATTATAAAGAAAAATAGGGATAAAAATGCACTGAATACTTAGAAATGAACATAACACATGAGTCTTGGCATATTTCAGTAAATATTTCTTTTGTGATGCGTTAAAATTACAGAAATGCAAATTTATTGATGGATGCCCAGTGTCTGACCTTCCACAGACCTTCCATTATTTTTTTTATGTTTGAAGAGCAAAGTAAAACTCAGCTTAAAGGACTAAACTTTGTTGAATCAGCCTTTAGTGAATTAAAGGCCTGCCTGTGAAAAGAACCCAAATGAAATGATCATTTGTCTAAGAAAATCAATGTAAGGTATTAGATAGCCTCCTTTGATAACCAGTGCCATGGCCTTGTTCTCTTTGTAATGATGGATAAGAGCGTGCTCATGTTGGTCAATTGGACTCTAGTCTGCACTTCACCTGCATTCACTAGTCACATACATCTCATATCTATGATTTATACTATGAAACTCTGACTGAGCTTCTATTTCCAAACAGCTGTGCTGCTGTTTATTGGAGGACCACAGACACAGGCTATGAAGAATTAGAATCAAAATATGGGAGTTTGCATTAAGGTACTGCCACAATAAAATCTACTGATGTATTTTTTGTGACTTCTCATTACCCACCAAGATTACTTCAACTATTTATTTATTTTTATTTGTCAAAACTTTAAATGTCCCTCCATATTGTATTAAAGTTTCAGGCTGTCTAATACAGGCATGTGCATCTCAGTTAACCTAAATCAAATGCTCATCGCCATGGCAACACTTCCTGTGTCTGTCCTGCAAATGGGGCTTCCATGACCCTCATTTTAATACCATGCATATTCATCTAATCTGGGTGACACACAGAGAGAGGATGGATCAGAGTGGGTGGAGACGCAAGGAGAAGATGGGGGATGAAGTCGGTTCTTTGTGGACACAAACGTCTATAGGGACAAATCTCCACACACACAAACACACAGGCTGTTTTTTCAGGTCTAAGAGTTAAATAATTCAGCAGAACAGAAATTTTTCTGAGGGCATCACTTTGTGGAGGGTGCTTTGTCAATCTCACACTCAAATAATATTTTTCTTGTAATTTATATTTATATTTCCTGCAGAGTGATGAAATTAAGTTCATTGTCATGATTTAATCATTGTCTGGTTCAGTCAATTGTTTTAGTTTGATTTGCTTTTAAACACAAATATATGTTTGTAGTTGGTTTATGTTTGTCTTGCATTACTCTGTACATACACACACTAATCTTTACTTTATTTAATCACAGAACAAAGGCCAATCCTATCATTCTATCTTAACCTTCAGTCCCCCCCCCAAAAAAAAAGAACAGGGATGCCCAAGCTCATAACACAAACATTCACTCTAAATTAAATAATTTGGACTCTGTGACATTTAGTCAAGTTTCCAAATTGAAATTCAAAAACCCTAAGCAGGAAACACCAAAGAGAACTTAAAGTTCAAAGATTTATCTGAAAACAGTGGGAAATATTGTGTATACCTTCATCCACATCAGAAGAATAAGTAGGTATCAAATAAGTGGTGGAGGTTTCGAACCACTTATAGAGCTGATCAACAGGGGTCAGTAGAGTGCTGCAGTGCCATTAGGTATGTAACTGGAGCTGATAGGGGGGTGATGTATGGAGGCAAACAGAGGTTCAATCAGTACTGGAGCAGAGGGGAAACACAGATTCACACATCAGCTCAGAGGCTAGCCTGTCCATCAAACACAACCTTGACAGGGTAATGATGTTACGCTGCAGAGATACAGTATTACTCTGCACCTAACAGCCACCAGCTTAGAACTTGTTTCTCTCCCACACACACACACACATTAAAAAATACACACACTCACACATTTTGTCTCTGTTTCTCCTTCTTTTTTAATTTTCCAGCATACACAATAACACTTTATCTCACACTCGTTGCTTGGCACTTAACAAATGATGTAAAGCAAGAAGCAAGAAGGTCTCTAGTTTCAAGCTTTGCTGTGCATTTCTTAGCTTGTCCCTGTGCCTGCTCCTGTTTTCTCTCACAGTCCAAAATCATGCTTAATAATAAACATAATAAATTGGTGATTTCAAAATGACATTTGAGTGAATGGCTGCCTGTCTCTTTGTTGGCTCAGTGCTGTGTTGAACTGGTCCAGTTTGTATCACCCTCTCTGCCCAGTGACAGTTCCAACTTCCTCTGAGTAACCTTTAATAGGATAAAGCCAATATGTAAACTGAATGAATAACAATAAAAAAAGAACACAAGTTACTGGATTGTCACTTATACTATGCATCATTTATGTGAATTCTGATTTAACACTGATACAATTATTTTCCTGTTTTTTTATTTTAATTTAGCTAGCCTTTTGCTACTTTTAGCTTTTAGCTTGTGTTTTAGTCATTTTAGCTAGTGTTGTGATTCTTTTAACGTTAAGAATTCATCTTCAGCTTCTTCAGCACTCAGCATAGGCGCCATATTTTCACAATTCAATTTCTCTAGTTTTGTTTTGATTCATATAAATCCTTTTGGTATTCACTGAAGAGACTCATGTCCAGATTATTTGTCTCCTAGTGTTGATTAGCCATTCTTAGTATATTTACCAAGGTTGTCCTATTCACTTTCCTTGCCAGAAGCAGCAGATGGTACATCCACAGGAGATGGGATGCCCACAGGACCTCCATACTGATATCATATAACACAATGCCCATTATGGTTTACTGCACTTGAGATATGTATAATTCAGATTAAAATCATTAAGAAAACAAAAGTATTTCATACTTCAAACTATTTTGGTGATACTGACATTACAATAACATTGTGCTCACTCACTAATTTTCTATACCTGTGCTATCTAGTTGAGGGTCAACTAGATATCCAAGCACTCAACGGGTGAAAGAGGGGATAAACCCATGACAGGATGACAGGGTGCCAGTTCATCACAGGGCCAAAACACACAAGACAAATAACCGTACACACATGCATTTACACCTAAGGTCAATATAAAGTCATCAGTTAACGATCATGTTTTGGACCTTGGGAAGAAACCAGGGTATCATACAAGCACAGGGAACACATGCAAACTCCACACAGAAAGGCCCCAGCTAAAATGGGAACAGATGTTTTCTCAAGTTCACATTTGGTCAATTTGAAACTGCTAATCCTCAACAAATTTACATTTTGCTTAATTATAAATAATACAAAAAATATATCAAGATGATTACTGTCATGAAAATAACTTACAAGTTAAGTTCAATTTCTAACATTACTTCGTACAAGACTACTTATGGCTAATGGGCTTATTTGATCAGCATCACACGGGTAAAATACTTCCTTTGTCTCCAAAGTACAGCGTAATCACGATCACCTTCTTTCGTCAAATAATCAGCTCCTTTTACAGCTGCTGCAGCTACTGAGAACATGCCAGCAAATGTCATCATCACTTGTCTCGACCCTGTTCTGGTGTCAACTCACATCCTTAACCTCACTTTAGATAACTAGATTGTTGGTGATGACAAGAAATTATAGAACACACAAGTACGGACTGTTAAATGTCAAGAGAGACAGAAGGTTGCGAGTGAAGGGAGGGAGAAAGACAAAGAGTTTCTGTGTGGGAAAAATAGAAACGAGCAACAGGAACACTTCAGCCATATTAGCTTTGTTGCTTTCCTTGTGGGTCTTTGCTCAGCAGTCAAGACTTGTTTGCTACAAACAGGAATGACTGGAAATGGTGGAGAGAGAGATGAACAAGACAATAAAGACCTATCATCATTTTTACTGGGTTCAGATTGGATCTTATTCCTGCTTTTTCCCCACCTCATTTACTATGTTCTCTTAGTTGCATCATTAAGTATCCAAAGAGGTAGATGGGAAAGAGGCCAGATTAAAAGAACAATAAAGGTAGGATAAATGGAAATGGTTTCTGTGGAAAAAGAGACACAGACTAAAAGTTTATTTCTACTCTGTTACCTCTTCAAAACAATACAAATCTTATTGAAAATATAAAACAC
>JAOXNZ010000155.1:19215619-19228267 GCA_028566095.1 Kryptolebias brasiliensis
ATATATGCTGACAAAAATAAGTCTTTCTGTCTTTTTTTTTTTTTGCTTCATGTGAAGCATTTTTTTTGAGTGTCTGGTCTGAAGAAATCTTTTTGTGAGGTATTCAGGTTTGCACAGGACTGAGGTGTCACAGAGACAGCTCAGAGGACAAAGATCCAGCCTTTCTGTCTCGGTCTTTTACCACTGCTTGACCTTTGTCTTTTAAGGTTCACCCCCCAAAAGGCACACCCCAGAGAAGAAGAGCACTGAAAGGGGTTGAAGGAGGTAACTGGCTCCAAAGGATATCACAGACACTCCGTTAAGGCATCATGGAATTATGCCAACTTGTTGAAAGTGCATAAAGTGTTTCCTTTAAATAGCTTGTAAAAACAAGTGTAGCATTTCTTCTGTTTCTTTGCCTATGTCATGGTTTCCCTGCGGCTTTCTCTCACTGTCTGTCTCTGCCTCTGTCTTCGCTTCACCTCAGTGCTCTGTGAACTCTCAGCTCTCATGGAGTGGGTGTGCTTCACGCTTACATAAAACCAGCAGGTTACACAATTTAAATTCTTTCCGTATCTGTGTATTTGCGCTTGCATGTTCGCTGTATGTGGGCCGAAGGGCTGAAAATCTTGACAGACCCTAATATAAAAGGAAACAGCTAATGATATCACTGCATGTAAGTATGTGGGTTTGTGTTGGTGTGCAGTACTGCGTGAATGTGTGTTTACAATGCTTTCCAGGCTGTTAAGCACAGAATCTCAGCTGCTATTCAGTATGTATTTATCTCCACTGCTCTTTATACTTCACGTCTTAGCTTTGCGCAGCCTGTTTAACTGTCTGTAGAATTCAAGTCCTGATTTTCATATCAGACAGTGTTTCTTGTAAACTACAGTACTGTCAGCTGACTTGCACACTGCCCAGCAACACAAAGGGGAAATACAGCCAGCACAACAATCACTCATCTTCCTCGTTGAGGTGTTATAGCACAGGAGATGTCTTCATGGTGAATATGGGTTTTTTTCTGTCTCACTTTTTTTTTTTTTTTTACATAATAATTAGATTGACTTCTTCTTGCTGATTAACCTACCTAGCTGTCTTACTTGTTCTTTTCTTTCTTATTCCACTTCTTTTCCCTCCCAGTTCACTCACCTGTCTGACTCTGTGGTTTCCTTTTTTAAATCCTTCCCAGTGCTCTCGCTTCCTAATGAAGGTCCAACTGCCCTGGCTGGCTTTCACTTTAGTCCAACTTCAAATGTGTTCACTATTTTCCAGTCTTATGCCCCCAGACTTTCACACAGCAAGTTTATTGAGGGAACCACTAACAGAGATAAAAATGCTTTATAAAAGAATGGTTGCCAGCCAACTAATGAATCAGCAACATTACAAATAAAGATGGCTAGTAAACTCTTTGTTCTTGTGTATATGTAGATGGCCAGTAAAAGAATGCCACTATTAAGTATTTTTATTTATTTTTCAGGTATAAAAATAATATGTACTGGAACAAAATTTTGCTATTTTGTCCAGATAAGTGCTTCTGGTTGCTTGGCAGCCTTTTTACCAGAGGAATAAAGTTTTTTGTAAATTCTGGTTGTTGCTTAATTTTAACAATTGGTACCATCTTCCAAATGGCAGGAGGTTAAACAGCCTGTGGGCAGGGTGAGAGGAATCTTTCACATCACTAAGGCTTTGGTCTCTAAAGATAGGAATGAGACCCTGATGACTACTGTCAGCCATTCTTACCACACTTTGAAGAGTCTTTTTGTCAGTTACACTGCAGTTGTCATACCGAGATGTGATGTGACTTGTCAGGACGCTCTCAAGAGTGCCCTGGTAAAAGGTTGGGAGGATGAAGCTAACTTCAGCTTCCAAATAAAATATATACCCTGCTAAACTTTCTTGGCTAAATGTGTAGTTCTGACATTCCAAGGGACATTGTGAATGATGTAACCTTCCCAAATATAAGTGCTGCTGATGTGCAAAGGGTGATAATTGACCTATGTCCAAACATGTACAATCAGATCATCAGTTTTGTGGATATTAAGAGACAAACTGTTGTCCTCACAGCTCAAATATTGTTTTATCTCAGCTCTCTAAGCTGTTTCATTGTTGTTACTGACGAGACCTACCACTATTGTATCTGCAAACATAGTGGTCCGATTTATATTAAATTGGGCAGTTCAGTCTTGTGTCAGCAGAATAATAGTAAAGGACTGAACACACATACTTAAAGGGCTCCTGTGCTCAGGTTGATGGAGCATCATGTCTTTCTTCTAATATATATTATCTTTTATCTTTCTGACAGGAAGTCCAAAATCCAGTTACATATGGTTAGAAGGTGTGAGGGAGGTAGACTGAGCAGAGTGTGATCTGTTTTTGTACAACCTCACCACTTGTTAATGTTGTTTTTTTTATCTGTGAAAAGCATGACTGAAATATGATTAGATGACTTTCTTTTACTTTAGTTTATTTATATAATGGCACAACAAATGTCATCCCAGAGATCAGGGTGAGAGCTAAAAAGACAAGTATACTCTGCTGTTTGAGGCTATAAGAATATATATGCTAACTTTTACCATGTTGTTTTTGTGCTATGAAGAGCTCTAAATCTTGTTTGAAATGACTCAAACAGATTTCTGTGTAATTTCTCTTACAATTGCTTAGCAACCATAATAATAACTTGTGGTGTAACATGCGAAATCAATGAGTATGAGTTAGAAGACTTTACCCATAGATTATAACTTGTGCAGGTGACTTTTATTGTTGGAGATGACATGTATTACTTTTACATTTTTCAAAGTAAAAAATTGGGTTAAGTGAAATACAGAACAAAATTGCGTTTGAATTCAGAAAAAGCAAAAATGCATCCAGTGGAAACAAGTGGGTAGGGATGCAATGGAGACTCTAGTCTCTGCTGTGGTGCTTTGCCACTTTCTCTTTGCGTCTCCAGCATTATAGATGGCAGACGCTACTCCTTCCCTTCTAAAGGCAGTTAAGGAGGGATGTGGTCTGTTGGCAACTTGGCAAGTGGAAAGTGACAGCGTCGCACAGCAAGAGCCAAGATGAGGAATTGCTATATCATCACATAGTTAGAGAAAACCTGTGTGTGTACTTCAGAAAGGACAATGAGTTAGAGAAATGTTGTCATTGTTCAATATTTGAGCATTTAGTGTGAAACCGCAATATTTCACAGTGTAGACCATTGTATTTATAACACATTTTTTTGATATTGTGTTGGCTCAGAACGGGTAAACAGTGGTGTCAATGGCACACTTTAACAAACAAGTTTATTTTATTTTTTTAAATATAGTTTTTATTGAGGTTTCAAGTAAGCTGAGCTGATACTATATGGTGGCACAGTGACTCAAAAGTGTTGACCTTAGAGAAGTCAATAGTACACAGTTATTTTGCTCATGGTAAAATGTTGAAGAGATGAAATAATTGTTGCTATAAGCAACAAAATAAAAGTGTGAAGCTAAACATACTACGCATTAGAGCAAAAGCCTTACATTTTGCTTTATTTATTTCTTTCCATACCTCTTTTGTCCATCATTCAGTCTGGTTTAACTACATTTCTATTACCCTAACAATCTTTTTTTATTATGACCTGACTGTGAGCATAAGGTTAGCAGTGTTTGCCATTTTTTCTTCCTTATTTTCTAATCTCTTCCTCTAGTGCACCTCTGTCTCTATGCAGTTTTTTTCTCCCCCTCCTCTTTGCCTCGTCATCTTTCTAATCCTCCTTAGATCTCTTTTTTCACAACCCACTTATCTTTTCTGTCTTTTGTGCCCAACACTCTCTCTGTTCTACATTATGTGCCTTTTCTCAAGAGTGCCATCCTTTCGTTTTCCCATTGCACCTCTCTCTCTGCACGATCCCTTGCACTGACATACATCTTTCACACTCCACCACAAACACAATGCACACAAAAACCTGCATGTATAAAAACATATTTTTCTGCTTGTGTAAAACACACACACACACACACAGACTAAGGGTGCCCCTATGTAATTCTTGCGATGAGTTATTTTGCCTCAGGCCTCCTCTTACTCACAAGGTATCTGTCATATCACCCCCACGCACCCTCCCCTCTCTCCCTTCCATCATCTTGTACCCCTGCTTTTCTCACCTCCACTCCCGTTCGGTCTCTCATATGCATGCAAATCTCACGTCCACCATTTCATCCTGTTTCATTACATCCATCTCACCCTAAAGCTTCTCCAGCTTCCAGTCTTTACCTCACCGCCATCTCTTAATACTCCTCATTCCCAGACCTTTCACACCCTCTCCTTGCCTTATGATCTCCCATTTTAGGACATAATTCCTTTTTTCCCCATCCTATGTGTTTGCATGTCCATTTGCCAATACGTTTATTAGTCTGACTATATAGTGTGAACAGTCTCCTTTCTTAGTCCCAGTAACCAATGTGAAATCAAAAGATGTTGATGACATTGATGTATGTGTGAGGACACAAAACCCAATCCATTTGGACACTTGTTGAAGATAGTAAACCATTCATGTGATAAGTTGTGATTTGTTATAACAGAAGACAGAAGTGTAGCAGATACTTTTGAGCACAAAAGATTACATCAATAATGGATACTTCTAACAATAAGCTAATAGGTTTGTACTTATTTTTAAGCTGTGTTGCCTTAGAGATGGCAATATGTGGGTTTGGATTTCTATGGCTTTATCTTGACGTGATGCTTTGATTTCCTGAGGCAATGCATGCTGGTTAGAAGTCTTTTTCCAGATTTTGTTGGTGCTGGGAACCTTTACCTTGTTACCTGAAATTCAGATGGGAAATACAAGAAACAATCATTATTTTAACAGATTCCTTTCATTCTTGTAACTGTTTCATCCTCCGGTCAGCCAGAAGAAGATATTGTTTTAATGTACTAAACACAACCAGAATATTCAACAGCTTGATTCTTCGGACAATGCTTAATTCCTAATAGCACTCATCTGAACAAAAGAAATTTAGTTTAGTTTTAAATCATACAGTACTGTGCACAAGGTCTAAATTATAATTTCTTTATAGTTTGCTTCCAAGGACCCAGACTTTCTTGTAATCTTTTAAATAATTTTGATCATTGTTCAGACTTTCTAAAGGTCTTTGAAAGGTCTTTGAAAGAAAAAAAAAAAGTTTAGTTTGTCCATCCTGACCTGACCTCAGCAACATATTGGAAGCAATAAATATATTTATGTATATAAGAGAAATAAGTCAGGATGTTTGTACAATATTTTTCATCAAAAATATAAAATATTATACTTTACAGTGTATAATAAACTGGGGTTACACAATGATGATCTAAACAGAAGTTGCATTAGTCATTACCAGATTTATTCATAGTTTCAAATGTGTAAATCCCTGTTTGTAAGATTTCTTAATAAGTTGTCAGTTTTAGAAAATAAATAAATAAATAAGATCAGCCACATTTATCAGCTCAGTCACATTAAACTGAGTCTCACTTGACTGCAGTGTTTTGCTTTTTACCTCTTACGTCGCTGATGGTTCACATCAGCCAATATTTGGACGTGGGCAGTTGAAGGAGGACCCAGAAGCCCCTAATGAGTGCCTGTTGTTTGGGTGAGGCTTCTCTTTTATCCAGGCTCTGCTGTCTAATAATTTTAGATCGGTCTGCCATCACTTGTACAAAAACTAACAAGTCCCAGATGAATCTTTTTTAAGCTACTGCCACAGCAACACCACAGATGTGTTGGAACAAATTTTAATGCAAACTGCCAAAGGTCTCCTGAATACTTTTTCTTTGTTGTTGTCGTTTCTTTTTTCTTTTTTCTAAAAAAACTACAAACCACCTAAAAATGTTGGTTTTAGGCTCAGTGTGCCAATACTGGTGACTTTAAATAACACAAAGAACGTTTCATCCTCCTCATTGTGTGGCACTTGTCATTTTTTAGTGTCTTTGTATCAGTTACAACTTTTATTTGGGATTTTATACCTTCAATAACCTAAAATAAATGTATGCTCTTGCTGCTTTTGATCCTTAATTTGGAATATTTTGCAAGGTTACATGACTGTTTAAACATCATTAACAATTTCTTATTTTTTGATTTGTTTCTGTGCTTACCTGTTACTAATAGACATATTTCATTTAGCATCTAGTGCAGAAAACAGAGCTATTTCAGAGTTATTATAATAATTAGGAAATACCTGGTTGTTCTAACTTGCTGATTGCTCCTTCTTATCTGAACTAGACTCTGACAAAACTTTTGTTCCAGCTTCCACCCTAACATAACAATAATAAATGCAGCAAGTCTTTTAAACAAATCAAGACCCAATTTAACAGTCAGAAAGTACAAATTATTACACTGAAGAAGTAATGAAGTAATTAAAGGCTTGCAAAGTATTCACTAGTAAGAGCATGGCATGTCCCACCACTGGGACTAAATCATGACCTAATTATGTATTTTATTTCTCTTCTTTAAAAAAGGTGCATGCTATAGTTGAAGGACAATAACAAAAATGTAAAACTCATAAGTATTTGGCAGGGCAACCTATATTTGTAGATGCGTTTAAAAAAATTATCTAAAGACACAAAAACTAAAAGAAAATAAATGAATAAATCAGCAGCAATTTGACTAAAAAAAACAACTTCCGATTGGACTTACAGCTCCACTTCCACTTCTTCTAGTCAAAGACATTGACATATTCCTGATGCTATCTAGGTTGTGTATATTTACACAACACCTAATAGTACTCTTGTATCTGCCAATTCTTTAACACAGTAAGTAAACAAATGATTTATGGTCACTTCCTGTATCCCTCAGTTCTGCAGACAGATAATGTGACTACAGACAGATTGTGCTACTAGCAGCCAACAGAGGGCTACAGCTGCATCACAATCTATTTTTACCAACCATAGATCCTAGTGGTCTGATACTGTCACACCCTCACATCTAGACTAATGGAGGACAGGCTGAGAAGAGCACTGTAGTAATTCAGACACAGTATAAAACAATGCTTATAAAACAAGTGCATTTGTGTAATTACATACAAACTAATGTGCATTAAATTTAAGTAAATCAAGAACAATTATCAGCTCCTAAACTTGTATTATATGGTTGTAGTATATATAAAAACAAATGAAATTCAATTAGCACAGAAATGATCAAAAAGTCAGAAGTGTAACAAAAGGAGGTGTGGTCAAGCTCTCTCGAAATCACCATAAGTCTAGTGGAGTTATTGTTGCCTGGCAACAAGTGTTCTTGTGATGTTAGATAATCCACTGACAGGTAACAAAGATCAGCTTTCTTGGTCAACACCAAAGACGGACACCTGACAGCTCAATGTCGAGAGTGCATTCATTCACTGTACATTTTGTCCACCTCTCCATCTCAGTTTTCTAAGATTAACTTTCACTACGGCTCATAATTACTGTTGACGAGAACATCATTCAAGTGCAGTCACTCATTCAAAATCACAAATTGTTTGTGTGGTAGTAGCTGAAACTTGTCCCTAACACATGCTCTGAGCGCTAGCAAATTACACAAGGTTTCTGTTCAGAGCTTTTGACTGCAAGGCAGCAAATGATATGCATTCCTTTAAGGAATGCTACTTTTAATTTATTTATGTTTTTTACAAAGAAATAACTATAGAGGAATTAGATGTTATTTGTTCATTCAATTTTTTTGTAAGACACAAATGTTGTTTTCTCCTTTTCCTTTTGAAATCAGAAGTGTTGTTCTTGATTCACTTAAAATTTGTTACATTAACGTGTTTCGCATTCAAAAGCCTAAAGTAAAACAAGCTGAGGTTTGTGTTCTATCTTTGTTAATTCCCTCCCAAAAAAAGAAAAAAAAGGTCTCTGACAGATGTTTGCAGTGCTTAATTTATCTAAAATTGTCACACTGTACCATGAGTGAACACTCTTTGACCCAACAATTTTTTATTCTTGTTTTAGAAGACATTTTTTCTCAAAAAAAAAAAAAAAGATCCCAGGCTCTGATGCAGATAGCCAAAGGCATTTTTTATCACCTCATAACATCGTCATAAAATCTTAGTTTGCTTTCAAAGGTTAAGTCAATGCAACAAAAAACAAATCAAATTCATTCTTTGTTTTATTGTTTTTTGGTCATGAAATGTCTGCTGGATTTTCTGCTTTCCTAATGCATACAGAATTTGTAGCTAGGAATGGAAATCAATGCGTCTTCCTCAGGAACAATGGCCCCGTTTAGAATAATCTATACAGGCAGTGTAAAGTGGTATTTTCAGCATTATAGCTTTGATTGCACATTTTGTGAATCATTCATAGAAATGTTGCATTTGCAAACATTTGTTTCTAATTAGATTTCTTTTAAAAATGGTAATGAATTAAAAACTAATTAATGACAAATCAGGTATTTAGGATTCTGTAAACACTATTTTTTTGCTTGTAACTTTTATTGGTTAAAATGTTCTGTTCTAAGACATGCCACATGAACAAACACTTTGTCTCATTCTGTAAATGTTAGGTTTTCTACATAGTTGTTGTTGCATTTAGACCTGGAGTACATATATAAGTATGTTTGGGTTTAAGATAACTGCCACCAAAGCTTGTATTTTACAATCCACTACAGATTATGCTTTCTTTCAGGCATTAATGTTGTCTCACTCAAAACTCTTCTGTTTGTTATTTTTAATAATTTTATTTCATTTCACTATACAGCATCTCTCCTAATCATATTATACGTGTTCACACTTTCTCCACCTTCGCCATTTATGAACATCAATTCACAGTGAAAGTCATGACCGAAAACACAGAACAGGAGAAAATTGTTTAACAGTTTTAGAAAATAAAATGCCTTTTTTAAGGTAGCAGGAATTAAATGAGGGAAATTAACCAACCATCTTTATCATAAACATGGCTAATCAAAAGCAGACCTCCTCTCTGTCTGTTCAATAAAATTCAAGCCCTTGAGCAAATTTTGTCGACCTCTGCTGTAAGTCATTAAAGTGCATGGGATTCACAATTCATAACAAAAATGAGCTCAAAACCTGCACTGAATTTCAATCTTTGGACACACAACACCCATAGATGGCTACAGCGTTTTGCTTCCTTCTTGTTTTTCTTTAACATTTATCAAAAACACAAATACAAAACATTACATACTGTATGCTATAAAAAGCCATGAGATAAATACGGTCACTGATTATGGTGACTTTTTTAAAAATTTACTTTAGCATTGAACTTCTACCAAACCTTAGTGTGAGTAAATGATTCAATTCATTCAGACAGAATATTTTTAGCTCACAGTAAACACTTAACAGTGGCACACCTGTTAATTTTTGATGCGCCTTCTGAGCTTTTCCTTAGTGCAAGAGTTCAGTGTGTGTAATGTTTTCTAAAAAAATGTGAGAATGTTTTGTCTTAAGAAATATATTTTGGCCGGAGTGTGTATATATATACATGTTTATATTTTTTTATTTTGATGATTTTCTGCAGTTAAGCACCCATCTGATGCAACACAAACAGTTGCTGAACAGATTGTACATTAAAAGTTATTCAAGGTGAAATAACCTGAACTATTGTCTGCAGAAAATTGTGTTCCTAATGTTGAATTCATACTGTAACATCATTCCATGGACCTTCAGACAAATGCAAATATTGGTAAACTATCAACTGCTATTCACAGCGTTAACAGTTAAAACTTAGTACTTAAACGTTTGCATACACCCACTAAATTACAAAGTGCCAAAGCAATCCCTTTTTTCTGTATTTTGATATTACCATCTAAGAGTGGTATAGGTAATAAAACCTCAGCACACAAATGCTCTGGTCCCTTCCTTCTTAAGCATTTTCCTAAACTGCCTCTGTCTCTTCTCATACTCTGCTTCAACTCTCTGTATTTGTCTCTTTATGCTTCTAATGGCGTCAGAAAGTCTAGATGCCTTTCATCAAGAGATGATTGAATAAATGAAAATAGGCAGTCTCCTGAAGGCACAGAGAGACATCTTTTTGCACGTGATCGTTTATTTGAGGTTAAAAACTGCCTTTGAGTAAACAACTCAACACTGAGTTTATTCCATTGGCGCTCCTTTGTTCACCAGTGGCAAACTGCTGCTGTGTGGGAAATGTGTGTCAGCTTCAGTTTAAAATGTGTGTTGAGTTGACTTTTTTACTCAGCAAATCTCAGCAAAGTTTAAACACATTTAAACACCCGTATAAGTCGACTCACATTCAACAAACCAACCAAAGCAGTGCACACACAAGCTAAAACAGGCCCACTAATAAGTTGAGCATGGAGTTGAATTATTCAAAAGGCTCTCAACCAGTTGCCTTGTTTCATGCAGCTCTCTGTTAGAAGCTTAACTGTTTGCCCCCTGCAAGACTCGATGCAGGTTGGTGCTTCACACAAGCATCCCACTGTGCTTCCCATGTCACTACACCCGGAACTGACATCTTTTTCTCTCACCTTCACAGTTCTCTCCTTTCTGTTAGTGGTGTCTTTCCTATGCCCCTCTTCTTCATTTTTACATATAACACATAGCCTTTATTCAGTGAGCCAGAAAAAAAGCTATGTGTTAAAAAAATGTGGTAGTTAAAAAAAAGATAAAGTAAATCAAAAGAGGCATCTCATAAAGAAATCTGTACTCAAGAAAAAAATATTTAGAGTTCAACTTTCCATAACCATTAAAATAAATATTTTTTTGGCTTTGTCCACTAGTTTGTCTCCATTATTGGCATTTTTTAAACAGTCCAATCTGCTCTTAGAAGTCATGAACATTTTTATTTATTGTCATTTTATTCCTCCCCCCTTTCTGCCCCTCTCTCCCCTCTGCATGGTGGAAGTAAATAACACCTTCTCCACAAATTAATTTCCTAAAGGCCCTTACTGGCCTTCTTCATTGTTTCTACCAGGCTTATGAGATAACTTTGTAATCAATTAAATGCTAACTCTGTTAGCTGTCATGTTTGGAGCACCGGGGTATTTCCTCAGCTTATGAGAAGTCAAATCATCTTAAATAGGTGTCATCTTCAATTATACCCACACACTGAGGTCTTTTGAAAAAGAACAAAGCATGTGAAAAAGTACTACACTGTAAAATCTAACATTATTTCAACTTAAAAGTACAAGTGAAATGCTAAAAACATATTAGATCTTGTTTTATGAACTTTTTTTTCTTTTTTTTGCATGCTTGTATTTGTCTTTCTGAATGACAGAAAGCTAATTTATTGAATGTGCTGTGGTGATCCCTGCAAGTGAGAGCAGTCAAAAAAAAACAACGTTTCTAATTAGACCTCTTCAAGATCATAAATCTTTTTTTCTTCTGCAGCAACAACAGCAACTACTCTAAGGAACCACAACCAGAGACCAAAATCCTCCTATGTGCATTTGCAGTCAGGGTGCAAATCTGCCCCAACCCTCATAATTCATCATTTCACACATTATTTAACATCACTATGTGGAGTATTAAAGATGTCATGTTTGTTCATCGTGTTTATTTGAGAAAATGTTACTCAAATTGCACCCTGTTTTAGCTTCACTTTGTCTCTGTCAGTTTGACGTTTGTCTACATCTCAACTAATAATTGTAGAGAGTTGCCATTTTTTTCTTGATTTTAATAAAGCGCTCAGTAGCAGGATGCATACCGTTTTCATTCTGAATTAAGTGACAGAACAGTGTGAACGTTCATTTACTATCCTCTGGCATGTCACTGAGATGAAAACATGTTTAAAAAATATATCTTATAGGCACAGCAAGTGTGTTTTGGAGCAAAACCTGCTGTCCTTCTCACTTGGGAACACCTCAGGATTACCCAAAATGAGCTGGAGAGTATTGTTGAGGAGAAGAAAGTTTAGATTTCCCTTTTTAACCTGCTGCCTTCATAACTTATCCTTGAATAAGCAGTTGAAAATGGATGGATGGTCTGTCTTGACACATGTGTCACAATTTATTTATTTCATTTTGCAGGACTCTATGAAAGGATAACAGAGATATACTTACAGACAGATGTGTTGATATTAAATGGACGGTGGAAACATTTTGCACATGCACATAAACCTCATGTAGCTGCAATATATTCTGCCAACTAACCAGCAACACCTACAGGGTTGGCGTTCCTACACACATGCTCACAGAAATACATATTAAGGATGAAAACACTCTTGGTGCCAACAACAAAGTCAAAATGCTTTAAAAAAAAAATCACTGAAGCTCTAACTGGTAGTACTGACTCTGAATAATACAAATCCACAGGTCACATTTATTTTTCAGAGATGGGAAAGTTGTTGAGTTGAAGTTTGCAGAAAAGTGTTGAAATACTGTCGTAACAGCGTCTGCAGCCAAGCATCTCTTGTTGCTTAGCAGAGTCTCTTCTGCTGGGATTCATGAAGAGATGAGCTAATTGGTGTTTATGGCAAAACGCCTTGTGGCTAAAATCCAGAATGGAGATCCACTGCTGTTAGCTGACTAAACAGATGACCAACAGCAGACATGTTCAGTCACAACCACAAACTGACTGAGTACATTTTGTCCCTAGTGGGCACACTTAATTAATGAGGCTGGTCTACCAGTGTACGCTATAAACACTGTATGCAATGAGACTAAGGGGATAAAGCTTTGGGAGTCCTTTGGAACTCCCATTATCACTTTTTAATGGAATTCCTTAGTGGCTAAACCTTCTGGGAAACTGTTAACTAGCTATTATTTTCTCCCTGGCTGTATAT
>JAOXNZ010000155.1:19236110-19258913 GCA_028566095.1 Kryptolebias brasiliensis
CATCCATTTTCTTTACCCGTTTTTTCCATTCCGGGTCGCGGGGAGCCGGTGCCTATCTCCAGCAGTCACTGTGCGAGGCGGGGACAATTTAACATTTCAATTTAAATTATAATGTTTTTATTTATTATTATTTTCACTACATTTACTGATCTTGCCTTTCCATGTCTTGACTAAATATGGCTGCAAAAGAATTTCACGGTTAAACCTTAAGACTAAAGCATTCAATATAAACTTTTAAACACAGCAGGTCTGTTTCAAAACAATCTTAACATCAGTGCCTAATTTCCATTTATTGTTGGACTGTTATAATATTGAGTTTGCACAGACATGTACAAGTACTACATGATTTTTAAAATCACTCAGTGTGAGTCGGCCTTGACAGTCAGATGGGAGAACTTAAGAACAAAAGTTGCTGCTGCAGCCATAAAGCAGAGAACCAAAACTTTGACTCTAGAACCATGGTGATCTGCAACGACCAGTAGTGTATATGAGAGTGTACCAATACAACCTGCAAGTGCAAGTTCAAAGAAAAATAGACACACACGGGTTTGACTTCAAACAGACAAACAAAGAAAAATGAGAAAAATTTACTTTGGAAATAGCTTAAAAAAAGAAAACAAGGGGACTCACAGGAAGCAAGAAAATATGAAGGTTTAACACATGCAGCTGCTCACTCAGCTTTTCTTCTTTCTTCTCCTGCTCAATCACTCACCCTTTCTCTTTTGGACAGTAAACCCTTTGCAGTTGCGCTTTAAGAAAATCGTTTTGAATTGGCAGAGAGATGCTGCCAGTGCAGCAGAGAGGAGGATAGTTGGCAGTCAACATTAAAGAAAATCGCCTCTGGCAATCAGCGGTAAAAGAAAAAACAAAGTTTTGTATTTTTGCACTTGCCATTGGACATATTTTTATTCATTTGACTCCGGTCTAAAACCTGCACATCTTTTCTTTTTTACTGTGGCTGGTAGGCCTGTGTGGTACTCACCTTTTTATTTTAGTTGACTATAAGTGTGTTTTTCCAACCTGCAAGGCAAATCTACAATATTTGCTTATTTTTTGTAAGACAAAAAAATGGCATGATGCCCAAAAAGGTTGAAACATACAACAAAGCTATTGCACAGAAAGGTAGCTGCTGATTTAAAACATTACATTTATGTTAGTCAGTGATGGTTAAAAAAGTGTACTGATTACAGAGGCTGTCATAAAAGTTAAAGGCCTTACATTCTTTGAAGGGATGCATATCACCTGTCACCTTTTGTGATGAAGTTTTAGACCAAGACCTTCTTATGTTGACAGAGTTTTAGCCAAACCTTGACAATGATATTATGCACCATCTCATGCAATGTTTCAAAATGCTATACTCCGAGTATAAAACGATTGTTGGTAAGATGTTCTAAAACCATAGATTATATTTAAATCACAGAATGAATAAAAATTACCAGCTTTAATATGCAATAATTGCTGATTTTGCTGATTGTGTTGAACATGAACAACCTGCCCTGCAGCTTGACCCGTCTCCTGTTATCTTCTTTTTTTATCACAATAAATACAGATTACATTGTTTTCACAAGTAATACGTAATGACTGAATTTGGCTTTACTCTGTAATGTGACAAAATGCTCCAAACAGAAGTCACAGAAGTAATTACTAATCATGTTATAAACCTAATTATTATGTAACAGATGAGGCAGTACTGAAGAACCACAGACTTATGATTGTTTGAGAAATAACATTTTATTTTGTTTACATTATTTCCTTAGCCAGTTGGAATGTGATAAAAGTATCTTTATAGAAACCAATATTGTCTCTTTTTCATCTCACAGATCTATAAAGTAATTGTTTTTTTTTATTCCTCTTTTCATGTAAGTAAGTTCTTTCAGCTGCTCCCTTCTTCAGGGGTTGCCACAGCGAGCAAACTCGCATGAACAAATTGGCAATTGCTTTTATGCCGGATGCTCTTCCTGCCACAACCTAGGCTTGAACCTGCAGCCTCAGGATTACAAGATTGGAGCACTGACTACCAAACCACAGCAGCCTCTCCTCGTTTCTGTTCAAAGTATTTTAATTGCAATTTCTGCGACTGATTAGAGGGCTTAAATGGTCTTTATCTTCATCTTCTCAGTCTGAGTTTGTGCATTTTAGCACAATTTGCAGACATTTTTTTGCGCATCCTACATAATTTCATCTGTTTGTGTGATATATAAATGAAGTACTAAATGAAGGACTAAACTGCTTGGATGTAGTGTATGATACATTTAGCAGGAGATATTTAGGACTAAATGGAGGCTACAAATAGACTCAGGTTTAATTGCTCGCTGGGAAAGTACTTTAGAATTTCTGATATCATTAGAAAATGTTATACCTCTGAGATATTAGACCTGAAAAAAGCAGCATTAACAGCCATTCTTAAGGCCAAATTGCTTGCTCCTGCCACATTCATTAAATAGCTTTTTTGTTTGTTGTAACAAAGACATTCCCTGTCTGAATATAAAATTACTAAAAAGCATTCAGACTCGCTGTGCTGAAAGTCATTGGTGGACCACACCAGTAAACAAAAGCACCAGAAACAAATGTGTTTTTCAAACTATTTTAGGTGGAACAGAATTTCCCTTTACCACGCAGTGTGACACATTCAAATCAAGATTCAGCTAGCAGTCTTGCCATGTCTATAAAATTGTTGTTTTTTGTAATAAACAGTACATTTCCCATGTTGTACTGAAAGCAAAGTTGCATGAGAAATAAAATGTCATGCCTGATATATCGTGGTCCGTGGTTCTGCTTCCCTGGATTGTACAACAAAGGCATTCTCCATCAGGGACTGCTGTCATTTTAACCACATCTGTGTGATTCAACTGATGCTGGGCTGAAAGTGAGAGTATAGAGCTGAGTGCGGGGCGGAAAATATCACGTTAACCAGCTCCCATTCCACGTTATTTCAGCAGTGGAGGAATTTATCAGAGCAGTATGGAACAAGCAGATAGCGGGGGGGGGCATCTCCAAACCTGTAAACTGCTCTATGCATCTAAACCTGTACCTGTGAATTGTGAGGAAGGAAAATCGTATGCAGTCAAAACAGATTCTGCTCCTGAAGCGACTCCAACGAGAAGGGAAGTTCAGATTAATAGTTTTCAATTTGCTTTTATTTGCCTCTGGACGAACACATGTGGCACCTTCTGCCACTGCAGCCCCTGACAAAAGCTCTCACATTTATAGATCTCTATAGACTTACAAACAAACAATAGGTTTGTGTCTTGTGTGCCTCCATGGTAGTATTGTTTTCATATACAATATATAATAAATAACAGCTTGAAGACCACACCTCAAGAGCCCAGTTCTCTTATTGATTTTACTGGTCTGTATCACATACAGCTGCTCAGCTAAGCCTGATAATGCTCATCTTCTCATTAGACGCCCTAATCATGTCTTGAGTATTCTGAGTGAGCTTCTGATAACAGGTCGCGTGATGTCTGGGTGCTAAATAGTTTGGAAATTATAAGAAATTTAATGATCCATGATGATTATAATGAGCCATTTGGACAAGACCACAAAAATGACACGAGTGTCGAGTAGTGTGCAAACATCTGGAATCATTAATCAGAGGCTGCCCATGTGGATCGGTGGTCATACACTGCACAGCAGGTGGATTTTGTTTTGCCTATTTTTTTTTTTCTCACATGTTAGCTTCTAGTACATCACAAAAAAGAGAATCAGCTACCCTTTAATGTAAACGCATGGCTCCAGGATAATAGGCGCAAAGTCTTCGGAGTAAACTGATTAGGTAAGTAATGAATAAATGCAGCTTAACTGGACTTTCTTGTGCAAGTTATCTGCTCAACAAAAATAATTTAACTGCTGAGTTAATTTGCAGCCAGTTGCTGTGGGTGTTTTTTACTGGTGTGTAAAAGTACATTTTTGCTGACGTATGCTTTACTAACCAAGCTTTTTGTCTGGTTGTGCACTGCCCCGAGCAAGAAACACCAATTAGATGTACGTCGAAATGATTAGTCTTTGTAAAGAAGTCGTGTTGTGCATGGAATATTCTGAAAGAGCAGCAGCTGAGGCTACTGTTTTATTGTAAATTGTTCATAACGCTTGATTCACTGTGTATATGATGAAGGTATTTATAATTGCCTTTTTATTTTGGCTGATATAAAAACTGCCATTTTGATAAAACTATTGAGTAGCTTAACCATCAGCTTCACTTTCTTTTTTTTTTTTTTTTTTTACAGAAGTTTAGGGTTTGGACAGGTTTGTCTCATGATACAGGGAGAGAGAACTGAACATGGGAATATCTATTTTGTTCATTTTAGGATAGCACTTTGTCTTTTAAGAAGCAGTCAGTGATCTTACCTATAGAAAAGGATATGGCTTGTGGATCTGCTGCAAGTGGGAGCAGAACTGACAGTTTGCGTCCCTCCTTGGGACATTCCTGTTCTGTAAGTGGACATTTTTGTTCATATTTATGGAAGCATGCTGGAATGATCAGTGATGAGACTGTCAACTGTAGTGACGGCAAAAGGAAACGACTGGCCCCAGAGAATGTACAATATATTTTTTCAGCTTTTTGTACTGCTCTGCAACATTTCCTCATGTAGTCTTTTTCTTTTGCCTACTTGTCATGTTCCTCCTTAGTCCTCTGTGCTCAGAGCTATAGCACTTAATGTCTGTTTTATTTATTGTGTTAATGTGACTGTTAGACTACAGTAAAGCCACTTTACCTACATGTTTTACTGGTGGAGATGCAGCTCAAGAAAACTTGTAGTTTCCTTATTCTATTTTCTCCTTCATAAAATCTTCCTCTCTCTTTTTATGTTTTCAGTCAAACTTTACTGATCTTGTATTTTCAACGAGAACATTTTATTTGTTGTAAGATTTACCACTAATTGCCCCTTCTGAATTTATGACCTGCTGATGATTTTGTGCCCCCGATGTATCACATTTCCTTTGCTGTAGACCTTTTTTTCAGTTTCACTGTTATAAAACAGAAACAACTATTCTTATTCAGGCCAAATTCTTCCTCTTTCTGACACCTCACCTAACAGTTCTGCACCAATTTATTTGTTTATTCACATCTGTTTCATTTATTTTTTTTCTTCAACTTTCATCCTGTCTTGTTTCTTTGCTCCTCTTCCTCTGCTCTGTTTTTGTTTCCCCCCCTTTGAAGTGTTCGCTGTCACATGAGGATAGACTGGCATAACACTGACAGAAACTAGGCACTCGCAAGGAAATCCCACCGTGGGCACATATGCGAGGTGGGACTGTACGTCTGACAAGAGAATGTGCAAATTAGATTAGTTTCACCTTTTATGTAAATATGAGAGGTATTACTGTCTGAATGTGTTTATGCTCAATAGATTTATGTGTAATGTATGGGAAAAATGTTAAGATATTTACATTTATATGTATATTTAACACATCTCAGCAGAAAAATAAATCACTTTTCATCAGGATGTGATTTTGTATGGATACTTAAGTTCCTCCTCTGCAAAATGAGTGTTCACTGTTTACAGTAATCAAATGCTCTGCAGAACATAACTTGAACATAATCTGAGATGACAGGAAACAAAGTGAACAAACGTAGAGCATATAAATGATCTGCTTATTATGCATCTGTGCAAAAAGCAAACTTCAAAAAAGTGCTGCACACTATATTTTTTATTAGTTTACAGGCCACAGTAAGTAAGTAGTAAGTAGACACTTAAATTTTGCAAAAGGGCATAAACTTCATATAGAACACTACCAGATTACAAGGGTTTCAGGTTAGTGAGCCAGTCTTTTTGTAGAGAATGTTGGAAATTTGTTTAAAAGATGACTGTATTTCATATGAATAGTTACTGCATCAAACATACATTAAATCCTTTCTCTTTTTATTTTGGTTAAATTAAATTACAACCAAATACTCATCTCAAACAGAGATACTAAACCCATGGATTTAAGTTATAGTTTTTTGCATGTTAATCCTCTTTGCATGTACTCTGCTTCAGTTGGCCCCATGCTGTTGAGTCATGCACTGCTCTTCAACCGTCATGCTGCTTACTGCCAATACGTGTTACTGTCACAGTGGCATCACCCACTGAGCCTGCAGATGCTGAAATAACACAATGAATCCTGTGGAGAGATGGCCACTGGGTGTGCTACACTTGTGTGTGTGTGTGTGTAGGTGAGAGGTCATTCAAAGTGTGCAGAAGGCTTCAGAAAACTCCAGGCAAACTAATTAGCACAACAGGCTTTGTATGAGTTAGTTTGGGTGTCTATGTGTATATTGGCAATACTGTGAGCAATACTTCAATCTCTCTCTTTTTTTTTTAACCATCATATACATCTCAACAATTTATGTTGCCTTGGTGATGTGTATAAGCCTTGTGATTTATGTAAAATGTGCTGGTGTTCACGTTAGTTGGATAGTGATTTGTAGCAAAAGCCAAATGCAGGCATGAAGTGGGCAGTTTTCAGGAATCCAGCAGAACCTTTAGTTAGAAAATAAAGCAACATAGGAATGAGCAAATCCTTAAATACATCGTGGTTGACAGAAAATCTGATAGAACTGAGGAAAACCAAGAACTGTATGTGCTTGGAAGAGTGATTACTGAAAGATAACAGGTGTGCTGATTACTGATGGAATACAGGTGGTATGACAGGAGCTATAGAAACACTAACTAATGAGAACATTTAGTGGTATAACCATAAAAAACAGAACAATTGAAGAGCCAAATTTATCAAAATTCACAATGAAACATAAGAAAGACAAAAACAAAGCTGAATACAAAAGAAGAAAAAAAATCTAAATCAAAACAGAAACCCAGACCATGAGACTGTTTGGAAATTGCACCAGACTTGGAGATGTGTTTGCCTTTTATTTTAAAAAGCCTCTTTTGCAGTTTTTGGACAATCAGCCCTATGTGCCCTCCTCCTGACTAACTCAGGTTAACCACAGATTATTTTTGTGAATATTATTTTTGTAATCACTAACAAATTAAGTAGATTACTGATGTTGTTTTTTTAGCAAAAATGCAACTTACCTTGCATAACTACATAACAGAATAAAGAGAATATGGAGCAGTTAAACAAAGATGTAGTCATTTTGGCAGCACAACAGCTTAGTGGTTAGCACTGTTGCCTCACGGCAAGCTCCTGGGTTCAAGCCCCGGGTTGGACCTGGGGTCTTTCTGTGTGGAGTTTGCATGTTCTCCTCGTGTTTGCGTGGGTTTACTCCAAGTGCTCCTTTTTCCTCCCACAGTCTAAAGACATGCATGTTAGGCTGCCTTCAGGCCCAGGCCTCTCTTTAAAAAGAGATCTGTGACCTCAATGTGACTTGCCTGGTAAATAAAGGTTAATAAATAAAATAAATAGGCAAAGTCTGCAACATGTGAGTAAACATAACCTTAATTAATGTGTCAATGTAACATATTGGGGTGTTAACTACGTACACAAAATTATTACCAGAGTGGATCTTACCTTCTGTCTTTCTCAGTAATGCAGGAAACACTAAGAGTTTTCTTAGCTGTACATACTTTCAGGAATAAACACATGTGGTCAGTCAGTTACAGAAGAAGATAGAAAAAAATGTTTTTAGGATGTAAGCCAGTTTAATAAAAACAACATTTTAAGATTGTACGTTCACAAACTTTGATATAAACACAGAGGGAGAAAGTGAGACAAACACAAATGAAGCCAAACTTAATGACAGTCATTAATCTGTCATTAACACTCGCCTCCAATGATGGCTGTCTGCGTGCTACTATCTTGGGAACAGCTGACTGGCATGTGTTAATGTGTTAATTTGTTGTGCATTCGTGTAAAAGTGCATGTTTTTGTTGTACCAAAATTAGTGTCTCAATCAAGGAAGGAACTCTCATTGAAGCTGAAAGTGATACTTGTCCCTGCAGATAGCACTCTTTGTT
Source organism: Kryptolebias brasiliensis (assembly GCA_028566095.1). Lineage (NCBI taxonomy): Eukaryota > Metazoa > Chordata > Actinopteri > Cyprinodontiformes > Rivulidae > Kryptolebias > Kryptolebias brasiliensis. Next base: position 19,244,009 of record JAOXNZ010000155.1, read on the forward strand.
CCTCTTGTTGGGACGATGAATATTAATAAGTCACCTTGTTATTTTTCAGACAAATTACAGTGACGGTAAACAACACAACAATATTTTAACACTCGTTTCCACAAGCTAAGGCAAGTTGATTTCCATATTAGATGATGTTGGAGTGATTAAAAAAGGAGGACATTTAAAGGGCTAAATAATGACTTGATCCTAAAGTTCAGATGTTCTGAAGTGAAGTTTTGTGGAAAGGAACAATTAATATTTTACTTGTTGTAGATAGCTTTTTGAACAATCTCAAGTTGGAGAAATAGACTTTAAGACTTGATTGACAAGCCATACAAATCCAAGTGTGACTAAGAGCAGCAGGCAGGTCGTGGCTTTGTTGCATTGTTTAAATTTAGAACATTTAGTTGAAATTTCAGCTTTTCTACACTTCCTTGAGAGACTAATGCTAATCAAATGATCACCACAGCAGCAAATCTCAATCTTCAAAATCTTCCTAATCTGTTTCTAATCTGTATTTTTTTTTCCTCCCTCAGTTTATAGCTGCATTATTTTACTGAGCTTATTGTAGAACTCGTGGTTACTGCTTTCAAAACTACCTTTGAATTACACTTCTGGCAAATCAAAAGTGGCAGCTAATTGTGCCTGTACAAAATGAGAGTATTCCACTAATGACATGGTAGTTATGGGATTATGTAACATGGAGATACCCTGGTTTAACAAAGAATGAGGTCAATACAGTGTTTAGTCACTGCTAATCAGTGTGGCTAGCATTTTACTTTGTGTACAAATTAGAAACACATTTGAAATATAGGAACGTAAAATAAAAAAAAACAAACAGCTCTCCAATGGGAGCTGGCTCAGTTGCTATACCTATCACCAGTTTGTGTTTTCTATTTTATAGCTAATTTATCATAACTACTGTTTATAGGTAATACGTAAAAAAAGCAATTTAAAAAGATATATATTTTTTGTCTGTTCAGTCACAGCAATGCCAAAATAACTCCAAATATTTACTAAATTCTTGTTAGTGATAGTAAAGTAACAATTTGTTTATTGATAACAGGAAATCAAATGCAGCAATATATTTTTTCTAAAGTTAATCTCTTTCCTATCACAAACCGAGGAAGCTCACTATTTTTAGCTCAGTCCGTATTGCATTGCATAATTGGTCTTCAGTCTGTTTATGTGGATTTTGTTCTTAGTTAAAAAAAGCAAAGCAATGCTGAAGGACAGAAATAGCATCTAACAGTGGTCGTGGGCAGAAAAGGAGACCCACACACTTAGTGCCCATATCTTATTACCACCATTCAGCATCTCAGACAGCTAGAAAATGATTAAAAACATGTAGGAAATGTAAAAGCAAATGTAATCCACAGCAGATTTCACCAGATGGTCCAGTGGATGATTTGATCAATTTGTTTATTTCTTTTATTAGTTTTAAAAGCAGCTTTTATCTGTAATTGCATCTTTTTTTTTCTCCTTCATTTCTTCTATCTAACCATCAGTGCTACAAGAGACCTTGGCTGCCAGGTGTTTGTAAACCAGCAGGACTTTATCTGTTTCTGTCCCTCCAATCTTCCATGCTTCTGAAGTTTATTGACTTGTATTTAGTTGAAGGTGACTGTTGACAGAGTGAACACAAAGCTTTCTGATAATCTCACCCCTAAACCACTGGTGACCCTTTTGCGTGTTGAGATCATTTGTGAGCAAACTCAGGAGTTAATACAGCTTATTAAATGATAACATAATTAAACCAAAGTGTTGTCCTGTTGAGTGAAAGGCAGAAAATAAATACTGTACGTCAGTAATAATTTTTTTTATTGACTGTTTTTTGACATGAACTTCAAATTTTGTTGTCAAAATGTGCCTTACTTACAAATAATTGTAACCAGGGATATAGCATGCATGTACAGTTTGCCAGTTATTCTGAGAAACAAGTTTCAACATTTTCAATATTTCCTTTCACCAATAATAGATTTCCAAAAAAATGTCAAGTTTTAATAAAAGTATAACTTGTGCTATTCTTCCAAATCTGCTCAAATATTTCTCTGACTGTAAATATCTACAAAGCACTCATTTAACTGGGACACTCTGTTTTCCAACTAGTTCAACCAAAAATAAATATATTTGCATGAGAGCTGGTGTTGTAGCTTGGATTTTACCTCCCATAACTGTGATAGGACTGAAAAAAAATAAAGTTATATTAGGTTCAGCCAGACCCTCTCTGAGTACTAAAGACTAATGGAAACACAACAGAGGGTTCTTATGATTTTATACAGCAGTGGTTGCCACAGCAACAGGGCAGAGTTTGTCTAAAGGAATCCTACTGTATGGCGGCTGTGCGTCGGCCACCTGGGAGGGAAACAGAGTGGGAGACACAAAAGACAGAGAACTCAGTGATTTGGTGAAGTGGAAAGCTGGCCTGTTTTGTAATGACTTAAATGACTAACACTCAAAATTTAGTCATTTGAATAGTGTTGTAGAATCCTTCCAATAAGTTTGGAAGACTTTTTGTTTGCAGTCCAACACATTTAAAGACCTTTTGGATCCCTAAATGAAAAAGCACAACTTTGCCCTTTTCAAACACGGATACAGTTTAGAAGGACAAGGATCTGATAAGGAACATGTAACAAAACAGAACGTTATGTACTGAGGGAGATAAATGACTGACAAAATGCAGGTGAAATATTCAAACTAGGGCCAATAAGTTATTTAAAACGCTGCACTGGACTGTTTGCAAGGAGAACATTTGAAATAGTTGGGACTGTGACACTGACAGGTTTACTTTCCAGCAATGTAACTCACATTTAAAGAAACAAATTAGCATAAATCAAACCAGACATAATCCACCACTGCACTGCTGCTGCAGAGAGATGCTTTGATGTTAATAAACTGGAGTTTGCTGACTTGGGCATAAACCAGAAGAATACGCAATACATGCGACATAACAATCCCAAAGATATATCTCTTGTAGCACTTAGTAAAAAAAGGAAAGTGATGGATTTATGAATTATCTAGCATCTTTTTTTAACACCTACATTTACAACTCAGCATAAATACAGAAAGCAGCTACACAAAGCTCTTCACCACACCATCTGCTCAGCTGACATGTACTCTCTGTTTTCACATGCTGAAGCCAACTGGGAGTAAGAAAATGGACGCAACAGTTTTTTCTTGGTACAGTCTGTTGTAGATCTAGTTTGGAGTTTCACTGTCATTACATTTTCACAACTGCATACAATAACTAATAACTGCAACTTTTTCTTATTCCTATTTTTTTTTTACTGCTGTTAAGAATTTTGGCATCCAAATGGCATCTGTAGATACACAGAAAATACTGCATCATGTTTGGAATGTAACTTTTTGTTGGAGACCTTACCAACACATTCTTGTTACACGTGTTAAATATTAGTAAAAGCCAATCTTCAGCTGTATAATCAATTTTTTTTCCCACTAATGTTGCAATTTAATAATGGTGTAAAGGCTTCATTTCACACCTTTGATCAAGCCCCTGTTTCAGGCTGAATGAGGTATAAATGAAAGTCATAAATGATGGAAGAAAGAATTAAAACCTCCGCTTTTAACATTACTCTTACCCAAACAGCATTTGTTTCTCTTTTGCTTGTGTGTGTGTGGGCACTCTTTTGACCTGACAGCTTAGGCAAGAGGGTAGCTGACATGAGATGCTGTGAAGCATTACCACATGATATCCCATGACATTTACTGCTGTCCAACACACACACCTGTACACACACCCACACACACACACGCATCCACAAAATACACTTCTCGCTTTCTTTATCTAGTCAGTTGTAATGGATCAAAGAACAGCAGATGGAAACTTCCAGGGTAGAAAAGACTTTTCAGCCTCTTTGAGAATTATACAGAGTCGTCCCTTACAGAAGAAACACTCGAATTTCACATGTGAAAACATTTTAAATTAATATGTATGTGGCATATGCGACACAAAGGAAATGTGTCCTCTGTACATGGCATGGCTTTAGAACAAAATCACTTGAACTTTGTGTGGCGACACAAGGGTATAAGATTGTTTATGTGGTGCTCTGCCCTTTAAATTCACTTCTCACCATAAACAGGGTAACCAAAAGGTGTCAACAACGCCACCTTGGGAGTAACACCAATGAGAGAGACGTGGTTCCAAAATTGAAAAGAAAGTTAGATTTGTTTATTTCTAGTTTTCTTAAGACATTTAAGACCAAACACAAGGGGAGGGGAAGTGTGCAGGACTGAGGCCTACCAGAATATGAGCGATGTGGTTTTGGAACAATTTGTTCATGAGCTCACATGTAAAAAAACATGTTAAATTCATGTATTTTTGTAATGGTGGAAGAAACTGTGAAGGAAAAAAAGAAATAAAAGAAGAAAGTCAACAAATAAAATATAGTTGTGTGAGGACACATAAACCATACAAATATAGCTGCGCTTAGGGTCTGTCCACAGTGACAAAAATGATCTGCAAACGAATACAAAACGACAAACTTATCCAAACTAAGTAAAAATTATCTAACCTAACTTCTCAACACAAAATAGAGATTAATTTACCAATGTACTAAAATGTTCTTCTGGGAAACCATGTAACATTTCACTGCTTCTCTCTGTTCATTTCACTTCCATCTTTATTCATTGTGATGATTTATCCTATTTGATAGGCAGTTAGTTGCTATAGAAACTTGAGATTGTTTGTACATTTGAAACACAATTAAAAATAATAAAGGAAGAAACCAAGGAAGACAAAACAGTGAGACTTTGTGGAAGTTTAGGAAAAAGTAATAACCATGCAGAGAGGTATTAAGAATTCATTCAGCCCCTGTGGTTGCACACTTTCAGCTTCCCAGCTCTTCCCAGCTCTGTCACACTGATGCTTTCGCCACATCCATTTCTTTATGGTAATGGTCCCCAGTACCACTGAATTCTGGCCTTTTTAAACGGATGTGGATTTGTTTCCTGACAGGTCTGTGATCTACTCACTGAATATTTTCCTGCAGCTTTGAATCACACTGTGTTGTCTGTTTTTATTCTGCAACAGTGGCTGATTGTGAAAGGCTTCAGCTCTCAAATGATTTATTCAGTCAATTCCAGAAACCATATTTGCTTCAAGCTAAATAGATAGATTAAACATAGTTGTTTTTTTAGTCCAAATAATTGTTGAATACCCACGTATTTTTGAATATTTAACAGGAGTTGTTCCATGGCACATATTACTAAAGGCAACCAGTAGTAAGTGACAGTTACTGAATGAATGCAAAGCAAAGTATGCTTTCAAAAGCACTTTGGAAACCCTCTTTAAAAGGGGGAAAAAAGAGGTGAAAAAGTTCTGGAAGTGAAACAGTTTTATAAAGTAATTTCTGAGTTAATCTTCTTTGAGCAACCCTTCTAAAATTGAGCGTTATGCTTTAAACTCTGTCACGTTGCAGTGTTGAAGTGTAATATGTGTCTGTTACAGAGAGAAAAAAGATAGAGACTCCTTCAAGGAACCTACATTAATTGACTCATTTTTCAGAAGTAGCTAGAGACAGACTGACACTTTGTTAAGTGTTGCTTAGGTTTAGGTATTGTGCATGAGAAGGTATCTAAAGATTTCAGCACTAACTCATAGAATCTGTTTGTGTAGACAACATTTGCAAGTGGATATTATCCCTAGTTAATCCTCATAGCCCCAAGGCTGTCATCTTTACTTGGAGTGGGGAAATAAGAAAGCGCTGCCCTTAAATTTTATACAGCTATGCTTTACACATTAAAGTATATTTTTGCCTGGGAAAGGCTTTGTATTTTTTTTTAGAGTGTTTTCAGGCAAAACTTGGAGGGTTTCACACAAACTCAGTGTCACCTTTATTTTTTTATCTTTAATAAGGACTACAGAGAGAGAAAAAAAAGACTCAAAAGACAAATATGTCTATGTGTGTGTGTGTGTCTCTGTGTGTGTGAATGAGAGTGGGGGTAGTCTGTTATATACTCCTGTGTGCTGATTAATGACATCAGAAATGTGACCAAACAATAAACATAACCGTGGACTCATAAATTCCATGACAGAATATCTCTCATTAAAAAGAATTGTGAATTGTGGGGTCAAGTCTACAATAGAAGATTAGTTAGATTTAAAGGTCCTGTAGAAGTTTAAAAACACTTGCCTCGAGAATAGTAAGTGTAAGTTAGGTACAGCCACACTCAGCACCTCTCATAAGGTTCTATGCCAGAACCTTAAATACTTTGAAAATGAACAAAAATCATACTATCTGATATATTTAATACTTTTTTCATGAAGTAAAAACGTCGGTCCTAGTAGAGACATACAAACAGTTTTTAGTTTTCTGCTGCTCCTTCTGGTGTATACAGCAAACCTAAGACCCACGTTCCCATTTCATTTCCCCCTCAACAACTGGAGAAGGAAAGTAGACCTTTACAAATCAGCTATGTCCCACTTTCAGAACCAATCCAGGAGCCTGTGGAGAAATTATGGCTGATAATAAAGATCAGGAATTTTGAACTGTCAAAAAACAAAAAGATTCTGCAGAAATCCATGAAATGTTTAACTAAAATAAACAAACAAAATAAATTGTAGAAATTTGATAGTATGTTTTTTTTTTGTTTTTTTTTTTAACTTAGAAACTCATCATGACACAGAATGGTTGCAGCATTCACAGGAAGCACAGGCTATTTATTCAAACCAGAAGGGAAAAATAAAAATAAGAATAAATATTACTTTTGAACGCATTCTCAACCCTGTCAGACTGATTTAATTTATTCTGATTGCACAGGATTGAATCAGTCTAATCTGCCTGAGGTGTTTAAATGAACCATTTTTTTATTATTTTAGTTTAACAGTTCATCTGTTTAAAAGTTGTAAACACAATATTTGTTTAGTTGTATTACGGTCAGACAGATAGATTGCCAGTGCAGAGATAGATTGCCAGAGCAGTCAAACATCTGTGTCTGTGTTTTCCAGTGATTGACTTTTATGCTGTAAGAGACAAGTTGAAAAGATGCTATGAGTTGAGTTATTCAGGGAGTAAATTTTATTGCATGGAAACTTTCATAGAAAATCTTTGGAAACAAGTCTTTTCATTATTGCCTGCCGATTGCAGTCCTTGTTTGACTGCAATCTGCAGTTTGTTTGACTTATGACTCAAACTTTTACTATATATTTTCCCCTCACGTTACTCACATGAAGAAAAAAATCACAGAATCCAAATGTATATAAGGTAGGTGTGTTTGCTTGCATGTGTCTGCCTATTGTTGTACCTACACTATGTGCAACTGTGCACTTAATAACCACTACATGGGAGCCTGCAGGGATTTCAAAACTAATATTTAAAAGTGTGATCCAATTAAAATGATTTTCTGCATGGTTGTCAGTTTGGCTTTGAAGTGCGTGTGAGGTAAGATTGGATAAAGCAGTAATATGTGACAAATTTAGCCTCTTAACCTCTCACACATCTACTTTAACCTATGAGACATTCATTTTGAACATGCTTGCCTAAGTGTTGAACATTTTGATTTCAATGATCCCCCTCAGCTGACATTTGATGAATTAATGTGAGACTCAGTGTACCTGATAGTGTGCCCATCTGTGTGTGTGATAGAAAGTGTGTGAGACTGTGCATATGTGTGGGTGGGTGAATGTTAGCGTTTATGTATTTGAACCTGTTGGCGTTTTTTGCACCTGTGCGATTTTCCTTTTCACGACTTCTGATAAGTGGGTGTTTGTGTGTAAGCCTCTATGCATGTGTTTATGTGTATGCATGTATTTTGCCCACTCATACCCTATCTTTATCTCTTTATCCAAGTTGAGATGTCTACAGTAACCTGTTTCTTTGATGAAAGGTTGAGGGCCAAGAGGAACGTGCGTAGAATTCAGTCTTTGCTGGAAATTTTCCCTCTCGAAACCTGCAGGAGCACAGGTTCTCGTTTTTTTTTTTTTTTTCTAAGGCTGCTGCCGTGCTGTAGGCTGTATGTTATATGCAGCTGGGGTAACATTTCAGCATCTTAGGCTGCACAGCCTCAGGGAGGGTTTGGACCACCTGGGCAGATCCTCTTTCAAATGCTTGTTAGCCAAGCAGTGCACTCAGTCCCTTAACAATGAATATTGGATCTTTCTGTAAACTCCAGAGGCTTTTGTCTCTCTCGCTCCCTCTCTTTCTCTGGCAAACACTTTGGTCCTAGGCAAGGCAGCTTTATTTGTATAGCACATTTCAGGAACAAGGTAACTCAAAGTGCTTTACATAAATAATTAAAACATTTTGATAAAGTTCTACATGCTCTGCCCATTGTTTATATTTTACTACCTGGTACGCTTAGAAAATTTGGCATCATCACAAAGATAACTTGACTTATGATTTGAAATATTTTCTCAGAATGGAATGGGATCTTTGTAGGAACCACTGAACCAGCAGGGATTCATAGTCTCCCTAAAACACACACTGACAGAAGATATTCAGTTTTGTGAATCTGTTACAACTCATTTTTCTTTTTAATTACTGCTTCAATCTTTACCTGTGTTTAAATGTTTCTGGACTAAAGAAAAATCCTGGCTGGCTGTAAAATTTGACCTGTTATGTTTCATCTTTTTTATCACTAAAAAAGAGTTATGGGTAATAAAAGTAAGACATTTACTGAGTATGTAATCTAAATATTTGTTGTGTACCTAAGTAATAAAAATAAAAAGCTGCACATTTTCTGACTAGTGATTATACAAGAGTCAACATCAGCATCTGTTAGTTGCCTTAATGTTTTGAGGCACTATTCCAGGAGAACAGTTTAGAAATGGGATTTTATTTTTCTTTGTTAATAAATACAGGAATATAAATCAAGTATTTGCAGTTGAAACTGACTAAACATTGACTGGTCTTTGTTTCTACTAACTTTTTGAACATTTTCTTTAACCAAATCTGTTTCTACGTGGTTTGAACGTGTGAGCATGATGGTAATCCTGCTGAACTGTGTGACCCTGGGGATGTACCAGCCCTGTGAGAACATCGACTGCTCTTCGGACCGGTGCCAAATACTACAGGTACACAACATGTACACATTCAGTGGTTGTAACATTGAGTTTGACTTCCCTAATCACTCAAGCAGTCTTAGAGGATACACATTACTTTATATATTTGAATAATGTCTGAATATGAAAATTTCACGCCGCATAAATTGCAAATTGTCATAGTTTAGTTTTGTTAGAATGTTCTTTTAATAACTTAGTATGCTGGAGTTGTTGTTTCCACCTAAGCCTAAAACCTATTGCCTTTAATGATCATGTGACTTTTACTCCACACTTAGCCTTTAGCTGAAGGTGTTACTTTAACTACAAACTAACAGAGTAGAAAAGCTTACAAGTACACACACCTTGATGCTGGCACTCTCATAATGAAATACACATATGATTTTATTTAAATACTTTGAACCTCCTTAAAACTAGCATAAGAAGATAAGGAATTTGTGAGGATTAATGTGTAGAAGACCTAAAATATGTAAATAAAGTTGGCCTCACAGAGCTGAAAGTAGAGGATTTAGAATGTGCTTCCAGTATTTGTTCATTGACATGCACTCGTGTTGATGCATATAAAACACGCCAGTTCACATGTACTCTCACTCTGCCCTTTATACCCATATGTATGCCTTCCTTTCAGCTCGACTTTGCCTCATTCTCCTCTTTGCGTTCAGCCTCTTTTGCTGACTCCATGTAACTTCTTTCACTGACTCACTGCTAGCATGTGGTCTTTTTGTTGCAGCAGCATGACTTTTTTTCTTGTGCTGTTCCTCAACAGCTTTCTCATCCACTGGCAAAACACAGAATCCCTTCTCACTCATGTCAGAGGTGTCTTTAGTGGGTGTAACAGCTGTGAGCAAGTGTGCACGCGTACGTCTTCTGTCTGTTGGTGGAAACTGCTCGTTGAATCACTCTGTTATCCTGTTCTTCACTATCTCACGCAACCAGATATATAGTAGGAAACACTCACAGTAGATTGATTCAACTCGCTAAGGGGGGTGGCTCTTGAGTTGGACCTAATAGAGTTTCTCTTCCAAGTATCTATAGACCCTGTTCAATATCAACATGGATTTAGTGAGCTACATCCCCCGATCGATATGCCCCCTTTCAGAGAATTTGTTGTTCAATAGCGTGCTGTTTAATACTGGCCCCCTTAGCAAAATCTATGAACTCTAACAAATGTAGACTTAGAGATATCTGGAGGCCTAAATTGAAGTAAAATACTATAGTTTTCATGTTTAGGTGGATGAATGAATGAATGAAAAAAATCGCTGATGATTTAAAGTGGAATTAAAATCAATATTCAATCCAATTTAGTTTATTTCAGTTACAAATACATTGCATAAAATAATGACACAAAAATCTCAAGACATTTAAGAGCTAATGTTACATCTCACGGACCCCGTGGTGGGAATAAAACAAAAAACAAACAAAAATCTGGGGTAGTTCAAACACAGGGAGAAGGCCAAGTGCTACAATGAACAATGAAGAAAATATGAGCATTTGACAAAGCAAACAAATAAAATAAATAAACAATACACATTTACAATGCAAAGTTGTTTTACTCCACGCTTGTTGAGTTGTTTTAGGTGATAATATTTCACTTTTGTACTCGTAACTGTCTCAGCTAACAACAAATCTGAACAAAAAACATTAAAAAGTCTAAAAGAGCAACATAAAATTGTTGGTACTGGTATTATTGGAACAAGAACTATATCAGTATCAAGGGAGAAACGTTTGGTTTGCTTGTTTTTTTGTTAGCAAGTTTTTTTATTTTTATTGGGTTGGTAAATTTTACCAAACTTACTGCTGCATCAGTAACTCTGATGTGAACAAGTCAAGGTTACAAACTTTTGCCATTTATACACAGTGAACAGCCAGTATTATATCCCACATTCCTCCAGGACTTTAGCGAAACGCCTCTTTTTAGTAAACTACTGCATCACAAAACAAACACAATGTTCAGTTTCAGATCAGATCATATTGCCTACAGTTCTTCACTCTAAAAATCAAATTACAGGCAACACCAAGCACATCAGTTCATTTCTAATCTCTGTTTTCACACAAACGAACATGAGTTAATCAAGGCTTTTTGTTCACAACAATAATAACATGCCAAAAGCAGACTGAGATCTTTCCTTTTTACTGTTGTTATTTTAATTAGATGCTTGATTAAAGCTGGGTGGGTGATCGGGGGTGTCCATGTGAGGATTATCTGTGATTACTGTTCAAACAAATTATTTTCCATTACCCTACCATTTAGGGCAAACTGCTTGATTTCTCTAAGGGTTTAGAGCAGAGTGGGGGCAAGAAAAGAGGACAGATGTAAAGATTTAATAAAGAAAATAGAAATTGGGAGGTAGTGAGGGATATATAAAATCAGAAATAAAAAATACTTTCATTTTAAGTAGTTTAGAGATGATAAACTTTAGAGAGGATTGACTTATTGTGCCAGTTTAGAGGTTGTTTTCAATCAAAATTGGCAAGTTGAACTGAGGTAATAAATAGTTTGCCTTGAAATATGGCAATTAGTTTAAAGGGGGTAAGAGAAAAACTACATCCACCATCTATTAAGAAAAAAGTTACCTGTAAGTGACAGTAACTGCACAGTTCAATGAGCTCGATAGCTTTTCACTCATCAGGGAGCAAAAAGTATTTTCTGAACGATTTTGAATGAAATGAAATATTCATGCAAAAACTGTCAAATTGTATACTCAAGAGCCAATACTTAGTTTATTAATAACAGTACAAATAAAGCACAAATTTAAACCTTAAGCAGAGACAAGAAAAAGGTTTGTTCTTATTTTAAACTGAGGCAACTTGAGGTATTCTAAATTGTAAATTTGTGGAGTTTGAAAAATTCAACCGTGAACCTATAAAAATGTGCTCGCCTGGAAATATGTAAAAAAATCATATAATGGTTTCAAATGCCCACAACATTGGTCCTAAGCATTTGAAAAAAGCAAGGCAGACAAATAACTCACCCATCCCACCGACTGTTGATAACAAAAGGATTGATCCACCTTGTCTTACAAATCCTAATAATTAATTATAATAATATCAATAATAAAACAGCAGTGCCTCTCTTCTTTGAATAATCAATGTCCTAACTAAAACCTAAATGTCTGATAGACTCCAACTATATATACATGCCACCTTCATGCAGTATAAAGACAGTTAGTTTCCAGTTTTGTTTTTAATACCTACATTGTATTGTAGGTGTATACAGACACTAATCATATGTTTTCGTTCGCTTTCCCAAAGGTGAATAATTAATATTTGTTAGCTCGTTAGTGGAAAAGGCAGCAAGAACTGACATTTCTTCCTAATTCCTTTTGAACACCCCGTTTCTTCTTATTTTTTCTGACAGGCCTTTGATGCATTCATCTACATGTTCTTTGCTCTGGAGATGGTTGTAAAGATGGTCGCTCTGGGAATCTTTGGTCGGCGTTGTTACCTCGGGGACACGTGGAACCGGCTGGATTTCTTTATCGTCATGGCAGGGTGAGAAACTCCTTCTCCTTTTTTTGATCTCTCTTCTAGGTCAGGAAACACACTGGCGTGCACAGCTAGTCTATGTGCAGGAAGACTGAGTGACTGATATGAGAAATTTCAAGGGATTTATTGGATACATAATTGCACAATTGGCAAATAGTAACCTCAGAACACATATTAAACAAATATGTACAATTAAATTTAAACACAAATAAATTAGATAGAGACATGTTCACCTTTTCAAAAGTTATTGCCAGACAATATAAATGTTTAATTCCACATAACTGTGCAGTGAGTTTAAATCATTCAAAAGTTCAAATATTTAATTTTGACTTATTGTGGCTCTATTTAAAGGCTGGGTCCTGAATTTCTTTTTTTGTCTCTAACTTATTTGTCTTCCTGACGCGATCCATTATGTCGCCATGCATGGATGATCACACCATAGTTAAATATGTAGCATGAAATCAAATATTAATAAGTTGATCATCTCCGGTTCTCACCTGGGACCTTGGCAGCAATAATGCAGTGATGATACAATTCAGCTGAGCTAATCACTGTAACAGAATTGAATGAATCAGCTGAAATTACCCTGTCATAAATTTTACATTTCTTCTCACTCATGCTGATCACCTGAAGTAGAATGTGCTGAACTCTGAACACTTAAACTGGGAACTTTTGTATGTCCTTTTGAGGAGTGTTTGAACACACACAGCAAAGCCTTTCAATATTTTTTTGTATATTATATATTGTAATAGTTATGTAGACTCTCACTGAGAATTTGTGGGCTGAAAAACACATCTACAGAATTTCTAAAAATGTCTATATATGCAAAGGATGTGACAAGGTCAAATTTGGTCTAAAAGAGACATCTAAACTCAAATTTAGAATAAACATTATTATTTAGCCAAGAGTAACAAGACTAAATACACTCTGCTGATATAAGAATTCACCATGAGTCCAAAAAAAAGGGTTAAAAACAAAAACAACCGGAAACTCCTTGGATGAGAAGCAAAACGTCTTCAACTACAGAATAGAAGTCCAGTTGTTTTTGGTTTTTAACCCTTTTTTTTGGATTTACCATGTCCTGGATGACTGAGAATCTATACCAGCATTGACCATGAGGTTTTTGCTTATTTTTTCTAGTGTTTGCATTTTTTCCAGTTGACATTGATTTTTAATCATAATGTTGCCAACGAAAAAGTGGGTGAAAAAGATTCTCAGATGTTCAGAATGCAAATCAAATTTTTCAAGTTGTGTTGGGATGCCAGTTGACATTCTCTGGCATTTGTGCATCATTTACAAACTTGACTTGTGCATCTTGCATACATCAAGTTTTATGTGAGCTTCAGAAATGAAGTTGTAAGAACAAAACAGCTTGAGCAACATGTGGCCTAAATTTGTCTGGAGATATCCAAAGCTAAATGAGGGTTACAACTGTGTTTGAATTTTAAATTCTACCTATTGCTCAATGGGTTTGTGTCATTGTGTAACTCAAACTTTAACACCTGTTCTGGAACCAGTCGGTTGCTCCAACTGGTTTCTGTTTTTTTTTTTTTTTACATATACATATTTATATATATTAATGTGGACTGAGATAGACATTTCAACTTGCTGAGTACAAGTAGGCATTTTTAAAAGTTAAAGTTTGTGTGATCAAACAAAGATTTACACAAAAACATGTTAAAAACATAATACAAAAGTTATTGCAATCTTGCATCATTAGTACAATGACAGAATATAATTAGTTAGTTAGATGGTCACAAAAATTATGCAAAATTGCAACTGAATCTGAATTTTTTGTGAATAATGACCTTTTTTTACACTTTATGTTGATGGAGTGATTGTGGCGTTTTGTTGGGCTTTTCTGTTCTGGGTTTTAATGACAAGGAGGTGCAAATAATGGCGGATCAAGTTGATACACCTCTTAAGTGGCAGTGGAGATAATAAAGCTGGGAAGTATATTAACTTTTTAATTTTATATTATGAACACAATCACACCACTGCTGTCATTTTCTTTTTCTTTTTTTTACTTTCACATATGAAAAATCACTACTCATCTCCTGATAACTAAATTAGTTGGAATGTTGGTCATATTTTAGATAAAAAAATAAAAAAACTCATTGACAGTTTCTATTTTGTAGGTAAAGTTAATGACTTTTAAGCTCCTGGATATACATGAAGTCACACTCATACTGACAGTTTTATGATGTGTATAAATATTTGATTTTCAGGAACGCTGACAGTTTTTTTTTATTGCATTGAAAATGGCAATGCTTTTACACTATGCTGCTGTAGAAACAGTAAATTACACATTGTCATTTAATTTACATAAGACAGCAAAAAACTCTTAAGAAATAAAATACAACATTACTTTACACAGATAAATTAAAAAATGATAATAATTCGAAGACTCAAAACAATTAG
>JAOXNZ010000155.1:19314411-19335690 GCA_028566095.1 Kryptolebias brasiliensis
ATATATTTTTGTTATATTTCATAGTATTCACTCAGGTTTGTATTCTTGTCTTCCCCCATTGTGGTTCATTTTATAATAAATATTTTATAATTTTTTTCAGTTATGTTGTTTCTCAGCCATTGCTTCCCCCAGTTCTTCTTGTCACACAGTCTCTCTCACTCTGTTACCCATCTGTCATCAACTCAGCTGCTCTCACTTAGTAATCACCCCTCCCAGATTATATTGTCCTGTGTTCTCCTCTGTTCCTCAGCCTCACTGTCAGATTCTGCTGTTTCCTGAATGTTGTTTGTTTAATGTTTCCACTCGTTTGTCTTGTGCTCCTGCCTGGTGGTTATTTTGTTCTGCTGTCTTGTCTTTTTTTTAAAAGTTTTAGTTTCTGTCTCCAAGTCTGCATTTTGGATTTTCCCTACACTCAACAGTTCCATTGTGCACCAGATAGTAATGGGAATTCTGTCTCCTTCTGGCTCACCTAAAAGACCCGGCTCCCAAATGACTCTGTTTGCAAATGAATTGGCTTATATAAGCAACTGGGGAGAGCCTGCTCTTGTTTCCAAGCCTTTTTTTTTCTCTCCCTCTCTCTTTCCCAAACCAATACAGTGCTTGATAGTGGTCTAAAATTTGCTGATATCATGATGTCATGCTGCATCTAATCAGGTGAAGATAGGTTATAAAAGGGGGTGCAGACTCCCAACAGTCTGTATGCACCAACAGATTGTACCACTCGACTTATTTTAGAACCTAATGGTATAATTCTTAACCTAATTGGTTGATTGTACAGCATGTGGTCAACACAATTTAAACCAATGTCAAGCACTGTGTTGGATAAGGAAGGGTTAGGGTTAGCAAACATACCAATATGTCTACCAGTATGAGTTTTTTAATTTGATTTTAAACCCTAATTCATATTAGACTGTAACAGTTTTTTGCCACATCAGCATTTTCCTATAGACATTTTTTTTTCTAAACTGTATTGACCACCATTACAAAACAGTTTACATACACATGACTGTATTTTTTTATACCATGGGTGTCAACCTCCAAGCCTTAAGGGCCACTGTCCTGGAAGTTTTAGGTTTTTCTGCTCCAACACACCTGATTCAAATGGTTTAATTATCTCCTCACCAAATTATTAAGTTCTCCAGAAGCCTCTCTACAACTCATTCATTTAAAGCAGGTGTTTTAAAGCAAGAACACATCTAAAACATGCAGGAGACGAGGAATGGAGTTTGACACATGTGGTTTACACTGAATCCCAAATGCTAACTTAAAAAAACAAATAGAAGCACCTTTACATGCCACATAATCCTCTTTTAAATATATTTCTGCTTCTTGATAGTGCGTTTTGTCTTAATTTAGGTCTAATTTTAAGAGGTGTTGTTGAACTGTTGAAATTGTGTCCATCATGCTGTTTTTGTTAAAATGACACATTGGCTCTAAAAACCTTATCTGTGCTTTTATCACCAGACCAACCAGTATGTCTGTACTGAGGGCAAGGCTTTGGTTGTCTTTGATCATTTGGTTTCTAGGAGAACAATAAAACGCACAGCTTCATATGAACTCGCCTGTCATATGAGACAGGCTCTTCCAGGCTTTATTTTCCGTGTCTCATCATTAGTATAAGCCCTGTCACTGAATGCCAGAATTGTCCAAATTTTGTGACAGGGTATGCAATTCTCAAGGTTTCGTCCTCCAGCTCTGTTTGTTTGGTACTGTAGATTTATATCAGTAGTAGCATAGTTGTGACAGCATATTATAACGTATCCTAACCCATTCCCTGAATATTAATTTTGAGAAGATGACTGAAGATGCTTCATTCAGTAATAATGTCATGCATGGGTCAAAACCCTGTAAGGAAAAAGTAAAGATCCTAGAGAAACCTTGTTACCTTACGTTGGAAGTTTGCATATACATAATCCAGGACTTTGGAGCGGCAGTTTGGCCAAACTACATGACCTCCACTTATTTTCCAACTCACAGCACGATGGTGTGCTTATTTTTAACACTGCAGTGCTGCATCAAATAAGAGCCTGTTGTGTTTTTTTATATTAATCTTTTCCCTTTTATACACTACTACAAGCTTCTGACATTCCATGCAACCGCATGACAATTGGCATGTCAGTTTTAAACAAATGCATTGTTTTTTTGTTTTTTTTTATTTCTTTTAATTTATATCTAATACTTGACACCCAATACCCAATATTTTCTGGGATTCTTATGGCACATATGGACAAGTATTTGCCGGCATTTCAGACTCTTGTTAAACAATTTAGAAGAACAGTGAGCAGCTGAGTCAAACAATTTCTCCGTTCTCCCAAAGACAACTGTTTTCTGTTTTTACAACTGATGTGATGAAGTGATGCTGCTGAGTGTTTCCCTCATAGCATTTTGTTTCTCAGGGCAAGATCTGACTTGAACTGAAAAGATTAATGGTACACAATATAAATGTATTTGTGCCATCCATCCATTATTTATACCTGTTTGATTTTGTGCAGGGTTGCTAGTGTCTTCTGTATTTATTCAATTTTCAGACTTATACAAAGAGATTTTTGTATCAGTATATCTCATTTTTCTTCCATCTTTGTTCCCATTATGCTGCTTATGTTGTTCATAATCTGAGGACCTTTGAGAATGTTCATGTGAACTTATTCAGAGAAACTGTACAGTAATCTAGACAGCCCACACTAATTGGACAGCATTTCTTTTCTGAGATGTGCTCCATTACCATTTTTTTTTCAGCTTCTTACAGCCAGACTCATACAAATACAAGCACAGACTTGTAAGTGAGTAAAATGGATCTCTCAATTACAGTACATTGTGGATCTGACCCTGAACATCTGTCATCCACCTCCTTTATCCTCCCTCTATCTTTTTCTTATTTCTTCAACTTCAGAAGGCAACATATAGATTAAAGGCATTAATACAGTTTATGAAGTGCTATAAAGATAGGCCCAAATGTACATGCTATTGTCCAAAGAAAACAGTGTTTTCGTTTTCTTTTATTTTTCTTTGAATGGGAGGTATTTATCTTGTATTTGGTTGTAAAACTGGCACAATAATATTGGTTTTCACATCCAGACTGTGCAAGAATGTCATAACTGGCAGCTGCTAAATACCTGCTATGTGATGTAACAAAGCAATTAAAGAAGACAAGTGAAAATGTGCTAGCATTTGGAACTAACCTTTAAAGTGTAGGTTAACATTTGTTTTCCATTAACCCCAGCTCAAGGCAAGTCATACAATTTGCTATTCAAAACCTGACTTGGTCGGGGACAGTATAAACTCTAATAACCTCAGATCATGACCAATAAAAGTCACCGGCACAGACTTATAAATGCTTCTTGGCACACTGAGCCTTTCATCTACTAAAACTAATTAGCATGTTTTTCCTGAAAGTTTTTTTTCCTTCACCATCTCCTGTCATTTAGCTTCAGTGCTTCTATCTTCTAATATTTATTTTGTGTTTTTCTTTAAGTCTGCATAACACCTCCCTAAAAGATAAAGAACAGAGGCTGAAAGTACCTCAAAAGAGAGTCTGATGTCTTGCTTTTTGTCCCTTGTACTGTTACTGAGTTTTAAGGTATTCTTTGTTTTGACTTAAGCCCCTCTTACATATTTCTATTTTAAGTGTGAGACACCTTGATTGACATTGGCTAAAGAGCCCTACAGAATTCTCACAGCTACTGGTATATTATCAGACTTCTTTCCATTAGCAATCAAAGTATTTCTGGTGGATGCAACCAACATTAGTTGGTTACATCATTTATTATGCTGATAAAATCTTTTACACCAATTTACAACTCAGGATGTGGAAATGAAAAAATATGGTGCTGTCTGAAATCTCTTTTTAAGCAATAACACAAGTGTATTATTATTATTATTATTATTATTATTATTATTATTTCATTTTATACATGTAGCCATGATACATATAATTAATGTTAAGTCACATAGTCTAAAGCCATGGGATTAAACTATTATTTTTTTGTCTAAAGGACCATTAAATATTGATGATAACATGCAAAATGTAATCGCAAGCATTAGTGGGGTTCATTATATTCAAATTGAAGTCACAGTTTGGCAAAAAAGCATTTGAAGTCCAATTTTAAACATCAGCTCTCAAAAACGCTGCAGAAGCAAGTCCAGTAATTGCAGCATTTTCTGTTAAATCAAGTTGCAAATGGAGTTTGGATATAATTTAAAATTAAATTTATTGTGACAAACTCACCTTGTGAAGCCACTGACAACAAAAGGAAGGGAGAGCAAGACTTTGGCACTGTTGGCATTGAACTGCTAAATATCCAATACATCATGTTTTATCAGGGCAGTATTTTATCCAGTGAATTTCTATCTTGAAGCATTTCCATGTTTTCAGAAGAGCTTTAGCATAGCCAGCTGCTATTAATAACCGGACAGACTTGTAACTCGATATCTAGTCTGCCAAAATGTGACTAAAGACCTCTTGAGCCAGACATGACAGAGACTTATGTATGATGGAATTACTTCCTACAGTGAGTTTTGAACAGTGTTAGTTATAAAAACATTGTGTTCTGCTTCTGTACAAAACAATTGTATTTTCTAATCATCTCTGATTATCTGACTCTCCTTCTGTCTCTCTCTGTTCTTTGTTATTATTATTATTATTGTTCTTGTTGTTGTTATAGACATTTGACACCCACAGACTTTTTTTGTTACAAAGCTTCATCTGTCATTGCTTTGAGATACTGTGGTGTCAGTTATTGAGCTTTTTATGAGGTGATATATGATGTTAATAGCTTCCAGTGCAGGTTTATACAAATGTTCATGTAGGCAGCAAACAGAGTTTGGCTAAAGTCTTAAAATATTGTCACTCATTGAAAGCTTGACTATGTTCAAAAAATGCTTTTCAAATGTTTTATCACTGTCTATATAAGAAAAGGAACAAGAAGAGTTTATAATAATAATATGTCCACTAACATCATCTCCTCTCCAAGCCTTAAAGAAATATACCAGTGAGATTCTCAAGGTAATTAGACTGACAAAGTTTTTCAATGATGTAAAGGGCTGTAATGTAAATTTTGAAACTAAGTTTTACTATGTTTCAATAATTTCTATAAGCAGAATCCTCTCTGGAACATTTTGCAGTAAGTCATGATGTAGTTTTTGTAAGAAAGTACAAGCTTTTTAACTTTGATTTATTATTGTTTTAAAGCCTTTTTAATATGGTACAATGTGATTCAAGAGGCAGCCTAATTTTACTGACAGTGAAATGGTTGCATTTCTACCACTGGATTTCTGTTTAACTAAATTTGGTAATGACAATAGAGAATTTTTACCACTGGTTCAATAACATCAGTATGACTCACTCACTAGTACAAAATTATTTTTCATCCATTTGTCTGTGAAAGCAAAGCGGTTCATTTCTATTGAGCTTTACAAAATGACTCATTGTATTTCTACAGTGTTTTATATCACTAAAGCCTAATAGTGTTCAAGTTGACCTTTCAGTTGCGAAGCTGTTACTTTCTGAGTTTTAGGATGTTTTCTTTTGGTGAAGAAAAAAAGAAAGCAGTTTCTTGCTGCAGAATAATTTAAATTATGTTTGTTGTATATTATATAAAAACAATATTTGGAAGAGGCTGATATCAACAAATCCTACCAGTGGCTAATAAGGGCTGGACTGAAGGACAGCACAGAGGCACTAATCATGTCAGCACAAGAACAGGCCCTCAGGACAAGAGCAATGAAGGCTGGGGTCTATCACACCAGGCAGGACCCAAGATGCAGGCTGTGTAAAAATGCCCTTGAGACAGTCCAACACATAATAGCAGAATGTAAGATGCAGGCAGGCAAAGCATACACAGAGCCCTATAACCAAGTGGGCTGGGATAGTGTACCGGAACGTCTGTGCCGAGTACGGGCAGGAGATCCTGCAGTCAAAATGGGAGGCTCCACTGAGAGTGGTGGAGAATGGCAGGGCTACACTACTGTGGGACTTCCAGATCCAGATTGACAAACATGCGATGGCTATTTGTGATGATCGACAAACTACAGAAGAAGGCAGTGGTGATAGATGTAGCAATCTCAAGCGACTGTAACATCAGGAAGAAGGAGCACAAGAAGCTCAAGAAACCCCAAGGCTGAAAGAGGAAATAGAGAAGTAGTGGAAACTCAAGACCTCAGTGGCGCCAGTGGTCATTGAAGTACTCCAAACTGGAAGAGTGGCTCCAACAGATTCCACGAACAGTCTCAGAGATCTCTGTCCAGAAGAGCGCAGTCCTAGGGACAGCTAAGATAGTTATTATGGAAGTTGTTTTTCACTAATAATCGCTAATCCCAGATTTTCCAGAAGATTTCATCATTCCGTACATCTTTCTAGACATATCTTTTCCATGTTGGAAGTTTCAGTGTGATAAAAAAGGTCCCTCAAAGCTGCAGCTGGTATGTGTGAGATGATGGCACACAAACCTCTGCCATGCAATACTTCATATATCCACACCAACACCCTTAAATCTTAGCACTATTTTTTTCGCACTCTCTCTTTGAGTCTCATGTGCCTTTCTTCTCCACCCTTGATATGTGCCTTTCATTTATCTGACTGATAGCTGTTTCACACTTTACGCACAAATCTTTAACACCACCACTTCACTCATATCCTCCTTTCCTTGGAGTGTTTTTTATTTTTCATTCAGTCCCCTTTAGAGTTTTCAGAGTGAGGTGCAAACAAAATAAAATTGATGTTTAACCAGAGGGATAAAACATGTGCAAAAGCTTTCTTTTTTTAATATTTCTGTGTCTGTGTCCTGTTTGTGAGTTTAAACAGTACAAGTATAGGCAATTGAAAAAGATTTAGTACCAACTGAATCAGTAAGATAGCTCACTGTCTGCAGTCCACAGACATAATGTCTCAACAAAAATGTTAAATTATTTTGCTTAAGTTTGAAAAAGAATATTTTCTTTCACTTGTAGTGCACTTGGCAATAGCCAGTGCTGACATTAAAAGCTAATTAACTGCACAAACAAATCCACAGGACTTTGATTTTACCTTTGCATCATCATATTCACATTTTAAACATACAACTTTACAGCGGAAATTCCCACTTTTGAACTCTAACAGACATTATTTGAGTTCAGCCAGCTTTTGCGTTCCTTCCTTTGCGAATTGCTTTTATTTTTTCTTCTTCTCTGCATCTTCTCGCTCCTTCTGAACATTCACTTTCTCATAATGAACTGCAGGAGCTGGTGTGTTGCTTGTCTTCTTTCTCCTTTCTTCCTTCTTAGGATTTTAACTCTTTCTGATTTCACAGTTCTTTCACTCTGCCAAACACACCTCCTCCTGTGTATTTCTTTTAAATATTCTTTTTTCTTCTCCCACTAGGATGAAACTCTTGTGAAATTAAAAACCTATGTGAGAATCTAAATAGAAGTGTAAATATCATCGAAGTGTGTGTCGGTGGGGTGTCCATGTGCATGTTTGTATCCCTCTTGTTGCTGTATGTTACTGTTGGATCTGTCTTTCTTCTTTTGCCAGGTTGTGTCCATGGGTCTGTACCTGGGGGAGACGGCATATCTGAGGAGCAGCTGGAATATTCTGGATGGTTTCCTGGTTTTTGTGTCCCTGATTGACATTGTGGTGTCAATGGCGGGAGGGGCTAAGATCCTGGGGGTTCTACGCGTTCTCAGGTTGCTCAGGACTCTTCGTCCTCTCAGGTTAGAAGGACAAATGGTCATGTTTTATTCATCTTTGCCTAAAGATATGAACTTTTTTTGTAATGTTTAATTTAGAGTCCACTATCTGTTAAAAACCACTTACATTCAAAAAAGTGAGCAAATTGTAGTCTAAATAGTAGAGATTGCAACAAATGTCTTTCCTGATTCAAACAAAAACTAATAAAAACCACCCAACAGCACCTCATCTTTCTGAGCTGTTGCCTGGCAACGTGCTGAGACTTCAACTATTGGTCCCAGCGAAGCAAAAATAGTCTGGGACATAACCCTCCGTCAGACAGGGAGCTATCTATCCATCCATCCATCTATTAGCTTTACTCACCCAATCCTTTTGAGGTTCATGAAGAGCCCGAAGACTGTCCAGACAACACCGGGCAAAAGTCAAGGTTCAATCTGGACAGTCCATCACTGGGTCAACACTGAGAGGACAGTCTGACTCAGTCGATGTGAACTCTTAGGGAAAGCCAGTCAATTAGCTGATTTTTATTTTTTTTAACAGATTTGTCCTGCTCTTCAGCTATGTGTTAGTAGTTTCTAAAGCCTTTTTGTTGTAAGAAACCTACAACTTCCAAGCTTTAAGCTGCAAATTTCAAAGATTTGGACTGTGTAAAAATCAGGCCTGTTTGCTAATGTTTGAGAATGGTTTTACATTTAACATCTAGCAGAAACATACAGTTTGTTCACAGAAATCACCAAAACAAGTTTTATTTTGTCTTCAAGCTTACACAGTCAGTGTCGCTGTATCCTGGCTGCAGGAATTAGACTGAGACATAAAAGTAAACAACCAGAAATGTTTAGTAGAACATTCTCCAGTGCTGATCCTGTACTATGGACATAGGTCATGTAATGAAAAATTCATCAGTCTCTCAATCCTATGGCCAATTTAAAATCACCAGGAGACTGAAGTGTCCAAACAAAAGTCTCCAAGGTGCAGAGAGAAAAAGCAAACTTGACACACAAAGACCCTCACTGTTCAACTGCCATGCCATAAACAAAGAATCCTCCCAAATACCAGAGATTGTTTGAATTAATATAAATTAAACAAACTGTAGTGAGATTTTGAATTGTTTTAGGCAATTTTTGATGCACTGTAAATTTGTAAGGTTAACTGTTTTGTTCAGTGTTTGTTTTCCTTGCTATCCTCTTTATTCAGTGCGGGGTACTAAATCTGCATACCTATTTAGAGAATGACAATATTTTTTGACTTGTTGACAATAGTAAGATACTTTTTTATTTCTTTTTTTATTTATTGTTTAATGTTCTACTTTATATTCAAGGAAAATGCTGTCTTTTGGTTTCTCCTTCTCTCTGTATTGTTTTGTCACATTTGTTTGTTCTCTGCCTTTCATCACATGGCTCCCAGGGTGATAAGCAGGGCTCCAGGGCTGAAGCTGGTGGTTGAGACGCTGATCACTTCCCTCAAACCCATTGGCAACATTGTCCTCATCTGCTGCGCCTTTTTCATAATTTTTGGCATTCTTGGTGTTCAGGTACAGAAACTGTCTTGTGAATGCTTTAATTTCCTCTCCTACTCTTATGGATTTATAATTGGACTGCAAAAACTATGACCCCTTGCTCATGATTGTCCTACTGAACATTTAAACGCAACGGGCATAAGCAAGTCAAAAGGTTTATCTGCATCAAAAGCTAAATTTAAAAACTGGACCGTTAAAAACATATCAGTCTCTCTGTGTAACCGGAAAGGACCATATGAACCCATATCCACAAGTTAAAGACACAGTACGTGTATGGCTAAGACATTACCATCTAGATAACTAATAGGTGGACATAAACCTCTAAGTCAGGGGTGGACAGGACATAACACAATGACAGATTAAAATGATGGCAAACTTTGCCATTACATAAAGAGTTAGTTAACATGTGAGTTTCTGTCGCAGACAAAGCCAAACATTTCATAAAAATCATGAATCACGATGTTCATTACTGAATTAACAGAAGTTGTAAATTAGACTGATATTATAATCCATGAGTCATTACGTGCCCAAACTGCACAAACAGCTAAAGAAGTATTTTCTTTTTTTATTTTCTTTTTCCTTCTTATGGTTTGCACATCTTGCAGATGCAGAGCTGACTTGATTTTCTGTTTTCCATGTAATTCTTCTTAACATCATCTTACGTTTTAATTCTCTCTGGATCCAAAGTTATGTATTATTTTTTTATCATTTCTATTTTTTTTCATATGTTGAATATGAATGAGGATTAAAAACATATTTTCTTAGACAAAGGAGAAACTCAGTGTTGATATCAAGAGCTTTTATAGTCTTCAATTGAGCACCATTCACACACTCATTACAGATGCTAATTACGAGATTACTTCAAAAGCTGCGTAAAAGAAGTGGCTGTGCACACAAGTGTTTTATCACAGCTTCATCAGACTTTGTCTGTCTCTCAGCCTTTCTCTTCTCAATGTCTGTTTTTCTTCCTAGCTCTTCAAAGGAAAGTTCTATTATTGTGTGGGTTTCGATGTGAAGAACATCACTAATAAATCTGACTGCCTGGCTGTCAACTACAGATGGGTTCACCACAAATACAATTTTGACAACCTTGGACAGGTACAAGTTTTTCTGGAGTCATGTCTGCATTATTTGAAACCTAAACATGTTATATCATATTGTTATGAGAATAATTAGAACATTTATTTTAAAATACATTTATGTATCTTCACATTTATGTATCTGAAATGTATCTTATTTTAATTATGAATCTGGGGAAAAAAAATTACCCCAACATGAATATTAATGCAAATTTTAATCCATACCATCTTATGACTGTTTATAAAAATAGACTAAAACCCTATAGAGGTTATACACTGATCAGCTGTATCATTATCATTATCATTATCCCCCGTTTGCCTCTAATCAGCTCTGACCCATCAAGGTATGGACTTTACTACACCACAAAAGGATTTATGTGGGATTTCACAACAAGCTAGAAGTTGTCTGGTTTTACAGGACAGTTGCTACTGATGTCATACAAATGCACCAAAATCTGCAGTATTTGGAGACCAAGTCAGCCCATCAAAGTCAATGTGTTCCTCTAACCATACTTGAACCACTTATGTAATGTAGTAAGGAGCATTACCTTATTGAAAAGGTCATTGTCATAATCAAAATGTCCTTAACATCTCACTAGCTTACAAGATTTCCCATTGTACATTTTTGGGGAAGTCCTCTCATTGCAAAATATGCACACCAACCTGAAAATAAAACATAAATCATCAGACATGGTCATCCTCTTCACTTCTACAGCTGATGCTCAGAAGGCTACAGTAGGTATTATTAGTGGTGTAAATGGATCAGCAATGACAGCTTAATCAACTTACAAAGTTTGTTGTATTGTGTTTTGACACTTTTCTACTACAACCAACTTAATGTTAGTACTGTTTGCTACAGTTTTAGCTAGGGTTTTTCTTCTTTTGGACCAGAAAATTTGAGCCAGCCTTTCCTCCCTAAGTACATCAGTATGCCTTGACTGGTTCCTCCTTTTGGCCACTTTTAGTAGATCCAAGGAAGGAACCACTGCCAAACAGGAACATCTCATAAAAGCTGTCTAGCCAATACAATATGGCTCTTGTCAAAGTCAAACTCTGTTGGTGTAGATTCCCACTTATCCAAGTCACACCAGAACTAAGTTTTTAGATAGAAGTCAACTGGACTTCTACTGTTGCCTCTTATTCAGAGCATTTAGTCTTCTCAAACCATCTTATATCTTTTGGCTCCTGCATGATTTTTTTTTTCTGTTTACAACTCATCAACTTCAAGCACATGATGTTCACTTGCTGGCTGTTATTCAAGTAGAGGTCTTTGCAGAACAGAAGTGGGCATCTCTCAGTCGATATATCCCTCCTCTGCCAAGTGGCATTGTAATGAAATATCTGGAGTTTTGCATCTATCAGTGGTTGCAATGCTATGACTCATTGGTGTAGGTGCATGTTTCTTCTGTCACAGAGTAATTTCACATAATAGCTATCTATTTTTGATAATAGCATCACTTAAAAGTATAAATACTCCTTTATATAAGTGAGGTTTCCAGTTCATAACACTGGTGAGAACAGTTTGTAACAAACAAATAATTCAGTTTAATAAAAAAATTATGTGTATTTTGTTTGTACTTGTGTATTTGTGTCTTTAGGCTCTTATGTCCTTGTTTGTGCTGGCATCAAAGGACGGCTGGGTCAACATCATGTACCATGGACTGGATGCAGTGGGAATTGACCAGCAGGTAATAACAAATACAGCCAGAGTTCAGTGTTCTGTTTTCAATTTCTATCCAACTATTTTCTACCAGTGGGACCATTTTGCAGTAGTGGCAGGCTGTGCAAAGTCTGTGAAGATTTCCAGCCTCATCTTCTGCCTCCTGTTAGGGTCTACCATGCTTTCTTCATCCAGAGGAGGGATAAAATTCACTTCATCCCCACAGTTGGATGTCCACAGAACTTCTCTATATGGAGGTTTACCAAAAGGCTCTTTCACAAGACACCTCAAGTCAGGACTTAGATGCCTACTCTTAAGAATTATCAAACAGGGCACAGATGTTTTTAACAATAAAAAAAATACACATCGTGTAATGAAAATATGTTGGCATCTATTCCGAAAAGTAGGAATTGTTCTAGATGAGTCAGTGTCCTCTCTGCTGGGAGACACCTCACTGCTGTTCAACGCTACATTGAGTGACTAATCCCATTTACACTCCGTCCTGCTCTTTCAAAGCTCAAATTAAAAATGTGTCTCTCCTCTCTGGTTTGATGGCACCTGCACTAGATTTGTGTTTCCTAATGATTCCTTTTAATAACTACAGCTGCACCCACTCATTTTGAAGTCTTTTTTCTTTCTTTCCCCAAATTGTCTCCCTCTGGTGCCTGTCTCTCTGTTCTCTGTCATCTTTTGTTTCTGGAGGATTCTACTGATTTTTTTAAACTTGTTATGGACATAGAGTGGCTTTCTTAATTGGAGAACTGAGAGAGAGTTCACTTCAAAATACAAATGCTCCTCAAAAAAAATATGTGTTCATGTATTTAGTTATTTGTGACACTACAATAAATGTACTAGTTTTAAAACAAAAAGGAGCAGGCTTACTAAGCCACATGAATTAGAGTTTAGTCACAAATCATGAATAACGGCAATGAGTGTAAAGATTTCTGTGAATGAATGTCCAAAAACTTTTCTGATTCACAAACATAAATGCAAACAGCTCATTTCAGTAATGAAGAAAGCAGTCAACCACTAACAGCTCAGATTAGCATCATGTCACAAACAAGCAGACCTGTTGAGAATCAGGAGCCTGTAATTAACCACATGCAGGCGCAGCGTGTTTCTTTTAGCTTCAACACAGGCCGTATAAACATGCCCATGATTACAGGTTTACTTAATATATTTAGGTTGAGCTTTTTGTCTCATGTGGAAAATTATTGTTTATCCACTTTGCTTTGATAACAAATAACAACCTACTTTAGATTTATATTTCAATTTTTTTTTTCTATTATTACTGTGCAAGTTTCATTGACCTTTCATATAGTAGTTTTACTGAAAAACTCAAGGTTCAATAAGTAATGTTGCTGACCAGAAGTCCAGTGTTTTGATTAGTTTTCCCTTTTTCAAACTTTACTACTGACTAGTAATTAAGAAACTCCACTTCAAACAGTGGATTGAGATGGAAAATACAAGCAAACAGTGTTGGCGTCTGATAGACCTTTGAAAAAAAAAAGGGAAAAAGCCCCCAATTGATCTTAGCTCTCATTTCTCACCAGTCCAGGCACTATCCAGTTCCTGATCCTTAACATTTTTTTGTTTACCTTGTTCACTTTTTCCAACTTTTTAAAAAATAACAGAGATCAAATCATGAGCTTTGGATTAAAGGAACAATCTCTCATTTTTTTTTCATTTTTGAGATAAAGCTGTCAGTATTTCCTGAGGTTTTAGAAAAATCTGACTGAAAGGTTTCTCCATGAAACTACCAACCTTAGATTTAGGACCTCCTTTTTTTTTTCTTTTTTCTTAATTAATGTTTCCTTTTTCATAAAAAAAATAATAGTATGCATTTAGTTTCATTTGTGGATCCTCTTCCATGTGTTTATTTAATTAATTAATTAATTAATTTTTTTATTCCATTGTTTCATTACCATTCATTATTCTTCCTCAGTACCTGAGACATCATAGCTATGTCCAGCTTTGTTTCTGTATTAAGAGTTTCCTGCCAGTACTCATCTTTGCTTTCTTACTCCCTTGAACAAAAGCTTTTTTCCCCCCTCCTAGTCATTTGTCATCTCTTTCTTTTCTTCTTCTTCATCTGCCCTAGCCGGTGACCAACAACAACCCGTGGATGCTGCTCTACTTCATCTCCTTCCTACTGATTGTCAGCTTCTTTGTCCTCAACATGTTTGTGGGCGTGGTGGTGGAGAATTTCCACAAGTGTCGGCAGCACCAGGAGGTGGAGGAGGCCAGGCGACGAGAAGAAAAACGCCAGCGTCGCATGGAAAAGAAGAGGAGAAGTAAGAACCGGAGAGGAAGATAAAAGTAGATAGCAGAATGTGCCACTGACGACATTTGAGAGGGAGCTGGGCCTTTGACACCGAGAAAGAATTAATGAACAGCTCTTGAACTTATGAGATCTAAAGAATATAACTGAAAGTATGAGTTTGAAAGAAAAATGAAGGAAATGAAAGAGCAAGATCAGTCAGGAGTGGATAGGGACAGAGGAGCTCATTGGATAAGAATGATTGGAGTGGTGGAAAAAACAAATCAAAAGAGGATATATAACTCAAAGAGGGCACCAACTAGATAGATATTTAAATAATATGTTTAAACCAATATATTCATTTCTTCTATACATGTTTGCTATTTCACAGTGGATCGTATTTCAGCAAGTTAGTTATGTAAGATAAAATATTGGCCTTGAATGCTATGAAAGCATTAGCAGCTTGTTGGATAGAATTCAGATGGCACATGTTAACGACCTATTACTGGAAATGAATCATTATTTCAACTTATTTAAAACTACTTAAACGTCCCTACACATTTATCTAACTTTTCATTTCATATTAGCTCCCGGGTTTACCTCCTTGTCTGCCTTTTTCTTTATTTGCTCTGCTTCTCATTATTCAGTTCTGAAGAAGCCATTTGATGAATCCCCCTGTTTGCGCTGTACGTTCCTCCTACTCTGCTTTCCTATGAATCATAATGTTTACTTCTTGTTGTTTTACTCTTTATTTAACTTTGCACAATTCAAACTCTTCCCTAACTTTCATGACATTATACCTGTCATTTTTGTCTTCAGTTTCCTTTTTTTTTCTTAGTTTTTTCCCCCATGTTTCTTCATTTAGTCTTATCTTTTGTACCTATGTTTGTCTTTTTATTTTATGCTTCTTCTCCGTGCAGAAGCCCAGAAGCTGCCATACTATGCCTCCTACGGTCGGGCCCGCCTGGCCATCCATACTCTGTGTACCAGCCACTATCTGGACTTAGTAATCACCTTTATCATCTGCATCAACGTGATCACCATGTCCCTGGAGCACTACAGCCAGCCACAGGTGAGCACACTTTTTTATTTAGGATGAAGGGATGACAGTAGATTAGACTTCTTAAGGCTTCCTGATGATGTTTGAAAATTCCATAGGCAGGATTGACTGATGAGAGACTAAAGATACATCAACAACAACAGTTTATATAGTAATTACACAAAATATTTATTTGTGAATGCTAATGTTTTTAATTTACTGTTCATTTTTTCTATTGTAAAAATTGACTCTCCTACTTGTTTTATTAGTCATAGTTTTTATGTCACTAACATGTTGCTGAGATGTATTTTTTTTTTTTGTTCTGTTTTGTTTTTTTTTTTTTGACTGCATGCATAAACAGTAATGACTCCAGGCTAACAAGGATGTAAAAATATTGTCTGATTATAAGCTGTCCTTCTATAATAACTCAGTACAATCCTAGACAAAGAGGGGATGTTTTAGCCTGAGTTTCCCTAACTGGACATCTGATAGTCGCCTTGATCCTGTGTTTAAAAAAGAAGTAAAACATTTTTTATTAGCAGCAAGAACAGCCAGTCATCAAAACATTTATTGAATTGTTTGAGTATGAACAGTTTAGCAGATAGGAGTAAGTGATTCTTCAAGTATCCTAGCAGCCCTATTAGTGTCCCTTACCTTATAATTTCAGTCCAAAACTGCTGCATCGCTGTTGCAGATAATCCATGACACACCTACCTTTTTATTGAATTATTTATAATTTCATAAACAAAAGAATCAACTTTTCTCCATCTACATTTAAATAGGATTTAAACACGAGTTGAATATCTCATCATTACCAGTGCAAATAAAAATGTCCCCTGTTTTCTCCCCAGAGTCAGATATAATTTACTTGTCTGTCTCAATTAAGCTTGCTTCTATTTAAAGAGATTTGTTGGCGAGATAATTTTCTGCCTCTGAAAAAACACACACACTGAACAGCTAATTGCTGTGGTATTTTCAGACTGCAGAGCTGGTATTAAAATAAATAAATAAAATAAAACAAAAACACACAAATAGTTAATGGGATGTAGTGAACAAAATGAAGGTCACAAGTGAAAAGTATTATGAAGACTATTATTGATGCTGTCTTCTTTTTCTAACCTCTGTCTGTTTTTAAATCCTGCTACATTCAGTCTCTGGAGACTGCACTGAAGTACTGCAACTACTTCTTCACCTCCACCTTTGTGATTGAGGCCTCTTTGAAGCTGGTGGCCTTTGGATTTCGGCGCTTCTTCAAGGACAGGTACACTTCCAGCTACAGCAATACTCCATTTTATGTATTAGGGATGCAATGTACAAAGCTTTGTTTGTGTTATTTATTTGCTGCAATGTAACTTTGTAATCTTTTGTCTGTTTACAACCTGGTATTTCCTCTGAACCCATTAATTGGACTTTGTCCACACAGAAATGCAGTTTTTTCAAAACAATCTTTTTATTTATTGTTTCTAAGAATATTCTGGTAAACATCGTACTGTTTCTAAAATTGTCTTCATCCATGCAAAAACATCAAAAAAGACCCTAATTAACTATGTAGACCTGTGTGTGGCGCTGTAATGCTGCCACAAAAATACACTCAAAATAGGAAACAAGGTATGGAGCATGTGCATAAAACTTGCATGCACTTGTAAAATGTAAACACAACAAGAAGAAGAGGATGCCCTCAGGTCACAGGTTAGATTAGAGGTGGAGCTTTGACTTCATCATTTTCATACGGTTGAGTTTTGACTGTCTACACAAAAATGCTAGGGTGGCATTTCAAGAGTTTGCCATTCTAGCTCATTTTCTTTTTAAATAAGGTTTGGAGGCTTCTAAAACATTGTTATTTATAAAGACACAGGGGTGAAACCATAAAAAAATTAAATAAAATCTGCGTGTTCACAGAAAGTTTTCCTGTGTGAATGGCCCCATAGTCTTAGCTCAGATTGCTGTTTCTGCTTTCACTGCACTATGATGTCAAATTTCAATATGCAGGCTAGTACTAACATCTGAAATAGGCATCACAAAACTGCAGCCCACTGTTTTCTGTTAGTGATGTCACTGTTTTAATTCATCATTTTTGGAAGCTTAGAGCACCTTGTTACAGAATCAGAACACGTGATATCAGCCATGATCCTGCTGTCAAAAGGAGATTTCACAACATGTTTTTGTAAATAAAGTAAGTTTGCTGGCTTAACCAAACCAAACTTATAAATAAATGCAGAACCAATAAAAAAATTCTCTGCTTTTATACCGTGTGTTTTATTCTTCCAACACCCCATTAACTTTCAAATTTAATTTATTGATTGTGGGTCTTTCTTTTTCTTTTTTTTTCCACAAACAAAAAAATATGCTAAAGAGGTACCCACTGCATTGAAATGTAACAGCGAAGGCTCCTGATGAAGTGTTAGCACATGATGAGTTGGATGTGAAACTGTTTTGGCTTGTAGCATTTTTAGAGATATTCATCATGGGTAATTACCTTCCAAAATGCAAATAGAAAACATGAATTTGAGATGAAATGTTTTGAGATGACGTTTGATTTGGTGTTGGAGCTCTCATTCCATTATTCAATAAATATTCATGGCTGGAGCAGACCTTCAAGTGATGGTGGGCTGTTAGCCATTCCTCTGTCAAGTAGGAGAGTCATGCTAAGTTTTCACAAAGTTCATGCAGAGCATAAATATTCATTACAAAATTAAAATAACTCGGCCCTTAATGTGTTCAATTATGAATTTCCAAGCTACATTATGATTTAAGAATTAATACTCATCTCCTGTTTAGGGTACACATCAATGTTTAAGGAGTGCCTAATGGGTTTTGATAAAGTTGTGGTGTGTGCTTGTATGCCCAGGTGGAATCAGCTGGATTTGGCCATAGTGTTGCTGTCTGTAATGGGAATCACTCTGGAGGAGATTGAGATCAACGCCTCCCTCCCCATCAACCCCACCATCATCAGGATTATGAGGGTGCTCAGGATAGCACGAGGTAAACCTGAACACACACAGACAAAATTTTAACTTTTTTTTCACATGAAAGGATAACTAGGGTTTCACAAGGGTCAAAAAGTGCCTTACAAAGGGTTACTGTTTAATTCTACTTTTTAAGCAATGTTTGTCCAGGTTAATCCTGGACAATAAAATTACCATTTGTTTACTTCTAAAGGTTATATTGTGTATTTCTATTGACTATTTGTCATGGTTTTAATCACCTGGGTTTTGATTTGAGTTTGTTTCATTTGGAATACTCTTAGTTGTCTCTTGATTGTGTAAAACAATTTTGCAATCTTTATTTTCTGGTTTTATTTTGTGGAGTCTCTTTGCTTTGCTTTCTCGTCACCTGGCCTTGATTTTCTAATTAGCACACCTGTTCCTTTTGTCATTATATCCCTCCAGTATGTCTCTCCTTTTCAGTTCCTCCATTTACCTCAGTTTGTTCTTTTTATGGTTGAGCCTTGTTTTGAGTATCACTTTAAAAGTTGATTTGAATTCAGTACTTGGTTCTCTGCATGTCTGCCTGCTTTTAACTCCTTTACAAATTGAGACCCCTGCTGTTTGAAATGTAAAGACAAGGATTTAGTGGGACATACTTGGAGAAAACTAAATATTCCTGCTCACAAACAATCAGTGCTTCCTTATTTTTATTGTAAAATCAACTTATAATATAATTAATTGTGTTTTTAGGTTGTGATCTAATTACAGACAACTCCACAACAAAACAAAAAACACACACTCCGTAGTTCATGTAGCTGTATCATTTACAGCTTCATTCAGTGGCCTCACTGTCTCTGAGGCCAGTGAGGCCATTTGTTTCTCCATTTTCTGTGATTCTCATTTAGTATTTCTGTTCTTGATATTTAGAGGAAATTAAAGGAGCCATTTGGGCTACACCAATTTGTTTTAACTTCACGCTGAGGAGGATAAGGTCTAATTACATCAATTTCACTTAATCCTCACCCTCTTACCATCGCCCTCTGCCCTCCACCATGTTGCTCAGAGACCACTGAATGGACCCAGGGGAAATATGGTAATTAACTGCAACAACCAGTAGTAATCTAGAAGTGGGGGGGTTTGACAAAGTGGGGGCTACTACAAGCAAAATATTTTTGCTTCGCTGTGTGCATATTAGCTAACTTTCTACTGGAATAAATGTTTTAAAAAAATGAAATGATCTAAATTAAAGTTTATCTTTGAATACAACAAATGCCCTGTGGATCATTAGATTGACAGAAAACATTTTTTTTTTTTATCATGAACATTTAGCTTTCAATGCTATCATTTAGCACTATCATTGTGAATTTTTTAGCATACTGAATATGTCAAACATTCAGCCCAAGATGGTAAAATCATCCCCGCCAGAGTTGTCTTAAACAAGCAAACTACAGCTGATGAACGCTGCAGAGTTCCTGGCAGTCGACAAATAGAGAGGACAGGCTTCATACCTCTGCCAAGGCTCTCTCTTTCTGCCTGGGACTGAGGGCTAATACGGAAGTCATCATTTAGAGACCTAATATTGAAACGTTTACAGCAAGCCTTTCACACAAGGCTGTACCACTCTGAGTACAAACACATAACTTCAGTCTTGGCATCTCTTAACAGACTTCTTGTCCTCATCTGGGTGTATTTTAAAATTTTATTGCTTCCATTTCAAATTTGAAATGGATTGGCGCTATCTTTTTTCAGCACAGTAGTAAGAGCACTGCGGTCAGCCAATAAATTCCTCTTAGAGCTAGATTTAAACACAAAGGTGATCAGGTTTTTACAGTGGCTGCCACAGAGCAGTAGTACAGGTATTTTTTTCCATATATGTACTGTTCTGACTGATGATATATTCAGATTGCTGCTTAAGATTTAGTTCTTTCAGATTCCCAACAGAAAACACAGAAATTTCAGTCTTCAACTTTGCACCAGAATTGTCACCAAAAACAGCACTTTCGCTTTCTAATCAAAGTAAAGTTACTACCCAGACATTTTAGAAAGTTGCTTTTTTTTCAAAGGCTTTACAGAGTAGGGTAATGATTCAGGATTTTCCACCCAATTCATTACCATCACCACATTCACCTTATCTTTTACGCACACACACAAAACCACACAGATATTTCCCCACTATCAACCAACTGTGGAGAAGTACAGCTCCCAGGAGGTTATATTGTCTGAATGGTCACTGAAGCTTTATACACTTGTGGTTTTACTCTTTGCTTACGGGCTCAACAGCAGCCTTGTTCCTCCAGAAATTGGACCTTAGGGAATAGTTGAGAGTCTCTCCAGTGAATAATCCAGAGACCTATTGATCATTTTGCTCCCTCTGTGTTTCCTCTGCCTACTTCTTTTATATCTGGAATTGTCTTTTTTTTTTCATTCCCATGATTTCTTTTGTATGTCTTTTGTGTATTGAGTATCACCCAACACATACACCCAACGTGTACATTTAAATATGAACTTTGTAATGATGCTAAAGTCGCCTCATTGTCTTTCAACTCTTCCTAGTGCTGAAATTATTGAAAATGGCCACTGGAATGAGAGCGCTGCTCGACACAGTGGTCCAGGCTCTTCCTCAGGTATGTGTTATCCCATACACAGTCACACATACATATATACACACACATACACACAAATGTCCTCCCTGAGCTTCTCACAAGGACACCCAGGAGTTAATTAACATTTGTGAAATGATAAATGACCAGAATTCATAAATGCTCTTTGAGAATTATGACTTTCGGGAAGTGAGGTTATTATGCCTATGTTTTTGCCCCTAATTTCGCTGAACTCTGCTGACTTTCAGCTTCTCCTCTGATTGTTATGGCAAACTAAACCTTTGCTCTATTAATTTCAAAAGTTCCACTTTCAAAGCTGTTAAGAGGACAAGAGCAGCTTAAATGTCTTGCTCCCTCAGCATGTTAAACACCTCTGTTGTTCAACATGTGCTCATTTATGCACATATAAGTATAAAAACAATTATGAGTTTTAATTAATGTTTGCCAAAACATATGAAAACTGACTTTATGTGCAGTATTCAAGTTTAAATTGTATGGCAATAATTTATATTTTGTACGGTTTGATAAAAACTGG
>JAOXNZ010000155.1:19345370-19356624 GCA_028566095.1 Kryptolebias brasiliensis
AAAATGAATTAAATTGAGTTGAATTGATAAATAACAAGTTGTTTCATCATGCAAAATAGATTTTGGATTTAAAATTCAATTAGGCTGCTTCATTTTGGGGATTTGGTAGGGCGAGTCATTTTTGACCCGTAGGACAAGGGGAGTAAACAGAATGTTAAGATCGCACAAGGGATAAGTAACGCAGCTTGGACTATTTGTCCATCAATCTCAGACAGAAGGGTCCAAATATTGGCAATGAAGCAATAGCGGAAGAAGTAGGTTATAAATTTCTTTTAAATTTATGTTTGAGTAAAAAGACATATTCAGGTCAAAGTAGCTCAAAGTACTGCAGTCCAACTTATTGTTACCCAGACTTAAATAAATGACTTGACACAGTATGCTCCTAAGGTGTCAGTAGGTTCAAGAAAAACAGTCTCTATTTGTAAAAATTTAGAAATAAAAAAAAAACTTTTTAAAGGCTTTTATTTTTTAAGACATACTTGTAATGAAACTAGTTTCATCTAGTTTCATCATAAGAAGTATGACTGAGTATCATCTATAGAAATGTATGCTGTCTGTGTGATATTATCTAAAATTAAATCTGTGCATACTTTTTTTTGTTTTCATTTCAGCCCATTTGAACAGGTGTGTTAATATATTATATTAGTGTTTGTCTTGGTGAGTTGGGAGACAGTGTTAATTTAAAGGCCTATGATGCAGCATTGGAGGAAATCTGCACCACCTTGTTTGTGTTACAGTCTACAAACAGCTATGCAAAACTTTTTATATTTATTTTAAATTAGACAAAATCATATTTCAGTAAGAAAATAATTCTGTGCAGACTACAAAACAAAGACTTTCGGTGCAGAATGCAGGTTTTACGGTGTGAAAAGTCCTGATAGTAGTGAATCAAACAGGGTCATGGGCCCAATTTACCACAGCCAATGCCCCCAGCAAGGTCAATCAATCAAGCTGCCTCTCCCCTCACTGTGCATCTCCTAGCAGTTAAAGAAATGTGTGTGTGCAGGGGTGTGAGTGTGTATGCGCATTGTCAATAGGTGGGTGCTGCCAAGGACTTGATATTGTCTGTGGTTGCCCTCTTCACTTCACACCCTTTAGCAGTCACTCTCAGTGTTTGGACAGAAACAGGAGGCGAAAATAACTATTGGAGGAACAAACCTTTAAAAACCTTAGACAAGAGAACAGAAATACAAAGAAGTTTTAAACATAATTGTGATTAAACTTCTAGGAAATGGCAAAAGACTAGTGACCAGACCAAAGAAGGGTAGCTGTGACTAAAAGAGACAAATTAAACAAAATGTACAAAATGGACTAAAAAGAAAAAATGAAGAACCTCACTAATAGACTTTTCTAAATTGACATTTGTGCTTTTTGGCTCTGCTTAAAGCAGGCAAAAAACAGTTCTAACTGTCTTGCAGCTGCCAGCAGCAGCTGAAAATAACAATCAGACAGATTGTTCTTAATTAAACAGCACTTTCCATGATGTAGTCAGCATGTTATGCAAAATAATAAATCAGAGACAGAAAGGGAGGGAAAAGGGAGGAGTTTGATTTGAAGCAAATTTGCTTCACAGGGAAAGCGCTTTAGTAAAAATAAATGCCTACAATTTGTGAATAAGTTCAAATAGTGAAAGCAGCAAAGATAAATTTGCTGACAGAATTTGACAAATTGACAAAAAAATGCCTGTTGAGAAATTACAGCACCTCTACAGATTTGAGTGAACTGATGCTTTAAGTCACAGGTGTCCATTCCTCCACTCCTCGGGGGCCTCTCTCCTGCCTGTTTCAGATGTGTTCTTGCTTTAAAACACCTGATTTCGAGGACAGTGGCCCTCCAGGCCTGGAGTTTGACACCCCTGCTTTAAGTTGTCTTGATTTTGCTGATTTTCTTTTGACAATAACAGCAATTATTGTTTTATGAAACATTCATTTGTTAACAGAGTGACATTAGAAGTGAAATTTTAATGCAGTGTTTCTGCGTGTATGTGACGCAGGAGAGCCAGTGGCTGGACAGCGTGTCTCTGCTGATTAAGGACTCGCTGGAAGGGGACATGATTGACAACCTCTCTGGCTCAGTTTTTCATCACTACTGCTCTTCTCCGGTCTGCAAGGACTGTAAGAGACACCCACAGGAGGTGAGCGCGGGATGTGTAACTTGTATGGATTTTTTTCAAAGAAAATAACAACATCTGGCAATTTTATCTTTTTCTCTCTTTCCCAGAGAACTACTGTACATGTTTTAATATTTTTCACACTGTGATGAATGTAAAGAGAGAATCACAGGCCAAAAAAAATGCACAAAGAAACTGTCTGGTTTATAGTCATCTCTGTGTTTTTCTAAAGCCAATTAGCTGTAGAGGCCATCTTGAATTAGGTTCAATCAGTAATCAGTTATAGATGTACATCCAATGATTACTTTCAGAGAGTTTTATTAAGATCAATCTCCTGTTTTATGAGATATTTTGCTAACACACACACACACACACTGACACACATGCACAAACACATAAAGGCACAGGCAATTACATGATTGCCCTCTTTTCATAGCAATGGATAAAAATAATAATAATACAAGTTTTTTGTGCCTTGTATTTGGAAGAATAACAATAAAATTAGTATGAAATACATTTAAATTATTTTCTCATAAGTTCATTAGAAGGGATACAAATGGCTCTGCTCTCCACTCTAACAGAAAATCCAGGTGTTATTGTTTTGTTGTAACTCTTGTGAGTCATTCCATCTCAAGTGCTCAGGGCTTTTACAACCTAACAATGAATCTCAGTGTATTTGTTATTATTATTAGTAATATTCACAATGTTTTTTACCAGGCAAAAGAAAAGATTTACACCAACTGTGCAAGGGCGAACATTGCAGGGGGTTGTAGATTGATTGATAATTACATTACAGTCAAGATTAGTGCTATTGTTTGGTGAAGAATTATTTTTTTTAAGCGAGTTTGCATATAAGTGTGTTGGAAGAGCTTGTGTGTGTCTGTAGGTGTGTGTTTGTGTGTGTTTGTGTGTGTGGGGTGAGGGGGGTGGAGGTCCATGTGCGTGTTTGTGTAATTTTAATATCTTGACAGAAATGCTGAAGGGCAAAGTGTTCAAAGGTCACTTCTTTACTAATAAACAGTCAACAGTGTGTGTTTATCCCATAAGTGAATAAGGTTATACAATCATATTAGCCATGGATGGTGTATGTGTGCTTCTGTGTGCAATTTCATCTGAGTACATGTGAAGCTTTTTTTTGTAGGGGCCAAAAATTAACAGTATGTCAACCCTATAAATGTGTCTCATTCCCAGACATATGGCCATGCTCTCTGTCAAGACAAGGTCAAACATCACTGTGAATCAATTTCCCCACATTTTCTGTCAAAGCCTCAGTTCCAAAAATTATTTACTCTTTTTATTTTAACAAAAAGGTCTTATGTGATAGTTTTGTTTTGTTTTATTTTGTTTTTCTTTTCTTTTATTATCTTTTATTTTTACACATGTTTCATGTGCACTGTTTTTAATAAAACTATTATCTAACATATTATTCACTATTTGAAAGAGTGAAATAGCATATTTTAAAAGTAATAGTTTGTCTCAGTTTATATATTGTGTATATATAGGTTTAGCATAAAGTATGTTTGTTAAAGAATGATCCTTTAAAAGTTATCAAATATACAGATATGCCCCAAATATTGGTGTTCTAATAAAGACAGTTGTGTTTTCAGACCTAGAATAGCTGTGCTTTACTTCCATAAAAGTAAACATTTTAGTCTCTCTGAACATTTTTTTTTATCCTGACAGTAATGTGTGAAATATGCTGAGACCTTGCTGACTAAATCAATTTTTATATCCCTAGGGGATTCCTAATTTTTGCACTTTAGATTGTGTTGTTTTAATCCATTTTTCATCTTATTTTAGTCCTTTCAAAAGAAAATCTAATACTTTGGAAATGTATACATAATTTGCTTTAATGGCAGAAATATTTACATCCATAGCAGATTATAGCTGGTGGTGCATGTAGGAATATTTTGCCATTTTCTCTTTACAACGTAGTCATGCTATGTCTCCCTTAAAGGTCCAGCCACACTTTGCTTGATGCACATTTGTGCATCTTGACAGTTTGTGAGTTTTATCACGTTGCACACCGGTGTGAACACATCCATCTTGCCCCTGATCTTCTTGCTGACTGCATATTTATGTCTATAGTGGTGAGGTGAAGTGTGTGTGTCTGTGTGCATGGGTCTCATTGTATGAATCACAGAAGCCTGCTTTCAGTGTATTTTACAAATTAGCTTGCATTTCAGAGGTGCGACCTTACTCCATAGGTGTGCACACATTTAATATGAACTGCTCCCTGCAGCAATAAAATGAAGCATTTGCAAATGAATTGTGATGAAATATAGCCAGTAATTCTAAGGCAGCACCTTCATTAATTTTTTCTCTCTTTTGAGTTCTTCATGTTAAAGAAAAAAACACTTTTTCATTTTTTGTGAAAAACACTTTATATGTTGTAGAAAGTTTAGAAATGTAAGAAAAATGCTATTACACACTGAATTGTATATTTAAATATACTGGCGGTGGTCAATAGTGTTGTGCTTTCAGGTCGTTGTACATTTGGACATCTTGCTCTGTTTATTGCCTGCACCAGAGGCAAAATGCAAGCAATAATGGGTGTGTTTTTTTGTCATGTTATATCTCTTGAACAAATGGAGAGATTCTAATGAAACGTTCAGAATATAATCATGTATTAACATTTGGTGTGAACCCCAGTCATGATGGTTGCTACAGCTAATTAAACTTAGCAAAACAAAAATGGCTAAAACTTAGTCAATTTTACAGATGGTAAGCTAAAATATGATATGGTTGTGGCTGAGTGTCATTCATATTGCGTGAGATAGAGCATTTTGTTATTTTAATTTGACCAAAACGGCTTTAACGCCATCTTTTCTCAACATAACTTCTGAGTCAAACTCTAGTACGAAAGGTGAGTGAAATGCACTCCTTTAAGGAATGCTAAGGCTTTATTTCCTAAATATATTATTGGAAAACCTTTTTTAAAATGATACAATTGACTCATCACTCAAATACAACACAAGGAACTAAAGAAAATTCTCTGTTTCCTATTATAAAACCCAATATCTATAAAATGATAATGATCAGCTTTACTTACAATACATGAATTTAAAACATCTTATTGGTTAGTTCATAACACACCAAAACAAAAAACTGAAATATCATGACCATATTTTATATGATGCCATGAATGATTTTGTTAAATTCCCAGTAATTTAACAGCAATTTTACACAATTTTGACAATTTTCATTTAAAAGTCATGTAGTTGTTTATTGACAGTTTAATACTTTTTGTTAAGTTTTTTAAATGGGTCTGCTAACAGGAGCAGTAATAACACATTCAAAGTTTTTTTTTATTGTGTTTTGTCTTTGATGTGCCATTCTTTGTTTCTCTAATACAAATTAAAAAGTCATCTATTCAACTTTAATCTTCAGCATATTTGTGTTGGAAAAGTTAGGTACTTGCTAAGATGCCCTACATAATTTCTCTCACCCACATTGAAACCATGTTTTGTTTTGTTTTTTTCTCACCTCCTCACATTCTGTTGAGGAATGTTGTTTTTGTACTCCAGCGTGATTTTACTGCTGTGCGTTTGTGATACAGATCCGACTGGCAGAGGTGGAGCAGGCGTCCCTGATGTCAGAGCAGCTGTCAGACAAATCATCGTCTCCGGCTCTGCCAGATGACCTCAGCCTGGATGAACACTGCAGCTACCAGCTGCTTGTCAGAGACAGTCAGGTTTGCCTACTGACTCACACTAAACTCAGAGTTTAAAAAAAAAAAAAAAAAAAAAAACAAAACCTCAGAGTTTTCACACTTAAGCTTACTTGTGTCCCTCTCACGGGTCCTACGCAGTGGCCACATGTCAAAAATAAATAAATAAATAAAATCCAGCATGCGGTTTTTGTGTATTTATAACGGGAAATGACCATTTGAAACAGCCATGCATTAAAAAGGTGAATGTGCATAAGTATATGAGTGCATGCGTAAAACAAATTGTGCATTTCGTATTTCAGTCTTGTAGTGAGCACTTTACTCACACTGTATAATGCATCCACCCGGCCTCTTACATCACTGCAATATTGTAAAGCAGTTCATTCAATTCAGTTTACAGCCAACAACAAGAGCCGGGCAGCTTGACTCTTTCAAGGCAACATTCTTGTTACCACGTTCAGTTTGAAATCAGACTTGTACAGATGAATTGAGGAAGTGACATGATGAGATAGCTTTGTGAAAGTGGAAACAAACTGATTTCCATTACGACAAGACAACATGAAAGGCTTCAGTTTGATATCTTTCCCGCTCCTCTGAGCCATAGTCCACTTGGTCATAAGTCTCTCTGCATCTGTTCTCTCTCTCCTTCTTGATCACCCACTTTCTGTATTCAATTTCCCTCATAATTTTTCTATCTTGCTTTCAGAGAGGCAGCAGTGATTCCCACAGTTCGGAGGAGTTGCCCACCCAGGGAGATTATAAAGGGCTTCCTCTCTCCAGCTCAGGAAGTGACGGTGGCGTTCAGGAGTTGTTTGAGGAGCTGAATCCTTCCTCTGCAAAAGACAAAGGTACTGGAATAAATGCAATTATCCATCACATTATTTTAATGCCACTGTGAGCCTCTAGAAATTGATCTGTGATCCAATTACTGGACAACATGGTGTCCCAAAATCATCAAGTATTCATGCTGAGAAACCACAGAAACATATTCATGCTTTGACAACACAGCTGATAGTTACTGTCATTTCAAACAACCTACAGCTTAAAGCAGGTGCTGGTGTAGATTCTCAGTCATCCAGGACATGGTAAATCCAAAAAACAAAAACAACTAGTTTGAATCACTTAATGTGTGGTTCTGTGGAAGGTTTTTAAAATAATCAAAAAAACCTTTTGTGTTTAGCTTTGAACAACCTCAGTTTGGAGAAATGCAGTTTAATTCTGACCAGAATTTTGTGATTTTTTGAAAGAACAAATAGCAGCGGTGGCAGCTGTAGCACTTTCAAAGAGGCCCAAAGTTCTTTCTTTAGGTCTATCACAATATTTCATTTGGAATAATTGTGTAATCTGAAATTGATTGTTATGTGAAGGTTAAAGCATGTGTTCACATGAACAGCTATAAAAATTAGAAGATTGAAGTAGATTTAAGAAGGCAGCAATCCTTTATTTTCGTGGTCTAGCTCAGGTTAGCGGTTAACTTGTCAGTCGGGTTAGAAATAAACTGTTTCTTCAAACATGGCTGTTCAAAGTGCCACAACAGATAAGGTATTATTTGTTCATACCTTTTCCACAAATCCTCATTTCAAACTATCTGAACTACATTTCATACTTTATACAATTGTCCTTAACATGACTGAATAATAATATATAAAACCTCTGGGGTGAAAAAAAACAAGTATAACATTCTTTCTTGGAGAAAAATCATTTTGTTTAGTATATAAATGGAAAAAAGATGAGTGTAGTAAAATAAACAGGTTCTTCTTGGTCAGTTGTGTTAAAAAATTAGATCAAGTTCAAATAAAAAGGAAAGGTTGTAAAAGAGGATTATACGGGTACACCATGTGTGGGACCTCATGGTTTCAGGACCAAAAACTGATGTCAATAAGCCTTGAAAATAGAAAGTGAACACCAATTAGCACTCCAACCCTAACTCCACATCATAACCATGATGTTCTCCTAAACCTAACACAAAAAAATGTTGTATTGAGAAAATAATCAGCTACAGAACTCAGTTTCACATCTGCAGCATGAAAATGTGGAACATAGCCACTAACAAGCTGGTGTCAACACTACAGCTTTCAACTAGCATCTCCTTTGTTCTATTTTGTTGCATTTAGCTTCCCAGGGCCACTATACAAAATATTACAATAATGATTTACCAAATCCTGCTGCTTGCAATTGTATCCTGGCAGAGTGTTTGTGTACAGTGTATTCAAGACAGATTATTGTATCTAGTTCCTGTTTGGAAAAATAACAGCATAATATGACCTGGCTTTCCTTACAAATACTCAGACAGATACAGGCAAGGCTGTAAGTAAAGAATTTGAAAGAAGTATGAGGTGTTTCATCAATATTTTCTTCTGCTAGGTATGCATTTATTGTAAGATTTAGGATGTAAAGGGTTTAATTGTAATGCTTTTAAGCTACAGATTCAAATGGAGCTCTTTTCTAATAAATCTTAACTAGTTAAACATGAATCCCATAATTTTTTTTATATATTTTTGTTTTGCACACTGGTTTTAAATCTTTCAGGAAATATAAACAGTGGAACCGTCACACTACGCTGGTGTTCAAGAGCTGCAGGCGACAGACTGTAAATTTCTAACTTTTTACTCTAATTATGCTCTGCTGTTGTCTGGTAAACTGTGTGGGCAATTTGCTCCATGAAATAAGATTACTGTTTCTTATTTAAATGTTTCTAGTTCATGTAGTTATAAAGTTAACACATACAGCATTTGTTTTTCATATTCACAACAAGAGTAACTAGAAGCACTCCTCCACCAAGACCCATTATTATTGTGATAACATAATTGGACTAACATCATCATCATCATGTGATTTCATCATTGATGTCATAAATGTATGTTGAGGAACTCTAAGAGTGCAAACCACTGCCTAGGCCATAGGATCATTAAAAATATGTAGGAGCCTAAACCTGATCCTGATCACCACCAAAATGTAATCATTTGTTCGTTGTGACAACCCCGACATTTCCTGAAAATTTCATCAAAATCTG
Source organism: Kryptolebias brasiliensis (assembly GCA_028566095.1). Classification (NCBI taxonomy): domain Eukaryota; kingdom Metazoa; phylum Chordata; class Actinopteri; order Cyprinodontiformes; family Rivulidae; genus Kryptolebias; species Kryptolebias brasiliensis. The sequence goes on from JAOXNZ010000155.1 coordinate 19,354,164, forward strand.
TTTTTTTACATTTTGAGTATTCTTGCACACAGACAAACTAACGTTACCAAAAAACATATACCTCCTTGGAGGAGGTAACGTATATGCTTCAAAAGAAACATTCATTTTATGTTTCTTCTGTTCTTTTTGTGACACCAGCAATTTACAGTTTTACATTTTTTTGACATTTTTTACTGCAGTTACATATTTGTCCCAAGACACAGAATGGAAAAATGACACAATAAGGCTTTTCTAGTTAATGTATCAGTGAGCTATTTTGCCTTTTAGAAACCAGATCAGCATCTAAGCTGATTTTGTTGTTTCTCTACAGTACTGTCACAGACACTCAGGCTGGCAGGAAGTAGACATGTCACTGTCATGTATAAATGAACTTTTAATCATATTTTTATGGCAGTTTTGCATTTAGTAACACATACTGTACATATCATTTTCAGTTAGAATTAGTCCTGAAGTGCTGCAGTCATATTAAAAGACAAATACACAATACAATTACAATTACTACAGCATATAATTAGCTGTTACGAAGAATTTTATTAATAAACAAACAACAGCAGTGTCAAACTTACTCATATGCTTTGTTTTATTTAACTTAATTGGCTTCAACGCCTAAATCTGAACCAAATAAATGAGAACAAAAATGGCTTAAAAGTGTTAGATTTGCAGCTGAAGATGATTTACCTTTTCCACTGTTTTCACATAAAGCAGCATCTTTATTAGCAGAACTTTGTTTTATTTAAAAGGATATGTAATGAGAAAAGTGCTGCTTTGTAAGGCGTTAGAGTTTTGGGAGAGATGGATCATTGCCTCATCTCACAAACAGCAATGATGTCCTCAGATAAAGTAAAAGGTACCTTTTTATTCTTTTTTTATGCTGTTGATGTACTGTAATCAAACCCTCACAAATAACAACTAAATGATGTTAAACGTGTCAAATTGCTATAACTTCATTCCACTGCTACTTGACAAGCTGTTATAAAATGTTGTCAATGCAAAAATAGAACTTTATTTTCTTTTGTGTAACTCGAGTCATTAAGTGTCACACCAACTGTTGTGTGAAATTATTAACATGATCTATCAGTTCGACAAGAAAAAATAATCCGTTTCTTTGAGCTGCTATGCGGAACCTTCAAATTCTGTGGTTCCACGTTTCATATTCATTCTTAACAAAAGTATCCAATTTTTGTAAAGAATGAGATAGGATCACAAAGTTCTGCAAATCCCGGCATTGAGGAAAGATGCATTTCTGTAATAAAGGTGGAACAGTGAGGTGACATCCAAAATTATCTAATATAGATGATATGGTAGGCTAGTCTGAGGCTAATGCATTGTAACAGATGGGATTGGTTTTACTTTAAATTTAGACCATTTTATTTTTTTAGATCTTTTGCCATGTTTCCATGTATATATCTAATTTTGCTTAGTTCAGACTTTAGATACACTAAAATAAACAAACATGATTAGTTATGTTTTCATTGGTGACATTCATGTAACCTTTTTGTTCCAGATGCTGATGGAAGAAGAATCAGTGCGGCTGATGTCCCTTCACCCATGTTTCATCTACCAGCTGACTTTTTTCATCCTGCTGCTGCTGCTCATTCAGAAAGTCACAGGGGCGGGGTGAGACCAAGAGACAGGGCTTCATCCAGGTTGGCGTCCCCGGCCTCCTGGGCCTCGCTCCGCTCACCCGGAGCCAACAGCAGGCCCCTGAGCTCCCAGGTACTATAATCAGATAAATGGATCTATTTATGTCTTGATATCTGAGTTTTGAGTGGAGTTTCTGTGAACCAAAGTCACCTATATGTGACCAAATCAGGACATATGGATGTCTGATATTATAACATCCTTTCTTTAATGGCTGCACACAATACGAAACCATTAATAACACTGATTTAATTAATTTTATTACAACTGTAATAACTAAAATGCAACATATCTGTACCACAAGCATCTATGATTTTACATGAAATCAACACGTGATGTGATTAGATGTGAAACAACAGCCTCTTGTGGGGTTTGTGATTCACTCACTAAAATGTTCTTAATCTAATGATAACTGTTACTGATCATAATCTGTTGATTAAGTTTGTAAGTTTGAAACTCCAAAAAAGTTATTTGGTCATATTTAGCTTGAATATCCATACTAAAAGTAACACCTCCCCTTTGCTGGCTTCTGCATGAAAGAAAGAGGAATAAAAAAGAAGCTTTTTTTAGTTCTTGTTCTTTTTTTTCTTCTTCTTTTTTTTGTAACCATGGAAACAAGTGTTTCTTTTTCCAGTACCTGCTGGTTTGTTTAGCTCGTGCCTGAGTGCCTCTGTGATCCTCAGCTGCTACAGTAATGCTCTGCGGCACTCAGCTAATTAGCCTAGCCAGCCCGGAGCCTGATACTGACGCTGTGCACATTGTTGTTCTTGGCTCAGGCTCCTTACAGTCTCTCCTGTTGCTTTTTCCTCTTTTTTTTCTG
>JAOXNZ010000155.1:19359857-19370047 GCA_028566095.1 Kryptolebias brasiliensis
CTGTGCCACCCAGGAAATGGTGTATTTAACTGATATAAATAAAAAATAAATAAATGATATAAGTACAGTAAACACATTTTCACAATAACTGCACAGTTGATTACATGATACAAAATCAGTTTTTACCATCTGATAGGAGATACTTTGTAACACAACTGAGTAAAACACGTTTATCACTTCTAGTTTAAACAGTTTGTCTATCTTTGTATAGGTTCTGGCTTTAAACCAGCTGTCATGGTTTACTTTAAACAGTTCTTTAGTTCCACTGCTGCTGTCTCTGCTACAGGGCTTTTCTTACTGTGCTCTGTGACAGGACTAATTGCAAGGTTGCTAGCTTGCCAGGATGGTAGCCTGTAAGCAGACTGTCTCCTGTTTGAGTGCCACCAAACTGCACCAACAACACTTCTGAAAGTAGAAGAGGATTGTGTGCTTGTATTACTTTGTGGGTTCAGGTTCCCAACTTTCATAAATTGAAAAAAGGAACACAAATTATTACTTTATGAGATGCCTTATACATGCTATTTGTTAAGTCAATGACATTAACCTTTTAGCAGACAAACAAATTAAACCCATATTGGACGACAAAATAAATAAAATAACAATAAAATAGTCTGATTTCTATTTTTTGATACACACTCTGCCACCCTATTGAGGAAGAAATTTCCTCCATATCTGATATTTTACTTAAGTAAAAAGTGATGCAGAAGATGACACTAAAGTATGAATAAGTCATTACAGATTGATAAATGGTAACAAACTACATAGCCTTTAACTAAACTAGATTTCTGTGTTGTTTAACTTTTTCCCTGCAAAGTATTTGATAGTTTCCTCAAAAAAAAAAAAAAAGTAAAATAGTTTAAACATCACAGCTGCAAGATGCCTTCCTGACAAGAGAACATGCCTTTGCTGCCAATCATTTTATTTGATTGCTTGTTTTTTTGTTTGATTTTTTAAAACTTTGCATTACTGTTGGGCATTGCTTCTTCTCATTGGTTGTGGATCACACAACTCATGACTAACCAGTCACTGAAGGATTCTTTGCATTAGTATGAAAAACATGAGGGAGAGCATTGCAACTTAGTAGTCTCTCCTGTAATATTCATTATCTATAAATAGATCTACACTTAATTTTAGACATTTGGAACTAAGTGTTTAGAACAATTTCATATTTTTAGGCACTGTTAGCAACCCTACCCCCCGAAAAAAACGAGCTACCCGAGTTCTGTCCTGGGAACAGAAGAAGTTTCTAGTTAAGTCAATTTGCCATGAATTCTGAAAACTAAAACAATTATTTGGCCCAGGTCTGCTTGAGTGTAGCATGTTATCACAAAACCCGTATGGAAAGCAATGGGTTTCAAACTAATGTTGTGTATAACTTTGAGCACTTGTTGTTTTAACAAATGGGGATTACTCAACATGTAATCCAGTTTTGTCACAATCTTTAAAATTCCAACCATGTAGACCTCAGGTGGACTTATGCACTCATACAGAACACTATATATAATACACTAAAATCCATCACACAGACTACGTTAAGATGTCAAGCAGGATGTTTCTATTGTTGTTTCGACATGAGACAGTACCTCAGTGTTTATCTGCTTTGTCTTCATTGCCCTCATTTAGCTAAATCAATTGCAATCTCTCTCTTCTCCAAAATGGCTGGAGTACTAAATGACTTTTGACTCTCCCCCACTTTTATTTAAAATATGCAATATGCTGCTGTATGATGATGTACAGTTAGATGTATGACACTCACATAGATAGGCAATATGGAGAGAGAAGATTATATTTATGAAATGATGTAATAGAATAAAATGTCACCGAGTGCAGAGGTCACTGAAAGGATGATTATGTATCCATGTTTCAAACTTAGTTATTTTTTGTTTGTTTCACCATTTTAATCTGATGTTCTTCTCAAAAATGCATGTCGTTTTTTTTTGTTGTTACTGTTCCTGTTTTGTTTTTTTACATTTTATTTTTTGTTTGTTTTTAATGTCAATCTTGTGTCAAAAAAAATGGAATAGCTTTTGAACCACTTCTGACTCCTGTTTTTTTTTATCTTGTTTTTGTTCTGCAAGGTTTTGTCAGAGTTCAAAGTCAGTCTCAGTTTTATTCTCAGCACAGCACTCATTTTTCCTGCCTTTGGAACACGAAGGATCTCTGGAGGAAATCTCTTCAGGATAAGGGGTGTTAGGACAACTGGTTCTGGTGGGTGATACAAGATGCCCTCCACAGTTCTAAAAGTTTCACTCAGGCTTTAGTTAAAGAGGTGCTGACTAATCTTTTATGAGCCTTCATGACCCGGGAGCTAAAACCTGCATCTGTGTTCCCATTTAGGCTCTCAAGCAGCCCCTACAGCTGGAAACAGTGAGTGCTAGAGAGGGGGGGGTCTCCTTGTGTCCCAATGTGTGACTACTATGAGGCAAGCTGAGTCTTCACAGTGATTAGTTTACAAAGTCCACTTACAACTGAAGTATCGTGTGCAGTCATATTATGCATCTATAAACAGAGACTGTAGAGCTAAGAAGGGCAATGATCAGCTGATAATATTCAAACGCCTCACCCTTCTCTCTGCCACGTAAACTCCCAGGTGATAAATCTGAGCTTACACCCCCTTCACAATTACCTGATGTGAGAGGAAAACCAAACATCTGCACCATCCTAAATACACACACACAAACAAAAAGAGCACACTCCCTTTAGCTCTTACAGGAGGAGATGTCGGTAAAAGGCTGTGTTGAGGAGATATTTTAACAGCTGTCTGTTAAAAAATTGTTCTAAACTAATTTATATGTAAATTTATTTCTATCATTGACATTTTTATTTATCCATCACAGAACCAACATGGAGACACAGAAGACAAAAACACATCCTTTTTTCCTTTTTTCTTTCTTTTTTTTCCTTACTTGTTCTCACCTTTCACCACAGTTAAATGCATAAAAATCAACTTCTCCTCCAGTCTTGCTTCCTTGGGTGTTTTCTTCTTCTCTTTCTTTTTTTATGGCCATCCTTAGATCCATTAAAGTCCACATGAAGCACCTCCACTCATTCCTCTGATCCTGCAACCCCTTTCATCCTTTTTTCCCGCTCTGATCTCATCCGGACCTGTGTCAAAACTGTGAGGAGCAGTTGATTTAGGAAAAAAGACCGATTATGAAATCTATTTGACAAACCGTCACCATCACATAAACCCCAACACTGTTTGATTCTAACCCTAGTTGATGCTTGTTTATTTGTTTGTTTGGAAAACGAGCACACTGATTTTTTTTTTCTATCCTTTGAGAGAGTGAGAATATATTTACACTAGAAGGATTTAAACAAAGCAAAGTAGAATTACTGCATTTACATTTAAATACTCCTTCCTTTTTAGTGCTAAACATCAATACACTGGAGTAATTTTGATGCATAAAGAACATTTCTTAGTTTCAATAATAGTCATTTTTTAGTAGCCTCATAACAAATGAACGAGGTATTACTTTGGGAATCTTTGTCAAATACTTTATTACAGATCTACATTCACAAAGGACTTTTTGAATAAAATGAACCCAACAGACTAGTGAAACAAAGATTACATGGACCATCCAGGACTAGTACCTTTAAACTCTATCATTTACACTGATCTGATGCAGGAAGATGCACTGACATACCGTTAGAACGTGGTCTTTTCCAGCAGACTTTAGCACATTTTTTAACAGATCAATCCAAAACCACATTCTGCACAAAATACAAACAAATAAATAAGTAAATTAAGTACATGCAGCTGGCATAAAATGAAAAAGAAATTCCACAACAGCTCTGTTGCTTTGTAATCTTGCTTTTGGCAGACGATTACTAAAAAACAGTGTTACAAAAAAAATAAAAAATTCTGAGGTTAAAAATGTATGATCTGCACAGTGGGTCTGGCAACAAGGAGCTTGTTTTTACCTGCTGATTAGAACAATGTGCCATTTGTGATACAGTGATAAGTGGTGCTTGACAAACATAATATTGAGAGCAAATAATAAAACTTTGTTTTTTTTCTGCATATAGAAGTTGTAAAATCTCAATTCTAGTTCAATAAACAAAATATGTACTGTTCATCAAAATTCATTCTATCATTTATGGAGCGCAAACTTGAGCAGATACAAAAACTTGAGTTTGTGCCAAGTCCTTATGCAGCTCAGATTTAGTCCACACAGAATTGGCACAAACCAAGCCTCACACATCTGGTTAACTCATGCAAACGCTGCGCTCCATCAAAGGGAGTGTGTGAACGAACAGCTGGTTCACAGGTAATCCAACCTCATTTAGCAGCCTGTAATGACAGCTTGGTTACCTCAGAATGAGAGACTTTTACTTTTGTTGCACCATGGTGTCCAGAGGTGTCAGTCAATCTACCTATTTTGTTTACTGAAACCATATGGATAAGAATTGCAAACAACACATGACAGCAGTGCTTTTATATGTGATGTTTTCATCTTTTATTTGAATTATTAATCATTTCAAATCCATCCTCGGCGTTTGCCAATCTAGATCCTCCTGTGCTACATTCCTGCTTGGAAATGTTGGTCAAAAATGAGCAATCATTTATTGATCAAACTAATCTTTTCTTTGAGTTTCCAATCTCCAAAGAATAGTCCAAACACATCTCCTAACCTGTCAGAGATGGAACCCAGCAGCTCCAACAGGCTGCCAAGAAGTCTTCACATCTTCATCACTGACACATGAAGGCTTTGTACCTGCCACTTTAGGAGAGAGGACATGGAGTGAGATTTGGTACCTCCTGTGTGGGAACTTTATTAAAAAATGGTCCCATCAGCCCTTATTAAATGGTAAATGCCACACCGCCTCAGTAACAATTGATGTGAAACAAACATAAATGTCACTTTTCAGTTTGATAGGGCTCATTAATTTCAAGTCAGACTGCAGACTTGATAAAAACGGCCTAACTGCTGAAAGACTCAGGCTGCATGAGAGAATTAATACTTTTAAATGACCCTCAAGGAAATAGGACAACATAAGAAAAGTCTTAAAAATAAAATTCAATCAATTGTTTTTTTCTAAACTAAGAGTCAAACAATCTGTGATTTTTTTTTTTATTTCTAAAGATGCATAAAGACATGGTTCAGATCAAGAAGTGCCTCTGGCTACATTAGGAGTTCAAAGGTTCAAACAGCTATGTCAAATAGGTAAGTGGTTTATTGAAAACCATTGCTTTAAAGGGTGATAAAACACCACAGTTCAATATTAACATTTCAAATCAGTTTGGAGTAAAAGTCTGAGAAATGGGACATGCCTCAGTAGTTTCTTGGGAAAACCACTAATTGTTATTGTACTCATCTGGAGTGAAGTTAACTCAGATTGATGTCCTTGACAAATTATCTGTGACCACTTAATAGAATTTCCAAAAGGAGCACAAGAGGCACCTTCCTTTAATTCTTGTTTTCATTAGGAAATGTACTGAAGCACAAAACCTGAACTGGTGGGACCTCACAACTTTCCTTACCTTGTAGTGTGCTACAAAATTAAAAGGCTATTGGTGGCAAAAAAAAAAAAAAGAAAAGAGAATGAGGCAGCTGCACTGCGTGATATGAAACAAAATTTACCAAAAATGCTAAAATGTTAAAACAAGAATAGAAGGAAACAATTAGAGAAGGTGCAAAAAACATACACTGTGTGGAGTTGCCAAGCATGTGTGTTGCAGCCAGAAGGATTTTTAGACAATGGATGAGTGGTGGCCTCTGAATTTCTGCTGGCAGAAACAGGTGCACTGACTCGTGCATTTAATGAAGTGCTGCATGTGTTTGTCCATTTAAACATAAAAACTGGGAGTATCATATAGAACCAGCAGCTTTACTCTTCTGCTTAATTACAGACTCCTGTCATGCATGAATGGCCATTGTGCATGTGACACTGCAGATTTTTCTTTGACACTGAATGTTGAGTCTTAACCGTACTGAGTCAAAGTAGTCATTGTACTCATATTTGAGGGAGCTACAGCATTATTGGCTGAATATTTGAACTGACTCAAACAGAACTGCACAAATCAAATGATTAATTTCCTCTTTGAGCTTCTCTTCCTCTGATTGTCAACAACTCAAATGATGAATTTCCTCTTTGAGCGTCTCCTCCTCTGATTGTCAACAAATGCTTGCAGCGTGTGGGTAGATGCCTTGGCTCTGTAAGGGTCCAATCATTCGCGGCCAGAATGAGTTGCAGAATTTCCCCTAATCCAGAAATGATCAAAATCTTCAAGTGAGTCCAACTGAGTATCCCGCTGATGTGTTCCTGACTGGGAAATTGACCAAAGTAACTTTTCCTGACTGCAAAAGTCTGACTTCAAATAATTCTCTTTCTATATTTTGTGATTTTAGGTTGACTAAAGGGGTAAAAGAAAAGGGGCTGGTTAGCTCAAAGAGGTCCAAACAGTGTAATCTATTTTATCAACCAAAACTATGATGAAATGTTTAATCTTTTCACAATATAAAAACATATCTACCTGTCATTGTTGATAAGAACTTAAACACAATGATTCTAACAAGCATCTCAATGCTTTTATCAAATTGACACTGCAAGTTTCCTGCACCACCTCATCGCACCTGTCAGGCAGGTTCACTTATACAGAGCATAAAGTGGGGCTTGTTTTTCTGAAAACAAATTCAGAAATACAAATTAAAACATAGACATTTGCAATTTCAGGGGATTGTTTTAAGTTGCTTATTTAAGTTTCCTCTCATGTCTTAAACAAACATAATTTAATGCAAGTCTGCACAGGCTAACAAAATAAAGTCACAATTTCAAAGTCAGAATGAAAGGCTCAAGTTTAATTACTGAAGTGATCCAATGATTACTTTCTGAGAGTTTCATTAAAATTTGCCCAGTGGTTCATGAGTTATTTTGCTAACTGACAAACAAATTAACACACAAACACAACCACACACACAGGCAAATATAATATTTCCTGTCTTTCTTGGTGACAGGCAGTAAAAATAACATCTTGTTAAACTATAAGTTGGGTTCAGATTTGCAGGGAACACTCAGGAGTGGTGAACTCAGTTCCTTGTCTGTGCATAAAAGATTGGATAAACTGCAGCAAAAACTGCAGATCAATATTCTCTACATGCCATACTGTGAAGAATTATAAGAGGAGAAGCAATAAATCTCATTTGCACACCTTAATTAGGTAATGTTTGCATAACATATTGATTTATTTGCTGTATAGAACTGACATTTGCATTTTTTATATAATTAACTTAGGATTGTAAACAAATCTAAATAACAAAAAGTCTATACAGAGAAAAAGGCTCCTATACCCAATTGATCAATTATTCCAAAATCAAAAGCAGTCAACAGCCCATCTCCCAGGCTGAGTGATGCTGGTTTTGGAGGGCTAATGGTAAATAGGGATTTGAAGTAGATCACTGTAATTTTTTTATTGGTATCTCAAAAAAAGTTTGTCTCTTAGACTGTGATCTGTTTCTTAGAAGTAATTCTTTTTATTCTGAATTGCTTTAACCCTCGACAGAAATGACTCAGCTCCTTGTCTGTGCAGCCATGTTTGCTCACCAGTGGGCAGTCCTGATCCACGCTCTCGTTACTGTGGTAAGGAACGACCGGTCACAGGCTGAACTGGATGGAAGCTCTGAATGTGTGTCTTTTGTTACATCACTAACTGGCCAAAGTAATTTGCTCTGACCTCATGGCTACAGGCAGCGAACCCACAGAGGCATGTCCTGTGCACTAATCTCTGAGGTCCAACACCTTAGATGTCATTAGACCCAGTGAGATGGCAGACTTTTACAACATGAAAACCTCGACTTCTATATGCGCTGTGTCAGCTTGTTAATTAACGGAAAGCATCTGGTGCAGTGGAGAGGAGTTTGGATCTGCAGAGGAAAGAGCCAAGAAACAAGGAAACTGACCCAGAGCTCCAAACCCTCACCCCCCCAACAGACGGACGGGTCGGTTCAGATTTCTCCACTGAGCACTGACCTCATTGCTTCGTCACCAAGCTTAAATGTTACTGTGCAACTTTCCATAAGAAACTTCAGGCTGATTTTCAGTCTGTCGGCAGGTTGAGAACAAAATGTTCTCTTTTTTTTTATTGGGAGAATAGCAGTGGAAAAGGTGAGAGAATAAAAACAGGACAGAGCAGCATCATATGAGAATACACTTTGCCCAAATAATCTGAACCAAGCAGTCTTAGTAACCAACAGATAGTCTTCATCATGCACTCGGAAAAAGAACTTTTGTAAATTCTGTCTTCTAGAAAACAAGTGAACCTTTATTTATTCTGACCTCCCTGCTGGCATCAGACTGACTGATTCATTTGAAAATGTATTTAAAAAAAACTCTTTTTTTCATCTTTTTTTTTGATTTCTTGTTTTTGCCACATAGCTTCTGATCCCATTTTAGACTGAAGTCTAAATTGTTCTGCCTTTCTCCAAAATCTCTGTATCTTTGTTCTCCTGGGGATCAGCCCAGCTTTTGTTTCTTTCATTTAGAGTGTTTGCTTATCTCTCTTTTAAAGTAAAGTACAGCGTAGAAACATATTCAAGGTTTGCTCTCTAATGTAGTATGTGGACATTTTTTCCTACAAATTAAAGGCATAGAAATTCATGAAATTGCTGATATTGTCGCAAGAACAACTTTGTTGATATATCAATCCTAAACATCTAATGATAAGACTTATTTAGATAAAGTTTAGCCTTATTTATTTAGGGAAGAATAGGACCATTTTGTATTTGTAGAAACCAAAAATATGCAAGCCCAGTCATTTGTGACATTTGTTCATATTTCAGACGTAAAATGGAAATGTAAACTAAGTAAGCTAACTTAAACTATTATTATTTTTGTTTTATTATTGCAGGATAATAACTAAAAGAAATGTTAAACTTTCTTGTTAAATTTAAGTATGGACACAATCAAGTAATAAAATTATAGGTTCTGCATTTCCTCTGTAAGCCTTCAATTTAATTTGAAGGGATCCTTTAAATATTTTAACTTGAACGGGTTTCAGTTGTTTAAGGTGAATTCACAACAATTATTTTAAGACACTTTGCTGAGAACAAAAGAGGAGTTAAAGTGAGAAAAAAAATGGTCCTTTTGAATGCAGTCCAACAGAATTACAATGAACAAGTTAACGAAAATAGGATTGATTAACTGCCTTGGTTAATGCAGAAAAGGCATTAAGTTGGACTGCAGAGAGAAAAACGATGTTGTTAGTTCAGTGACCTCTAATTCCTGCAGAGCGGTCAACATGGACCTGTTGGATGAGAGTGGACAGTCTCTTTCTCTGAATCAGTCAGATCAGTGAACCATGACCAGCTTCCATTATTACCCATTGTTTTCTGTAAACTATCGGTTTATTCACTCTGAGACCTTGGGTCACCTTCATCTCATTACCTGATTTAAGTCTTTGTATTTGTTGTTGTCAGTTGTAGGTTGTCTATTTTTGAAACATATAAATTTGTGTGTGAGTGTGTGTTTAATTTAAGAAGATAAATGTGTTATTTATTATTAATTCTGTCTGGATGTTTCCTTTGTAAAATGAAGAAAATCTTCTGTATTGCCTCTGTATTAACCCTTAGAATTATTTGCACCTTTTTTATTTCTTTCGTCATATCTTCATATGTTTCAATGGTCTTGTCACCTAATTTTTTTGTCTAATTATGCTCATTTCTCAGCGGAAAAAAAACAAACAAAAAAGAAAACATCTAACCATGAAGCAGCATCACCATAAAAACCTGTCAGATTGTGGTATTTGTGGTGCTGACAACCAAAACATTTCAAATGATGTTCAGATGCTGAATGAGATTATCAGCTTGTCAGGCTGACAGAAGCTGGACTTGTTACTGTCAGAGGCTGCCAACAGCTAAACAGATTTTGTCAGTTTCCCTCTTTCAAAACATTTATTATTTCACAGTCCTTCTTAGTAAGAAGAAACACATGAAAAAAATGGATTACAGGGATCAGAAAATAGCTTTTTTTTTACTGAAAAGCAGAAGCAATGCTAACTTTATTTTTATTCACTATGGAGTTGTACAAGCTAAAAAAAAAAGTTTATGGCAGATTAGTAATTTGCAGAGCTAGTTCTCTACACGGTGGAACAGCGGAATAGTGGTTAGAGCTGTTGCCTCCCAGCAAGAAGGCCTGGGGCCTTTCTGGGTGGAGTTTACATGTTCTCCCTGTGCACACGTGGGTTTACTCCG
>JAOXNZ010000155.1:19390673-19403639 GCA_028566095.1 Kryptolebias brasiliensis
CAGTTACATTGTGGTAATTTAATTAATTTAAGCTTCATCAATGCAATTTCTTCCTTTGTTTTTACTAGTACTAAATACTGAGTTAAACTCAGTATGTTTATGTTCTGCAAAAATATTGTAATTTAATCAATCAAATGTGCCTTGTTCTTTTGTGTGTATGTGTGTACTCAGTGGTTTTAAACCTCATAAATTTGTGGAATGCACAAACTGCAGATGATCCAGTTTCAGAGAACTTTTTAAATTTAGGAATGGGTTTTTTACTGGGCTGCAATTGCTGACGACTATTTGACAAGCATTTGTGTAGTGGGTGTCTCAAACCTGTCTGGAACCATTTTCAACTTTGTCTTTTGAGACTGCGAGAGGAAATTTGCTTATTTTCTCACATATTTGAGTCACGTTTGGGTCACTAAATAGTCTTCAACAGTCGCAGCCTGGTGAGATACTACCTTTAGTATAAGCAAAGAAACTAAAACATACAATTTTGTTTATTATTGCTACATTACAATTCTTTTTGATTAAGCTGGACACTCATATTTTTTCTTTTAATTTCAAATTGTCCCTAACTGTTTTTAACTGAAGAAAGCAGGGTTAAGATGCTAACTTGCTAAGGTGTGTCAGTGGAGCTGGTTTTCATCTCATTGACAGGTTGATTGACAGCTGAGTGTACATGCTTACCTTCATCTAACCTTCCTTCAGCACATCTGAGGGAACGAAGGGCTTCACAAGAGTTAATACTCCTGTGTCGGATGCACACACAAAAGTCAGTTGTGTGGTGTGTTGTAGTTAATAATAATAAGCAGCTGAAAACATTTGCGTTGTCATTCATCTCTGTCAGCTTAACACAGTTCAATCCCTGACAGACTGACAAAATTCACTAACCTGCTTTGTTTGGATATTTTGGCAAATGACTGTCATAAATCATTTCCTTCACAATCGTGGAACGTATTTATGAAGGAAAGTCAAGTGGCAAATTGAGAAGTAAACGATCGGATGTACAGGGTAACGGCAAAATTAGAATTTTACTTTTTTATCAGTTATTTTTGGCAACAGTTTTGTCCTGAGTGGCCTTGTTATTAGTAGTTCTGCTCTGAAAAAACCCCAAAAGCTTCTTCGACACATCAAAAAGGAAACCCACTAGTCAATATTAAAACCAGTAAAAGTCTAAGAAAGAAAATTAATTTTTTTATGTAACTTTTGAAAGCTTCAGACCATTTGGTACAGTTTTAAAAGCTACAGAGGTACATGTTGAAGTGACTCAAATTTAGGATGAACAATTTTAAATAACCTTGTACTGGGCGGGAATACCTGAAACCTGACTGAACAAAATTAAGTCCCTTGGGAGCTAATGTGTTCTTCAATATTATGTTCCAGCCCAAGTGGCTACATTCATAAACTTCAAATTCTGCCTGTGTTTTTATGTTTGTCTGTATAGCAAACAGAAGGCTTCAAGAAACGCTGGTTCACACTGGATTACAGACGACTCATGTACTTCAAAGATCCACTGGTATGACATCTCTAAACGCACACAAACATCGAAGTCTTATAAAAAAATCCTGTGTGTTAGTGTACGTTTCAGTTTCTAGACAACAAATCATCAAGTGGTCATGATTTGATGATTTCACTGTGCACATAGGGGTTTAAATGAACATTGTGGAAAGTGCAGGGAGGAGGCAAGCATATTAGATGAGGTAAATAATGCTGGTAATATAAACTCTTCTTGACTGAGTGTCGAGAAGGGAATATAGGAGTTTTTATTTCCAACTTAACTCAGTTATACTTATGGCATTTCCTACCTTGAAGCCATAATAGCTTTTCTTAAGAAAAACACCAAGTTGCAGTAAGTTATTCTGACACATCTATAGACAAAACTAAGTGCATACTTTTTTTCCTAATATCTCTTCTGTCTGTATAAAAACTGTAGATGTTTAAGGAGATTCTGAAAGAGTAAAAAAGGGGTTTAACCACAGGGACTTTGGCACAGGCTTTGAAAAGAGGCAGCTCAGATTGCTTTAGTCGAAGCTAACATTGTTTCTGATGTAACAGATCAAGGGAGGGCTGCAATAGTTAAAGGTACTAAGTGACTGAAAAGTCAGACTTAACGTCAGACAGTTGGACTAGGAAAACGGACACATGAGAGAAACAGGACATCTTGTGAAGTTGAGTGTTACGGGAATATATGGAGGAAGCTGCTCAAATGTTCTACAATTACTTCTGTTGTTGATTTTCGAGTTTATTTGTTCGATTCTGTAAAAATGATTTTTCTTACCTATTTTTGTGTCTTTAAACTTCCAAAATCCATTTATGTATTAGTGAGGTAGGAATATTTAGGACACATTGGCAGTGTAACTAAAACCACTTGTTTTGGAGCTGAAAGGGACATTAAACTAAAGAAATGCTAAGATTGGTTTCAATATCTTAGAGTAGTGGGTCCCAAACATTTCAGCTTTTGACCCACAAAATAAATGTTGGCTACTTCGTTCTAAGTTATGTCTTTGTTGTAAAATTCTGTAAACATCTATTGATAAAACAAACTGAATACAAAGTATTAAATAGTATCATGTATTACAGACTAAATGTGATCTTTACTTCCCTCTATGTTTGAAGGATGCCTTTGCTAAAGGTGAAGTGTTCTTGGGGAACAAGGACCATGGTTACATTGCGTTTGCCGGCTTGCCCACTGGCGCCCACTGCAATGGTGCTTGGCAACATGGCATCACAATAAAAACACCTGACCGCTGCTTCCTGTTTACTTGTGAGACAGAGAGCGACCAGCAGGACTGGCTGAAACAGTTCAGTGATGTCATGAGTGCTCCCATGTCCCCTCAGGAGTACTCAAGTAAGAAGTCAGAATTTTCACTTAGTCATTTATTAGCTATTACTGGTTAGATCTAACCATAGATTCATTCCTTTGTCCATTCTCTTCCCTTTGGGCATTCTCTTCATACTGATAAGAAACCTAATTAATAAGAAACTTTTGTTCATTGATTCATCAACAGATTTAGGTCTAGAACCAGGACTTCACTTTAAGACAGCTTTAAATTAGAAAAGTGAAGATTATTTTCTTTACATGTGTAAAACTGTAGTGTTTTATGTAAATAAATACAAATTGTGGCATGATTAAAAGTCAAAGTGCATAATAAGTTGTGTTGATCTTAAGTAGTCTTGATAAAGTATTCTTGAAGTAACATAATAGTGGCTCAAACTCATTTGCAAGTAATCAAATAAAAAACAAAACAACCTTCTATCTTTATTATTTTAGCAATTATGCAAATTAAAAAGTATCACAAAGCACAATGTAACAATCTCTATGTGATATAAGAAAAATAATGATGAATAAAAATACATCTTTTAATTATGTTTGAAATGCTTGAATATTTACTAATTAATGTGAAGGCCTAATTTGTCCGCATTGGTAAAATAAATTCTGTTTGTGTTTACCTTTGTGTTCAAGTGGAGGCCACGTTCAAGCACAGGCACTGATGAATCGATGAACTGGAGGACCTTTTTTCTGCAACTCCTCAGCAGTTCAACTCGAAACAGGATCCTCGTTGGAATGACCGCAGACCTTTAAATCTCACCCTCATCGCTGCTGGACTCACACTGCAGCTTGTTGCTTAATCTTAAAACAATGTTCATCAAGTTCAGAATGCGGGGATAAGCTTCATCAGTTAGTATAAAGGAACAATGACTTCAGTCTCACTTGTTTTTATTTGTGTCATGAAAACTCATTTAATTGCGCATCAAAATTTAGAGTTTAGAGTTAGGGCCATTTCTCTTTTCTCTTGTACATTTTCTCCTGTTAATCATGGCGGCTTCTGTTGATGGTGAACACTAACTGCTTCCTGTGTGCCAGGGGACCTTTTGTAGAAAATAAATACAGTGCTTTTAGAATCCTTCTTGGACTAATAACTCGTCTTTGTCATTGTTACAGTACACACTGGTGACAATACTAATAATGATGTTTTTGTTTTATTTGTTCTTTACCTATTTGGATAGCAAGTATTTTTTTAAGAGTCATTTTGAAGGTAACAAACCATAGGTAGATTAATAATTATTTTGAAAATAGTGTTTTTTTTTAGTAAATAAAAAATATTGAATAATTTTATAGAAGATTTGTAACAAATCTCATCCTGGACTCAGCTGTAAAAATTCAAATCACGTCCTTTTAGAAAATGACTATCCTACACCACTGTTTAGATCAGTAAATCACTGGTTTGAACTATTTTTACACAATATTCTTTAAAAAAAACAATTTTAGGTATTTCAAAAACAATAATATGCCTGAAAAATGCGTTGGAACAGAAGTTGGAAACTCTACAAGCCATTTTGTGGTTTAACAGCACCTCCATGTGGCACAAGATTTGGCATATTTTTGTTGAAGAGGCTCATGGTTTAGTTTTCTACTTTGCTTATCTTTAAAGGGATTTTCCTGTTTGACAACAGCTGACTGGCAAAGAATTATAAATAACTGATAACCACTAATACTTTTTTTTTATTTTTCAAATACTGTGAAAATGTTATGTTTATTAGGTACCTGAGGTTGCAACAAGTAGTTTTGACAAGTGAGAACTTTCATAATTACATGCTAAATAACTCACTGAAGGGGAGTAAAAACAATATAATGGGGCACTAACCACCATGAAGAAATTATAATAGGCTGAATTATTTAATGAACAGAAATTACTTGAAATGTTTCAATGCACCATAGATGTGCTTTTGTTATTGCAGGCAGTTGCCCCTGCCAACAGTTTTGTGTCTATAATGACACCTCAGTGCTCACAGGCAGCAGGTTGGAGCAACACCACATACATCTACAGGCCAATGTCAGTTTTTCACCCTGGTGAGAAAGAAGGAGGACAAATGTGAAAGAAAAGAGGGGGAGGGGGACTATAACCAAACGAAAGCTTCAAAAAAAGCACTGGTCTGTTGAAGCTGGATTCAGGAGTCAAGGAGAATCTGATTACTCCTCTGCCACGATGTGAAACCAAAGAGATTCATTAGGAACATTTTTGAAACAATGGATTTTACTTTGATGGCTTGAATGCTCACTTAAAGAGAGAAGGCTGAAGGAAATAGGAAGGGACAGTCACTCACTCAAGTTCATTTTGTTTGAGGGTTGCTCACAACAAGGAAACTACTCCAGAGATGTCAGCAGCTGAAGTCACTTCAAGCACCATCGGGCGCCTGCAGGAACTTTCTATCAAGGACCTCAAGTGCAGTTTGTCCATTTTTGAAAGGCAGCTTGCTTTTCTACTAGTCTGAAATGACTTGTATCAATTATACTTAATCCCAGAGACCAACAGAGAGATCTCTGTGATCTTTCACTGAGAACAGCTCTTATTTTTCAAGGTGTCTTGAAGGCTGGATTCATTATTCTAGTTTAGGGAAACATGGGGTCATAAGCGTGGAGAAAACCTTTTATTTGGAAGTGAAAGCTAGAGGCTAGCGACATCCTCAGCATGGAAGCTGCTGTTTATGTGAGTAATGTATTTACATTTGGTCTAAGAATAGATATTGTTGCTTTTGTGCCCATTATTTATTTATCTTTTCTGTTCTTTTTTGGTTTAGATTGAACAAGTCTCTCTCAAACCACATCAGCTTTCAAAATATTATTGCTTCCCACTTGGATTGTTCAGAAGATACTTTTACTTCACCTTATGACATGTTAATAAGGACTTGAAACCTATTTCATTTTGAGGAATCAAGTATCTAAGAGTGTTAATCAACTAGCAGCCTGGCCTCTGATCTGTGATCTGTAAACCTGCGATGAACTACACTTCTAATGCTACTATCACTTCCCATCTGGGACTTGGCTTGAGTCCGGGTGGTGAAGATGGAACCCACCAAGGTGGTGGAAGTGGTGCAGGAGGCAGTGGAGGTCTGTGGATGACATTCCTGCTTGGCGCTACACTTTTGGGTATGTGTGCCCTAGGGGTGGCAGGCAACACTTACACTCTCATCATTACTCGCTCGGCTGCTTTGTGCCGGACGGGTTCCATGTATGTTTACATCATTAACTTGGCTCTGGCTGACCTGCTCTACCTCTTCACCATCCCTTTTGTTGTCTGCACCTACTTTGCCCACGACTGGATGTTCGGTGAGGCTGGCTGTCGCATCTTACTGAGCCTTGACCTCCTCACCATGCACGCCAGCATCTTCATTTTGGTTGCCATGAGCTTGGAACGATACCGTGCCGTGGCCAAGCCCTTCACTGCGCACAGATCCTCAACCCGCAACAGACGCCTCGCAGCTGGATTTATTTGGGGGTTAGCTGTCATCCTGACTCTTCCAATGATGGTGATGATCCGGCTCAGAGAGGGCAAACCTACCGTGGCTGGATTGGTTAAAAGAATCTGCTTCCCCACCTGGACACCTGAGGCCTTCAAGGCTTACATCACAGTACTGTTTTTCACAAGCGTTTTAGGCCCTGGGTTGGTAATTGTTGGATTGTATGCCGGTTTAGCCAGGCGCTATTGGACAGTCCATGCTAGTTCAGGAGGCAGCAACCACTCTGCCCGGAGGAAAGGACTCAAACAAAAAGTCTTATCAATGATCTTAAGCATTGTAGTAGCTTACTGGGCTTGTTTCTTACCTTTTTGGGGGTGGCAGCTTGCTAAACTGTTCTCTTCAGACTCACTCAAAGCTTTGTCTCCAGCTGCCCATAATTATGTCAATTTCTTTGTCACTTGTCTGACCTATGGGAACAGCTGCATCAATCCGTTTTTTTACACTCTGCTGACTCGAAACTACAAAGATTATTTAGCTCAGAAAGGTCAGTCTGCGGGGTCAAGCAGGGCTGATCTTGGGTCAGTTGTGTCAACTCCTCTTTAGGAACTTTAATGTCTGACAAGAAAATTCATTATAAAATACTGTATTTCGACACATCGTTTAGAGGACATTATGGTTCTGCAATGCAAATTATTTTATGTTGGTTAAACTAAAACCTGAACCTTTTGTCCTAAAAACACAGACTAATTTGATTTTTATCCAATAACTTGTAAAACATAAAAATAAATATTCCTATTATCCTTCCTTTGTATGTTTTGAAAACAAAAAAGCTGAGTTGGATTACATTAATTTGACATATTTTGTTTAGGTACTGACTTGTTTAGCATTTGTCTTTTATTTTACACATTCTCAAACACACACCCACACACAGAATATCTTTTCTCCTTCCAGGGAATGTGGTTGCAGTGTGTTACATTCCTCAGGACTGGTACATGGCTCCTTTGAGTCCTGCTGTAAATTGCCTCTGCTTCATCTCACATTTGTTGAATTTTGTCCCATTGTCCTGTTTTACACTCTACTGTCTGCTCTTTCCAGGTTGTTCATTCAAAGTTTTGATTGTGTTCACACTACAGGCCTAATGCTCAATGTTATTCACAAGCTCAACTTTACGTTTTCTCTTTTCTCTCTCTCTTTTTCAATGCTATTTTTAAGCAAGTGGTTTCTGTTACCAGTTTAAACATAAAACAGTTTCACTGATTTTTAATTTTTTCTTATGACAGGTTATGTCAACGTATTTGTAAAGGAAATACAGAGCCACACTTTTCTGTTGTTTTGTTGTCGTTTTTTTCGCTTTTATTAAGACACACAGTTGCTGATGAGCTACAAGGCAGGGAGGACAGGGAGGTAAAATATGCTTTGGCTCCATCTTGAGGACATTATATGATCTTACAACCAGCGTACTATGACAGTTTATGATAGAAACGTGAACAACCAGATCTGGGTTCAGTAAAAAGGGCTTATTCAGCAACAAGCAAAAGGCTTCCAGTCGTGGATTTTATTGCCTTTATTTGATCTTGATTCCCACGATTCTTGCGTCACCGCTGACATCAAAGTACTTGTACTTGACATCTCCAAGGCGGTTGGGGAAGTTCATCATGCTGCCATCAGGAAGTTTGATGTAAAACTGTTCGATGTTGAAGTTGATGGAAAACTGAAGTATGAAGGAAAAAAGGTAGAGAGAAGAGTGGAACCAAAACACATCAGTCAGTCTGTTACACTGCAAAAACATTGAAGAATGAGTAAAAAATTGACTCATGAATTTAGTATTTTTAACAGAGAATAATCACTGAGTTTCCTGATCCCATGTTATCTTTTATAGATCCCTGTTGACTAAGCAGGGCTCCAACTCAAACACCAAATTCAACATTAATGCCCTTATGGGGAAATACACTTTCCAAATGGCTACAATCAATACATTATATTGCCAGTAAGCTGCAGCAAATATTTTAGACACAACAAGCAGAGATGTGCATGAACTGTAGTCATACTCAGAAAAGGTTTTAAGCTTGTGTTGCTGAAACATTAGTAAAATCATTAAAATCTCTCCCACCCCCTGAAAAAAAAATCAGATGTTTTAGATGCTGCAGAATGTAATGTAAAATCATCATCATCTAGTTCAAACACACCTTGCATTCTTCCCCACGTGAAAAAGGCAAAAATCCCTCTCGTTGCTCATCGCCCCAGGACCCCCCAGACAAGTGGTTGCAGATGATGGAGTTGGAGTCAAAGCGAGGGTTGAAGTGCATCGCAATGTTCTCAGAATCGTGCCCGATGTTGATAGCAAAGCTGTATTGGAGGTCAAAACAGAGGTCAGAATTGGGAGTGTTAGAAAAGGGAAGAAGTTGATCCAACATTATTATTACATTAAGCGACTTCCTCCTGATCCAGAATAACTAAATCTGGATGTTCAAATGCAGAAGCATATTTCAGCTTGAGTAAAACACACCTGTTGCAATCATAATCGGGCTTGATGTGGACCTTGAACTCCTGTCCCTCCTTGAATGTCATGTCCTTGACTTTCTGTCAAAGAAATATGGAGGACAAACTGATGGATTAAGTTATTATTATTATTAATATTTTGCTCATTGATCCATGGCTATTCGTGTCCATCGTCTCAAAAAGCAAGAAAGAAAAACAATATTTTGTAAGTGAAATTTATGAATACCTGAATAGTTTTATGTCACATTTATTTAGATAATATTTCAGTTGGGAACATATCAGGAGGACATTTTATGAGTCTGATGTTTGTACAGTGGGTCTTTGTAATGAGAAGGGGAATGATGGGCCCCACACCTATCTTAGCTGTTGATGAGCAACCAGATTAAAACAATGAACCCAGGGTTGTAAAATGGCCGAAACAGGAAGGTGCCCTGTTTATTCATTGACATGTGACAACCATATAGATGCAGTAAAAACATAAAAAGAAGGTCACATGAGCTTTTTTCATATAAGCTTATAAGAAAAAAAGAATATCAAATCAACCATCTGTGATTATTTCAAACATTTGCACTTTATACTCTCCAAAGATTACCAGGAGTTTCCCTCAAATTCTGCGAAATGGTTCCCCGGGCCAATAAAGCCATAAATCCCATTTACAATTGTTCTTTTTTTATCTATGTGCTAGGCATCTCCTTTAACTTCAAACATGAACTTCAACATTTTGGGCCCTATATCTTCACCACACCCACAGTTACCTCAGTTTTTATAACCCTCTCTGTCAGATCAGTACTGGTTTATTATTGACTTTACAGAGAAGGTGCTGGAGAATATTGAGGGTCAGTTATCCTTTAATAATCCCTCTGGGTATCTTTTGGAAGTCATTTGCAAAGTCACTGAACATTACCAGTTATCTTGGTGTTTTTTTGCTTTACTTATATTTTAAAAAGTTGCATTCTGGAAATTAAAATTCTTTCTCAGACATCAATGTTGCCTATACAGTTCATCATACACGCCAAAAAGATATATGTAATAAAGTATTATTACTGTTCCCCTCCGTCTTTTAGACTTATTTAGAGCTATCACCACCTTTACAAAACCCGGTGAATCCGTTTCTTTAACTGACCTAAGCTGTGCCAATAACCTCTCACTGATTCTTCACCTGAACCTTTGAAAGAAACCATTTGTTCTTGATTACTTTGTGCACAATCACAAACAAGATTAAATCAAGTGATGCTTGGTCTAAATTTAGTCTTTAAACTTGTACTGTGCTACATTAGATGTTTGAAGAAATATTGCAGAATCAATAGAAAATGAATTAAACCAGCCTATTAAAATGGGTTTTAAAATAGGATCGTTTAAGCAATAGCTACATTTAAATTTAAATATTCGTCTACACGAGAAACAGTAAAAAACTGTATGAATCTTTTTCAGACCACTTACCATCTTGGCTGTCTTCAGTGTGTTGTGCCTCAAGTGACAAAGTTCTGCCGGCAGGTGAGAGTTTTATACGACGCCACTGGTGACGTGTGGGGTCAGGAAGCAAGCAATAAGGAAAGAACAGCTTCATTACAA
Organism: Kryptolebias brasiliensis; assembly: GCA_028566095.1. Classification (NCBI taxonomy): domain Eukaryota; kingdom Metazoa; phylum Chordata; class Actinopteri; order Cyprinodontiformes; family Rivulidae; genus Kryptolebias; species Kryptolebias brasiliensis. The sequence goes on from JAOXNZ010000155.1 coordinate 19,400,973, forward strand.
GTCTACTTTACATTATGACTTGTTCAAGCAATCACATATAAGTTTTTTTTAAATTGTATTGTACACAGAAATACACTCTTTTTGGTTAAATTTAATAAAAGAAAGAGAAGTCATACGGTTTAAAAAAATACTGTAGATGACTTGCAGCAGCAGACAAAAACATATCTATACAAAGTATTACATACATACGTGTAGTTATTCCCAGAGGGTATTTCTACTCTAATTTAAATGTGTTTCAAAACCTAAACCTTTAGAATTTTTATCCACGTTTTAATCAGTTGTTCATATTTTTGGCTTGACAGGGAACACGTCAAATTTGTTCTTTTTTGTCATAATTATTATTATGTCAGCCTCAGTGAGTGGACAGTCTACGTGTCATGGACTTTAAGTGAAATATGTCATCATGGTTTGGGGGCGTCTCTCTGTGGGCGTGGTTTTGTGCTGCATTCACTGGATATGGGATTTTGAAACTCGAAAATCAAATAATATAGTTACTTCCCCCTTTTATTTATTGGAAGCCAAACATTTGCCAACACGCATGACATTTACCTAACCTAAGAACAACAAAGCTCAATAGTTGAAGTCATTAAAATACACAGACACGGCATTGCTGGCTTTCACATATGTAAATAACACTGCCGTAATGGAGAGGGAAACTTGTCAGGACTGTGCTGTCATTACACAGGAAAAGCAACTCTGTCAAAAACTCTGTTTGTTGAAAATGTAGTCTGTCTTTTAGATCACCTGCAGCCCTTACCTCCCACCTTTATCTCATTTTTTGCTTCAACCGAAGATCTAAATTTGTTTTTATCTCGGCTTTGCATTCAGTCTTTTAAAAATATAGTTTTATTGGTATCAGGGGCATGGTGTTTTTCATTCATATTCATCACGCTGTGGTACCATACTTTGGTATTCTGATGTACTGCTAAAACATCAAAATTAGACTTATGCTACTATCTTGTGCTTAAAAACTAAATAAAAACCACACTGAACGGTAATCACTCAGTTTTACTTACTATATTTTACCCTTGATTTTCAGTTTGGTGTTTCTTTCTAGACTGGTACATGTAGATTTTTTCGTTCAATATTTTAAATGAAATGTCTTTCATACAAATTTAAAGTAATCAAGTAAACTAAACGTAATAAGTTCAATTTCGTAAACTATGCCTATTAAGTCTACATTAATAATATTAAGTGCTGGTCAAAAGCCACTTGACTAGTTTACGGGTCTGTCTTTCCCTCCCAAATATGGCGGATTTATAGACGTCTTGCTGCAAACGGGCCAATCAAGTTCACGAGAATATAAATATAAATACTTATCTGTTTGAAGAAACATTCTGCAACAATATAAAGAGTGGTAACAATATTTTTTTGCCCGCTTCCAAACCTGAAATTTCTACTGGACTTTATCTTTTTTTCTAGGAGGCACATTCAGTTTCCGGAGTGTCTCAAACGAAGCACAGGCTCTACGTCTTCGCCGGAGCCAATCCCCTGCCTCTATTTTAATAGTGGGCGTGGCTTAGAAGTCTGATCCAGGAAAGTTAGCTCGTCGGCTAGGTACTAACTTCTTGTATGCATTTAACTTATAACAGCTATTAAATATTTAAATCCATTTTATACACAGACCAAAAGCGAAATTCTTGACATGTTGGCACAATTTAAACAACTGGATAAAATGCTGAAACGGCGTCATTAAAGTATCGTTGTGGAACTAACTGCAAGTCCAATGTTTGGCTAGCAGCTTTAGTTTAGGCAGTTTTTGTGTTCAGCTTAACTTCGTTGTTTTTTTAATGGATAACAATTATTCTGCCAATCATAAGTAAAGGAGATGTGTTCGGTTGTTTACTTTTGACGGTTTTGCATTATTTGCTGTTCCAGAGATGGCGTCGGGAACGGCGGCAGAGCCAGCGGTGTGCCCAGGCTCGGAGCAGGCGGAGAACATCGTGCCTGCCTGTATGTTTGCTCCGGACCGGGGATGTTCCGACGATCCAGCCGGCGGAGAAGACGAAGACAGCGAGGGTACGAATGGAGAGGCCCTGGATCATATAGACCTCAGCAGCAAGGTAGGCCTCGTTGGTAATGATGTTTTGAGTCGTTCAATGTAAAGAGTTACGCAGTCTCAGCAGAATGTGTGGTAGACACTTCATACCTTCCTATAAGTTGTATTCCACATGCATACAGGGATTGGTAGCAACTACTGAATAAATCAGGGAGTAGAAAGTTTAATATTGACATTTTCCAAAGTACACATTAACTTAAAATGTCCAGAAACTCAAGACATTGTTTGATTCTGTTTGGACAATTAAACCGTGTGTGTGTGTGTGTGTATATATATATATATCTCCATCGGCCAGGTTATAGCAGGGTATCTGATGACTGGCACCGCATATGTGTTGATGGCTTGGACTTTGTTCTTACATAATAGCAGGATGTAAGATGCAGGCAGGCAAAGCATACATGGAACGCTATAACCAAGTGGCTGGGGTAGTGTACAGGAACATCTGTACCGAGTATGGACTGGAAGTCCCACAGTTAAAGTGAGAGAATGGCAGGGCCAAGATACTATAGGACTTTCAGAGACAGACTGACGAACAGGTGATGGCTAACCAACCGGACATTGTGGTGATAGATAAGATACAGAAGAAAGCAGTGGTGATAGATGTAGCA
>JAOXNZ010000155.1:19422954-19439199 GCA_028566095.1 Kryptolebias brasiliensis
TAATGTTTGACTCAGTTTATTTATTTTTTTACAAATGGAAACTATGAAATATAAATTGAGAGTTGGGGTTTCTGTGTTTTGTTTGTCTAAAAACATTATATTTATATGTACTTATTAAAGAGTCGCCTTTAACCTATCATGTTTATTTAATTGTAACCATGCATTTTGTTTTTATATCTAGCCTTAAAGGTGCACTTTTCTACCACCTTTGTGATCATCTAACAGCATTGAGTGCAAGGCAACATTAAATGAAACCCTGAAAATTGCATTTCAAAGTAGACTTCCTTCAAACCAATGGTGTTTGAAATGAGATACCAACTTATTTGATCTGCTTTACAGTCCTGTGAGAAGAACAACCATTTTTAAAATCTAAACAGAAATTTTAAAAACGGCATAAAGAACTCTTTTTTTTTAAATTTATTTTGTAACACAACAAAAGTGAAGAAAAAAAAGTAGCACACAACTTTGCCATTGATGTGTAAATATTAAATGAACAGTGACTATATGCAGAAACACTGTGCTGACAATGATGATGTCCAGTAACAGAATGTAACAATGCTAAATGCATTTTCAACACAACATGTCTTTTTGTTGAATCTCATAAAAAGTAGGCTTCTTAATAACGTTAACAATGCATTAATGGTGCAATTTCCTCCTATAAACTGCATATTTGGTGCAGTGGTTTACTGGTTCTTTTTGAACAGATCAGATTTATATTAGATCACTTTCAAAGAACTTTAATAATTCAGCTCTGGGCATAGATCTGCTACAGAATGTAGTGTTCAAAGCCAAAGTTCTGTCACATCAATCAACATCCACCATTATGTAATATGTCTCCGCCTGACAATTAATTTTTTTTTTTTTTGAGGAAGCATGACATCCTGAGAAGAAAAAGATCATTAATGTGTTCAGTGTTTGTTCCTTTAAACTTGTATTTCTTCTCAGCTGAAACAACATTCACTGTGATTAAAAACTGTTTTGCCATTTCATCAAAAAATTCTGACTTCATTGTTGGCTTTTTGCAGCAGGGATTAAAATAAAAGGCTAGGGTTTGCTCACTGATGGAAATTTAAGATGCAGTAATGACACTGAACAATGACAACAGTGTCCTCATCCGCATCTTAATTAATCAGTGATTAGAGGTGTTTTTTATGGCTGAATCCTTCTTTTACTTGTATATGTTACATGTCCAGCTTCAGTATAGACAAGACATAATGATGTTTGAGATGTGAAGCACTTTTATGTTTGACAAGACAAAGGGACTGCCATTGTTGGATTTGTGTTTTTTAGGCACAATCACCTAAATTCAGGAGCGTAATGAAATGTTCAGTCTGAATCATGCTGATGCTACAGGCCTGTGGAGCTCAGGGTGGTGGGAGGGTAACTAGTGCATTTAATTATATGATAATGCTAGCATAATGTTAAGCCAATAATGATGCAACTTTGACCATATGACCCTGATACTGCTGTTTAGGAGGGCAATAACTGATGCCCTCCTAAACACATTTTTGATGCATGAATGACAACATAAATACTGCAGGACTGCGGCTGTCTGAGTGAGGTGTTGAATCATGCCTAAGAGCAAATGTATGAAGTGCTAATAGCAAAACTCACACAACTGTGTACAGACATTGATACTTTTATATATGCAAGGCCATTTAAAAGCATATTACTGTTTAGCAACATATTACATTCATACAGCTAAACTGTGCAATTAAAGACTAATGCTTTCTCTTAGATCACTTCAGAATAATGAATTTTACATCACCTTAATCAGTGGTTGCAACGTAGCCTGCAAGTTGATTTTGACAAACAAAGAATAAGGACTTACTGAATAAAAAAAAAAAAAAAAGAAATCCAGATTTCTCACATTTAAATGGCCTCATAACCTTTCTATCTGGCCTTCAAATTTAGTTTTTGCTTGTGTTGTATAGAATCTGCTCTTTGCTGTTATGTCCCCAGTTTCCATGTCAGTTATAGGGTATTACTTTTTTCACAAGCCCATAAATAAATGGAAATAGTCATCCCCCTTGGGTAAATTCTTTTCATTTCCTCCTAATATGACATTAATATATCTGCAGCCTGAGGCACTGGTAGGGCTCATTAAGGGGCACTGATGCCTTAGCCATGTAGAAGTGGACCGAACTGTGTGAACTGATGTGTGTGTTTGTGTGTGCAAAACACCAGATGTGTGTGGCTTGCCTATAAAGTATTTGAGAAAATTATCTCTGTGTTCTTATGTGTATCTAAGCAACCACGTGCACCACTTAATTAAAACGGTAGAAGCAGATGGGAAACTTTATGAAAACATAACTTTCTGTCCTCTGCCACTGCTTTCAAGACACCACAGATAAATATTCATTTTTCTGCTTTTTCTCCTTGTCTGCAAAGCCGGTGGTGGGTTTTGCTGTCATCTTTAAATCTTCCAATCTAATCAAAACTACATTTGTTGGCTGCTGACAGTAAGTGAGCAGAAGTTTCACTTCAGATAAAAGAAATGTGCCATTTTCTTATCAGTTACCCCAAGTATTATCAGTGGTCTCTTTGCTTAAGTTAGCTTGTTCTAAGATGCCACTGGTTATGGGTTTGACACGTTTTGTCAGCAAACGGAGCCCTTCTGCCCTCTGCATGACCTCATATCACCCAAGGAAAACTCTGAGAATAAAAAGTTATTTAAGCCATTTGTTTGCATAGATAAAAGTAATCCAAATCATCAATTTTGGCTAGATGAAAACCAAGAAAGTTTGATGGAGTGATGTAATACACAATCTGGAGTTGGTGCTTTCTTTTTGTAGGAATTCTTAAATGGGGAAAAACTATCTACAACAGGTAACTGTTCAAGCAGCATGTGTGCAAGTATATTTTTTATGTGAAATTAATTATCTAACAAACAGCTTTAGGCACTTTACCAATGTGCTCTATAAGAAAAGGTGAAAATGATTAGAAAAACAAAAACTAACAAAGATTTCATAAAAAGTAGAAATGCTTACAAACCTCAGTTAATATCATAATTACATAAAAAACTAAAAACAAACAATAATTGTCTTCTAAATTGCATACATGCAACTTTCCCCACATTGAATACATTTTGTAAATAAGTATTCATCAAACATAATCATTATTTATGAAATATATTACTATAAATGTAGAATTACCAGATAGGCAGAGAACTACTACAAAAAAGCAACTTCACAATGTCCAGGGAACAAACTCCTTCATGGGTGACTGCGCGGTAACTGGGAAGGAGAGGACACAGCAGATTTAAACAGAGGAGACAATATTAATGTGATGCTTCTTTCACCTAACAACAGTACATTAGCAAGGATATAAATCAACGATGGTTGACTTATGCTGCTGCCCACTTGGTGATGAGTGTAAAGCATGTAGAGAGACATACAATTCCATAGATGCACTCTGAAAGAGGGTTTTATTTACCTGCCTTTTCTGTGCTGGATTGAGGGGGGGGTGGTGCCTATGTGGAGCACTCCTTTGGTTAGAGGCAGGGACAGACAGGTCGACAGTTCATCACAGGACCACATAGAGACAAATGAGACAGACCATTCAAGCTCTCAATAACATCTAGGGACAGTTTAGAGTTGCCAATAATCTGTGGGAGGAAACCAGGGTACTGTGAGAAAACCCATGTGTGCACGGTGAGAACGTGCAAACTCCACGGAGAAAAGTTGCAGCTGAGTTTTGAATCTGCAGCCTTCTGGCTATGGGGTTAGAACCCCCCCCTCCAAAAAAAAAAAAACCTAAAAAAAAACCCCCAAAAAAACTAAAAATAAACTGCAGACCTCCAAAAAATTTATCATGACAAACAGATTTGTTTCAATTATGCATTAATCCCATTCACCATACATGAAGATAACATGTGGTTCAAAAAGCACAGGCAGAGAACGTCTCTTTTTTTCTCTCTCACAAGGAGAATCTGCTTCACACCTTTCGGTAGCATAAACTTTTTAAATCTGTCATGCATTCTTTGCACATTACTGCAAGTTGAGGATGAACACCTGCAGATGACTGTTAGTAGTGTTGAGTGGTAACTTGGTTGTGTTGCAGTTATTAGAAAGGTTATTAAGTTGAGTGGTGTGGGAGGTCAGAGCAGGTTTCCAGAAAAGTAATTGTTTTGTCTTTCTGCAGCAGCACAGAGGTGCTGCATTATCTACAGATCTACCCATACATCTACCAATACACTTACCCACACATCTATCTGAGGCAGAGGCTTTTAAAAGGGTTTGCCACAAAGCCCATCATTGCGAACAGCACAAATGTCCAGGACAGCATTACAAATAATTACTGCTAGATGAAAGAGACAGATTTTGCCTGAAACTTGAAAATTATGTTTCAGCAGATAGCTGTAGAAAAAGACAATGAACAAGCTAACTGAAAAGGCAGCTCAAAATGATAAAATAGTTCAATCAAATAAGAGAACAGATGCACAGTGTCCAAGGCTGAACAATATAACATAACACAAATTAGTGAATGGCATTTGATCTTAATGTCAAGTGAACTCAGCAGACATAAAATGAGAATATTAATCTCTGGTTCATTTGAGATTGCTTCCTTTTTGTAAGCACAAGGGCGTAAAGAACTCAATGGAGGAGATGAAGAGTGTAACAAATGTGGCACTATAAGATCTGGACAGGTGAGGTAGAGAGTGTCATTTTAACTGTGGAAGCATTTAAGAGGAGTGGAAATAAGGAGCTATGAGTTGATAGATCATTATAATAATAACAGGGTTACTAGCAAACATTTAGAATATAACTGTCATCAGTGTCAAGACTCATTTCCTCTAGTGCTTTACTGTTGCTGTTGAAAATAACTGTGACAATAAAGTTAGTTGACATTTTATTTTAGTTTTTTATTAAAAAAAAAACAGTCAATGAAGATGAATCATACAACACACATATATTTCACATTTAAATAACTTAAACTTAATTTTTGTCCCCTTGGCTAAAACCAAAATATGTCAAAATGCTAAAGACGTTTTAGATTTTTAAGTGGTTATCATAGAAGCTGAAGTCCAAGAGGCATGTATTCACAGTGAAATGGTTATCTCACATAAACCAAAAACTAATCCCTTCCCACTTGCATTTCCCAGTCTGTATTAAGCATGTTTCCAACATTGATTCATCTCTATTGCCATTATTTCCGCTCCCCTGCATCTCTCTCAGACCTCTCCAATCACTCTTGGTCCTTCTCTCTTGCTCATGTTTAATCAGTCCACCCAGAGCTTGTCTCTGCAGGGAACTGTGAATTATTGATGCTAGAGCCATAAAGAAATGGAGGGGAAACAGCAGGAAGGATAAAGGGAAGAATGAGGTAAAGGAAAGACAGAACATTTCCCTAAAATGGCTGATGAAGATGAACAGATTAGAAGATGAGCAAAGAAAAAGACAAAGAGACAGAAAAAGACAAGAAAGAACAAGAATTTTCAAATATACTGTTAAAAATTAATAAGGAAGCTCTGCTCTTGTTTTAACCAATGGCCAGTCATGCACTGGGTCATGGACCTTCAGCTGTGAAGCTAACTTCACAAAAACATGGAGGAAGGAGACAACCTAAACATTTGGATTAACCCTTCATACCCCAGTGAGTGTCTGAAACAGTTCAAGGGAGAAGAATACTGGTATAATAGTTGTGCCCCTGATTCCAAGCCTCAAGATTGTTTATATTTGTTAATTAGTGGAGTGACATTTAGTTAATAAAAGCTAAGTTGAAAGGTTGTAGAGATCATGGTGAATGTGTGGGCAATTAGAATGAAGTTTAATGAGGAAGTAAAGAATTAGTGTTTAACTGTCTGAGAACTTTCTAAAGATGTTTTGGTTACTTTACACCCATCAATCCTTTACTTGTTTAGAAAAATAAAGTTAAACTTCAGATTTTTTGAGTTTCTGTGGAAAGGTTATGAACAAAAAACATTTTAGTCAGAGTGGGGCCAAAACCAAAGTGGATTGCTTCCATCTTAAAACAAGTTCAGTCACAAAGGTTTTATAGTGGTCCATGCAGACCATAATTATTATTTTTGTATTTCAAAGCTATTCCAGCAGAAATCTGGGCTTCACCAGACATGCTACAGCTAGCAGCTGTTGTGGCTATTTACACATGCAAATAACCTTACAATTCAACAAAAATAACTGGATTGCAAAGTCTAAAGGTTTATAAAACAGCGTTCAGGTGAACTGCTCTGCTAAAAAAAATTTTTTTAAGACTGTAGCAATCCATTTTGGTTCACTTGGACTAACCACCAGTTCATCATCCAGTTAGAATTAAACTTTTTTTTCCAAACTGGGACTGTTCATAAAAGCTATCGTTAACATCTAAACTATTCATAACCTTTCCACAAAAGCTGCTTTCAAAATATCCAAACCAATGCTTTAATAAAAATAGTTGAAATTACATGTTTATATTTTGTTAAACACTGCGTACGTTAATATATGAAGTGAATTAATTTTGAGCAAATCAAAATAATTTTCTATTTAGAAGATGGGAGGAGGTGCACACTGTAATCTTATTTGGTAGGTTATCTTAATGAAATTAGTGAGATTGATTTCAACAAGTTGAGCTCCTCAAACATTCATCCTCATGGTGTTATACAGTATAGTTATATGCACATACTAAAACAAACATCAGTAGTGTTTGTAAGTCTAAAAGAGAAAAAATAATGATGAATTCATACAGTAATGTGAGATTCTTGGGCAAATTCAACACTACAAATGTGTGGATGAAGCAATCATTAAGACAGGGGTTTCAAAATGTGAGAAAAGCCTCCCTAAAAGAGCTCTGGACATTTATTTGGGTGGCTTTAAATTGCAGGTAAAGAAATATATCTGTAGTTATTAAATAAATAAATCATATGCAATATGTTTCAACTAACATAATTCCTAATAAACCAATAATCTTTTTAATGTTGTGTTTTAGGCAAAAGGTAAAAAGATTTTGTCCACATAATTTGATGCTGTCTGACACACAGCAATCTACTCTCCAGGCTTTAGGTAAGGATCTCATGATACTTAATGCAATTAAAGAAATTAAATATGGAGCCCTCTTATTAGAAAACAAAGTAGACGCACTTGTTGGATTTCTTTTTTTTTTTAATCTGTAAATGACATTAAAAACCTCAAACTATGATGTCTGTTATACTGAATTATCCAAAGGAACACATAGAAAGCAAAAACTTTGCCATGGAATTTGTTTTTATTTATTTATTTTTTAAAAAGTCTACAACTAATTAAAGTCAAAATGATAATATCTGTACATAATAGAAAAAAAAGACAGCCTTCACATCTGTCACCCTAAGGAAGCATTCAGAAGAAACCTTTAAGGTAAATTAAAACTAATCATGGCACCATGCAGGGAAAGAGAGCATTTACTGTAAGTGTTATGCTGTAAACAAAGTGTGTGGGAAGAAAAGTCTGACATCAAGCCCTTGAGGGCAGACTAAAACCTAAAAGTCTGAGTAACAGCAGGTGCTGCCACTCTAGCAAATCAGGTGACTTCTTGTATACGGTGCTATCTACAATGTTTGTCAGCCAGGAGAATAACAATAAGGTCATTTTTTGAGGTAAAATTTATTTGAGTCTCAGTGATTTTTAGAAAAGAAAAGGTGAAATGTACCGTAGACAGTAGTGACTGAGAAATGGGAAATCTATCAATAATGTGCAATGGTTTTATAATATTGGCAGAACTATGTGTCCAGGTCTGTTTTTAGTTCACAATTAAAGGAACTGAAAAAGTTAAAACACTGTGAAGCAGAGGCTTCAAGTTGAAAAAAACAAAACAAAACCAACAATCTCTTTATACAAATAAAAACATATCAGCAATAATGTACTGTAAAAAACACAAAACAGCATTAAACATAATGTCAAACACAATAAAATATGCTAAATATTTGGCTAAAAATAAAGATTAAAAAAAGTACTATACTGTTAGGATTTTTCTGTACATTTAGGTTAACAACTGGAATTATTAATGCTGGTCTCCATACAGTGTGTAGAAGCATAATTAAAGTAGGAAACAAGCAGAACTTTTTATCATCATTCTATTTTTTTCTGAACAAAAACACAGCAGGGGACACCCTGGACAGGTCGGAGGTCCCTCACAGGGCCACATAGAGACAAACAGAACAAACAACCATTCACGCTCATACCTAGGGACAATTTAGAGTTACCAAAGTACCTAACATGCATGATTTTGATTTGTGGGAGGTAACTGCTGTTCACAGCTGTGAAGTGACAGCTCTAACCACTGTTCCACCGACAAATGATGTGTGCAGTGCAACTCAATAGCAAACTCAAGCCTAAATCTTTTACACTGTAATAAATAGTATGCATGAAAAGTAACACTAAATGTAGTAGCCTATATGTAGGCCTACTGTATATATAAATGTTGTATACTTGCGCTTTCATTTTTCTGGTCCCCTCGTCTTGAATCAAAACCTTTGATTCTCGTGCTGAGGGAAACCTCCATGGTCCCAATTAAACAAACTCATGAAGTGCGGTAACGTAGCCCCTCTGAGAGAACTTCCACATGTGAAACTTCAGTGTGACAGTCATGATTACGGCACATATTCTCCCAACATTTCAAACTGAGCTCATTTTCCATCAGAGCACGTTTTATTTCTGCAGACACATTGCATTCAGTGATATTCTGAAGTAGTTTAAACCACTTTCTAGTCAACTTTAATAAAAAAAAAAAATCAAACTGTGAAAAAAGTTCTTCAACTGTATTTACAATTATGCTTTCAAAGATGCTCCCCCAATATTAAAACCGGACTGCATTAATCCGTTATTAGTCACAGAGCTTTTGCTTTAATCATCCAGATTTATAAACAGTGAGACTAAGCAGCGTTTTGCTTATTTTTAATAAGTGTATCATTTAATTAAAGCTACTCATGAGTGTCCAGAGTTAACTAGCCATTTGTGAATTGTCGTCCACCATAGAGGACACATTCACAGCAGAGAAAACCTACTTAAACATACCAAACAGATGATTAGATGGTATTATAGATTTAACCTCTTCAAGCTACAGATGTGTTTCACACTGAGATTCTGTATTTTAATGTAATACATTTATTTCCATATCATATGCAGGCAGTAAATTGGTTTAATGACTTTAGGACCTAAGCCCCCCTTCAGGGCTTTTCTTTAATGTGATACAAACAAATTACTTTAAATCATTTAATCTGAATGAGATTAGGAGGAGATCTGTGTCATTTCACGTGTTTGCACCTCAGTTGCTTAAAATGTAATTAATGTCGCATTTTGCTAATTGTGTTGTCTACATAGCCTAAAGCATTGTGCCGTTCGAGTTCCACTGCAGAGTTAGATATTTGATATCTGTGCAGAAGACCCCATTTGCATGAGAGCTTTTAAGTGTTTGACTTTATCTGCACTCATTTTGGATGCTCAGCAAAACAGCATCTTATTACATCAGCCATGCAAAACCCATCCATCTCCCCCCCCCCCCTGAATTTTAAATCAAATTAGTGCGGACATCACACTTGTTGTGTGTCTGAGAAGTTTTTAAGAGATTCCTACACTACTTATAAGTGTTTGCGTATTTCTCTAAATCGAATAATGTTTTGAGTGTAATAATGAGATGACGGCAATGAGCTTCATGTAAGCCTAAAACATCACTAGTATGCAAAGCATACATCAGAGTAGGTTGGTCTGTGTGGTTGCTCCACCGAGCCTGAGATTTAAAGATGCCTTTGCTCACCACAGAACACAACAAATGTAAATGTAAATTCATTATCAGTTTCATCTATGAGATGCTGTTTGCAGCTGAGATAGAGATGCTGAACATACTGTCACCTGCAAATAATGAAGTCTGTTTTACAAATGGTACACATATTGTTTTCAACTTTTTATTAAGATGGAGCCTCATGAGTCAGTCACAGCTAGAATGATAGATGGCTTACTGCAAGTATTGGAGACTAATTCACTTTTTGGCTTTCTCTTTTTATTGAAGGTGAAAAGGCAATATTTTCTGTGTCTGTGTGTTCGTTTGTCTGGCTGTTAGCAAAATGTATCACGACTCTGATTAAATTTTAATGAAACTTTCAGAAAGTAATGACTGGATGTACATCTACAACTGATTACCTTTTGGAGTCAACCCCATTTAAGATGGCTGCCACAGCTAAGCACCTCTAGCAAACACAAAAAATGACTACATTTCTGTCCATTTTAAAGCTATTGAGCTAAGGTTTGGTGTGTTAGTAGCTGAGATTCATTTAAAACACTTACTCTGAGCCTTAATTGATTGCGTGAGCTCTGTTTTTAAAACTTTGCCATTAACGATTGGCATCAGCTCGGTTTCAAGAACCACAAGACAGAATTTAATGAAACTTTCAGAGAAATGCTCGGCCTAGTATTTCCTAATGTTTAAGACTTGATATCTCTTCTTTCTTTCTCTGATATCAAGTACCAAACTTAATGGTGGACTTAAAAATAGAGATATTTCAACAACTCAAATCTCAAAACATCTATACATATGCAAATGAGTTGTGTTGAAGCTGAATTCCTGTCTGTGCCACGGAAAAACGCTGTGGAGAAATGGTGTGTAAGCCAACTCGTGGAAGTTTTTTATGTGTTTTGAAGTTCTCTGAAATGACCATCAACCTGTGGCCTTGACAAGCATTACTTTGAAAAGTTTTAAAGATATTATCAGATGTGAACTTGTAGATTGTGTACAGCACTTGGACCCTCTACAAAACTATGTCAATAAGCCACTATCATTATCCTTTGCGGAGGGAAAGAAGAATCATTTGCACACATATAGAGGTTTCAACTACTCTTACTGTTACTGTAATGCACTTTATAGCTTTATAGTGTATGAATCTGTATTCTGTTTATCTATGTCTCAATAAGGACTCCCTGGAAAATATGACTCTGTATCTCATTGGTGTCTTTCTGTTTTAATAATGTCTGAATAAAAGTGATGTAACATTACCCCAGTATGTAGTTTACCACCTATTTAATTAATACACTTTGTCTCAGAGGGTTGGGCTAAACAACTATGTCTAATTACTGCTGTTCTGCCACTGGAAATGTCACCAAGTTTGTATTACAATTCATTCTCATGTACTCAGACGATTCTGCTGCTGTGAACGTTCTGCAGGGTTCTGGACATGCTCATGGTCCAGTGACTGATGAATCTGTTAACTGGCATGACCAGTCTTTTCTCAAGATTAATGTGAAAAGGACCAGAGAGATCTTTATTGATTTTCGAAGGAAGCTCTGCCCTCTGGCACCCTGTGCAATTAAACAAGCACTAGTGGCAGAAGTACATCGGTAGAAATACCCAGGCACTAGCATAAATTTGTAGTATGTAGAACGGTAAATCAGTATCTGTTTCTTTTAAGAAAGCTGCTAAAGGTTTCATGTGTTTGCTGGCTTGGACATCTCTATTTGACAATAATAAATTGTAACAAATTACATGAGTTGTGCAGCACTTTTTCTGAGCTTTTGCTTATATATTGTTATTGTTTATACAAAGAGAAGCTCCTCTTAAAGACTTGGAATATTGTTTTTGATCTACTTTAACAGTATTGTCAACCCAACAGTCATATTTACTCCTAACAAGCACATGTCATTATTCTACCTTTTTCATGTCCAACTTTAACAGCAACAAGCTTAGTGATCCTAGCAGCGTTCTCTCGCCTATTGTTTTGAATGGAAATTATGAATTTATTTATTTCGTGCTTTTTTGATCAAAGTTCTCCTAAGCTCCTTACGGCCAGTATATCTGTTTATTGTCATAGCTTTGTCCCTCATTTAAACACTATTCTGGAGTCTTCTTGGGAAAGGGTGATCAAAGAGTGTTTTTGTTTAGTGGCTTAAGACAGAGATATGTTTCACTTAAACTTAGTTGTTTTTGCAGCATGGTTAAAAAAAAAAAAGCTTTTAAATAATTTCCACTGACTTATTTGATAATTATGTGATATTACCTCTTTTTTTTTGTTACTTTACATACACATGTTTAGCAACCTAATCTTTCTTTACAAGAATGAAGTACAGTGAGGAAACAAGGACAAGCTGGAGCTTTTATAACAGCAGAGGCAGAGATTAAAATGTACCGTTTTGGTTCACTGTTACCTGGCAAAACGGGAAATTAGATCAAAATGAGCAATGAGATAAAAAAAGTAACATGACTGCTGATAGGAGGCTGCATAAGCACTTTCAATTATCAGCTATTTCTTTCTCTTAAAGATAAAAAGTGTCCCCCCACCAATAAAACAAAGAACAAATAAATATTAGGAGAAAAAACAACTGTGATATAATTATAGGACAATATGTAGATGATGGGATTTTAAAGCTGCTTTTTTTTACATGGATACACTCACATGCTAAGTTTGCTACACCTTTAGTTTGTTGTATTTTCTTTATTAGCATGAGAATATTGTGCATGCCTTTAATAGAAAAGCTGCTCTCTGAAACTAAAAATATACTAAATAATGAGCTTAATACTGTGTAAGAGTGCTTTAATACTACTGCTGAGGCCCTCATACTTCTCTTATAAACAATACTTTAGCTTTGTTCTGGGCCTAAGATTGCAAACTATTGCAGCACAAAAACAAACAAAACAGAATATAAGAACTATGTAAGCATCAATGCAATCTAAAATTATGGAAATCTTGAAGACAGTTGGAATAGGCTGTTGTATGTTTTGTTTCCTAACTAAACTACATGTCAGTGTAATCAATGTGACTCATTAGAGTGATTCTGACGTGCCAAACTGAATGAATAAATGTTACAGTTCAATCTACAGTAAACAGGAAAAAAGTAAAATAAAATAAAAAGTCCCACTGCCACCATAGGCTCAACCCGACTTATTTAATGTATCTGAAGTTTACACAAAATTCCAAACTTTGCTACTGAAGAGATGCAGCCTATTTTCAATTGTTCATATAGAGTTTTGGACACAGTGACCCATTTGTGTTGACCATTCACAGGTTTCACCTAGGGCAGCTTTGTGATGTTAAACATTATTTCACATTTATTTCAACCTTTGTGATGCCGTCACTTTAGTAAAGCAACAATAATGTGTAACCACCGTCTGTCAAGTTCCACAGAATTTGCACTTTCCACATCTTTGAGTCTTCCTTGACAACTGATGGTGAATTTTGTATAGTTATAAACTGAAATAAGGGAAACTCCGTAAGCAGCTTCTCAGAGCACTTCTGTTGAGTGCACTTTCCACATTTTACTGAAAGCACTTCATGAACTAATAAAACCAATTCAACTGATCATTACACCGCCACAGTTTCAGGGCTTCTAACATCCAGGAAACTAATTATACAACATAAGACACACTCTGGTTGTATAGTACAACCAAATAAAACACAGTTTTAACACTTTAAATAACAATTAAGTTAAATTTACAGCTGCATTTAAGTTTGGAAAGCACTTTAGCGGTTTTCTTTGTGTTGTATTTTAACTGTCTACATTTTCTTTTTTTCTCTGACCTCCATTCTTTCTCTCTGCTTGCTGCCCAAGGCTTTGACTGGATGATGCTTTAGACACACAGACCGAGCTGTCCTTGCTGCTTACATTTTCCTCTCAAGGCGGTTAGACACACAGGTCTGCATCTGTATGTGAGTGCTGTTGTCAAATTGCCTCCACACCTTCCGCTGATGTGATGCCTCAGAGTGCAATCCCATTTCTTTTCATTTAACGAGCCTGGTGTATGAGATAATGCTGTGCCGACTTGATTTAAACCTCCAAATCTAATCCTGGTATATTCAACGCAAGCAAATGTATTAATTAAAACATCAGATTTCATAAGGTAAAAACAAAAAAACTTGAGATGTGCTATGATTTTGCTATTAAAAGTCTAAACATCAAAACATTGTAGTTTTAGATCAAATTAGAGATGTTTAACTTGTGGAAATAGAATAAACACTTTTGAGTGAGTGTAAAATGTCGTTTTGCACACTTAAAAAACACTCATGACAATTTTCTAAACTTTATTCAACTTTATTGATTCGTATTTACAGAAAAGGAGATGAAAGAGTGAACTGCACAGAAAACCACCATCACATACTGTGTTTAATCATGTACATTTCTCCTTTATTTGCCTGGTATTTTCTGTAAATATTATTTAGGTTTCTATGTAGTGGGACTGCACTTATTCATGGTCTGTGAAGACTGTGAATGCAGATACAACAGCGCCTTATTTCTGGTGTTTTTGAAGGGTCAGTTTGATTCTGATCTAAAGGGTTAAACATTAAAAGTCCTGGAAAGAGACATTCAGAGGCAGCGATAGACCAAAATCTTTTGTGTTCTGCAAGTTAACACGATTATTTATTTAGGATGTCTGGTCTGGTGACTTTAAGATAAGCTCAAACAAATTTCTTTCCTAGCTAGGAACGAAGGTGATAAATTATTCTAAACAAAACATCCACCTGTTTGTTTTATGTTAAAACATATTCTGCTCATGAATCAATTCACATCAGCATTTCACTCATGTTCCCCTGTCTTTTTGCAAGCTGAGATGGAAAACAAGACTCATTTATGTAGAAGCAAGCATGCTCACATAAAAAAAAGCTCAAATAATTCCTCTAAATGTTTTCTGATTGGTGAAAAATGCACACCATAGGCAATTGTGTTTATTTTATAGAAGTGCTGATACTCAACCGGTAAGTTAAAATGAAGAAAATAAATAAGTAAATGAATAACATTTACATACAGAAAACTGCTGGTTTGAAAATATTTTCCTTTAAGGAAACAAAGTGGCAAACAGCAAGTTGTTCTCAGACCCAGAAGTGGCAAATGTGCATCATTCAGATGTGAAAGTACAACATAACTGAACATAAAAGAATAAAATAGATGATAGCACTGAATGGTCTTCCTTCTCCCCTTTTAATTCAGTTGGATATAAACATTCTTTTATGCATTCACTTGAGTGCTTTATCATATTTTTTATCTCCCTGGGTAGGTGTTGTTCTTTTGGTTGCTTCACACTGAGAAAAGCACTTAAAAGCATGTTGAAGCTTTCACAAAGTCATACAGCTGTGGTTCTTATTTTCTTTAAAAATAAAGTTTTACTTGATCATTTCTGTTAAACATTTGGCACTAAGCATGTTCAAATTCTTACCACCATTAATATATTCAAACAAAGACATACAGTATAACAAAAACATCCAAAAATTGAAATCAATCACTAGATAGGCACTGGTGAATTTGTTATCAGGCTTGCTTTAGGCATCTGACATATTTATGTCAATAAATCTTAATTGGGTTTACCACTCCATTATCATTTACTGATTAACTTAAATGATTTCATTTCCATGGTGGCACAGTGGTGCAGTGGTTAGAGCTGTTGCCTCCCAGGAAGAAGGTTGCAGGATGGCTTCCCGACCTGGGGTCTTTCTGGGTGGCGTTTGCATGTTCTCCCTGTGCTAACATGGGTGTACTCCAGTTTCCTCCCACACACCAAAAAACAAGCATGTTAGATTAACTGGTGAGAGTGAATGATTGTTTGTCTCTATATGGACTTGTGACATGTCCTGGGTGTCCCCTGCCTCTTGCACAGTGATGGTTGGAGATAGGAGAGGTAAAGAAGATGGATGAATTTTATTTGCTGTCAGGCTAAAACGTAATGTGCCACTTTATCCCAACCTCCCCCCTATTTTTGTTTTACAGACAAGCGTTAGAACCACAGTTTAAAAAAACAAAATATTTAAATGACCCTTTCCCGAACCAGTATTTTATCAATTAGCAGCTATTCGATTCATCAAATAAAACGGTCCAACATGCATACTAATAGGATTAGTACAGTAGGAGTTTGTTTCTGACCAAACTTTAAAAATATTGAATACAGAGAAACCGATTACTCCCTCTCTTGCTAAATTAGAAAGAACAAGCTGACTTTCTCCCTTTAATTTTACCAGTAAAGTAAAATGCGCCCTTGTTATTTATAATACACTGGCAGGCCTGTCAAAAGCAAATGCTGATCATTTTACTGCAAAGTTTTAACTCCAAATATCAGGAAATGTGTGAACAGCTTCTAAAATTTTGAGCTTGTGTGAAGAGAAGCTTCGTTTAGTTATTAGAAACATGTCAATCAATGATCCTCACTTAGATTTTAAACAGCCTTTTTTTTCTTTTTTTTTTTTTAAACCAAATTATATTGTTTCTTGGTTTTGTAGGATTTAATTCCTCACATAAATTATATTATGGTAGTAGCACAAAAACTGAGCCACAATTCTTGAGAATATTTTTTTCCCCCCATTAAGTA
>JAOXNZ010000155.1:19568073-19585411 GCA_028566095.1 Kryptolebias brasiliensis
GTGGCAGCCAAAGTAACATACAGCCTGTGTGTGATTAAATTATTTGAAAGCACATGCCAGCAGTTTTGCATGTTCTATATACATATATATATATACACATCTTGACAACACGTAATTGCCTTCTCCAATAACTGAGTTTTTTCCACTATTCACTGCCTTAACATCATTTTACGTCTTCTCACAAAATATAAATCAGTAATTTTTAGCTTCTGAGTAATTTCTGAGTGAAACCTGTAACTAACCTGTAACTAAACACTAACCTGCCTTTCAGCCCACAAGGATTTATTTCTCTCTTGTGCCCTTTTCAAGTCTCTTGCTTTGGCTTTTTTTATTTTTCTGTCTGAATTCTTTCATCTATTATGCTCCAACTCTCCCTCTGCCTCTATCATTGTCTCCTTCTGTCTGCCATTATTTCTTGCTCCCAGAGTCCCTGTAGCTCCTCTCTGCCTCTTTATTTTCCTTCACCAGTCCCCGCGGTCCCCATTATAACGATTAACAGAGGACTCTTTTCTTCCTTGGGGCAGGAGTGATCATGTACAGTTACACTAAGAGCCAAGAACAAATGTGTACAGTGGCAAAAGTTTGGGAACCCCACTTATTTACCCTGATGACCTAAGTGAGAATGAAAAATTTAAGCAACATTCAAACAATACACTAGTGGCTATCTTCTGTAAAGTGTTTGAGAAGTATAAAGGAACAAGACACTACATAAGAGTCGGTAGAATAAAACCTTTTCATTGGCATCACCACGAATTTCAGCATCAGAACTTTGCATCTTGACTGTACTAATACATTCTGGCAACTAGTTCTGTGGACTCATGTATTTAAAATAGAAAACACTTTTTGGCCACAATGAGAAAACAGACATTTTTTTGTTTGTTTTGTTTTTCAAGGTAAATGGGTAATGCACACTTTCATATCACAATATTATTTGAATAGATGGAAAAGATATCCCATTAACAGCACGATATTGATTCTTAACATATTTATAATGAGCAACCTTTACCAAAGCAAGCAATACTACTCCAAAGGACCTAAATTCTCAAAAACAAGATCTGAAAGTCAAGAAACTGACAATAAAAGTATGTCAACAGCAGAAGTAATGATCATTTAACTAACTGCCTATAGATTGATCACATTTAAATGTTTAAAGGCTAGATCATTTTCTGCTTTATTTGTTTGTGTTGAACTCATGCATAAGTGCAAATTTTGACCATTTTTGTTTTGACTTTGTTTTTAAATAAAGGAAATGAAAACACAAAAGAATTGGTATTTTTATTTATTTAATTAGTTAATGTATCTCTTCATCTAATTGCAGTTATTACCTATAATAGTACCTATAATGGGTTCAAGTGCTCTACATTTGTTTGTTTATGTATGTGTGAAGCCCTGGGTTGTATGGCTATTATGTGTGTGTATTTTTGGGTGTCTGTGTGTTAGCCTTACAAGAAAGGTAAATGTACATTTGTCTTTTTGTATGTAGTATTTGCTTGAGTGGACAGATGAGTGTAATAAAGATAGGAGGCTTCATTAATACTGGTCATTAAGAGGCCCTGAGAGCTGAGTCAGCAGAAACACACCACTGAGCTAAATGAGACACTAAAAGCAAACTCTTGATTTCTTTACCTTTTGCAGTATTTCTCTTCCTTCAAGAACTAATGAGAAAAACACAGATTCACAGAAGTGGCAGAAAGAAAATTAGTTCAAGGCAAAAGTAAGTGAGAGGACATGACAGGAAAATACAAAAACTAGTGAGAGACAAGCACATCCAAGAGGAACGTCGGGGATGAAAATATCTAAAGACAAGAGAAAATAAAAAATACATACAGTTTAAAAAGTTATAGGTAATATTTGATTGTAATGTACTGACAACAATCTAAGGTATTTTTAACTGTTTAATATTTTTCACATAATAGCAGCTTGATACTCAAAATGGTTTGGCACAAAAAACCTGATAGTCTCTGACTCTTCAGTTCTTTGACCAAATCTGCATCATGGCTGCTTTAAAACCACCGACTACATCGTCTTAAGGTGAAATGTCAAGAACTCAGACAGAGGGTTTGTAGATTGTTACTTGTACTTCAAAAGTAGTGGCACTACAATAAAATAGACTAATCAATAAATCAAACTATTGTATATACTGTTTATTGTGTCAGAGTTAAAAAACTAATAGTAGTTATACCTTAAAAGTATTTAATTCCAGTCAAATTGCTGTAAATATTACTGTGTCCCCAAAAATAGTAAAATGTTTTTGCCTCTCGTTAGGAATTAATGTTGTCAGAGTTTTTATAAAAATTACTGCATATTTTTGGCACTAGGCTTGAATTTTGGAAGGATTGTTTCAACAAGATTGCCCCTACAGAAAAAAAAACACATGAATGTCACATGTGAAACACAATAATTCAATATGTGACATATGCAAAATGCCTTTTGTGGATATTCCCGGTGTGGACAAACAAACAAACAAACAAACATGCTGAATTAACATGCAAAACTCATGTTTTGCACATGTTTTTTGTGCAATTTTGGAACATGTTCAACTTGTTCATATGATCTCATGTGGTCATGTGATTTTCCACATGTGAAAAACGCAGTAAATTCATTTTTTCATGCTTTTTTCTGTGAGCGGGGTTGATATCCAAGATGCTTACAGTATCTTGTGCTTAGTAGTAGGTAAAGAACTATGCAGCGTAGGGCTCCCGGCTGTCAAACACAGCCAAGAAAAATGAAGAAAACAGAAACTCATAGTTTTAAAGTGCAACTGAGTTATGTGATTCATAATTCTTAAGTCCTGACCCAAACTTGATTACCTGTGCCCAAGGCCCACATCGTAAAGCGCTAGTGCTCATAGTTTTGAACAGCTGAGGGTTTATTTTTTTGTGCCTGGCTACACATTTTTCCCAATATCTTATCTACCGCCCCTTCGACGAGCTGGTGGGAGTGGGCAAGAAACCGGAAAAGAGTAGATGGGAGACAGAGATGAAAGGACAAAGACTTTGGCCCCCATGAGGACAGAAAACAGACAAGAGAAGTGGATAAACACAGAAAGATAATAGAGCAAGGCTTGGCCTATGGGGAGTAGTGTAATCTGAAAGCAAGAGACCAGAACTGTCAAGGGCCAGCTGATGAAATCTAACAGAAAGAAGGAAAAATAAGGAAAGAAAATGGAGTGAGATGTTGGACCACAATTAAAAGTTAGTGAAGTGCAATTTTTTAAAAAAGCCTATTTTAGTATTGGTTGATTTTTTTTTCCTAAGGCAATTCCTTTGTTTAAATCTTCTGCCACTGCTTTTACCTCCTCTTACTGCATTCACGTTCTCTGCACTTTTTCCTGTTACAGTTTATTTCCATTTCCAAACAACAGGAGGGTTTTCTGAATCTTTAGGATCCTGTTTAGTCCCCATTGCTGAGGATGATTTCTGCTTCTTTCAAGATTGCTTCATGCTGAATACCTATTCAAGCCAAATCTTGTGATGACTGCTCAGCCCTAAAAGAAGTCAGGAAACTGTAGTTATTGTAAAGCTGAGAGGACACAATGAAACTGTAAAACTCTTTATCAATATAGTCACAAACAAAAAGTGGCCAGGAATGATGGAAAGTGCTGTTTACTAAAAAAAGCTAAAGAAAATATCAAATTGTATTTTATTACCCTATATAGACGAAAACATAAGGATTATGATTTAAGAGTAAAAGACATCCGTGCTAACTAAAGTGATGTCCATTTAAAAGTCAATAAAAGCATTTGTTTATTTTTAAAAGGAAAAACTCCAGTAGGCTTGAGTACTTTAGAAGATACAGAAATGTTATGTCATGATGGATGTGTGGCATGCCGGCATCAAGTTATCTGACAGATGATTTAAAATAATTTTAACAATAGCAGTCAAGTAGGTAGCCAACTAAGGAATGAGTCAATAACTGAAGTGTACAAATGAAGCAGATGAAGCCCATTGAGTGTGACTTCAGCTTCTTTTATGAGTTTTGGTAATATTACTAATAACGATCAGTGTTTATTTTTGTTTTGGTCATATTTCCTTTTCTTACTTTAAAGCATTTTATTACTCAACCCACGGAGCAGGCAGGTATGATTTTTTTACTTTATTTATTTTTACAAATTTACCATCTAGCCTGCAGCATGTGTAGAGACAATAAGTATAGCAAGTGAATAGTAGATTTATCAATGATACTAGCTAGAAGAATTATAACATTATATATATATAAGTTCACTGTCTTTCATAAATATGACAAAGATGTTTTATAAAAATGTTGCTCTGTCTGACCAGGTTGGAGGTGGCACTCAATAGTGCATATAACTATCACAAAGTATGACATGTTTTTATTGTTAGGACATTAAAACACTCCATTTGATTATGTTTTTATGGAGTGAGCGCACATTCTAAAAGCTTCATAAACAAACTGCATTACCCATAAATCCTTTAGCTCCCTTAGCTGCTGAGTTAATTTATTTGCCAAAGGAAGACATTTACTACTTAAGGGAAAAGCAGAGCTCATTTACTGACTTTTAATAAATTTCTAATTAATTTTGAGTTCAATAGGTGTTTAATTGAAATTATGTAGCTTTCTGAACTTATAGCTTTAAACAAGCACATCTAAAATAAAATCTTACTTATGTAACAGTCCTTTTAATTATTTCTTTTTTTCTGTGAAACAACAAACAGGAATGCAGGTTAGCTAACTACAATCATAATGCATCAAAAAAAGTAAAAGAAGAAAAGCTAACCTAAGGAGGAGACAGGAACTGAAGGTGAGGTTCCATATGAGAAAAAGTTAAACTGATGTATGAACATTGTTGATGTCTGTTTAGATGTACCTAAACTTTCTGAATAAACAAATGAAGACAAATATAATAAAGCTTAGAAATATAGACCTTGGTAATTTCATACTAACTATAGTAATTTCAAAATTATTGACAATGTGATAAAATGTGCAGAATAATTAGGCCCGAGCAGCTAAGCGCTGCGAAGGTCTATTGTAATCATGGTGTTTATTTTTCTTTTTTTCCGTTATGCTTCCGTCAAATGAATTGGCTTTTTGGAGGCCTAAACATATTTGAAAGCTCACCAAACTTGGCCGACGCATCCGGCCTGTGTGAAAATGACTTATTTTAAGGTTGTTGCAAAGATCAGAACTGAACAGAAACAGAAGGTCGGATTTTTACCCCATTTTGGACGTTTACAGCCTCTGCATTTAATCAAACTCCTCCTAGAGAGTTTGATTGATCGATTTGAAACTTAGTTAGTTTTCTCATAAGGCATGGCCGAATAAAATTATCAAAACGGTGAGTTTTTGTGCATGCTAAAGGGGCGTGGCCAGGCCTCAAACTTTCAGATCTTGCCATGAAACACGAACCTGTTATATCTCCTACACAAAAACTCACTGACACCAAACCTTCAGTTATTGATCCACATCTGATCCCCTACAATACTCAATAGTCAAATCATGACATCATTTAAGCCACGCCCCCTGACAACAGGAAGTGTAATGTTTTACTTTGAAGGGTCCCTATCTGACTCCTTTGACCTAATCAACATGAAAGTGTGTCCAGTGACAGAAGACAGGTTGGTGTAACTTGGCCTCCAGCATTGACAGGTTTTGGTGGAGGGCGTGGACGTGGCAGCATGGCGAAGTCAGACGTCACGCCGTTGCCATACGTTTGGCCGAGCTGCACCAAGCTCCCTATGACTGATCCAAATGCAACCCTCAACAGGAATCAACCACAATGTATGGTGGGCGTGGCCTAATTCCTCTACAGCGCCTCATAGAATATGTAAAAAAATCAGCCTCAAGCCATGCTTTGACCGAGAATTATGAAACTCGGTACACATGTATCTTCTCAGGACTTACAAAAAAGTCTCTTGGAGCCATGGTCCAAATCCAACAGGAAGTCGGCCATTTTGGATCAAAGCTGCCATTTTGTCTTTTTTACACACATTGTATCTGATTGAACTTCTACAGCTTTTGAGATGCAGGCTTCAGAATCTCTCAGCTCAGTCTTGAGGCATTGAAGGTCAATAGTTATCAAGTTCAGGAACTCACTGTCAGATTATATAGTTGATCTCTTTTATGATTCACTATCTACTTAAAGAAATAATCAGCTACTGTCTGAACAACAAAGAAAGACGAACAAGTTCCTTTATTTTTCTTGTCATGATCTGCAATATTGTGAATACAGCACACTAGTATTACTAGTAACTTAAGCAAACATGAATATTTACAAGTCTGCTGTTGATATGCTGACACAACTTGAGGAGTAAAGTATAACTCCAATGCTAATAAAGGGGGAACAGTAAATGGGTGCCCAGTTCTAATGAATTTCAAAAAATAGAAATAACCAGCACTGCAAAAATATTCAAAGGTTTTATTTAATAAGGGCAAAAATAGGATTGCTAGTGTTTCAGCTACATGCCATCAACATGCTTGTTACTGATTTCTGACAAACAATGTGTCTATATGGAGATTACAGGGCATCTAAGCCAATCAGAGACAAGCTGGCCAATCAGCCCAAAAAACAGACATCTGTGAGAAACAAGCATTATCAGTGACAAGCAAACAAAAATAATATAACACATTTTGTCAAATTTAAACACATATGAATACATAAAATCACATAAGTTAAAGAAAACAGTTCAACAATTCCTCATTAAGTTCTTTGGGGTTAACTGTCTGTACAGACTGATTCAAAATTATTCCCTTTGTACCAGGAGTTTATCTATGTCTCCTCCTTTTTTTAAAAGCCAGCAAAACTTCTATAGATTCTAGTTTATTCCAACAGTTATATCTTCGTGATACATCATCCAATCTGCACCAGATTTTTAGTGCATCATCAGGGAGCACTGCTGCACACAGTGCTGTGGTACATTAATAACATCACTAAATCCCCGCCCACTCAGAGTAGACACTGAAGATTATTGGGTGACTGCTCCTGTTTCACCCCGTCTATGATATAAGATTGAAACTGTATCCACTAACTCTTGATAACCACACATGATTTGTATCAAACCCTACAGGAAGTCCTGGCCAATCCTTCACCACAAAACAGGAAGTGACAATAACTCCTGTCTGGAAGATCGGATTTCTGCCAAAATTTTAAGACATGCCACCAGACTCATACTAAGCTGGACTGAAGGCTATTTGGAAGATTTGCCAAGCGCGCTGCCCATTGGATGGGTGCGGGAACAGCACAAGAGCATTAGCGACGGGATAGAGGTATCGAAGTTCTAGCGGTCGCCACAAGGACAGAGCGGCGCTGAGCTGCGAGGGCCGTACGAGGTTGCTTGTAGCTTTAATTTTATTTACTCTTGCCTACTGACTGATTTACTTTAGAAGAAGACATTATGGAAGTTAACTGATCTCCCCAAACAGCAAAGTCTGCTTTGATTAGTCAGCTCAAGTCCATAATGTACAAAGAACACTAACTAAAATAGAAAAAATATAAACTGCTGATTTCTTGTTGTCATTTTGGAGCCTTTGGATTTTTTTCTCTTAACATTGTATCGGTCTACCACTGGGTTTGGAAAAAAAGAAAAACACTTAAAAAACATTGAATGTTGTTCAGACCAATTTTTTGCTGATTTAATAATGCATCTTTAAAACTTTAAAAGCAGCAGTTTGAATTTCCGTTTACTGTGTTCATTCATCTTGTCATTGTCTGCATCACTAAAAGTGTAGAGAAGTCATGTAGGCAATGTAAGAAACTGGTAACTTTTGATTCCTGAGTTACGTATTTTTTTAACAGACAAAGTTTGTTTAACAATCAAACATGTGTATAGTCTAAAAGCCTGAGAGTCAGCATGCCATCAATCCGGTCTTCAGTGCTGAAAGGCTGCACCTGCTGAGCCTCGAGAGCCACAGTTTTTATTAGATCTGGATGGCCAATCACCAATTTGTTGGGCATCTCTGCTTCTCTTGCCCCCCTTTTCCCAGTTTCAGTTTAACCATCTCCATGAACCCTTATTCCTGTGTCCACATATCCCGTTTCATGATATCATATGGCTTCAGCGTCTCATTCTTTACAAGTTATTATTCAGTAACATGCAGGTGAGTGGATAATTTCCCAGTGGCTCATCAGTTTATTGAGAAAATAAAACATGGAACTGTGTGATTTATGTTTTATTTTCTCAATAATGACACATAATCAACACAACATATAATCAGGGGTTTTAAAACACTTTGACAACCGCAGTAAATACACAACTAAAAGCCGTTTTCTTCTTTTGTGTATCAAGAGAAGAGTTACTTTTTACTCCCAAAGTCCCCCGTACTAATTTCTGACTCATTCAGCTATGATTTATGAGTGAAGCGTGTCTCCAGGTGCATAGACTGATGATGACTGATAACGTGAAATGTCTGGTTATCCCATTAACTAAAAAGGACTAGTCCATTTATTAAAATTCAGCTAAAGTGGTGGACATTTATTAGATGCTGATAAGATAATCACACAGGATCTGTGCACTCCTATAAAGAAATATAACAAGTAGTTTTTGAACCTTGATATTAGTGGCTGATAAAAGTTTATAAGTGGTGATTGTGTTGTATAGGTTTTTTTTCAAAGTTGACGCTGACATATTGTAGCTGATCTGTCACATAAGTTAATGACCGCATTTACTAAAATATATGGGAGGTTCAACAAGCAGGACTGTATCTTTAAACTCATATGTTTTTTTTTTCCTTTTCCTCAACAGATTATCTGTGTGAGAGTGTATTTTAGCTTCAGGTTTTCTGCTTTTTGTTTTTTTTTTCCTTTGTATCTGCATTACAGAATGTATTGTTGTTGTAGATGGAAGCTGATTAGAGAAGCTTAAAGAGGTTTTAAGTGTTGCACTTTATCAACTGGCAACCGTTTTACAGATACATAAAAAAAAACATACTGTGAACAGCAAGACAGCAAAATTAAAGGAAAAAATTTGCATAAACTTAAAATGTTGACGTGAACAGCTTGAAATCCTACATACAGTAATTCTACTTGTCTCTGTAGTTATACTGGGAGGGTATGGAACATACAATAGATTTAATATTTCCTGATTTAGATACTGTAACTGTTTTGGGAGCAAATACATAAGTTCTCTGGATTGAAACTAAAATAGAGAATATTCAGATGATCTGATTGACTTTCCAAAGCAAAGATATAAAAGCAGCAATGTACAAAAACTTCTGTGAAAACAAAAACTATATTCATATTTCTTTATCAGAATAACATCTCTAATTAAACATGCAAACATACAGCTAAAATTACTTTACATTACAACATTTAACTGCACTTCACGTTGGCAAATACTGACACATTTTTATAATTAAACATTAAGTCATTTATTCTGTGTCTCCACATTCACAGAAAATTTATGGTGTGATCACACGTTCGCAAAGCTTCCTGAGCAACCTGCTTCACCATGAATTCATTAGCTCTCATTAATTTAGTTGCTGAGTTAACTTGACTGACAAGGAAAAACATTTAGCATTTGGTGAAAAATTAGACGGCAGAGCTACTGGACCATTTTATAAGATTGTTGGATAAACTTTGGATGATACTTGTGGTCAATACAAAAGAAATTCACTTTCCTTTTTGTATGCACAGTCCCTGATTTATATATTTACTCCTGCCATCCTATAATCCTCCTCCAAACAACATACTTCTACAAACATCTTTTTTATGTCTAAATCAAATTGGCCCATTATTGCTTTAAAATGGCAATGATGTGTCAGTTTAATTGATGAGCACTGTCAATTTATTAAAAGGTTTTCTGTGGTCTACATTGTGATGACCAACAAGTGTACATCTAAAGGTTTTCCATCTTGAAAAAAACAACACTTTACTTTCTCCAAACTTCTGAGCTTTGTTAACAAAAACCTTTTTGATTGGCTTTTAACATTATACTGCCGGAGACAACAAATAACAAATAAAATACAGTTATCATTTATTTAAAAGAAGCTAATGTGTGATATTCTTTTCAAAAGCAGTTTCATGTGAGTGCTCAACTTGTAGTCTTTCTTTTCAGATTAAATTTTATCTTGTAAAATAATTGAATTTGTTATGCATTCATAGAACTAAAATTAAATTGCGTAGAAGTAGTGAACTTGCTTTATTTATTTCTCCCCCTAGTCAGTCAAGTCTGTTTGTTTGTCAGCAGATTAAACATAAATCTATTGTTTTGAACTGTTATGAGGTAAAGATTAAACCCAGTAATTTGAATGGATCTGAATCATTTTCCTTAAAATTGAAAGGACCAGGTGCTACAAGTTTCAAGGTAAATTAGTTGTTGTGTTAGCTTAAAAAAATAATGCACTTTTAGGTTTGAGCTGCAAGAGTTGTTTACTTTTAATGTTCCTTTTAATTGTGTATAATATGTAAGCTCGAAGATCTATACTATACTATCTATAATATTTTTCTGTTCTGAACTTAAATTGTTGATTTGTCATTCTGAAGTGTATGTTTGGTTAAACCTATTGTTGACAGAGTTTTCTGAAAAGCTTGTATGTGATAGTGTTCTTCCATCAGACCCTGCTGGCTTTAGTGAAGTCATACATTTCAAACACAGATGCACGGTGAGAATCTGTTGCGCCTCGGCCACTATTAGTCCCATATTTACTGAGCTATGGAGCAATATGCAGAACAATCTATCACTCAGACATATCCCCAACTATTTCAATTACACTTACAGCTTTGTCTTCTCCTTCCACCACCTGTTCTCATTGTTTCCTCTGTAAACCAGATTGATTATTTTTTTAATATCTGCTCACCATATGCTAAACTAGTCTGCTGTTCCATTTTTTTTATGGAATGCGCTCCTGAAGCACAGTGTGATGCACTGATTAATTGCCATTTCTTTTAGACTGCTCTCTAGTTGACACATGTGCCCTTGTGAATGTATAAACAGATGTGGGATTTCTATTAGCACTGTGCCCCCCTCCACACACACATAGACACACACATACACGCTCATACCAAAGCCTCCAGCTAGTTTAAATGATTTCAGTAAAGTGATGAGAGTGATTTGTCATGTTACAGAAGCAACATTCTTGCCTAAAGGGATGCAAAAGCGCCCACACAAATTCCTAAACACAAGACTCAAATTCACATTTACCATGCAACTCTATCAACACCAGCCTACATGTATATTGCTAAGGGGAAGTCTTTTCAAATGTACTGTTTTTTTTTCACGTAAAAGCTTTTTCTTTATTTTTGATGTATAAAAAACTGTGCTGCTTGTTTTGAGGATGGCAGTGACCCTGAAGAGGGGGAGGAGATAACTTGCAGGAAGAGAGAGTAAGAAACTGTAAAGGGCTCTTTTGAAGTGGAGTTTTATCAAGTTGTTACCAGCAGTCAGGAACTTACCTGCA
The DNA here is from genome assembly GCA_028566095.1 of Kryptolebias brasiliensis. NCBI lineage: Eukaryota > Metazoa > Chordata > Actinopteri > Cyprinodontiformes > Rivulidae > Kryptolebias > Kryptolebias brasiliensis. The sequence continues at coordinate 19,579,426 of JAOXNZ010000155.1, forward strand.
GTAGGCAGTACTCAGAGCAAGCTCAGGTTGAAGAATAAAGGACAATCACTTATTTAAAACAAAAACAAAACAAACGTCTTAAATGCTATGTCATAGATTTTTACATTATGTTATAATTATGTCTGACTGGGTAACACACTCCATTTGGCAACATAGTTTCGTGCTGAAGGCATTGCAACAGATATTTTCAACATGGCCAGTCATCAGTGTAAATAACCATGGACTTTTATAAAAAACAAAAAAATAACCATCTGATATAAAAGTGACACAGTGTAAAGGTATATGAGTAAAAAGTATTTGCATAGACTGCTATGAAATGTCTGATGTTTGAGTTGTTTTAGAGGTCTGATGTTCTTGAGGCTGTTAAGTTTTTACATTTCTTGTAAAAGTTTCTTCAAAGTGACATTGCTTTGACTGCTTTCTACTTCAGGTAAGGCACTGACTGCTTATGACTGCACCACAGAACCCAAATAATCCAAACTATCTGCTTCAAATGCTATTAAAAAATGGAAAAAGGAAACCAGGGATGTGGAAACAGGAAAAAAAAACATGGAACAGACAATACCAATATGGTGGGTGAGGAAAAATATATAATATCTATTGACACTACAAATATCAAAAATAAGATTTAATAAAGACTGCAAACAAGAACTTGGTCATATTTTCTAAAGTGGTAAGTCATAAATCAAACTTTATTAACTACTGTAATAAAAACTAAAATGTATGGATTATTTATTAGCATTCTGCTTCTAGCTAATCTACGAAAGTAAAAAGTTTATAACACAATACAATCAGAAAGCACTCTTTATAAAGTTAGACAAGTGCCAAAAATGTCAGGAGCTAATGATAAAATTATACCTTTAAAAGGAAGTCAAGAATAATTTACAAAAGCCAGAAAATGTTTGTTGTACTTTGATCCAATGCTTGAAAAAAACACCTGGACTCATATGTGAAGTTTTATGTTCAAAACCTATATTGAAGTCACTGTTTCAGGTCATAAAAATATATCTTTAATCTTAAAATGTTCTTTTTTTCATTAAGTTTTTAAAAATAAGAATAAAACATTTCTGACAGTGTAAAAATGCCTTTAAAGAAATGCCCAAACTATTAGTTTCAGATGAAACTTCTGTTTCTAGTTGGCTAACTGCTGCTGTGTAATTTTATATCAAAAGATGTAATTTTTTTAGCCACACAAAAACTGACACTCATCTTTCCAGCTCCTGTAAAACTGTCTGTGTTGAGCAGGATGAAAACAGTTGTATATGGTTACACTGAGCGTGAGTTTTAATAAGTATCCGATCAGTGTAAAGATATAAAATTAAAGCATCACCAAGCTTGAAGAAGATAACATACTGTTCTCCCATCGGATAGTCCAACACTGTAATTTGGCAGTGCTAATTACAGTATACGATAAATAATCATACGGTGGGATGACCTGATGTGTTACTTTTAATATAGTCACCCAGACAGCTTTGACTGCTGTGGTTTGTTTTTTTAATGTGTGTTTATAGCAACATGACTTCATAACTTGGGTTCTGAATGCAGCTAATAAAAGCATGTGTTAACACAATATGTTTTCATCCAGGTGGAGATATGTTTTAGAAATCACCTTTACTGACTTAATTTTGTTCATTTTAAAGAGAAAAAAAAACAGTTTGTAGTTTTAATGTAGTGGGGCTAAAGTATTGCTTCTCGCCCTACTGGGGCAGCACTTAAAACGCTGATAAAAAGGACTAAAATATATTGCAAAAATCTCTGCATTTGAGCTAAATTTACTTTTGAGAGGTGGGTGAAATGTTTAAGGATCCGTTCACTTTATTTCCAAGCCACACAGCAGGTGTTGTAACTACTGTATATTGTAGTTCATCACCCAAATCAGTCTGAGTTAGTATCTTTTTGTCCTGTTTTAAATGTATAATCAAACTCATGAGCCCAATCTCCTGTCAGCTGATGGCAGCATTTTAGCCACAGAATTGTTTGCCAGCCAGCCTACAAATAAAGGAAGTCTTGCTTTACTCTTTGTGTTAGTATGGAGCCCAACAACAGCCAGGTAGGTATATAAAAAAAAAATCTAAATGCGAATACAAAAGTCAATACAACGCTGGCTGTGCATCAAAGATTTATGGACCACTGTTGAACATCAAACCATAAAATTTAATATTATTAGTAAATGCAATGTTTTTGCATTTTACATATCAGGCATTTGTGTCCCCTGGTAATGTCCTTCCATTAATTAAGTTGGAAACATGAACATTTGTTAAAGTTTAGAGAATATTTGCCCTCTGGTTACTTTGCAGACAATTTCTTATTTCACTGAAGGATTCACATAAGCAACAATGTTTTTTGTCCAGCTCAATGTACGACTGGTTTTCATTAAATATAAACTGTAGCACATCTACTTTTCTGCAATAGAAAGAAAGTAAAGTTTGCAATTTAACAATGGCTTATTTAGAAGGTATTGATCCTGGAGTGAACTTGTTTTTTTAACACAATGACCATCTATTAGCAAATGTGTGTGTATGGGCTACCAAACCACACACACAGATTTACCAGGATAAGGTGACAAACTGTACATAGGAGTGTATGGGGGGAACAGATAACAAACCTGAGCATATGAATAACTAAACTCAGGGAATTATTTTCTTGACCTCATTTTTCTAAATACATCTGGCCTTTTCCTGGCTCTGTACACTAGCAAGATTAGTTACCTCATACTGAAAAGATTTAGGTGACTATATCACAGAAGATAAGATAATTATAAGCTCATTTCTGAGACAAGTGAAGAAAATGAAAGATGGACAGCTTTTGTGGCAAGTGTGAAGACATAAAATGAAAAAACAGGGAATGAGAAAAAGAGAATGCATAAAAAGAACATGAGTATTGTGACATGAGGAGGCATTAAAAAGATCCAACTGAGGTCTGTTGAACACAGTGACACCAGTCCACTGGGACAAATTACCGACTTGTGTCGCATGTTTCTGGTATTAAAGCGATTTTGAATGGTGAATCTGACACAGATGGGCAAATAAACGGAGAATTACACATGCACAGGCAGAAGAACAGAGAAAATATGAACAAAAGCAGAAAGAGGAAAAGAAACAAAGTTGGGAAGAGGGATAAATATTTCAAGTAAAATCCGATAGAGGAAAAACATTAAAATACTTCTGTGAGAGGAGGGAGACAGAATGACAAATGAAACCAAATATTAAGACCAAAGCTGTTTTGTAAAAGGAATAAACCAAATGAAAAGCTATTATGGTTTAAGGTTACTAGTCTTTTAATATACTAACAGTGTTTAGAAAGGCAATTGGCTTTATTCATTTAAATCAGTGTTAATAAACAGCAGGGATTTCAACCAAATTCTAACATCATCTAATTAACATAAACGTATTTGCCTGAAAGCACAAAACACACAATATAACAACACAAAAATCACAAACAATAACACCTTGCATACTAAAATTTTCAACAAAGATGTTGCACAATCTGTGGTTTCTGTATGTGCTGGCGTTATCTCTAGTTACTACCACACAAAATTGTAGCTCAATATCTGTAAAAGTGCCTGTGTTATAGCCATGCCTGTATTTGCCAAGGCTGATTAGCTGTAGCGACCATCTTAAATTAAGTTGACTCTAAAAGCTAATCAGTTATAGGTGTACAATCAGTGATTACTCTCTGAGAGTTTTATCAAAATCCATCCAGTGGTTCATAAGACATTTTCCTAATAGACAAACAGACAGACACTGGCAATTACATGATCACCCACCTTTCATGGCAGTGGGCAATAACGAGGAAATTGAGCTAGAAAACTAAAAAGGATCAAGAGACTTATGGTCGACACATAAGTCTACCATATAACCACATAAGACATAAGACATAAGAATATCTACCACATAAGACAAGTCGACACGAAGTTTTTGTTTAGACAACCACAGTTTTACAAGGACGCTGTGAAGTGAGGCTTTAAGAAATATCTTGTTCTGGATTCACCCATGGGAGGTGGTAAAAGGGCAAAGTGGTCATAAAGTGACAGGAAAGAGTGGCAGATAGATAAAATAATAAAATTCATAGATTAAACTAAGACTCTCATTCGATGCCTCATTTGCAGTATATTGAACAAACATATTTGAGTTTTTCTCTACTTTTCTTCTTCCACACCTGAAAGCCAGAGCTGTGCCTCTATATGTATATATTCTTTTATTTTTAGCATTAGGTCTTATGTTAGCGCTTAGATGCCATCATTTCAATAATTTGCAGACTATATTTTTCATTTAGCAGTGTTTGGTTATATTTTTAATACCTGCAGCAAGTCTGTATGCTCATGAATGTTTGCCATCTGCTTTGAAAAACATTGATTGATTGATAGTTTAATATTTGTAATTTTGCATGTTTGTTGTCCTTTTTAAGGTACAAACTAATTCATCACACAACCTTTTCCTTTTTATTTTAACCTTGACTGTCCTTCAAAAACAGTTCACATTCTTGGTTTTTGTCGTTTCGTTTTTTCTTCCATTTGTTTTCTTTTTCAGCCTATATACCCTCTTAAATAGCATCATCTCTTTAATAATATACAAGCTCCTCGTCTTCTGGCAGCAGCGGCAAATTCCTACAGGATTCAATCATGGCCCCACTAATGAGATTAGCATGGTTAATGCACATGGCTCTCCCTCCTTACTGCCTTATTGCTGGCGCTCAAATGGTGCTCCACATGGCAGGAGAGAACCTGGAATGCGTGGGTTGATTGCTCGGTGGCTGAACTTGGACAACCTGTGGTTCCACCTGGATCTTACTACACGGAGGAGGGAGGAGAGAATATCCCAGGTAAAGCAGGGTAGTGGTGAGAGCGAGCTGAGAACCAGAGGAGAGTCCCTGATGAAACATGGCCTTTTTGGACAAGCAATTTTGTACGTGCATATGGGAGGTCTGCGTGGGGAGTGTTTGGCAATATTCCACAGCTTATCCCAGTCTTTGAAAAGCTATGGTAGAACCTGGCACTCCAAACAAGCAGAATGGAGAGAGGCAGTGGAGGAAAAAAAACAGATAGCCTGAAGGATGGAGGGATGAAGAGGTGATAGAAGAGATTAGCACAACATCCTGGGGTTTTTTGTTAGGCATGCCTAGTCAAAGCCTGGACCGCATTAGTCCAAACACCAGCTTTTAAAGGCAAACACATTCAAACAGAATGTTTATACATTTAGTAACTCCTCTTATCAAATCAACATGCACCAATTGAACCACCAGATAAGCTTAAAGTGATATATCACCAAGATTAGTAACAGCTCATGATGAATACGGAACTATCCGATACACGTGCCAAGAAAATGATTAACAAAGAGATACAAGAGGAAAGAAAGAGTCCCACAGTCTGTTGTGTCTTTTTTGCTCTGTCCTTTGGGTGTGTTTAGATGTAGTCTATTCCATTTAAGTAGCTGCAATCCTTCACTACTTTGATTGATTTCTCAGTCAAATTAGTTGATTTCTTAATCCCTCAATGAACTGAAGATGCATTACCCAAAGGTATCTAAGACTTTCACCCAATGTAAAGATATATTTCCCACTTCAATGCAACTCTCTTTGAAGCACATGTGCACATATATGAACACTGATGAGTGTTCTGTATATTTTACTCATCGCTGCTCTAATCAATCTAAAATTTAAAACATATTTCTCACAACAAAAAAAAAACAACAAAAAAGGTGAACTTCTGCTCAAAAATCACACCAGACAAATTTACAGAAATGCTTTTGCATATAATAAAAACCTTTAGGACACTTTTTCCTAAACACACACATGCACTTTCAGACTTTTGCACTCACACTTAGTACAGGGGGTGACGCATGCACTCTCCATGACAAAATCTGACAGTTAGCCTTAAATCAAAGTATGCTTACCCAGACAGACATGCACACAGTGCTACACTCGTTTAGATGTGTGCTTATGTCCTGTGTGCTGCTCAAGGTGAACACTGAGTACACTGACCTCTGGC
>JAOXNZ010000155.1:19623844-19640032 GCA_028566095.1 Kryptolebias brasiliensis
ATAGATGTCCAGTTGTTTTTGTTTTTAACCTTTTTTGGATTTACCATGTCCTGGATGACTGAGAATCTACACCAGCAGATATATAACTGTGTTGCAATAGCCAGTAGTGAGACAAACGACAATCTGCCGCTGTCTGATGGGGGCACCTATGAGCTAACAGCCTAATTCTTCTTCTGTGTGTAGTATTGGACCAAAACATTAGGTTTAATGCTCTGACTGCTTAAAAAGAAGATTCTATATTTTTTAAAGTTAAAATGTGCAGTGATTTGCATCAAACTACAGAGCATTAACAGAGTTTTACACCTAAACCTCTAGGGAGGTGATCCCTGAGCAACAGAGCTCACACACCGTGAGGTAAATGTTTTTTAATTACTTAATATGAATCTTAATATGAAATAACAGTGTTTGGACATAAATAAATTATGCTTAAGATGCGTTCACCCAGTCGTGTGCAGTGAAGCAAGAGCGACAGACACCCTCTCCTGCTCTCCACCAGCCTGTCTCTCTCAAAATTGAAAATGTTTTAAGCTGATGCTTTAAGACCTTGGTGGATCACCCTGAGTAATCTGTTAAAGTGACAGCAGTCACATTTTTCTGTCATTACTAATTTATGGTATCTATAATAGCATGTATTTGGCATATCCATCTTAATTGTGAAGGTGTTTGTAAATATGATTCTGTCAGACTCTGTCTAACCATTCATGAACTTCAAAGCACATCATTAGTTTACACAATCAGCTCTTTAAAATAACTTTTTTAACTGGCCTGTGTTAAGGCATTTTGGTGTGGTTAAAAGTGGAGGGGAACTTTCTCACTATTCACTTCACAATTTCCCATTTAGCAGTGAAAATTGCTCTTCTGGATCCATCCTTTCGTCAACCAAATAACATTGTTTCAACAATCCTTTTTTTTTACTTGTCAGTAGCTAAAAGAAATTCTGAATAAATCTTATAATTACTATCATTTATAAATGCAGCTTTTTACTGGCCATGTGTGAGTGGTGTTTTGACAGATAACTAGTTAATTACTTCTAAGAACCCCAGCTGCATGCAAGAAACCCAATCTGATCCACAATGTCTGGAAAAGCAGCACCAAATGCACCTGTTGACCCACACTGCAGCACGCGGCACAAGCAGGAATCAGGATTGTTATTCTCAGTGGAGCCTAATGGAGAAAGCATGACTCAAACACTGCCTGGGTTAGGAGTTCAGTTTCCCTCTGCCACCGCCCGCATTAAAATTCTAGAAAGCAACTGTGAAATTGGAAGAAGCTTTGGACCAAATCAGAGACAGATGTGACTCCAAAGCTTCAAGCATGAGTGCTACTGGATATCCAAAGGAAATAAGCAACACAACAAGCAGTATATCTGTTAATATGTGTGTGGAATCTGGATTTACAGACCAATCCTGTAGTTACATAACTGAGTGAGCAGTGATATTGGTTTGTTTATATTCACCTTTTGGTTTGTTAACTTTAATCTCCAGTAAAGTAGGATAGTCCCAGATGTTTTGTGTCCTTTTCTTCCATCTATCCTGCATATCAGTCACCTCAGTCCCTACACATCTGTACTAGATCCACTAATAAACATGTAGTCATGATAAATGTGCATTTAACTGTGCATTTTTAATATAGGCTCTAAAAGCAAACATTTTTCTAAAACTAGCAAATGTATAATTTATATTGTAAAAAAAAGCTGAAGTGTTTTACATAAAGAATACTGAATAAAAGTTGCTCTAATCACTGTTTTTATTTCAGTACTGGACTAATGACAGTATCAGCTAGGATCAGTGTTACTATACAGTACTTAAATATAAACCACTTCTCATTTTTTCATGACCCTTTCTAGCATTTCAACATCTTTCAACTCATTAATTTGGTTTCTTATCTTAACACTAATATTTTGTTTATTTGTACCTCTCATAGTTTACCATGCAATTTCCAGTCAAAAGAAGCTCGAAACAAGCAATGTTCTCAACAAATCATTCAAATAAAAACACACAAACCATTTTTAAGAGAAAAGCTTTCATTCCAGTGGCAAGACACTAAACATTAACAATAATCTTGCTAATATTTAGTTTAATCAAAGGTTTTCCATATGTTACTTGCAAGTGATGAGCTCCAAGGTGCATTTAAGAAGAGGAATCCAAGCTTTTTTTAAGAGTATCATAAATGAGACATGCTCATATAATGTTGTAAATTTAGCTAGCCAAAATTATTTTTCTCCTTTGGAGGCCTCTGAATCACTTATCACTCTCTTCTGATGCCTTGGAGAACCAGAGCCAGACAGGAGCCTGGCAGTCAGACTGTACCTCATGGGAAAGCTTCACACTCAGACATAACTTGGCTGGGTCACCCCTCAGCCTGTATCACTATTCCTGTGAGGCCTCCCGGAGAAATGTCACAGCTTCTAATGGATACAGACGGTGTGATACCATGAGCCAAGTAATGTGTTAATTTGTGGCTCTGTCGCATTTCTGCAAAGCCATAAAGTCAGCACAGCAGTTTACCATCTCATCAAAACACAGAAATTAATAATCTGCCAAACTTTATTCAGAAACATCATTTCACAGTTAGGCTAAGAATATACTTGAGTGCTGTTCTTAGTGCGAGTAAGTAGTGTCATCAGCATAAAGGAGTTATTAGGATAGTGCCTTCTGTTTAGGACAGTCTTCCTAAACAGAAGCCATTTCCACTGAGAAATTAATACCTTGCTCAGCAGCAATTGCACCACAATAAGAACATTCATCTTACACAAATGTAACTTCACAGTTTAAACTTATCTGATTTCTTTTTAAGGAGTTTTTGAATTTTTTTAGTATTGTTTGGGATAGCTGTGTTTTTCTTTAGGTTGCTCAGTGGAACACATGGTCAGCATTATTGCCTCACAGCAAGAAAGTTGTTAGTTTATATTTTGGCGGTGACCTTTCTTTGTGGAGTTTGTAAGTTATCCTTGTTTATGCATGGGTTTTCTCTGGCTACTACATTTTCTTCTTACAGTCCAAAAACTTGCACGTAAGTCACTTGGTGACTCTAAGTTGACCTCTGGTCTAACCCTGTGCCTGCATGGTGTCTGTCTTGTGTCTGGCAAACTGTTGAGGGTGTACCCCGCCTCTCACACATTGATTGCTAAAGGTAGATAGTAAAAATCATCCTGCTTGCAGATTCTTCCCAACTGCTCTTCTTGTCTTACCAAGAACCACTTGCACAGTATGCAACAAGCTGCAAAAATTAAAACCTGCATAACCAGCTACAATTTCTTTCTGCATATAAGGTAACATAATTTTTGATGTGTGCCATAAGGCAGAAAAGGACAAACTCTGAATCATACCTTAGAAGGAGAGAGTATACTTTATGCTCCATCCTACCATTGTAATTTTGAAATCTGAATAAACATAATAGTGATACGGCTGTCAAAACCCTTCGCTTCTGATAATACTTTAACCTCACATTGGTTTAAAAGCTCACCTTTGACATTTTATAAAAAGTTTAAGAGAAAGATTATACAAAACAAAGTGACTCATATAGAGTTCTGTGCACCTTCAAGAAAAAAAGGAAAGAACCATTTATGCCACAGATTATTTAATGCAATTTAAATATGCTCTCAAACCAACAAGGCAGAGGTTATTTTCTCATAAAATTTCTGAGAAGACAGTTTGTACAAGCATAAAATTGTATGTAGAAATCTTAAATGAAAACATGCATCGCATTTTCTAGCACACAATAACACCAGTGAATGAACTGATGGTTTCTGCATGTTCACCTGATGGTTTGTTAGTTCTGCATTTAAACAAGGTAAGCAAGAAAACACAAATGATGTGTGTGTGTGGGGGGGGGGGGGTATGTGTGAGTTTCCCGTCAGCGTATCTGTGAAAATCACCATGAACCTTTCTGTCACTCTACATCTACCTGCTTGCCTCATGCTTGCTAACAAGGACCTAGCTCCTTGCAGGCTAATATTCGACCTGCCCATCACACAAATGCCCACACACACGCAGACACACAAACCTGCACAGCATATAAACTAGGCATTGGCCAGGCTGCTTTTGCCGAACTGTGCAGGACTGACTAATCAGTGTGACTCACACATCTCTGTGGGTCCAAGACCTGGCCTGGTACTTAATGCAGAATGTCAGAAAGTGCCCACACACATTCACAAGGAGGTAAAGTCTTCTCTGTATTCAGTGTGTGGCACTACTTTGGTGTCACTAGCTTTGTCTGTCTATGGCTGAAATTTGCTTCTATCAATTATACACCTGAGATAAGACTGTGACAGCTACGTGTGTTGGTTGTTGCTGCTATTGTGTTAGTATGTAAGCTTAGGTGTTGTCACAGTCAAAACAGTGCAAATGTCAGATAATACCTTGTGTTCCTCTGGGGAGGAAAGAGAAACAAGGAATGAATATGGAGGAAAGCAACATTCATATACCAAGAGGAACTAAGGCAAGCAGAATCAGAAACATAATGATATACCTAAAGTTGGGTTCACCTAAAGTTAAAATGATGCTTCACCTTTTCAAAGAAAACAGAAGGCCTTAAAGCTTCATTTTGCCATGCTTTCTTCTTGTCAGAGAAAAAAATAAGGAATGAGTTTCTATTCCAGTAACCAGTTTTGCTTTAATAGTAAATATAGTATCTGTTCGTATAAATATCCTTACCTGTTTATCATCACCATCTGCCTCAGAGTCAAACTAAATGAGTAATTTGTAAACCAGTTGAGTTTCTAGCTACTAAAAGCCAGATGTATTGTTTTAGTTGCCAGAATATTGGATTCAGGTCTAACAAAGGCTTGGCTGCCCACAATTTAAACTAAATTTTGATCTTTTTAAATGCCAAGACAACTCTTGTAGAAGCTTTTTTTCAGCCTGTGATTGATGATAATGATAAATTAAAAGTATGCAGCTTCTTTAATTTTACAGAGCCCTGAATCAATGTTCTCCTCCTTTTTTTTTGTTCCACTACAGCTCATACTTGGTTCTTTATGATTTACTGATGAAAAGGCCTTCTTTTCCTTTCCTCTTCTTCTTCATTTTCTTCTTTCCACTTCTTTCTCAATGTGCTTTTAATAAAGAGACACTGTATAAACTTCCTGTTTTCTTTCTATTTTCTTTTTGTCCAACTGCTCCAACCAGAAACTTCTTTTAAATGTGGCCTAAATTTTAAGATAACTGGAAAGCCTGCATTTTTAATGCAGTTCTATCTAACAGTCAATATTTTGCAAAAACACGTCTAAAATTAAAATCTTTCTGCATTTATTTATGAATGTAAAAGATAAAAGGAATGTGTTCGAGAGGAAAATACATAGCTTAGTTTCTTCAGAGGCTACAGCATTATTAGGATTTTATTTTCATATACTGCTGAACATTTTACTTGTTAATATTTAAGATTATGTATTTATTTTAATGCCACTAGGGGCCGCATGGTGGCCCAGTTGGTTAGCACTGTTGAGATGTAGGAAGAAATACCTGGGTTTGACTCCTGGCTTGGATCTTATACCTGGAGCTTGCATGTTCTGCTAGTGCATGCATGGGTGTTTTTCCAGGCATTCTGGTTTTATTCCACATCCAAAAACATGCATGTTAAGGTAGTATTTCACTGGGTTGCAACTGCTGGCAACTTGTTGGTGAACAGTTTTTGTGAGGGAGTATGCAGATTGTCTTGCAAAGTTTGCAAATGTTTTCAGTTTTCTCACTTGAGCTGCAGAAGCTTACAGTCTTGATGCTGGGATTTTGATCAGACTGCAACTGAAAATTTGGGTATTTTCTCACAATATTGAGTAGAGTTTGAGTCACAAACTAGTCTCCAACAGCCACAGCCCAGTGTGATACTACCTTATGTAATGGGCAAGTCTAAATTCTCCCTATGTGTTAGTGAGATTTTTTTTTCTCTCTCTATGTAGCCCTGTAATGGACTGGCAACCTGTTTTATCAATAACTGATAGGCTCCCCATACTCATACATTTTTATTTTAGATAAACACATTATCTGTCATAGTAAGACATTCACTAATAGTATAGCAAACATTGTTAATTTGTCATTTATTTTTTTGCATAAAGTGGAAGATTGCATTTCATACAAGTCGTAGTAAGACCATATCCTAACTGAAGAAGGCTTAGTATCTCAATGTGACTACAACTGGAGCATGAAAGATCCTTCCAGACATGGCTCTAATGTTGCATCAACCAGGTTCCATAAAAGTCATGGTAAACAAAATTGCTAAATTAAAAAATGTAACAAAAATATAAAAAAATATCCATCAAGATCGAAAATTTTAGCTGAACACTTTAAAAGAACATTTTCCTTTCAAGTACCAAGTGCAATTTCAGCAGCCCCCAGAGCTTCATTTCTTTCAGTTGATTTTCATGTGAGCATCTTTGGCAGGTACAGATGAGTTAGCAGACCAGTAATAAACTATTTAGCACTGAATATTTAGCGAGCTGCACACTGCTGAGCACACACTCCTGCTGAATATGATTTCACAAAGCATTTAGCTTGCCGTCCTGCAGTGCAGAAAAAACATGTCAGTACTTGGATATTCATTTTCTGTTTGTGTGTGTGTGTGTGTGGGGGGGGTGCATGAGTTGGAGGAGTAGGGATGTGTGTTTCGATTCTATAAAACAGCCATACACTCAAACTCATCCCCGAAAGCAAAATAGCTGCACACACGAAGCTCTCACCAAACCATTACACTATAACTTGACAGAAATACACACACACCCCTCCTTCACACACCCTCATGCAAGGCCATAAATAATTGAACCAGAATTTAAACTGAATTTTTGTGGAAAGTGACTATGAAAATACACTTCTGTCTAGGTCCTGACCTTTCTGTTCTTGGGTGTCTTCATGTGGCTGAGATTTTATAACGAGAATTTTGATTTCTGACCATGAAAATGTATGACAAAAAACCCTGCTCTGACCTTTTCTCTTCATTTTAATTTATAGGTACTTCCAGCAAACAAGAATAGATAATAGCTTCTAGTATCATATTCCCACAGACTCCATTAACTAGTAAAATTCAAATTACTTAAAATTGTTGAAAAATAATTTAATACAACATTTTAGGCCTAATAAGTTCTTGGCCTTTCACCTGTATTAGTGACAGGAGTGGAAGAAAGACAGCATATCAGAAAAGTTTATGATCTATAACAGAATGACTGTAAAGCTCAGAATTCAAATTTACATAGCATGAAGAGTTTAATGTGAAATTATCAGCATAAATGTGATGAGAAATAAAGATCAATTAATGTAAGCAGTAACAATACGTTTCTTCATAATATTAGCTATCTTGAGTGGTCATTATCTACTTTAAACTGGCTAAAACTTGTAATAATACTTTAATTGTTAGAAAATGTTATTCTTAAAAAGCAGAAGTTACAGGTCTTTCTGTCTTTCTGTTCACGGTTTGACCATTCATGGCTACATGTTTCATGGCTCGGAGCTAATTGTTAGATTTCCGCACCGTGGACAGATGTCTGAGAAGTTGAACTCAGCTGGCCGTGAAGATTTTCAGCATATTTGACAGAGCCACACTGAAAGTCAGCAGTGTATGCTTCAATTTGCTGGTAGACTTTTCTTTAAAAAAAAAAAAACATCAGCCTTCATTTATTTTTTGTCACTTCATAGGTGAGATGCAAAAAGACACTTTGGACAGGCTACCAGTCCATCCTGGAGCTAACACAAATATTGCAGGTATTTCCAATAATCCCTGTGGGCTTTAAGAGTCTTAAGTCCACCTGAGCTGGAGTGTGTTGCGACTGTTGGGGAAAACTAAGAACATGGTAATTGTGCAACTTTGAAAGTGCCACTTAGTCTTTGGCCAAGTGGTGCATTTCAAGGGTTTTTTTTAAAGAGAATTCACTTGTCCCAAATCTGTTCAAAGAATCCAGCTTTGTGGTGTTTAAATATGGCTTCAGTTTTACATAAAAAAATGGACTTCTCACCAAAAAATGTAAAAGCATAAAATCATTCTTTTCAGAATCAGAATCACAGAACATACACACACAATGACAGCAAATCTTAATGGTTCACAGTAAAGCACACAAACATGAGATGTTTTCTCTTAACTAGTCAGAGAAATAAAGAAGAAGAAAAGATGGTGCTGAAAACCTACAAAGAAGACAATTTAACAATTTTTTTTTACCTATGAATCTGAATGTAGCAGCTCATAACACTCTAGAACTCTTCATGAACAATAAGAGGTTATTTGTTTTACAGGACTACAAAAGAAAGATCTGGAGGTTATTATGTATGTTTTTACCACTGAATACAGTGACCATCTGGACACAGGAAATAAAAAAAGAGTATGTTCTTTTGTCAACAATGTGACTCTCTCAGCAGTCTTGCTGACTGCTTCAAACTTTGTGGAGCACCATACAGAGTTCTAAAATATATCAAAATTCAATATAAACTCTCTGGCCTCAGTGTGTCACACCACAATTCAACCAGTAAATTCTCTGCAGCATAAACAAAACATTGTTCACAACCTTTAGCAACTACTGTGTGTTGTAGTTTACTTTTTATTCCAAACTAAAACGTAGAAGACCTGAATCTGTTTAATTTTACGTAACTTCTCTAAAAAAGAACAGTTTTGTATGTTAAGGTATAATCAAAGTATGTGCTGTTGCTTTGCTTGTTGCAGTAGATTCACCATCATTGTCATGATTACTGAAAACCTTTTAAACTTTTTAACATTCACAGTAAATTCCCTTGGAAGTCACTAACCCACCCATCCATCCTGAGAGCTGTACGGATTGTTGAATCAATACAAATTGTTTACCTACATGACCACTATGTAAGACGTTTTATTCATACAGTATGTTTCAAAGTCTGAATGATTGTGAAACCACCAAACAGCACTCCTCGTCAGACACAAATCGTCGCCCAGTGCTCAGCTACATCACTGATTGGCTCCTGGAGGAACAAAATGTGGCAGCGTATCACTTCTTAAATGGTGCCTGTGAGATGGTTTCCTGTAAATGTGATGGAAACCTTTTCAGGAGCACAAAATGCTGCAGATTTTTGCAATTTGTAGAGTGGTTTGTGTGGGACTAAGCTGCAGAGAGACAAATGAGCCTGGATGTATGCGTGCATCTTTGGGCTAGTCTGAGAGCAAACCTGTGCCACAAAAGTAGTCCTAAAACCTAAACCACATGAGGCTAAACCTTTCTCTTATGTTGCTAATTACAATGAAAATAAATCAATAAAATATTGAGTGAAAGAGAACACTGTGGTTTTTGAATTTCTAAGCATTAATAACTTCAAGAAACCAAAAATTAAATTTGTGAACTTAAAAACAGTTGTTTTCCAAATAGCTTCAATCAAAGCTAGAACTGTTTTACCGACAACATCAAGTAAATTACTAAATACAAGCTGCTGCTAATCCATGTGTTTCAGGTTCCATAGATTATTACACTACCTGTGAATTTTGCAAGCTTGTCCCTGTTTTAGGCATTAAATTTAAACGCAGAAACATTAAACCATGATGTAATGATTTAAAACTAAAACACAATATAAAAGGCATTGCTGAGAAAGTTTTCCCATATTCCACATGTGTTCAGTCTGATGATTGAGTTCCAACCATTTTTTTTTTCTTTTTTTCTAACTTCAAACACAGTCAAGTTAAACAAAACTTTGATTTAAAAGCCTCGTTATAGTGCATGTCTATATTTAAGTTATGTAATGCCAGTAATGAATGGTGTTCCTCTGGAGCTGGAAGTGATTGTCATGTTCATTAATGGCTTATTGACTATTTGAAGTTACTCATTTCCTGAGCAAATGGGCTTTAGAGCCTTATTCTGTGTAGTTTTAATTAAAAACCATGGCCATTTTCAGATTTTTTTTTTTTTATCTGTTATTTTCTTTTCGTCCTAATATTAATCCCATAAAAGATAGTAGAATAACTCATGGAAAATGATGGTTTATGTCTGTAGGTGGTTCAAATTTATTATTGTATCTCGGTATCACAGCCGCACAGACACCTCTTCCTCTAATAGCGGGCATGTCCATCTGAGTGTCTCTCACCTGTTGATAAATGTGTGAACACACTTCACGGCGGGGTAGATTTTGTGTCAAAGTGTCACAGTGGCAGCCCATAATGAAAAAGATGTTTACTGCTTTCTCGGCTTTGGTGGAGAACAAAAAAACGAGGCGCCATGTCGAGTCTAATTAACGCAACTGCAGTCCAAACTGTTGAATCGGTTGGCTTAGCTGAAAAACTGCAGAGAATCAGCAGAGACCAGACATTATTTTGTGTTTATCAAAGCAGTAGATTTTCACAGTGCTGCGTTAATTCAACCCACAGATATGAAAATTCAGAAATTGGAGAATCTATAAACCTCCTTTCAGCACAGATTTGTTTCAAAGCATGACAATGGAGTGGAAACATTTAATTGATTTTAGCTGTTATCTGTGTGCTTGTGTTAAATCTTATAAAAGCACCTACAAAAATGTCAAGACAATACAAAGAAAAAGCTATTTCTAGTCACCCGCACCAGTATTTTAGAACAGGACAAAAGTAGGCAGAATGCTTCATTAATAGAAGTTACACAAAATTTGTTGAAACATGAGCGGCAATAGTGCTCAAATCCTTTAATACCATAAAAACGTGTGTACGGTTGTTAAAACAAGTTAGCAGGCAAAAAGAAACAACCAACAAAACATGACAGCCCAAAGATCATTGGCAGTCAAGGCAAAAGGACAAAGTAGAAATGAAAAAGAATATTTATCCCCCGCAGCCGAAGGCGAAGCAGTGGTTTTTGCCTGTCCCTGTGCATGTGTGTGTTCCTTTGTCTATAGCGTTATCTCATGAACCACCAGACAGATATATATATAAAACTCTCAGAAAATAGTCATTGGGTGCGTGTCTATAACTGATTAACTTTTGGTGTCAACCCCATTCAAGGTGGTTGCCACAGCTAAGTGACCTTCTCAAGCACAAAGATGTCTATAACTCTGCCATTTTTATACATATTGAGCTAAAATTGTGTGTGGAAGTAGCAGAGCATCGTCTACATACACACAGAGGCCGCTACACATTGTGCAATAGTTTTGCTTAAAACTTTGGCATTAACTGTTGGTGTCAACCCTGTCGGACTGTAACCAAAATATCTCATGAACCCCTGGTTAGAATTTAGTGAAACTTTCAGAAAGTAATCATTGAATGTCTAATGAATCTACAACTGATTATCAATTGGGTTCATCCCAGTTAAAGATGACCACCACAGCTAATCAATCTTAGCCAACACAAAAATGGCTATAACTCCATCCCCTCTCAGAATAAGACCGATTTAGTTTAAAATGGTGGCGGATTATATGCATTCCCCAAAGGAATGCAAGACTTTTAATTGTGTATATGTTCCAGCAATAGATAACCAAACAAGTAGGAGTAAAAAGTTGGTAAGTGATAAGCAATCTAGATGTGGGGGTGGACTTTAAAGGTAATAAGAAAACTTAAAACAGCAATGAGAGAATGTGGAAAAGTAGACAGTTAGGCAACGTGTCCATATAGCTTTTTATTTTTTAATTTTTTTATTTCATGGTGGTAAAAAAAAGCTGGCAGTCTGCTGGGAACCATTTTATCACAGCACTTTTGTTTGTCTGAACACTAATCACACTCAGCTGTGAACTGAAATAACCACAAAAATCCATTGCGAAGAGGTGGTCCCAAATGGACGCCAGGGCAGATTATTTGTGGTGGGAACATGATGCTTTTTGCATATGTTGCAGGTTCAATATTAAATCCATTATCCTGCATATCCACCTGAAGGTAATATAAAATTGTTGATCCACTGACTCAGACTGCATTCTGCACTGTATTGTAAAGTTTTGCCTTGTTTATTTCCCAGGTAAAAATTTTAGAAGGTTCTTACACATTTTAGCTGTGCCATAGCTGTATATTTAATAATTTAGTAATGTTCTGCTTCTCTTTGTTTGTCAGATACATAAACTTATCCAAAATACTGGACTTAATGATTTTGCTTTTCTGCTCTTAACACATCCAACCAACAGAGTCAACATTGTCACATAAAGCGGCAATCTTCTTTTTTTCTTCTGTGAGAAAAGCTAAAGGGAAACACTCAAAGTTTGCAAGCCTAACAACTCATCAAAACAAAACAAAATATAGATAATATAAAAACTGATAGAGTTAGTGAATGTCACATTATGCTTGGGTGAGATTTGGAAATTTTGCTTCAAAACATTTACTGTCACTAAGTCGCACTTTAATCAAGTTAAGTTTCAAAGAAAAGTTTCTACTTGTTTGTAACTCTCATACATTTTCATCCATTTTGACTGACAACTCCATCGAATAATTTCACAACAAAATGCAGTTTCCATTCTCGTGTGTCAATTCCCTCGGGACGATAGGCCCCATGCTTGTTTTTAGGATGATGGATTTAGCTTTTAAGTAAATGACAGGAGGCTGTTTTGGTCTAATAACCAGTCAGAACTCACGTCTGACAAGTGGCTGGAATAAAACTGAGGCACCTTTGAAATTGGAGACATTACAGTTTCAAAACAAACTCAGAAGCTTTTTAAAAATTGATCAGAGGAGTATTTGAGACATGAAATATTTTCAGGGGAAGTTATTTGTCCTGAGTCAGCACAGCTTTTGCAAACAACACAGGCATATTTGGAACATAATTAGGACAAAATTGCACACACTACACACTCCTAAGCTGTCTTTCAACAATACCTATAACAATACTGAAGGCTTGGCATCCCTTGAAGAAATGTATATCACATGTTGCCTTTCATGCCAAAGTTTTAGATTTATTGTTTTAAGCTCAGAAATAATGAGTATGTGGTGTGCATGATTCTCAGCTACTACCACATCAAATTGTAGCCCAATAACTGTAAAATGTGCTGAGTTAAAATTAATTCTGTGTTTTCAAAGGTAAGTTGGCTGTGGTTTTGAATTGGGTTGACTTCAAAAGTTAACTAGTTGAAGATGTAAACCAATAAATACTAAAATATTTGGTATGATCCAACCAGTGGTTCATGAGCTATATTGCTAACAAACAGAGTTGACTCCAATTGGCAAAAATTTTAAAAGAGATATTGTGTTATCAGTTGGTACTTGTAGTATTAATTGGGGATAATTCTCAGCTACTACCACACCAAATTTTAGCCCAATAATTGACTGACTTATAGCCATTTTTGTGTTTTCTAAAGCTGCTTAGCTGTGGCTGCTGTCTTGAATGAGGTTGACTCAAAACCAGTTGTAGATGTACATCCAGTGATTACTTTCTGAGAGTCTGATTAAAATCTGTCCAGTGATTCAAGAGATATTTTGCTAACACTACAGACAAACAAGCACACATACAGATCATCAGACATCACTACTATATCATAAGAAAATAATTATTTCTATTTATAATTTTAAAATAATAATTTGCACACATACACACACATACATGCAGAGTCTGTGCTCAAGCTACAGTATTTTCCAGCAGGCTGTCATGGCTTGAAAGACAAACTCACACAAACATGCAGTCAATAACCCTAATTGACATCTGTCTTACTAAAGCCTCCACTAAGCCTTCAGCTGCCTGCCCTCGGGAGACGTCTACTACAGATGCCTACAGATGCACAAACACACTGTCGTACATTCTTGACCTCATAAGACAAGACTTTGACTGAAAATCCAATTCTTGGACAAACCAGGTCAGTTTATTTATAAAGCACATTTTAAACAACAAAAGTCTTGAGCAACATGCTGCAAGAAAACAGATGAGGAGATTAAAAAAAACAAAAAACAATTCAAAACGTTTTATTGAAAATGTACTAAATTAGTTATTGTTAAAACATGTACAAATATATTGGAGTACCTGTATTTTCAAAGGACAGTTCAGATCTTATGAAGTGGGGCTTTGTGGAAAAGTTATGTACCATTGATATGTAAACTGTTGTGCACCTGTATAATCACCTCATTTAACAGAAATAAACTCCAGTTTTGACCCGTTTGACAAGCTAATGGCTAGTTGGAGCCATATCAAGACCAAAGTGATTTCCTGCTTAAAATAACTACAGGCTGATATATAAACCATTCATCGGTCTTGTCAAAATTCATATTTGTTTCTCCAAAATGAGGTTGTTCAAAACACTATCTGCAACAGGTAAAATATCGATTGTATAACAAAACTCCACTTCAAAAGATCTGAGCGATCACTTTATGGATGACAGTTACCACTAACCCTGAGCCTAATTCAAATTTAAACTTGTCGTCTAGCTATTGAACGTCACCTCTGATTTTGATTTTTCACAGTATGAATGTTATTTTTTCTCTCTGCTCATCAAAACATTGATCTTATCTTGTCTCATGTCAACCACTCAGCATCAGAGCCGCTTGTATTAAATTCTTCTTATCCTCATTTCATTCTCAGCCTTACCATACTGATACATCTCCCACATCTGACTTCCCTTTTGAGTCCTTCTTTCTGTCTCTTTGTTCACTGTTCACTCAATTCCCTCGTTAATTGCTTGAATGGAGTGAAATCGGGTTTGTGACAAAGACGAGTGCTGCGTCGAGACCATGAATTCCCCTGTACTGGTTCAACAGTTTATTGCCCACATTTAACTGGTATTGTTCTCCCTCAATTCATCTTGACACAAATTCTGCAGGATGCTTGCTGCATTTTGTAAGAGCATCGCCTCATGTGAATTGATTGTGCTGAACTGCAGGCGGAACATTGATGCTGCAATCAGCCATTTTCACCTCCCCACATACTGTGCAAGTGACCGAAGCAGTGAAACTCGCAGTGATGGGTGTGTGTTTTTTTAAGGTCCAACCAAGCCTGGAAAAAGTTTAGACAGATGCCACTAAACTTTTTTGACATGAGTTATAGGGCTCTAAAGACTGGGTTTCTCCAGTGGATGTCTGACACTGGTGGCATAAGCAAATATGTTTACTAGTTCTGAAAACCCATATGTGAAGATGATGATTTGCATATTGTTTTTCAAATGATCACAAAATGGTTATTCTGGAAAGTAAATATCATGTCATAACACCAGTAAAATTCTCCCAAATGTGCACCATCCTCATACTGAGATCAAACAAATTCTGAGCCAACTGTGATGGAAAAACATAACCAATAAAATATTTAAATCAGCACTCAGTTTTATTGCTCACTGCAAACTTACTTGTTTGGTGTTTTTGGTGGTGACAGCAGTTTCAGTATTGGCTCGATTTAGACAAACTTTAATGTGCAGTACTAACATTTAGCAGTGAAAATGACAATGATTTACTTTTTGTTTTTGGTTATTCCCATATAAGCCAATATAACCAGATTTTGCATATTAGTTGCACTTAAGCTTTAAATCTTTATTGTTCCAGATTTTTGTAAACTGCAAAAGAAAATTGTTCCTTGAAAGTGCATCTTGGTTCAGTCATTTTAAATCTGGCAGATTCTTAGAATGTTTGATTATTGCAATTTTTTATCTTTCTGACACAGTTTCAACACTTTAATTGTTGCATTTCACTTCCGAGACATCCAAAACTTGAAAACACAACGTTTTTAAAAGCTGCTACGCTAAAGTAGATTATTTGTTGCTTTAAGATTGAAAACGGTATCAAAGAAGATTGTGGTTTTAGAGTGCACTTTCATGATGACTGCCAATGTTGCAGAGCCAGTCAACCATAGTGATTGTCTGACTTTTGGAAGAACATAAACACTCAGGGACCCAACCTCTGGAAGGCAATTTCATCTCTAAGTTGATCTGCTGAATTTTAACTGTGGAACTATTTCTACTCAGATGTATGAAAAAAAAACATGTTTAGAGCAGCTGAGGCACCAAGCTGAACACTAAGGTGAAATTATGTCTTTTTCTTGTCTTCTTTTTTTTTTTCAGCTGTTCCCTTTTAAGGGGTCACCACAGTGAATCATCCTCCTCCATCTAACTCTGTCCTCTGTCCTCACTCCAACTACCACCATATCCTTGCTAACTGCATCCAAATATTGCCTCTTTGGCCTTCCTCCTTGTCTTTTTCCTGGCAGTTGCGTCTCTAACATCCTTCTACCAATATACCCACTGTCCCTCCTCTGCCCATGTCCAATCCAGCTCAGTCTGGCCTCTAACTTTATCTCCCAGTCGTTCAACTTGTGCTGTACCTCTGTTGACCTCATTCCTAATCCTATCCATCCTTGTCCCTCCCAAGGAGAACCTCAACATCTTCAGCTCTGCCACTTCCAGT
>JAOXNZ010000155.1:19653106-19666877 GCA_028566095.1 Kryptolebias brasiliensis
GTGAGTGAGTGAGTGAGTGAGTGAGTGAGTGAGTGAGTGAGTGAGTGAGTGAGTGAGTGAGTGAGTGAGTGAGTGAGGAGTGGACCCTGCCCAGCAACGATGTGGGTCAGACGGTCCGAGGATCTTTCACTACTAGAAGATGACTACATTCCTAAAAGATTTGCGAGCCACTGACCACAGCCTGTCAACGTGGCAGCGCAACGTGTGTGTGTCTGTGTTTCCAGAGCGCACCGCGCACAAGTGAAGAAGCCTCGCGGCAACACTTTGAGAATGAGCCCAGCTTAGACACAAGACAAGCAATGGATCACTTGTCTTACCGTGATCGGAGTCCCCCGGTCTGGCAGGGAGGATGAAGAGGCAGCCCGCAGCTTTACGGTCCGTTCTGCAGCAGCAAAGACGAAGAAAGCGTGAGTGGTATCCCTGGACGTGCATTCCAGCAGAGAGAGAGAGAGAGAGAGCGAGAGAGCGAAAGAAGGGAGGGGGTTTAGGCAAGGAGTGTGGGTACGCAAGGAGGGTTGAGGGGGAGCAGAGGGAGAGACGGGGAGGGAAGGGGGGCAGGGGGGATGTTCAGTCCGACAGAGGGATGATGCTGAATCGGAGCACCAGCTGCTCCAGACCAGTGGCAAAACCTGCAAGACACACTTAGAGGGGAAATAAAAAGCATGTTTAGGTGGTTTCGGGCTTTCTATCAGTGCTGGTATTTCAGAAAAGTATGAAGCGCATCGTGAAAATGCCAGAAGAAGCCCAGTTTAAATACCACAGCAATAGTTCCACTGGGACTTTACGCACGTGTGATTCTGAGCAGAGATTCTCACTTTTTTTTTTTGTTCTTCTAGGCTCTTCTGGCTCTTCTAGGCACCATTGTCATTGCCGAAGAGAACTGAGATGTATACAATATAATATCTTGTATTTTTTCACAGTAATTTAAAACAAGCTGAAAATGTAAAAAGGGCCGTTTATAAATGATGAGGGCAGCGCGAATGAACCAAACTCTGATGTCAGGAATTTTTCAAAGGATTGTATTTATAACGTGTGTGTGTGTGGGTGTGTGTGTGTAGGGGTTCGGGGAGGAGTGGGAAACCTCCTGGTCCCTGCCACCCCACCATGATTTATGCAACCTACTGCCTCCCTGTGCAGTGGCGCGCAGCTGCTTTCCAATCTGGCCACGTAGCAACGCGCCTCGAAAGATACGCGCCCATGTGAGAGGGGTCCACCACACACGCGCACGGGCACCCATATAGAAAGAAAGGGACAGAGAAAAAGAGAGAGAGAGAGAGAGAGAGAGAAATACAATCGAGCGGATGACGTCATGGCCGGTCAGCTGGGAAGACACTGATTTGCTTCTGTCTGATTTATGTGTGTGTATAGTTTGATTGTGGTTCAAAGGAAGCGCTGGAAGACCGAGGGACCGAAGAGTCAGAGCTGTGTGTATAACACCCAAACCGTCTCACTGTCTGACTTTCCAGCCTGATGATGAAGCATCAGCAAACTGTGCGGGTCCTGTTTTAATGCATGGATGTGGCAGAGTTGGCTGGATGAATCCCACGTCATGACAGAAGCTCAATATTAACAACATCTGAGGAATTCTTATTTAAGCAGCTGCAAGCAGATCTTAAACAACTTCAAATTAAGTAACAGGAAAGTTTTTAATCAGATGATTTTATCTTTGCTCCAGTGCAGGAGCAACTGCGCTGAGAATCACAATGAGTTCTGTTCCCATTACGCATAATAGGACGTCCTAAAAATGTCATTACATCTGTCTGTACATTTACATGATGCAAATTCATACAGTTTAAACCACTAAAACCACAAATGAACTCCTGTGGATCAGTATGATTACATAAAATTGAATCTCCCTGAGGGCATCCCAATAAATGTTCATTTTATTCAGGACAGTTCACAGAAGTCTCTACAGACAGTGATCTAACTTTATGAATATAGATCATTTTTACAGCAAATATGTGTATTTTTGTCCAAATACTGATGACTTGTTTCTGCTCTTTCTGATGTATTTGTAGTTTTGTGTTTTTCCACATTTCTTCTTATGTTAACTTGCATTTTCATCAGACAAGACTGAAGTTTTATCTTTTATAGGACTCCAGTTCTAAGCTTTTAAATCCATTTCTAATAACCATACAATTATTAAAGGTCAACAAATTTCTGTCGGGGTGTGTGGCATTAAGAAAAGTATGTTGTGAATATGAATTAATGAGAAATTCACTTCTTTCTTCCTATAAAAATCTGTGATGCCACAAATATAATATTATTAGCAGTAGTAGTAGCATAGTAATAATAGCTGTAGTAGAAGTTGTAGGAGCAGCGGTATTATTATTATTAGTAGTAGTAGTAGTAAAATGGAGCATAGTGTAAAGTTGTTTTTGGTCAAATTTGACAAGAATAAAACAGTGTTAAAGTGATTTTCTTTTAAAAAGTAACAATAAAATTAATTGAATGTAAAAACATTTACAATCTGAAAAAAGTGAAATATGTTAATAGTCATTGGCACAGTCAAGGTTATTATAAATCTAAAGGCTAATTTAACAGTCAGTTAAAGAACATTCAATGTGACTGCCATAAAAATATGCAAAGGTAATTAGAATTGTTTCAGTTGTTACAAATGGCACGATAGGACTAACATGCACTCCTTTATTTACAGCACAAGGAGCATCCTGTCCACTATAACCTCCTCAGGTTTAATGAACCGATTGGTCTTGCAGTGTGTTGTGTTATTGGCTCATCTTTGATTGTTTTAGGTGAGTAATAAGGTTGAGGAGGAGCTTCATGGTCTCCCTGAGGTTCCTGCATGCTGCTGATGAGTAAATAAAAGGAGGAGCACAGGGGTCATATGGCCACTGTTGCTTTATGAAAAATGGTGGATGTGATCCTGCTGATAGAGAGCTGACATTAAATTAATCAGCTACATTTTTGACATGTGTTACAGAGGATTCTTAAAATTTGTGAAGATCTGCTTCACAAATTATGTTTGCAATATTTAAAAACTAAATTGGTTATATTGTATATACTATATTTACCATTTTGTGTTCTTTAATGATACATTTTGTTTAGTGTTGTTGTATTTTGCTTGTTATATTGCAGCTCATTTGGCACTGGATCTTAGTAAAGAGTGGACAACAAGAAATTGTGTTAAATCCTTTTTTTCCTTTGATTTTTAATTGCTAACATTGACTTTACCATGTTGTTTGTTGTTCAGCTGTTAAGGGCAAGTCCTTGACTTCTACTATTTTAGCAAATCTTATCAACTTGTTGCTTTTTGATGACTCTAGCTCTCTCCTACAAAAACACTGAACCCAAGAAATATGTCAGAAATCAAAACTGTTTTACAAACTGAATATGATCACCCCCTTCCCAAACATTTTTGTTTTCATGTTCCGATTCAAAGACTTTCATTAGAATGCCATGCAAAAACTAATTTCTGCCAACACCAACACAGTACAAAATGACAGACATTAATGTTCCCAAGTGAATGCCAAACAACTGTACAGTAGATTAACTTTACACATAGCACTGTCTTATTCCACAAAGGTTTATCACCCCAATAAATCACTGCATGCCTATGATTTGCAATAATAAGGTAACAACCAAACCTGCTCTCTGCTCATTACTCTGCAGGCAGGTGGGTTATATTTATTTGTTGCATTCCAGTAAATGATTTTAATGGTTCTTTCTCGATTTGACAGAGACGGCAATAGAAAAACAAGCTACACAAATAGAAATGGTTTCATTATGCTCTCTTGTGCCGTGAAATTGAGGCACAGACACACAGACACACTGCCAGAGCCACAATATTTTGGGTGGCAATAAATCACAGTGCTTCAGTTTAACAACAGAACAAGGTGCTTTTTTTGCTTTTTTTGTGGTTTGACCATACATGATAATGTGTTAATATGTACAATTGAATAGCAAAGAAAAATCAGCCACTCTTTCTGCGTGAAAACTTCTTACTGCTGTTTGCATGGATAAGGTCAGAGTTAGAGCTCCCAAATCGGCTTCTCGTTGGTCCAGTTGCAGGATTGTTCCTCTCTTACTTTTATCGACACACTCAACAATGCTGATAGGGCATCTCTTCTGCACCTTTTATTGCATTTAAATTTTTCTAACTCCCCAAACACTCACACACACTTTTCCTCTTTGCCCTGTGAGTATAGTTATGTCAATGTGAGAGTTGTAATTGCCCTTCCCAGAGCTGGAAAGATGTAAACTATATTCTCTTCACCTAAACCTAAACTTGTGTGTGCACTACAGCTGGCTTAATTAAATGAGAAAATTATTTCATCCGTGGTATGGTAGCATAACTGCATAACGATAAGATTTCACATAAAACAAAAAGACAACATGTCACCATGATTATCAGGTCAATTGAAAAAATTCCACAGACAGATCTATAAAACATTACCTGCAAAATAAATTAGGCAACATTTTACCACAAGCTTCTTCCACTGTTTCCTTGTCACCCTTCCTCCTAACTTGAGGTATTAGTCTTTTTTTGTTTTTGCAAATGCTGAGACATATGTGAGAAGTAAGGCTGTGGAATTTGCTGCAAAAGGGTGATTTGATATCAATTAGTTTTTTTTCTCCTGTTCTTTTTTTTCCGCTCTTGTTTTTATTTGTCTTTGATATTCATAACTAAGCATTTTAGACCTTAATTGGAATTCGTTAATGGATATGTTTAATATAAATACCTTAAATCTTAGCGAAGAGCTTTGTATGACCATGTCCTGGGCAGGAATGGGAATAGTTCAGGGAGTAGTGAAGAACACTAAGTTTGAGGGGCTGAATTTAGGCTCAGAAGTACTTAGAACATCTGTTTTCCTGTCCCCTGCCTTTTTCTGTAACCTCAACTTGTATAATTTCACTCATCAGTGAAATAAGTGCCACAACTAGCTGCTGCTACAACTACATTATTTGCACTTGCAAATATAGGATTGAACATAAACAATCATGTAATGTGAAATTGACAGAGATTTATAAACAGTTTATATGAACCACTGTGAAAGTTTTAAGATTGGCATTCTTATAAAATGGAAGCTATCACTTTGGTCTTGAGCCCATTTGGACTTCAGCTCATCAATTTGTTCAGAACTAATCAATATTTCTCCAAACTGAGGCTATTCAAAAAGCTATTTACCACAGGTAAGACATTATTTGTTCGTAACGTTTCTGGAGAACCCCGACTCCAAAGTCTGAACCATCGATTTAAGTCTACATCACAACTCCTAGACTGACAGAAAACCATAATAGCTGCTCAGTCAGATCCATGATAAGCCATTAACAGAGCGTTTGCCTCCTCTATCACTTGATGCAGGCTGGAGTTTTCTGATTTCCAGCCCTGGTCACAAACCTTCATAGCAGTTTTATCTGTACTCCTGCTTCCTGCCTGGGTTTTGAGCAGTCTTTGCCTCTACCACAGTTCACCTGTCGGGCAACCAGAGTTATTCAGTTATTGCTACTGACTGCCTGCCTTGTCTCACAAGAGGCTTCAGCTTCACCTTGAGCCCGCTCTCCTCAGAGGTCCCGTCTCGGAGAGTGTGGCTTAAACCTGTCTGTTCTGCATCTGTTTCAGTCAAACACGATCAAACAACTCACAGACCTGCTGTTGTTAGATATCACCTGAAATATCACATGTGGTGTACGAACAGAGCCAGACCTTCACAATAACATAACGTGAAATGCGTCTTCTTCTTTTCTGTTGTGCCAGATTGTAGCTAAAGCAACATATTTTCTTGATGTTTTTATGTACTCCCTGGTGTCCTGTCAAAAAGAAGAAAAACATCTACGCAAATATCCCTGGCAATCTCATTATCTCATCACATGCTCAGCAGGCAAACAGACAGCTTTGTGAATGTTTTTTTCCATCAGGGAGGATTACCCCAGTCTCTGCATCCTACATGTAAGTGGTATTTAGTACAAGTACGGATGGAATTATAGTCTACATGAGTCAGACACTGTACTGTCGCATTACAGTGCAAATAAACACACTAACACAATAAGCGTTGAAATTAATGTCATGTATTTCTTCCTGAGACACATTCTTCAGAAGAAGATAGCAATCTAGGCTTTGCAATAATAGTCTTAATCACAGCAGTTTGGAAACATTGTTGTGAAAAGGAATAATAGAAACATCATTTTGCTGTTATGTATTTTAAGGTAAACTCTAGTCTAGCAATGTTTGCAAACTCTAGTTTGTTTGTTTGTTTTTTAAGAAATGTGTTAAAAATGCCTAAATTCTTAGCTAGATGCAGGTAGTATAAACTATCAATACAAACAAGAAATTCAATAGCTACTGTAGAGAATATTGCTGTCATTTGAAATTGGGTTCATTTGAAAAAGTGCACAACCAAAGTATAGTTAAGGTGAACTAGCAGCGCTTCTCTATCTTTTCCATCTAAAGTCATCTTTAGATTTCTTTTGCTGTTTTTCCACATGACTTGGGTTTTTTTAATTACTATCATAAACCATCTTGTTCCAAAACCTAAATCGGTGTGAAAAGTTATTACTTTCATAATCATTAAGTTTGTGACCTCTGCATTTTTGTGACAGCTAAGGCTAAATCATCAGAAACTGAAAATAAATGTTTTTATATAACCAATAAAGGATTAATTTTGGATATGACTTGCTTGTCCAGCCTTACCAGAGGTTATTCAATTATTCTGATCTTTTCTCAGCATTATGGTGGGATCACTCTGAGGTGCAACTATTGAAAGACTAGCTGGCAACTCAAAATTGCAGAAAAATTGCAAGAAAATACGTAAATGTTTTGTTGCAGTCTTACTGAACTCTAAGTGCTTGAGATCACAGAGCAATGTGGCTGTGTTTGAGCGGCCAGTTTTTTAATATTTTTGTGCATACGACTTACAAAACTGTATTTTTGGTCATGCACATTAATTTGTTGTCCACCTCCACCCACATCACACCCACCTTGGCTTGTTTTGTGCCCACCTTGGCAGCTGCTCCCACGTTCATGATTTAATCTGCTGGAGTACACTTTTGAAATAAAGACAGGCAGACTTAGATGTGTTGTTCAATAATTATTATTTACTATGAGTGTTGGTTTTCCACGTGAGCTTTGCCCTGGATGTTTTCTGTCAGATGAAAGCTCCTCTGAAGGCATCAAAATACAGATTTTACTCTCTTGAGAACAACTCTGTGACATTCTGGAGACATTTGGGAAACTCACTCAGGAATATCGTTCACCAACTAGTTGCACCCCAGTCAGATACCACCTTTAAGCATGGTAGAAAAAAAGAAATCAATCAATAAAGACAGAAAAATGGATTTTTGTACCACTGAAATTTACAACAGAGAGCTAGTCATCAAATTTCGATTTAAGTGTTTCATCAGTGCAGTACACCTGCTTATTTGGGGCTTAAAACACCCAAATAATCCATATAATGCTCCCAAAACAACTAAATCATCACAAATTATTTTTTTATAAAGAGTGTAATCATAAGCGGTTAAGTTATGTACATTTACAAATACATTTATGGGTATCCCTGCATTGTTTATAGGATGTTATTAGAAATTATTTCTGTAGTAAAATCCATCCATCCATTTTCTTTAACCGCTTCTCCATTCTGGGTCGCGGGCAGCCGGTGCCTTTCTCCAGCAGTCACTGTGCGAGAGGCAGGGAGTAAACCCACGTGTGCACAGGGAGAACATGCAAACTCCACCCAGAAAGGCCCCAGGCTGGGGTTCGAACCTACAACCTTTTAGCTGGGAGGCAACAACTCTAACCACTACACCGCTGTGCCACCTCTGTAGTAAAATGTTTTTTTTTATTTACGACACTAAAGCATTGTATCAAATTAGGTCTTTCACTGGATAAATTGTCACAAATACCCCTGACAAGTTGACATTCCCCATAAATCCACCACCCATTTTGTTACAGTGGATTGTATGTAAATCAAAGCTCCTGACTCTCTGGATCGTCACCATTTCCGGATTTGCCTCTGACTTTTTTTTCTCATCCTTTTGCCTACTTATCAAAACTGTCAGTGAACAATTTATAAAGTTATGGGACATTCGTACATGACTCAGGTCAAGGTCAAGCAATAAAAATCTAAAATTATTCTCACGCAGGGATTACTTGACCTGGCATTGTATGAAACAGGGCACAACAGCAAAACAGTATGTCAGCTCAGCAGCTTCCTCCCTGGGTAAATAAGGCTTTAAAAAAGACTTGGGTGTCTGTCAACAAGATGGATGGCAGAGGTCAGTGTTTGGGACTCAGGGATTGTTGGAAGGGCAAGTCATTGACTCCTGCAAGTAGAGAGCTGGAGAAATGAACTAGACTCCCTTTTGCCACAAATGAGTAGAGCTCAATGGTCTACATCACCACTGGGGTTTACTACAAACACACACTCACACACACGTACAGAAAGAGAGAGAGAGCGGAATCCAGGAACACACAGCTAATGTTGATTTTATTTGGCCTTGCCCACATGATAATGAGACAGACCTTGATATTTCCAGGAAATTTTTAATATTGAAAAAAAAGGTGCAACATTTTATTTCTTCAATGACTTGTTTTAATTAATGAATCCTTACATGTAGGCCTGTGCCGCATTTTGTATACTTTGTGAAAGGGAGATTTGTTTTTAATGCAGAAGTGATACACCAACCAAAATCAAGGCAACTTAGTCAAGCCAACGAAAGTTTTGTTTCTTATTGGGATCTTATTTAAAACTCTTTTAAAACTGATGAGCAAACAGGTAATAAAAAGAATTTCTTAAGAGGAAGACCTGTCTTTTGATAATGGCTGGTATGAGTCCCACTTAGTTGTACATGGACTCAAAGTAAGACACACTGAGGCAGCAAAAAAATCTCAACTGGGAGGTAAATGAAAAATGTTCAAAAAGTGGGAAAACATCACATTATCAGGATGCATCAGCAGGGAACCAGAAATGTTTGGTCAAAGTTCAGTTTACAGAGTGTCAGAGGGAATGAAAGTACTGAACAGACTAAAAGCTAACACCTTAGCCACTCTGCTAGCATGACAAATTTGCCCAGTTACTCTAAACATTCTTGTACCATTTTCAGAGGTCAACAGGGTAAATATTTGAGTTTTGAGCTGCTCAGTTTTATAAAAGTACAAACGCAAAAATGTCCCATCTTGTAAAGATTCAGTGTAAAAGGCGCACACAAGACGAGTGCTTCACACACTGTAAAATACAGCTCGCTCATTCTGCAATTCCCTTCTCAGCTCTTAAAAATCCACCATGCGCTACAGCCAGTAAGAAATAGCTGTTATTTTCCCTCACTGCAAGTTGCCACCATTTTTGTCCACTTGAAGGACCTGCAGACAATCTCTGCATCTGTTCGAGGAAAGAGTAAATGTGAGTCAATGAAGTGTTTTTTTTAAACTATTAAACCCAGCGTGAGGTGCAGGCAGGTAGGCAAGACAACAACAGTCCAAAAGGCAGGAGTCGCCTTACCTCTGTGAAGTAAAGAAAGATACAGAGGAAAAACTGCAGTTAAGTCTTCAGCTGAAACACCAATAAAGAAAACAGGTTAGGTAACATAGAAATAGTCCTACTGCTTAGTCTGACTTAAGTTTTTTATTGATTTTTTCTTCCTCATTGACAGCTTGCAACAGAAACTCAAAGGTGTGTACAAAAATCTGGTTATTTCTAAAACAAACAAATAAAAATGTTTGTCTTATGTTTTCAAAACTAAAGAACTAAAAGAAAAAAAATTATAAAACCAAAGAAATCTGAGCTTGGCCTGTCTGATCAGCTGGTTGTGTGGGAACCTTCTGAGAAAATGGAAATCTTTACACGTTTAAACACAATTTAGTCAAGATGTTTCAAATGGTTTCTCATTTTCCACTGAATTTCAAGAAAGCATTTACCCACAAAAACTATGCAAGAAGAAAAGAGCAAGCAAATATTGGTATCTATGATCAATGACTTCCTGCTGATTGTTTTAAGTCCTGTTTTAGAGAAGCAGTCAGCCGAGGGCCTCATCAATGTTCAGTTCCTTGTGGAAGTTCGGCTCCTCTTCTCCTCTTCTCCGGGCCTCACAGCTCCGCTTGACTTGACTTTTATTTGTTTTGTTTTTTTTAATTTTTAAATACAACTATTGAACCAATTGCAAGTAATTTTTAATTGTTTTATTTTTAGCAGTTTTCTAGTTTAAGTGCCATGTGCAGTTCACCACCTACTCCGGCATCAGAAAAGTGCTGCATTAATTTAATAGTAACCTAATATACAGTAAACAGATTTTGAAATGTTTAAATTGCATTACATTTGCAGCTTGTTCAGCATGTGTTTCTAGGCGTTGGAGGTAAAACATCACAGCTGATTGATGATCATTTGGTTCGTCTGTTTTTCAAAAGCTGCCAGTTTTTGTCCAGCTGTCCTTTCAATCCAAACTAATCCCCTCCAATGTCATTTGGGGAAATGCATGATTATTCTTTTCCAAACAAACAAAAGAAAACTCCTTTGTAAATTTAATGAGGTCCCACCTTTTGGGGTTTTTTTTTGTTTGTTTGTTTGTTTGTTTTCAAACTTTCAGAAGGATATTTTTAATCACCAGTGAAAATCACAAAGAGCAGCATCAGGATGAATGAAGAGAGATCAAAACAAGCTGCTGCTTGTCAGCAGAGGTTCTGCTGCTGTTGGCTTAGAAATCTGTGACTCTGGTAAAATAAAAATGTTTGTCTTTTTGTCCGGTGTTTCTAAATGAACTAAATGGAACAGACAGCCTAAGAGTTTAAAAGAACAAGAGGATGTATTTTAATTTATTTTCATGATCAAACAGGAAACCAGGCTGCATTAGTACAACTGAGCCTTTGATGGCACAAGTTTTTAGTTAATGTTTAACAGATTCTTCAAAATGGAGCCTCTTTAGTCTTATTTTAGCCCTAAAAATCCACTCATTTATTCAGGAAGTCACTGATTATAGATAAGAGCTTGCCTATTTCCATTTGCAAATGATTTGTGGTTGAAGAATTGTTTTTAAACGTAATGTAATGCTGTAAAACTAACTAAACTGTGATTAATTTAAAAAGAAATGTGTGGATGCCCACATTCATAGGCAGTTCCTGCGCAACAAAACCTTCAGACAATTTAAATTGTTTTTTGATATTAATTTTAAGCAACAGTTTTTTGGTGGGTTAGTAAAACTTACAGTTTTGTTTAAAATAAAATATAAACAATTGCCCTATTTTTGTTTTGTTTGTTTTTTTCTTGTGTGAACAGATCATTGACAGTCATATTTTGACACACGCACATTTGCGGTTCATCTTCAAAACATTTGTGCAACAATGTGCAACATTTTCAGTTCTTCGTGAATATATTTCCTTTACACCAAAAAGAGTAACTCTCTCAAAAAAGTACTTGACAAAGTATTTCAAATCAAGCTTATATGCAGTAGCTGTCCAGCTTTCACCTCAAATATATGTTTGCGTCTCTTTTTCTTTACAACCATTTTACACTACAACACAAACAGAGGAAGTACCTGATCCTCATTAATATGCTGGAACTGGAACTAATACTCCGAGATAATGGAAGCCCTCCAAATGTGAAGATTTCCCGTATAAGCACGTGTTCAGGATTAGGATTTGGGAGATTAAGGATAAGAATAACACTTGTGACAAACGAAACTGCATATATGAATTTAGATTATATTTATTTATTTTGCTTGTAATGCTTAAACATCTGAGTGTTGGGATTTTGGGTATGTTTGGCTTCAGTGTTTCTCTTACTAATCTCCTATTTTTGGGACGAGCTAGAGAGGGCGTGGCTGGGACGTTTGGCACCTGGCTGCCACACCTGAAGCTGGTTTGGCTGATGAGAACTCCCTCTACTTAAGACTGAGTGACTCATTACTCCCTTGTGAGATTGATAGTCACCCAAAACCAGAAACAACTCAGCCGTGCGGTCTCAGGCTGCTGTGCCATGCTCTGTGTTCCTAGTCTGTCTGCTTCTCCAGACACACTGTCACTCCCTCTGTGCTACTTTCAGCCAGAAGAAACAAATTCTCTGTTGGCCTGGAATCCCAAGTACATCTCTCTCTCTGAGCCTGTTCTTCATAAAACACTACGTAAGAGCAAAACCTTATTACTGCATTTATTTACCAGGACAATTTACCTCTGACTCGTAACTCTGCAACCACTCTCCCTCCACAGATACTCACCGGCTCCACTTTCCTTCCCCTATCAAAATAAAACCACTTAACCTTTACACTTGCTTCCTGTTGGTCCTTTTAGCTTCAGCATTCAAAACTCTGTGGACACTGAGGGGGACACCTGCAATGAAAAATAGCTTTAAAAAATTGCTTTAAAAGTTATAACCGAGTTTAAAATTAAATTATGATTTAGGTTTTGTTAAGCATTATTCTAATACAAGGTGCTTTTAGTTAAATGATTTTGCCAACTTGATTAAAAGAACCTACTTCAGCTAATAATTACTATGTTCATTACAGTTGTTTTACTTTTATTTGTGCATTGACTCACTACTAATCAAAAACCCTTACATTTAGCAGTCTAAACTGTTTCAGGTATTTCATTATAAATCAAAATACTGAACAAATGGAACATTTTAACATGGTTTCATTTTGATTAATTGGTGATGAATTACCAAAGTCTAAAGAATTTATCCTTAAGGAATATTGACTGTTTCAAGGAAATCCATCAGTGTGAAAAAGCTGCAGTGCCTTGGGGACAGTTCCTGCCCTGCCAAACCATACATGTTCAACTACCAAAACAAAAATATACAAAAGGACAAAGTGTCTGCATACTAGTTTTCATTTCATCAACCTGTCTTAAACACTTTTGATCTGACATTTAGGCAATTTCCTCTCCCTTTACCAACAGGATCACAGGATCCCAGCCAGTTGAGGAAATCAATACTTCCCCCTGTCTGCTGAGGAGTCTCTTTCTAGTTTAGTTTCCATCTTCAAACACAGTCAAATGGATATACCCCAGAGTATGCCTGGATTGGAGTCACGTGACTTCCTCATAATGAATGTGATAATTTTGTAAATTGAGCTTTTTTTTTTTTCTTCTATCCAGTGATAAAATAAATTGCACAGTCAAGGTTTAATAAACACAAAAATGTAAATGCTTCTGTGGAAGGCTGTTTGCATATATATCACTTGTGTGCCGTGTGGTTGTGTGCTGACTGCAATATGAATCACCTCCTGCTTTCCTTTAGTTACAAGGTGCTGCTCCGTCGACACTGTGACATGTCTCATTACTTCAGCTGTCCTATCACTAAACCATCAGCTAATGTAGTCAATAGCCACACTGTTACAGATAATAGCACCCAATTATTGTGCTCTGGCCAGCGCCGTCATTTTTGCAAGTGTGTCACATGCGTGGCAGCTTCTCACTTGTATTTGTTTCTGCCATCCTTGTACAGATCTGCTGAAGTAGAAAGGTCTGGGGAAATGTAAAGCACACAGGTGTGTCTTTATCAAGGCTTAATTTATCCTCTGAGTCAATGAAGACTAGATTAATTAACATTTCTTCAATACAATGTCTGAAGGTGACCAAACCAGGTTATAAAACTCTCTAATGACCCCTTTTTTTATCTGAGCATATTCTTTTTCCAACCTGGAAAATCTGGAAATAAGAGTTTGTCCATATTTTTAATGTTACTGAGCCCAAACAGTGATGTATTGCTAGCTCTCAAACAGAATGGTGTTTGTCAGCAAATATCTGCACAAAGAGGGAAATGTTTCCACCTGCTTTCTGTATCTTATGTGTGGTATTCTCTCTCTGTGAGTCAAGAGAAAAGAGATTGTATAA
>JAOXNZ010000155.1:19678799-19694612 GCA_028566095.1 Kryptolebias brasiliensis
AATTCACCTTGACAGTCAAAAAGGAAATAAAAATTTAAAAATAATGACAAAACCAATGTGGTGCTGTTTTCAGAGTTTTATTTTGATCCAGTAATGTTTGAGTTTGACTGACGGGGGAATTTTTAGGCCATCAGAAGACTGAACTCTACAGTACACTTAAATGTAAGATTATGGTAGTCAGACTGCAGCACACGTAGCCCTTCAAACAGTGAAATCTGCAGTGAAAACTTTAAATTGTAAGCTTCAGCTGTTGGGGCAGGCTCTCTGCACCCTGAGGTGTCCTTGATAATTGGGGCAGTCTTAGATCTGATCGCTGTATGGGGGATGGGGTGCCAAGGCCCCGACAGAACATCTTGCATAAGGGAAAAACAGCTACTCTGATATTCCAACCCTTCTCTTTTTGTCTACTATCCAAACTGATGTTTAGGTTCTGATTTGCTGACACATATTTACACTGCAAAAGGATGGCCATTATGTTGGCCATATTAAATACAACGCATGTGAAATGTTTAGCCACAACAGCCAATTTTAAAAACAAGTGTGTGACATGTACCTTTACATGTGAAACTGTAAATATGTGCTTGTCTTTTGAATTCAGGTCATTTTTGCTTTCAAGCTGAAGCCCTCACTGCTTTTCCTTTTTTCAAAAATAAAAGCACTTTAGGAGCTTTTGCTGAGAAGCAGGAAGAAATCAGGCACAAAAGAGTTACAGTAACAGATATTTGTATGTCATTGTCTTTACTGCAAATTCCTCACGCTTAAGAGGAAAGATAATTATGAAAGTAAATACAACAAATCAGTGCTGAGGCCACTGACATCATAAAACAATTATACTTGCGTGTGTCAGACACAGGACTTGAAAGGAAGCTGCCAGACTTCAGTGCTGAAAATAAATATTATTTTAGCAACACTGCAAATACTTAAAAGGGAATATATTTATAGTTTAAGTCTTCTCCATAGTAGACTAATCTAAAAAGAGGACTGTCAAAAATAAAAGCAGCACCTTTCCAGAAAATTGATTTTAATTTGGTATTCCTGTAATTATTGAGCTCTTGTCAACAAAAAAACCTTCATGTCTCTACTGCTGACTGCTTTCCTTTGCTGCGTGTTGAAATCTTTTGAGGGTTAGCATGGGTTTTCAGCTTAAGTGTCAAGTCCTATATGCATGTGTCAAACCGTCGAACGCACCAGGTGAGGTTTTTCAGGAGTTGCATAGTAAAAGCAGAACTGCAGCAGTTAGAAATACTCCTGTAAAGGACATTTAAGATTATAAGTTTTGACAAAAAAAACTGCCCAGCGCTAAACCTTAAAACGAGGGTGATGTGAATAAAATAAATAAGGAGATCTGCAGTACTGAATTATTTTCATTGCACTAATATTACAGGGTGACAAGGCTTATATGAAACTAACTGTTCGGTAATTACTTCTGGTTCTAAAGTCCATAAAAGTCCATTAACAAAATGAACAGAGGCACTGGTGTAGATGCAGTTTGCACTCAATAAAAGATGCTTATTGTCGACAGTGTGTCATATTTTAAGATTTAAACAATGTCGACTCTGTTCAGTTTTTATTACTCATTGATTTTTGTTGAAATTTGGTAATATCTGCACGTTAGGCATGTTTACTGGAAAAAACATATTATATAACGGAGAAAAAAAAAAAAAGAAACTTCCCTTGACCCTTACGCTGAACTGGAAGCAGCAAACAATGTATGTTTAACCTGAGACCAGTCTGGATTTTTAAATCTGATATATCTCAAGATAGAGCTAATGGCTCAGGGTTTGCCTACAAGAGCTCTGCTGTAAAATTCGACCAGCTGGTAATCTCTGGAGTTGCTATCTGCCAAGATGAACAGCCAGTCACAGCAAGAAGACATTCACTGTTAAAAGAACATGAGATGAATAGAAATTCTGGATATACTGTATGTTTAGAATGTAAATGGTGATTGTTTCACTTTAGTGATATACAGTGCTACTGTAGTAAAAGTGATATAATTCCAGAAATAGGACAACTTTTAGTCTCCCTCCATTGTCAGAGAAGTGTTGTTGGTATCCAGCAATGTAGACAAGTGTCCTAACCTGTACTCTGACATTTGTTAAGGTTCAAGCAGCAGAACTATCTCAACAACCACAGTGGGGTGCAAACAAATCTGCTATGAAGAAATTACTGCTAAGGAGACCTGTGAGAATAAAGGAGCTACTTGGAACAAGTATAAGAGGACATTATAATATTGTGTTTGCTGCGTAAAGTGTATGGAGGCCAGTTATGCTTAAAACACTGGATTTTCCATGCAAACATATTGTTTAACCTGACTCCTTATAGTGAAATTGCACATATACAGCTGAATTAACACGGTAGACTCTGTAGACTGGGATTCAGACCCTGGGCAGCACAAGTGAAGCAGTGGTTTGTACTGTTGCCTCACAGCAAGAATGACCTGGGTTTAAATCCTAGCTGAGTGTTTTCTGTGTGGAGTTTGCATGTCCTCCTCTTGGATGAATGCGTTTTCTCGAGGCAGTCCGGTTTTCTTACCACAGTCCAAAAACTTGCATGTTGGGTTAATATATGCTTGTCTCTGTGAGACACTAGTGATCTGTCCAGTGTGCTACCTGCCTCTTACTGTGTGTGTGTGTGTGTGATGAGTACTTGTTTTCCATGACCCCGAACAGGACAATGCAGGTACAGGAAACGCATAAATGGATGGATTAAGGCATTTTCCACTAACATGGACATTGTGCAAAATGTTTTCTATTTATTTGTCTAGATTTCTGTTCATTTCTGCCACCTTGTTTCTCAAGATTGTATAGCCCACATCATTACCATTTGTTTGTTTGTTCTTTCCTTTCCTATCACTTATACATACAAGTAATTTCATAAACACACGCACACACACTAATACTGAAAGATATTCATTGCAGTTTTATCTTGTATTGTGGTGGAACTTGAGGTAATGGTTTTTAACAACTTAAGTGCCACTGATTTTATTTGTCGCAAAATTTAATAAATATTTTACCATTTTTAAAGAAGCAGTTGTTTTTTGATCATTGTGTATGTAAGCCTTTAGTGATTACTTCTGGTCTTCTCTGCACGTATTTGACATATTCGACTGGTCAGTTAGTGTTTGATAATTAATAATTTTATGACATTACCAACTATCTTTGGACAGTTACTAACAATTGCTTCACTAAATTAAAGTTTGTGCCCTATAATCCTGAGTGAGAACATTTTGCAGCAACACAATGTAACATCAACTCTCCTGGTGAGGCGCCATTCATGTAGAAGCTGGCAGAGCAAAATATGAGCAGAGAGGCTAATCCTTGAAAATCCAACGGAGTCTGTTTTTTTTGTATTAGACTCTCTAGCTCCTGGATTAATTTGAGCTGAAATGAAATCTAAAATTGGCTTGGTCGTTGTATACTTGTCTGCCTCTCAATGCTAAATGGGGTGATGGAGAGGGCAAGTCGAGTATGAACACACACAAATGCAGCTTTTTTTTCCCCCCCTAGCTGATTGTATTTGAAGGACAGGCAAGAGTGGCATGATATGTAAGCAGAAATAAAAATCACACTGTTTGTGGTGTTATATACAAAAATTAAAGGAAGAAACTTGGACCGACAGCTAAAGTTAGATTTTGCTCATGTTCATTCTTGTTTTTGTCTCATTTAGTTTTTATGTTTCACTCAGTTTTTTCACTTTTATTTTGTCCTCCCTTTGCCATTTTCCTGCCTCCCTATTTACCTCTTTCTTTATTATTCTTTTCACACTTATAAGTCTTTTCCTTGTGTTATCTTTCCATTTTTCTGCATGGCTGTTTCTGTCACCGGGCCCCTGTTGTTTCCCCTTCCCCTTCTCATTTCCACTAAAGCAGCTTCAGAAATCTCTAGAAATCCACTCCCTCCATTTCCCACCTGTCACTGGTGATCAGACTCTAAATCTATCCAATCCACCAGTCACCCAGGAACTCACCGTGACCATTTGATAATGTAGACAAGCGCATTCCTGCCTTTTTCAGCCACCAGAACAAGGCCACGTGTGCTCCCATTTCCAGTCCCTGTGCCTCTGAATTAAGCTTCCTTTTTCTCTATTAATTAGTGGGTGCTTGTTGGCAGGTTGCTACCTCTCAGTGGCTGCTGTCGGTACGCTTCACAGCTGGAGTTTTGTGCTTCATGGGTCTTTCATGATGGGAGGAGAATTTTCTGAGCGCCCTCCGCCATCTGTTTATAGGACATTACCATTTCCCAAATGAATCCCCTTTTCCTGCCTCCACTTTTGCCTTCTTCCGCATCTCTTTTCAACTCTCTGTCAGGTGTTACGTCTTATCAGTGATCATTGCATTGTAGGTGTTTGAAATGTCTTATCTTCCATTTGGAAGTCAAAGCAAAGTACCAGAGCTAAGCACAGTTACCTTCATATCCCATCTGTCTGATTTAGATCTTGCTTCCTGTTTATTTATGTTTTTGTACATTTGTCTTGATTCATACCAAAAACTACAGGTATGTGTGTTTTTATAGGGAGACTTTGCATCCTTACACTCATTTTTCTTGAGTCTTGTCTTTTAATTTCTATTTGTCCTTGTGCATTATTCTAGTATAGCTTTACTTCAAAAGGGTAATCTCACTGAAACTTGGGGTCTTGTTCTCAAAAGAGATCCGTTTCTGTCACGTTTGGTGAAAGGTGTGTAGTAACAGGACCCAAATGCAGGCATGAAAGGAGGCAGTTTTCAAGAACTAAGCAGTAAAAGCTGAACTTAGGCAACAGAAAAACTGGCAAACAGCTAAAAGCATGGCAGTTGAAAGAGAAACTGAGAAAAAACAGAGTTTGTGTACTGGGAAGGGATGGCTACTGAGTGGCAGCAGGTGTGATGATTACTAATGGAATACAAGTGGTATGAGAGAAGCAGGAAACAAGGACTATGGTGGACATCTAGTCGTATGATCATAAAAACACAACATAACTCAACTGAGCCAAAACTTTAAAAAAAACACAAGAAACCCAAAGATCATCCATCAATTTTCTTTACTCGCTTCTCCTGTCCAGGTTGTGGGGAGCGGGTGTCTTTCTCCAGCTGTCACTGTGCAAAAGGCAGAGGACACCCTGGACAGGCCACAAGTTCATCACAGGGACACATAGAGACAAATGAGACAAACAACCATTTACAATATAAACTCATACCTAGGGACAATTTAGAGTTACCTAAAACTAATGATCATTAGAAAGTCTATCGGTTTCAAACAGACATACACTTTAGTTACAGACATAAATAATTATGAGCATTTAAATGAAAGTGCCAAATAAATACTTTATGAAAACTAAAATTAAGAAAATAAGTCTTCTAATAAATATTGCCTAAATGGGTGTTTTATGACTTCATACCGATGGTTGAGGATGTTACTTGGCTGCCTGCTGAAGCCATTTTTTTAATGCAGTTGCTCTGGAGACTTTCATTTCCCACTTATCTATAATTCAAAGTGTTTGTGGAACCAAGGCCTTGCCTACTGTTAGGGTCAGACACATCATTTTACATTTTTTATGGGCATTCATTTCATGTTTTGAATTTCATTGTGAGCTTTAATAAGATTTGATAAGTAGCAGTGGCAAACAAGGGAAATGTCTGGGGAAGTTTTCAAGTGTAAGAGGTAAGGTGTGAGTTTAGGTGAAGACATCTTTGTAAAAGCTTCCTGACTAACTTCATCCACTTTATCACTGCTGCCATAACCACCTGCTTTAAAAATAGAAATTGAATATACACAATGACTATAATACCATAGCAGCTCACTTTGTGAGGCATGAATTAGTGTATTATTCACCAACAGACAATAGCCATGCTAATAAGTAGTTAGGTGACATTTGGAATGAATTATGCTTTTGTGTAAAAGTTTTACACAACATACTTTCTGTATACCCATTTTTGTCAAAATCCTTTAGGTTTATATATTTAACACCAGTTGTATTTCATTGTCATCAGATAAAATTAGAAAAACAAGTCAAGATTTGAAACAGATATCTTCTTTTTTTTAATCCAGGTGTTTCCCCTTTTTTTAGTCTTTATGCCAGGCCAAGCAAAGTTTGAATTTATCACACACTAGAATGATATTTAACTTGTCTGACCTTAGATAATTAAGGAATTAGGAATTCACCACATTCACAATGTGATCATACTCTTCATTTTGACATTTGTTATGACATCATTTACTAATCATGCAACCATTAGAACACCTTTCATTCAAACTGTTTACCTACATAGTATTATGGGCATCTACAGTTTTTGGGACAGAAGAATAACATACTGTACCTTAGTAGCTACAAATGAAATCAGACTCAAACATGGTGGATCTGAGGGTTTGTAAATACAAAGAATAAGAAATCGTGTAACTTTTCAGTTTTAATGTTTGCTTTTAGATGCTCCACATGGGCATGACCAGGATGAGAGGATAAAAGCATTGCTTTTAAAAGTTGCCTAATCAGAAGTGGGCTTTTATTGTAACAGGCCTCAATCCATTAAGACCTGTTGCTCCAAAAAGGGTATTTCAGTCCCCAGCGTTAAAGGCATTGACGGATTTTAAGAGAAAAACAGCTTGAACCTTGACCTATAAATAGGCAAATGTTCAACTGTGAAGCTGTAAAAGCCGTCTTGTGAGATAAAGGATGTTGTTTTTATGATTATTATTATTCATTATGAGTCATACAAATGTACTGAAGTGGGGAAGCAAAGTGGAAATAAGTTCTGCTGTGTTCTTTCTCCTACATCAGAGATGTGAAGAGGCAGAGGTAAGTAACAAAACAGCAAAAGCAGAAAACAAGAGAATAAAACAAAACTTTAGGGGTGAAATAAGAAATGGAAATATGAAAAATCATAAAAGACAATGAGAATAGAATGTAAACAAATAATAAATCACATAGACAAGGAGATATACTGACAACAGAGAGCCAAATGAAGCGCTCTAACTGCCCATATGTTGCATTACTAGTAATATTTGAAATTTGCTCCAACAAAGCCTCTTGAAGAGAACAGAAAGCAGAACTGACAGGCTGAATAAAACAATAAATTAGAATCTCTGCAAAAATCTGTTACGGTTTAATGCATTTATAAAAGAAGTTTGTAAGGCAAAGACCTTTAATTTAGCTTTTCTGCTCTTTTGCGATCTCTGTATATAACTACAGTAGATGAAGAATTCACAGTAACTTAAAACATTTCATGGTGTCAGACCAAGTTTTTGTAGGAACACTGACATGCATAATATTTAGTGACAACTGCAATTATATTGTACTCGGTGTAAAATACATGTTTCAGCTCTACACAAATATGTCGCTGATTATTTGACATGTGGCTGCATGGATTTGCTCAGATTAGCACATGAAACAGTAGTAAGGTTCAATATTAATGCTGAGCTGTAGGTCTGGTGTGTCTCAAAGGTGGTGCATAGGACTGAGTTTGTTTTTGTGTGCCAACAAGTTGCAATCTGCCAATGCCCAAGATCTCAAAGTACAATTTTTTTTAATGATGCTTTGTTCTATTTACCTCAAATGTTGGAACTCAAATTTAGAAAAATAACATCACACCTAACTTATACTTGTTCCAGTTCAAGTTAAAAAAATCAGGCTAACGGCGATTAGCAAACAAGCCGAGATCAATGTTTTTCTTTGAGTTTTGTGTATTCAAACACTGAAGCAACTCGTTCCCTTGGAGAGGTTGTGCAGTACTACGTGTGTGAGTGATTTAATGAGATACAAACTGACAGAAAGGCTAATTAAAACTTTTTTACGAAGCTATCA
Organism: Kryptolebias brasiliensis; assembly: GCA_028566095.1. Taxonomy (NCBI): domain Eukaryota; kingdom Metazoa; phylum Chordata; class Actinopteri; order Cyprinodontiformes; family Rivulidae; genus Kryptolebias; species Kryptolebias brasiliensis. The sequence continues at coordinate 19,686,573 of JAOXNZ010000155.1, forward strand.
CTGCTTTTTATGTGTGAGGTGGACATATTGAGATTGAGAGAGGTGAGGAATCCAACTCCAGGGGGAATTCCAGTTAATTGTTTTGACTTATAACTCAGAAATTCCATAGTTTGAATACAAATGAGATCCAACATAAGCTTCCTCCAACCTTTTCATTTTAGCAGCATTTTAGACCTCACAGACAGTTACAGTACATGCTGTGCATGAGTCATTTGTCTAGCTGTCTATTAATAAAATATCACAAGAACCAGAGGACAGATTTTACAAAAATTCTCAGAAAGTAATTAGTGCACATCTACAACCGATGAACCTTTACATGGTCACCACAGCTAATCAACTTTAGCAAACACAAAAACAGCTAGAACTCTATTATTTTTACAGATATTGACCTAACACTTGGTATGGAAGTAGCTAAGACCTATCTCCAACACATACTCTGAGCACTAAAAGATCAAGCAAGATCTTTCTTTGAAACTTTGCCATGAAAGGCAAACTACTTTCATACATGACCTTTATTGATTTATCACATCTAAAGAGGACAACAAAGAATTTCATTCATTCACGATCTGTGAGATGGAAATGACAGAAATTCAATTGTTTAAAAAACGTTTTTATCTTTTCTGTTATTATGAGCATCAACAATTCCTCTCTAGGAATTCCTTTCATGGATTCTAAGAAACACCTTGATAATAACAGTTATGGATGAGAAAGTATTTAACTATAAAACACACACATTTTCTTAGCTTTTATTGTATTAACAGTCCATATTTACCAAACAAACTGACCAATTCATTAGAATTAGTAAATCATACCCACATATGTTAGTTTTATACTATTTGTTAATATTTTTCACATTTTATACATGTGTGTCTTTACTCTGGACTAAAATCTACCTGCCTGTCAGTTTCCCCACTGCCTCTTTCATCATTTTAGTCTTCCAATGCATCGTTTCTTCCTTGCTGTCCTTTGAAAGGCCCCATCGATTTAATATGATGGACAGAAGAGATGAGAGGCACCGCTTCTCTGACAGCTGTAACACTCTGCCTCCAATTGACCTGGTCCTCTGCTACCACAGTTAGTCCTGTTTATAGACAACCGAGGTCATAAATCTACTGTACTAGTAGCACAGTCAACCACAGGGGAGGAGGATATGGGAACATGAGTTTCGCAACCTTAAACAAACCAAGACTGCCTGCAACAACAAAATACAAAATTTACAAACACAATATGTGCGAAAGGCGGTTTGGGCATTTTTTTAGATTAAGACCATAACTTACAGTCAAGCTTCCATTCAACCTTCACTTGACACTTTACCTGACAGTTCACACAAATTAAAAAAGGCATTTGTAAGTTTGTTAATTCTTAACTAATCATATTCTAATCTACACACAGCTTTAATTACCACTAAAGTGAATGCAATCAGATCAGTTAAAACAGGACCTCACTTTAACATGTTTTTGTTGCTGTTGTCCTAATGTGCAACATAAACACCTCAAGTTATAACATTTTTATAAAACCCCAATGATTTCTTTAATTTTGAACAATCTTTTTAAATATATTTATATATCCACCAAACCTCAAAACACAAAAATAAATGTATGAGCAAAGTTTCAAATTATGATTATACTCATCTTGTCTTTTTCTTCATGCAGCTGCCATAGCCTTAATCAGTATAATTTCATATCATTACAGAAACAAGAAATTAATTCAGCACTTGCATGATACCCCGATACTTGTATTTCATTCAGCATTATAAAAAAAAATCAATCAGCCTTACTATGTTAAATTTATATAAATACCAATTGGACAATATTGTCATGATCTGAGTCTTTGTATTGGTTATTTGTTTAGTTTCACATTATTCGTTGTTTCTGTTTCTGTTTCATTATGAGTTTAGGCAGTTTTGTTTGGTCGGCTGAGATATGTTTTGTTCTTGTTATGGTCCTACCACCAGACAACCCCAGTCGTCCTTGTTTCCAGCTCATCACGTACCACCTGGATTTTATTAGCAATCAGCACACCTGATGTCACTTATCCATCACTCCTCCCAGCATACATACTCCTTGTTTTCCAAACTTCATTGTCAGATCCTTTTAGCTTTTTAGTTTTAGTTCCTGTGACTCATGGTACCGTCTTGTAACGCTGCTTTTGGATGCCTTCCAGTTTAATTATTAAAGTTAGGGTTTTAATTCTCATCCACCTGCCTCCAGTTTGCCTGCATTTGGGTCCTGCTTCAATTCAGCTTTCAAAAAATGTGACAAATAATAAAGAAGAATAAATAAAATTGTATGTGATGGAATTTTTCACTCCTCCTGTTTGAATATTTCTGTTAAGTCCTACCTTTGCATGTGTTGCCTTTATATGTATATCAGTAAGCCAAATCAGACTCCTTGGTCAGAACTGAATTACCATGATACCATATACCATAATACTCTTTTTGCCTTTTCAATGGTCTTCTCCAAAAAATGTTTGAATTTATTACCATACATGACCTAAAAGTGAACAGTGATATCTTTAAGGACCTCTGTGATACCTTTGGAAGTCTCCTCATTTGTCACACATCTTCAGTGATCTCTTTATCATTTTTTATTCAGTTTATTAAACCAGAAATACTTTGACTAGTATGAACATAATATATATATATATTCATTTTGTAACCATTATGCTGGAAATTGATTTTCACATTTGCACTGAAATAGCTGCCCAATCCTTATTTACTCCAGTCAGATTGGTCTCATAATCTCAGTATAGTGTGTTAAAGCCACACAGTCATTCTTATATATTCCCAGCTACTTTTCCACCCTCTGCAGGGAAGGTCAGACCTGGATGCTTTCAACAGCAGCTTTGTATTCATCACATCTCCAATCACACCAAACAAGGAAGCCATGGGCAGCCGACAGCACAGTGCCATCTCACTGCAGGTACTCTTCACATGGGCCCCAGCCTTTTACCCCAACATTTGACTGTGTGTGTGTGTGTATCATTCTAAACCTGACCTGTCCAGCTTGATGAGATTTTTCAGCAAATGAGAGCTTGTTTTCCTGCAGCCCAAGTGCAGCTCCCAGCCACGTCAGGTGTTATCTTCTTCTCACTTTGAGTGTTTTATTGCAGCTGCGGTTTAAATTAAAAGCAAAATTATAAATAATCGCGACGGAGACAGACGGGATAAAAGCATTTTACTTTGGCCTTCAAGGTGCACAGCAATTGTGGCCACGACTTGGTAAACAGAGAGACAGAAGGAGGAGGTGGAAGGGAAGAAAACAGATGGAGAGGTGGAGGGAAGAAGGGAGGAAGTGAGAAAAAAAATGGGGGGAGGGTGGGTGCTTTGGCTGTGGGAGATGCAAGTCAAGACTGTTTATTGTGTGCAGACTTCATACTGTAGGTGCAAGGACAATATCTCCTTCATAACAGCAAACACATAGATGACCGTGCCTGTTGAGCCTATGAAAGCGCCAATTAATTCATCACCGCCTGCAGGAATTCAGGCACCATAGATGTGTCTTGTTTACAGCTTTCTCATTAAATTTAAATGCATCTGAAAAAAAAAAATTAAAATTAACTTTAATCAAAGCCAATAAAGTGGGGGTGGGAGAACAAACACGTTGGGCATTTGCCAACAAAACAAAAAAGTTTCCATAAAAATCATTAAAATTAACAAATCATCATTATCTTTATTAAGTGATTCAGAAAAAATACTTCAAACTAAACAAATCATTCAGAAGTGACAAAAAGTCAGTTATTTTCTGCATGAAATAGAAGGACTTAAACACTCATAATTCTGTCATTTGTTAAAGATTTTTATACATAATATATTCCACATCTTCGCATTTTCACAGTGTAAGCAGGTACAACTTGTAAAAAGCATTTTTTTTTTATAATCAGTCTTTGTACATTACTGCATCAGTCTCATTTCCTACTTTTTCTGTTGAGTTTTTCTCCATTTTAAATAGTCACATCACAATAAATCCATCCGTTTCTCTTCATTTAGACAACATCCATGAGAAGTATTTCATCCAGCAAAATACACACTCCATCACAAGTGTTTGGATGTTGTATTCTTTCCACTAGGTGCTCAAGGACACCAGCTGGTGAGAGGATACAGCAAACAGTGGACGGTCTTAAACCTGTAGAAGGCAGGATGACGTTATAACTCAGAGGACACTTTTGAGATAATAGTCCATAAACCTTTGTTCTACTGACAAAATACACAAAACTTGTGGGTGTTTTGTTCAAGGCACATATGTGAAAGAGATGAGTGATAATATATCTGTAGTTTTCTTCACATTTGCTCTGCCAGTGAACTGAAAATGGACTCGTGTGTCTCCAAAACAAAATCAGATGGAGCAAAGCCATAAAGTTTATAATTGCAGCAGACAGGACAAACATGTAAACAAGTGGGGCCAGAGAAAAGCCAAATAAAAAAAATAAATAAATAAATAAGCTTTTAAGGCTTCAAGTTCATTTAAAGACTGTTTTGTTTATTCGGGAAAAAAAAAAAAACTTAGCAAGAGTTTTTTGCGTGGGTGTTGGAATAGTAGAGAGTTAACTAACATATTTGCAGTACTGATCTAAAGGATTTTTCACTGGTATAGGTGAAAATGAGAAGGTGCGATTTCTTTTTAACAAGCTCAGTGTGTTAAAGGATGGGAATGGGGGTAGAGAACGTGGTTAGAAAGACATCAAGAGAAGACAATGTTTCGTGAAGATCAAGTTGGGTTTTTGCAACAACTGGAGAGTGTTTATCTTTACGGAAAGTTTACCAGTTCCCACAAATCTGCTTCTCTCACATGAAGAAGCAAATCTAAAAATGAGCCAAGTCACCATGCAGCTGCTGCATGAGGCTTTAGGCTGAAATATTGCTCATTTCTCCTCAAATGAACGCAGGAAAACACAAACCTGGAGGGATCGTCTTCCTTAGAGAAGCTTCCTTTTACCTCGATGCTGTTCATCTTGTTCTCAAACATCCCGTAGCTCAGTGTCACCTACAGCGAACACATGCAGACACACATACTGAGAAGAAGAAGGTGCAGATAAGTGGATATCTGCGGGCTTGTGTGTATGATATTACCTGCTGTGGTATGCTTCTTTGACTTATGAGTTGCAGATTTTCCAGGTGGGAATGGAACAAAGGACAGTGAACCATGGAGATGTCCAGTCTTTTCTCCACTATGAAGCCCACTGTGCAGTCATCAGGGAGGCGAATTGTGGCTGATGTTTGTTCAAAGCGTGAACCACTGAAATAAACACACATATATATTGTTTATTTTGTTGTTGCTGTTTTAACTTTAAAATATGACTTTAGATTGTGACTCTCAATTGTGTTCTTCCGACAAGAAACTTTCATAAAAAAAAGCTTTAAAATGGTCCTACTTTTATCCTACAGAGACATAATTGTTGAATTTGCATTTTGCAGTCCATTAACTAGTCATTACGTGTATTTTAGTGTTAACCTTTTCCAAAGAACATCATAGTTTTTGGACTGATTCCCTTCCATCTAGCCCTGAGCAGCCATTAGTCTCAGCTGTTTGAGAGCAGCAGAAAAACAGCCTTGCAGAGAGCTGAGATTTACCTCGGACTGGTGTTTCAACCGTTTAGGATTTAGTCAGCTTTATTTTCTGATCAAAGTCATGCTGTGGATTAATGCAGTCGGGGGGAAAAAAAAAATCAAAAGACTGTCTTTGTTACGGCCCTTTCTGTGCATTCTAGTTTGCTAGAAAGTAAGAGAATATTTAAGGTGATGAAATCTTAAGAATCTCATGATACGTTTTTCAGAATTTATTTTTCTGACAAAGAAAGGAAAAAAAAAAAAATAGGAACTGGTTTTGGCCTTTTTGGAACATACATATAAAGTTTGCTATATTTTCACCAAGCTACACCACACTGCTCAACCTAAAAAGAAGGAGCCACTTGGGTACGGAAACTCAAAACTTAATTGCACTAAATTAAGGTCCTGTCCAGACTAACATGGATTTTTGGTTTCTCTGTTCAGACATAGCGGTGTCTTTGGCACACACTGACTGTTGCTTTGTGCACAGAAAACAACATCAGTGATGGCGCAGTTGTTACCAACCTTTCTAGGCTACATTTGTTATGATTATGTCACAAAATTGAGAGAAAATTATAAACGTTAAAAAAAAAAAAAAAGCTACAGTTGTTTTGCTTAAAATGTTGGTCCTTTTGTATTTTGCCATCTCGTCCTCCTACACTCATTGATGCATTTGGTTTCTAAGATGGCAAAGTACATTAATGCACACAGTTAACAATATTATTTGCAAATACCTGGCCCATGGAGACATCTTTTCTGCCAGCCTTTGACTCAGACAGAAACCTGCTCCTCCCGTAGCGAACCAGAACTGCACTTTCCTCTGACAGACAGCACACAAACAGAATATTACACAAAAGAATCATTTAAAACAAAGCACACATTCAAAAAGGGTACTAAGAACTGTGTGGATTCAAATGAAAATGTTCACAAACTCTTAAACGAAGGAAAAAACGCACACACCTTAAAACCTTAAAACATAAAAACACAGATACATTAACTACTCAAATACACACTAAGATTGACCACATACTGAGCAAACCTGCACTTTTTCACGTGCGTCTAATACGTGTGATAGATCTGAAGCAATGTAGAAGGAACAGTGTTTACAGCTTCCAGTCATTGTTCGCTTCTTTGAAAAGAGGCTCATTATGAATCACACGTCTCTGTCTGCTATTTCTGTCCCTTTTCTCGGGCAGATGACGTGTCATTTTTATCAACTGTTTGATGTTTGCGAGTGCAAATGGGATGCTGTCCTTGTGTGTAAGCCAGATGAAAAGTTAAACAAACAGGCCGAGCTGTAAATACAGAGCAAACGGAGAGGTCTTGTTGCTTCGTTAATTCATTTTCCTTTTGTCTTGTAAATAATTCTTGTCCTGAATTTCTTCCTGTCAAGTTCCTTTTTTTTTTCTTTAATTTTGTTAGTTGTTTTCTTGTATTTTTCTTTTAGTTAGCATTTGCTCCACTTTACTTTGTTCGAGTTAAATTTCCTGTTTCTTGTTGCCTTGTCTTTTTTTGTTTTTATTTTTTTTCCCATTTGTTTTGTATGTTTATTATTCCTTTTTCTATTAAAAGCCTAGCATACCTTGATAGAATGCAAACCAGATTTTTAGCTTGTGATTATGTTATGTTAAGTGACAGAGTTGTAGCTGTTGTAGTGAACTTCAAAAATAAGGTTTTGAACATTCTTGGTATTACTGCGAGATGTCACACTCAGAGTATGTGTTGTGAATGATTCTCAGCTACAACTATTCCAAATTTGGGCTGAATTGCTAAATTGACTGAATTGTAGTTATTTTGGGCTTTTCTAAGGTCACCTGGCTGTGGCAGCCATCATGAATTGGGTTGGCCCTAAAAGTTAATCAGTTATAGATGTACATCCAGTGGTTACCGTCTGAAGGTTTTATTAAAATCCATCCAGTGTTTCATGAGATATTTTGCTAACAGATAAACAAAAAAAAAAAAGGGTTGACTCCAACGCTAACATTTTAAGAAAAACTCTTGAGGAATGAGTAGCACTTGGATTATGTGTTGGTAATGACTCTCAGCTACAGCTCTTCCAAATTTAGGCTGAATATCTGTAAAACTGACTGAATTATAACTATTTTTGTGTTTTCTAAGGTCAGTTGGCTGTGGAAACAAACACACACACACAAACATGCGCAGGCATGGGCAAAAACATTATTGTCGTCTTTCGCTTTTAGCTGGAGGGCAATAAATATCTTTCCCTTCTTAGCTGCCTTTTTTTTCATTCTCATCCTTTTTTAATCCATTAAGTTTTCTTCAAATGTCTTTTCTTTCTTTTTCCTAAAACACAATCTGCTTCTTCAGAATTTCTTTAATTAAATTTGTGTTGGTTTTTTTTTCTTCTCTTCTCACGTTGTTTTCGTCTCTTTACCTTCCTCTTTATACTCCCCCGCTATTTTTCTTCCCTTTCTTCCAACCCTTTCCTTTCTGCTCCTTTGCTTTTGCACGATCCTCCTCCCGTCCTTCTTGCT